>OY728162.1:1098809770-1100012270 GCA_963277665.1 Viscum album | reverse complement strand
GAGTTGTAGGTTATTATTGGATAAGTCGAGGAAGGAATTTTTCCTTCCATTTATGGAAGTTGATATCTCTGCACTTTGATTGAAATAGAACCTTCAAGAGAAATTCCATGGCGATAGTGTGATGATGAGTTTATTTCAGGTATTCAAATAATGGTGTATTAAGAATAAAGGTTGATGACACTATCATGAAACTAGCTTGATGAGATATTGAGACAAAGGGATTATATTACACATCGAGCGTTCATATGTGGATGTCATTGTTGCGACTTTAAGTTATTTCTCTGGGGTTCTTTAACCTGTTTCTAGATAGTACTCTTGGTATTTAGGTAAGTCCGCCTAAATCCAATGATAAAGAGTCCTATAGGGTCACACACTATGTGTTTTTGGTGGTCTCAGTTAAAATCTATTGGAACTTAATTAATGGAATAAATATTATTCTCAAGACAGTTGAATAATTTTATTCAATTTAAAGTTATTTCATAAATGTAATAAATATTTATTATATATATTATGGTTCAAATATAATTATTTATTTTATTGAATATTTAATAAATATTTATTTACTAGTTTGTAAATAAAATATTTATTTAGGAGAATGAATTATTTATTTATTTATTCAAGTGTTCAAAAAATGGAAGTGGAGTTCGAGCAGACCAAGGTCAGTCTGGTAGTAAAATAATTATTTTCGAGAAGATAAATAATTATTTAACTTGTTGGAACAAATTAAAATAATAATAACTCTACTACTATTTTGTGATGTATAATTTTATTTATAATTCCATTATTCACATGTTGGCACACCATAAATAATGAAATAATTTTATTATTAAAAGAAAGGGTTTTTTCCAAAGTTATGAGTGTATTTAATTACTGTTACACAATTAAATATTGTAACTAAAGCCCCATGTTGATAAATAGAGACATACATCTATTGGTCCATGTATAAAACTGCTTGCCTGGTGAATTGATAATTATTGATCTAAACAAGTTCTCTCCTGGTTCCTATTCCCGCCTCTCTCATGAATGACAGACGTTCTTTAAGGTTGAAGAAAAAATTGATCAAGAACCATAGACACAAGACACTCGCTTCTCCACGCTAGCACCCAGAGAATGAGTGGTGTCGATCGGAGGCCATCAAGGAACGTGTGGATCGCCACAAGAGGGATTCTTGTTTGGATCCTCGCAAGCGCAATGAGATAATCTAAAAGGGTCATTATGAATGATCAACATATTCAATGAAGAAATTAAAGAAGATCCATGTATTGTTTTTTTATGAAATTAATCAAATTACTTATAAACATGATGTGTAAGATCCTCTCTAAAGGTTTCATGCATCTTCTTTCTTTATCTAAATATTTTATTATATTCATTGGATACTGAAATTCATCATCGTATTGATCCCAGAATAATCATTGATCAAGGTAAAAATTAAAGTTGTGAGCCGACCCAACCACACATCCATTGCGCCCTAAACCTTCAAGTGGTATCAAATCATGGTTACATCCTAGTTTATAATTATTTAAAAAAAAATTTATGATTTAATTATTTGATAATTTAGTTGTTTCATTTCAAGTTAATCATTCTACAAATCAGAATCTTGAGATATGTTCCTCCTCTTTCATTTCTTTTTCACCTTACAGAAATGAACATTTCATTTTATTTTGATTAAAATAAAACCATGGATATCATTTGGAAGTGCCAAAGGTTCCTGGCCGTACAACACTAGAATACACGGCGTGTAGTTGGATTCACACATCATGTATCAAGGTTCAATGCATTTGTACTGGCCCTCTAAACCAATTTGTGACATTGGAGTTTGTCTAAGTCTTAAAGACTCTGTGTGTTGACCAGGAACAGGTGGCACACGTTTCTGGATTACATGCCGTGTGGCCCACTGGACATTGCGTGCAGTCCCTTTAGGTTAAGGTTGGAACGTTTACCCCGTACACGGATTTCCTGGTTGGAGATCGTTTAATATGGATACTATATGGCGTGTGGCCCACTGAACACGCCGTATACTCTTAGGATTTCTGAAGTACACTCACACATCGTATCCTCAGGTGTGTACTTTGAATGGATGGTGAACAATATTATATGTTGTGTAGTTGGAACTGCACGTAGTGTACTCATCCAAATTATGAAGATTTATTAAAATTTATTATTATATTATACACAACCTTGATTCGTGTACCACAGTGCAGGCGTAAAGTTGGGGAATAACACATGATAGATGTTATATGTGTGTGTGTGTGTTTAATTTAAAATCTATGTAATGTTCATTCCAACTCATTGGGTAGTTACGAATGGGAATTCACTCGGTTGACTCAAAGGTACAAGTTATGTACAAAGATAATATTAAATGATTTTTCTTAAATTATGATGGATGAGAATCTATAGGAAATTTAGAAAAATGGTTTAAGATAAAAGGATTGATTAATTAAATAGTATAATTATTTTATTTGAGCATGATTTATCTTAAACAACAACTATTCAATAATTGAATACTATTTTTATTAAATAATTAACCCATTTCATGTATGTGGGTGATTATGAGCTAGACTAAGACCATTGTATGTGATTGGTTTCTTTTTAATATATTTATTAAATTAATGATGTCATGTGAGCCATATCTCCTCATTAATATGTAGTCCCTACGTGTCCATTTATTCTTGTATGTAAACCCCCTTTTTACCCCTCTCATGTGTGTGAGTTTAAAAGCATATGTAATGGATGGAACTACCAAGCTAGTGGAGACAGTTCAAGTAGGAACCCAAACGAAACCAATACTATGAGATACAGAGGTGGACATGTGGAAAGCTAGAAACACGAACCCAAAATGATCAAGGCATTTCTCCCCTAGGTCCGAGTTAGTTTATAAACCTCTAGATAAACTAATGATTAGAAAATCTCATGATCATGCCCTTTTCTTTATTTTATTTCTATCAGTTGCGTGGTTTATACTTATGGATGTGTTTTCATGATCACATAATTAATTAATTAAACAAGTATTCAAGGTGGAACTAAAATAAACTATGAATATGAATAAATATTATCAATACATGGTTAATAATTTATGTAAGATTCACTTAATATTAAAAATCATGTGATAATGATAAAAAATAAATTCATGCATAAGAGATAAAATCCCCCCCAAATTAAATATTAAGTTAGGACAAGGATTTCTTTACTTGATTAAGGAAAAACTCAATAAAACTATGTGTTTGAACAACCCTTGTTGGGACACATATTTTTATATAGGAATCCCTTATGAAGGGTTTTGGGTTGAATTAACCATATTACCTCAAGAGGATTATCCCTTTCTTGACTTGGGGTAATATTAGAGGCAAGAGTTGAGGAAATCCAAAGTCAGGATTTCTAGATTTGGGAGTCCATTAAATGGATCAAGGAGCAACAAGCCCGATGTTGGAAAAGACCCGCCTATCTATATACCTTCAAATAGATTGACCAACCCTTTTTTGGGTTTATGTGAAGGGGAATATGTATCCTTTCCGCTAGAATTTCAAGTCAACTGGATATTCTAAGTTCAATATTGGGGGCCATTGGGGCTTCATAAAATAGTGGCGAACTTAATAAAATTATTTTATTATTTATTATAAAATTTAATCAAGAAAGTAATAATGATATTCTATTTTTAATTGATGAATAAAAATGAAAATACTGTCAACCAAACAATCCCTACAATTAATTCTGGATAAAGTCCACATCCTCACTGATAGTAACTTCCAGGAATGGTTTAGACACATTAACATTATCCTACACCTAGAACAGAATTCATACATATTGTAGTTTACATTACCCAATCTGCCTTCCAAAGAGGCGAGTGATAAGGATTTCATGGTCTATGAGAAACATATGAATGAGGTAGTCGACTTTCAATGTTTGATGTTATCATCAATGTCTAATGAACTCATGAAGTCTAATGAAAACATAGTTTCATATATTGTGATCGAGAACCTACATAGTCTTTAACAAGAGAAAGAAAGATAGGAAATATTTGAGATCTCCAAGGCACTCTTTTAGAGTAAGTTTGGAGAGGGTGACCCAACTAGGTCTCATGTAGTCAAGCTCATTGGATACATTAATAGCCTGGATGTTCTAGGGTTTAAAATCCCTGATAAACTGGGCACCAATCTCATTCATGCATCACTCCCTCAGATCTTCTATAGCTTTGTTATTAAATTTAATATTAACAACATTGAGAAGTATCTATCTGATCTTATTATCCTCATTCTACAAGTGGACAAAGATATACTGTGCGAAAAGCCTTATATACTTATGGTGAATAAGATGAAAGGGAAGGCAAAGATATTTAAGCCCAAAGCTTCTTCACACCATTATAATAGAAAGAAGATCAAATGGGAGGAAAGGGAATAAGAGGCTATTTGTGTTTCATGTGTCAAGAAGGGCCATTGGAAGAAAAACTGCACCCAAACTAAGAAGTAAGGGGAAGCTTCAGGTGCGTTTTTTATTGAATGTAATCTATCTATTTATACAAATTGTGTATTAGATATATATTATGGTGATCACATAAGTATCCAAATACTAGAAAAAAGTAGATTCAGGAAGCTTTACTGAGGGGAGGTAGATCTATGAGTAGCCAACAGAGCCAGACTCACTGTTCTAGCTGTCAGAGACTACCGCCTCATTTTGCCAACTGGGATGATTTTGGTGTTAATGGGAAGTTGATATGTGTTGCATGTTACTAAAAAAAATTATATATGTATCCATATTAGATACATATATATTTGTTTTCATGTTTGGAAATTAATGTTTCTTCTTTTACAAATATAACATTTGTTTTGGTAGGGAACATTTATACAACAATCATTACATGTTGGATTATGCAAACCAAGTAATGGTAATCGATAACAAAGATACTTCACATGAATCTTACTGCACCCAACTTTGTCATCACGGACTAGTTCATGTAGATGATAAACACTTCAAAAAATTACATTAAGATGGATATTTAGATTCCTTGAAACTAAATCCACTTGTTGTATGTCAATCATGTTTATAATGAAACGTGACCAAATACCCATTTAGTGGGAAAGGTGAAAGGGCTAAAGAGATTATTTAATTGGTTCATAGTGATGTGTATAGACCATTTAAATTTGAAGGAAGGGGAGGGTACTCATACTCCACAACTTTTATTGATTATTTTAGTAGATATGGATATATCAACTTAATGATGTATAAGTTATATTCTTTTTTTTAAATTTCAATGAATTCCGAAATGAAGTTGAGAATCAACTTGGTTAGAAGATTAAAAAACTCTACTCAGACTAAGGTGGAGAATATCTTAATCAAGACTTTATTGATTACTTATAGAAGTTTTGCATCCTATCCCAACTCACTCCTCCTTACACGCCCAAGGGGAATAGTGTGATAGAAAGGAGGAACCACATCTTATTGGACATGCTGAGATCAATGATGAGTCTTGTGAGTCTTCCATTATCATTTTGGGGATATGAGTTACAAAAAGTGTCACACATACTAAACCAAGTACCAACAAGATAGATAAGTGGTATTCTATATGAGTTTTGCGGTAGAAATAAATCCATGTTATTGAATTTACATGTGTGGGGAAGTGATGTGTTTGTTAAGTCCAATTCAGGTAACAAACATGCACTCCAAGGAATAATGTGTACCTTTATTGGATACCCTAAGGAAAAAAGAGTATATTGCAAACACAACCCCTTAGAAAAAAATTTATACTGGAAATAAACGCCATATTCCCTGAGAGGGATCACATATACAAAAGATATAGTGGGAGAGAGATAGACATCAATGAAGTCAAGGCTCAAGGTACACAAGAGTTGGTACAGGAACAGATTCTGCAAAGCCCTGTGGAAGAAATAATTGTTTCATAGACATAAGAACTTCGTAGGAGTACAAGAGGGGTTAGAGAAACAAAATGGTAAATTTTTCTAGTTACTGAGGATGGTGACTCATTATTAGTTGATAATAATAATCATCTAACCTACAAGGAATCAGTAAGTGAAACAAATCATTTCATGTAGAAAGAATCCATGAATACTGAAATGTATTCCATGTACCAAAACCATGTCTAGATTTTGGTAGATCCTCTAGTTATTGTAATGCCTATTGGTTATAAATGGTTATTCAAGAAGAAACTCAACATGTAAGGACAAATCAGTACCTATAAGGCATGACTGGTTGAAAAAGGGTTCAAGCAGCATCAAGCCATTCACTATGAAGAAACCTTTTCACTAGTTGAAATGCCGAAATCCATCTGAATTTTATTGTCCGTTACCGCTTACCATGACTATGAGATTTGTAAAATGGATATAAAAACATCCATCCTTAATGAGAACCTTCAGGAATATGTCTACATGACACAACCTGAAGGCTTTATGACTCCAAAGGATGCTAATAAGGTATGAAAGTTGTAGAAATCCATTTATGGATTAAATAAAGAATCCAGACCATTTATTTTGATGAATCCATAAATAATTTTTTTATCATGAACGAATGTTATCCTTGTGTCTACAAATGGTTTAGTGGGAGTACAGTCATTTTTATAATAGTATATGTTGATGAAAAATTACCTATTGGAAACAAGATAAAAATATTACATTCTATTATGGAATGGTTGCATCAATTCTTCTCCATGAATTAATTGGGTGAGGAAGCATATATTCTTGGGATCAAGATCCATCATGATATAACCATGAGATTTTTTGGCCTAATTCAAAGTACATACATTGATAAGATACTGAAGAGATTCAGTATGGTACAATCAAAGAGTGGATTGTTTCCAGCATCACATGGCATTCATATTTCCAAGAAAACATGACCCCATATACATGAGTAAAGAATGATAATGGCAAGGATTCCATAAAAATTAGTGATTGGGTCAGTCTTGTATGCCATTATATATACTAGGCTGGATTTTACCAACACATTGAGTGTGGTAGGAAGATATCAAGCTGACCTAGGTGTCCTCTATTGGGTTGAATTCAAGACTATATTAAAGTATAGAAGGTGTAATAAGAATGTGTTCTTGGTTTATAGAGGAAATGAGGAACTAGTCATCAAAGGATATGCATATGCTAGTTTCCAGACTAATGAAGATGACATGAAGTTGAAAATGGGGTATATATTATCATTAAATGGAGGTGAAGTGAGCTATAAGAGCTCATAGTAGAGTGTGTTTGTAGATTCTACAACAGAGTCTGAGTATATCATAGCTTCTGAGGAAGATAGAGAATATATTTGAATGAAAATCATTTTACAGGAGCTGGATGTGATACCTAGCAGTAAATATTCCATCACATTGTATTGTAATAATACTCCAACGGTGGATATCGCAAAAGATCCAAGGTCACATTAGTGGATGAAGAACATACTTTGGAAGTATCTTCTCTTGAGGTATTTTCCTCATAGAGGTAAAGTTGTAGTGAGAAATATTTCCAAGGAAGATAACATGGCAGACCCCTTGACCAAAGCCTTGACTTAGTAGAAACATGATCATCATGTGAGGTCTAGAAAACAGAAAGTTATAGGTAGTTGGCTCTAGTCCAAGTGGCGGTTTGTAAGAGTTGGTGTCCTAGAACCAACTGTTTGTACTTTGATTACATGTATATTTAAAATATTTAAATATCAAACATATTTTTACATATTTTTGGTTGTTCAAAATGACTATGATGTAATTATTTTCTAGATTATTTGTTGAATTGATAAGGTCATAGTAGTATATAAATATGATGATAACCTTGGAATTATATAACAATATTCATAAATATAGTTTTGAGGTTGGATAAAATATTATAATGGGACACATAGCATACATACCATCAGGTGCGAGTACTCGAAAGTATATGAGAATTCCTCTGACGAAGTTCATACTTGGTAATCTCCGAGATGGGAGATTACGAGACCAGACCCACCAGTATGAATTCTGCATGATTTGGTGTCATTGGATATTCTTATCTGAAAGCATGTGTAATGATCTTTATACTCTAATATTATCATTAATACATGTCACGACTCGCGCAAATTGATTTACTGACAAAAATCGTCATGTAGAAAGTCGATGAGAAGTAGGGTACATTGGGTGCATCATGAGTGGTATGTTATTAATGGATAAGTCGGGGAAGGATTTTTCCCTTCCATTTATGGAAGTTGATAACTCATCATTTAGGATGAAATAGAAATATCACGTGAAATTCCATGGACATGGTGTAATGATGAGTTTATTTTAGGTAGTCAAAGAATGGCATCTCAAGTATAAAGGTTGATGAAACTACCATAAAAATATCTTAATGAGATATTGAGACAATGGGATTATATTACACTGTGAGAATTTGTATGTGTATTTCATTGTTGCGACTTTAAGTTTTTTCTCTCAGGTTCCTTGACCCATTGCTAGACAATACTCCTGGACATTAGGCAAGCCCACCTAATTCAAATGAGAATGAATCGTAGAGGGTTACACAGTAAGTGTTTCTAGTGGTCTCATTTAAATTCTTTTTGAATTTAATTAATGGAATAAATATTATTCTCAATAAAGTGGAATAATTTTATTCATTTTAAATTGATTGAATAAATTAAATGAATATTTATTCACTGGATTATGGGTAAAATATATTTATTTATTTTATTGAACATTTAATAAATATTTATTTACTAGTTTGTAACTAAAATATTTATTTAAGTGAATAATTTATTTATTTATTTATTTAGTTGTTCAATAAATTGAAGTGGAGTTTTTTCAAACCAAGATTAGTTGGGTAGTAAAATAATTATTTGTAAGATGGTACATAATTATTTAACTTGTAGACACAAATTAAAATAATAATAATGCTGCTATTATTTTGTTATCTGTAATTTTATGTATAATTATATATTTCACAAGTTTGAGCACCATAAATAAAGACACGACATTACTATTTAAATTAGGGGTTTTCTCTAAGGTTATGAATGTATTTGTTTACTGTTATGCAATTAAATATTGTAACTGAAGCCCCATGTCAATAAATAGACATATATGCCTATTTTTCCATACACCGAACTATACACCTAGTTAATTAAGAATTGTTGTGATAAGAAATTTCTCTCTCAAATCCTTTTCTCACTCCTCTCAAGAATGAGAGACGTTCTTCAAGGCTGAAGAACAAGTAATCAAGAACAACTGACATAAGACACTCGTCTCGCCACGTTGGAACCAAGAGAATGAGTGGTGTCGATCAGAGGTCATCAGAGAATGTGTGGATCACCACTAGAGGGATTCTAGTTTGGATCCTCTCAAGTGCAATGAGATAATTCAGAAGGGCCATTCCAGATGATCAATATCATCAACGAAGAAAATACCAAAGATCTATGTATTCTTTTCTTTATAAAAGTAATAAAATTAAATATAAACATGATTTGAAATATCGTCTCTAAAGGTTTTGGGACTTTTCCTTCTTTATTTAAATCTTTGATTCTGTTATGTGGAGACTATCATTCATCGTTTTATTGATCCCAGAATAATCATTGATTGTGTTAAAAAATTAAAATTGGGTATCAGCCCAACTGCGCTTCCACTGCACCTGAAACCTTCAGAGTATGTGGAGAATAAACCCACATGAGATAGAAAATTTTCTTATTTTATGGATCATAAATATTGTAAAAAAACATTTGATACATGTGATAGGATCCATTTTTGTTGTACAAGAAATATCTGAATATTTGTTAGAAATATGAAAATGATAAAAAAATAAATCAAAATCCTCTAGTTTAGTAAAAAATTATTTAAGAGAGAGAAAATATCATTGATATTATAAAATAAAGAAAATAAGTTGGATGCTAATAAGAGATGAGTGAGCATTGGTGAGAACCAATAGAACTGATGGAATATTTATGAAGAAGAAGAATAATAAAGGAAAGATGAGGATTCCAACCTGATTTCTATGAGAAAAGTTTAGTGTTTAAGAAGTTAAAAATTGAGGAAGACTTGTGATCAAGATAGGTTAATGAATATCTTATGGAAATCATATATCTTATGTTGAAATGATTATTCTATACCTGTATTTCTGATCAAATTTATCAATAGTTGAAATTCTTGATGTAGTGTACATGATAAAATAATTGATTTGGAATATTTGTGGAGGAATATCTACCTCCTATTGAACAAGGGGTTCTTTCATATATTTGGATCCAACTACCTATTGAATGTGTGACTCTAATATGAGAATTCCTATGAGAAGATAGAAATTATTACACTCTGTGACACATTTTAGGTGTGTAAAGCACCCACATCCCATAACCAGCTCATATAAAGAGGCATCTCATTGGTTTGTTAAAATAATAAGCATTGAATATATTTTTTATGAAAGAATAAGAAAAATAATAAAAATTATAAAAATGTGGAATCGTGAATATAATGAAAAAAATAACCATAACTCCAGAGTGGAAGTGTGCATTATTAAGAATTTTTTTCTCTAAAAATAGAAACCATACAGTTTAGGTATCCACTAAAAATAAACAAGATGCATATTATACAATGATTTCATGTTCTATAAATAGAAATATTATAATTAAAAGGAACGAGTTTTAAAAGTGGTTTGGATATAGGTACATAAATTATTAGAACAACACTTTAGTGTGAAAAATTATAGAAGGCATAAATATATTGGAGAAAACCTGGATGAAAAAAAAAGAAACATGCTAGAGGAGAAAAACTCTATAGAAAATAGAAACCCTATCTAGATAGAATGGATTTAAAATATTAGACAACTTTTATTAGAGTTACATGAAAATTGGAAATTTATATGGGGATTGTTGGTATTGAACAACTAATTATATTCCATATTATAATTAGAATCAAAATATAAAATAAAGAATAAATCAGTTGAATGAATATGGGAAGTCTTCTTTGTGAAAGAATCTAAAGATAAAGGCTGGTGAAATTTTTTTACCAAAGAATACAATGAATAAAGTTAAGAAGAATTAAATCCCAACTTATATAATGATTCAACTGTGGAAAAAGAGGCCACATCATATAAAATTATTAAATATCCTTGAATTACAAGAAATAATGGAATAATATGAAATCTAAAAGGGGGTCAATTTAGAAAAGAGATTTTAGAATTGGTATATTAATGACACTCATAATGAAGTGATTGAGAAGTTACTGAAAAAGGGTAATCTAGGAGCTATCAAGTAATTATGTGTATGGTGAAATAAGGAAGTAAATATAGTTTTCATATGTATAGATATCCCTCTCGGTAAAATGATAAACAAGGAAAAGGAATAATGACTACAAGATTCATGAAATTTGTTGTGAATAAGTATTACTCATGAATGAAAAAGAGAGTGCATGAGCCTGAAAAGTTTATAATAATATGTCTATAATAGATGTAAGAATCTAAAAGGAAATAAAAACCTAAAAACAATCCAACTTATATGTTTTCTAAAGTTGAGAAACCCATTCTGACTAATAATAAAGCTTGAGATGAAAAGAATCACATACTACTTAAATGGGAATAGTTGTGAAATGTAAAGAAGGAATAAAGAATGAAGAGGCCTAAAAACTTTAAACCTTTAAGGAAGAGATTCTCAGGGTTAAGAAAGTTTTATCAACCTTATGAATCACATTTAAGAGCTTATGGAATTCCACCTTATTTTCATATCAATCAAATTGTTCTAATATGACGGGGATTTAATATGAAGTTAATTGGAAGTAATCACTTGAGAGGAGATTTTAAAATATTTGAATATACCCCAGTTTTTAAAATTCTTAATAAATCACGAAATCTAGATTACTCCTTCTAAAATTTAAGAATATGGTATGATATTCATTCTACCATCATTTTTCAAACTCATAATTATTATGTTTATCAATATATACTGATTATCTTGTTAAATTTGGATAAGAACCCCTTCACATAAAGGGTTTTTATGTGTGAGTTCAATTTAGTGTTGGTTATTAAAATATTTTGAACATGTATTTTTAGTGGACCCTGAGAAATAATGTCTACTATTTTTATCACATGTTTGTTTTGGAATGGATATATTTTTTGTCCAAACTTTTCACTCTTTCATTAAACACTGGCCTAGCCCAAGTAGACCTAGAATTAGTTGGTTTATGTCAATTTGATAAGTGAAATATTGGTACCTCTATTTTCTCATGGGATTAATGGATAATTTAGAAATTTGATGTACTAATGGGAATAAGATATTTTTTAGAAAAAGGTTGAGATACCTTCAATACAATGTCAACAAAGGGAGAGGAAATTATTTATCTCATTTATATTTATTGTCAACAATGGGGTGAAATAAATAGCATTGACTTTGGATGTAAATGGTATTGGAAATACATAAAAAGGTACACAATGAAATTCCCATGGATTTTTAGAATCTTGAGTTGTATTTTTTTAATATGAAGTAAGTCCATGTGTGTTTAGGGATAAATGGAAGGACATTATATACCAGGAAAAGGAGGATCTATATCTTATTTTAAAAGGTAGTGAGAAGTATAGAGAAGGGTTGAAGATGCATTGATCCTATTTTCATGAAGTCTATAAAATATGTCTAATTACATTCATTTTGTATCCATCATTCAAGAATCTGAGTAAACATTAACTCCCCTATATATGAATCATTCTATAACCTATGTAAACATTATTTTTACCCTGGGTAAACATCATCTATTTTTGTGTAAGAATTAACCAGTCTAATTTCATGATAAATGATAAATTCTTGTATTGATTAAAGATCATCAAGGAACTTCATAATAATAAATTATGCATGTGTAAACAACATTTCCTCTGTATAAGCATGCACTTTATGAATTCATAAGAATAATCTACTAAAGCATGATCTGATTAAGAATCATTCAATGATATGCGTATATATAAATACAAAGCTAGGAAAACATATTTTCTCTATTAATATGGGTCATATGTTCTACATAAACATCATTACTTGGATAAATTTTTTATTTATACATACTAAAAAAACCATATTTTTTAATCTGAATAATAAATTAATTAATATGATGAGAAAGTTGTTCCTCATGGTTATAAATACCCAAGAAGGTTTTGTTATTCAAAACTAAAATTGTGAGGACTGGCCTTTAATCCTAGGAGATTAATACCAAGTTATAGAGAATAATTTACAAATTTTCTTAGAGAATGAAATAATGAGTTTCTAGAATTTAAAATTTGGTGAAAATGAAATTTTAAAATGTTAATGTTATGTCTTAGAGTTCTAAATATCATGATTCCATCTATATCCATGATAAAATATTAATTAAAGGGGGGTGAGAAAAGATCATTTTTTCGTTATTTAATAAATTTTAAATGATAATATTTGAAACCCATCACTCAGTGTTCAATTAGGAATATAAAATAAGTTTTATTTTATTTTATTAAAAATCATTGAGTTCATATGTTATTCATGCTCAGAATAAGATAATATTAATATTAAGCTAAGAATAGTTCAAGTAGTAGTGGTCCTTCAAATAGAAACCTTTGGTTTTTTATGACATTTATACAACTATGGAGTGTGAATAACATGTTCTAATTTTATTTTGATGATAAAATAATGTTCCAACCTAATAGAATAAAATATTATTTGACCAAGATATAAAATAATCAGTAAGAGAACATGGGGATCAAATCCATGTGATATTGTTTACAAATGTAGTTTTTATGATCCTGATGGTCATGAAAATTTTTTGTAGTATATGAGAGGAATAATTTTGGCATGCATGTAATATTTTAATATTTATATTTTTTGAAATAATAAAATGACATGAAATAAAGTGGAAGATGGAAATATAGAAAAAGGGTATGAAAGAGAGAGATAATCTTCTCTACATGAAAAAATAAAAATAACCTAGTTAATAATAATCAATTTTATTGGAGTAAAAGTGAGAACCATGATAAATTATGGAATATCTATGAATAATAATAATATAAACCTATCGATTCTTACCTCTATTCTAGGGGACATGTTTAGTGTCGAAGCTGTGAGTAATTAAGGATAGCTGATGAGTAGGAGGGTTTAGTGAATATCTCCAGGAAGTAGAAGAGCTTATGATTAAGAGATAATTTGAAACCAATAGTTATAATTCATTTTATCAGTTAATAATGATCTCAAATAAGTAAACACAAGAATACAATTGATCTAGTGTGTTCAAGGAGGAATATCTACCTTAAGTGGACAGAGGTCTTAATTGTGTCTAGATCCAACATGCTATGGAACTTGTGACTCTAGAAAATAAATGATTAATGTGACTCTGATATGGGAAGTCTAATGATAATATATTAATATTTTCACTATGTGACTCAATTTAAGTGTGTGTAAGCACCATGGGTTTGGAAAAAATTATCCCACAACGATTATAAATTGATAACAATATTTATAGTGTAGAATTTGGGATAAGGGGGACTATAGGATCACAGTAAGTAGTAGCCTTACCACATTGGGGGAGAACCTTGAAAAAATCCAGGTGTTTTGTTTCTTTTAATTTATATATATTTCATGAGGGAGTAGTTTTTCATGGTTCATAAAAAATATTCAATTCATCATAGTTAACTAGAGAGGTTCTATCAACTTAAAGAACATAACATTTTAATTTTAACTCAATTGGTAAAAAACATTCCACCACCGATTTCCCCCCATATGGTGACTACATGATCCAATTAGACACATATAACTGAAGAATAAGATTCTAGTAAAGAATCTACAAATAAAAATTAATCTTGTAACTTGTGTTTCATGGAATTTATGAATGAAGTAATTGATTTTTATTTTATATTCTATTTGTACTAATGATGACTCTTATGTTGAAAAACCAACTATTGATGAATTAAATTATGAGATTTTTTTAAAGTTAAAATATATTCTTAGAGAATATGACTTATAAAATGAACATAAAGTAAATATTGAGAATATTTTTTATAAAAATACATCTCTTTTATATGAAAATAATAATTTACAAATATTTCTTCTACCTCTGAGACTAATGTTTTTTCAGAACTAAAATATATTCAAAATATTGAATGAAAGGATAATAGAAGAAATTTAATGTTGTAATTAAAACTTATTTTCTTAATTTTATGGAAGAAATTACTAAGATAAGATTATGTATTTAAATAATATTAATAATAATAATCAATGGATTTTCATATGGTATAAGATCACCTAAAATGTATCAAAACTCATTTGTGAAAAGAAGGGGTGTATTTCTAGCATAATTTATATTAAATGTTTGATGAAACTCATATTTACACAGTATTTTGGATTTAATAATACCCATATTTATAAAAATAATCTCCTATAATAACTAAAAATATGTGTTTAAAATATATATTGGTACCTAAAAAAATTAATATTAATCTTATTGGAACCAAAATATCATGGGTACCATAAGTGTCTTCTAATTTATTTTTTTAGGATGAATTCCTTATATGTTTTTGGGGGGAAAATGGTTATGGGTAGCGAATTCTATGTAAATACGACTAAATACCCATAAAAATTCATCGCTTAAAAAATGAGATGTAAGAACTACTACTTTTATAAATAATTCCTAAGGAAAAGTTAAAGGTTTATTGTGAAAAATTCATTTCAAACCCTACTACTATTTCAAAATTTTATATGTTGGTGGTTTAAAACAAAAACAGATTGACATATCTCGATTGTATGATTATTTTATGAAATTTTAATTTCAAAATGTTAAATTTTTAGTTTCTTAGGATGATTCATAATTATTTTATGTTAGCCTCAAATATAAGTATTTACACTATTAATCTTGTTGAAATGGAAATTAAAGACGTAAATTTTTTAGATACTGTGTAGAATGATAATTTAATTTTGCAAAGATGAATTGTTCATGTAAATTACATACTATTTTATAAAATATATAATCGTAATTTTTTTTATTACTAGATTATACTATAGAAAATTTTTATACATGTAACTCATGTATAAAAGGGAAACAATGTAAAGATTATTTCAGATTAATTAATAAGATAATTTTGAATCATCTTTTATAAATAGTGAATCTTGTTTTATTTGTCCCTACTAAAACTATAATTCATATTGGAAATACTTTTTATTTATTTATTATAGATTATTTAAGTAGATTTACATGGGTATTCCTTTTTTCCCAAAAAAAATTAAATCCTAACTAAGTTTAATTATTTTTAAAATTTATTTGATTATGAAAATCATTGTTTGAATATTTTTATTCATAGCGATAGAGGAGGTGAATTTAAATATATCTATTTTAGATAATTTTTAGAAATGAATGGTTTAAATATTTTTTTTCAATAGGTACTCCATAAAAAAATGAATATTTGAAATAAATAATATGACCTTATTTGAAATGGATAGAACCATGATAAATTATTATAATTTACCTAAATATTTTTGGGTTGAATAAATATTTACTACATATTATATTTCAAATATAATTATTATTATACTTTTTTTTAAAAAAAATACCCCTTATAATATTTATAAAGAAAAGGACCCTAAAATTGGTTATTTAAAAGTATTTGGTTGTAAATGTTTTATTTGGAAAACGAAATATCATTCAGATAATTTTGATTCTAAATAGTAAAAAGAAATTTTTAGGGATATTATAATATAATTAAATAATATAGATTATGTAATTAAATAAATATGGTTGTTGAAGAATAAAATCATGTTTAGTATCATGAAAAATACTTCAAAGAGAAGAATTTAGTAGATGATTTAACTGATGAATAATTTAGAGAGTATAACTTTAGGGAATATGAATATAATAAATTTAATTACCAAGTTGTTGGAGAGCTACATTATTCATAACATGATCACTACATTTTGAAAACACATATAGATCACCCTTTAAGAATATTTGTTTTAAATTATGATTTCATATTTCAAACTATAAGATTTGTAAGGGTTTTTTTAACTCTAATTTTATTTATAACATTGTTTCTAAATTTTTTTGAATATTTAAGTGACTCTAATTGGGTTTTTGATATGTAAGATAAAATTGATAAATTTTCTAGAAATGATAATTTCAATGTATTTATTCCTCTTAAGTATTATCAAATTATTATTACTAAATTGATATTAAGAAATAAATATGATTAATCTGATCAAAATATTATAAATAAATCTAGATAAGTTGTTCAATGATATTTTCATGAAAAATAAATTGATTATAATGAATAATAAATTCATGTTTTTATATTAAAAACTTTTCTAATTTGATTGCAATATACTACTTTTTATGGTTTCCGACATTAATAAATGGGTGTGAAAAGTGATTTTCAAAATGGTTCGATTTTTGAGTATGTTCATGTTAAACAATAACATGGTTTTGGAAATTAGAAATACCATAATTATGTTTAAAAACATTTTAAACCTTTATAATTATTAAAGTAATATCTTAGATCTTGGTATGATAAAATATCAATATTTCATTAAAAAAAGTTTCGTAAAAGGTAAAGTACATAAAATGTTTTTTATTAAAAAAATTAATGATATGTTAATTATTCAATTTTATATGGATAATATTTTTTTTGATCCCCATTAAAATGATATATAATAAATTTTCTAAATTAATGACTTCTGAATATGATATGAGTCTTATGGAAAATTAAAATTATTCATGTGGATTTAGATTTTTCCATGGATTGATGGATTTTCCCTTAATAAATGTAAATAATGAAAATAATTAGTCAAAATATTTGGTCTTTATTAAGGTAAAAGAATAAATACACCCATGAATACCAATTATAAATTAGATTTGTATAAAGCTGTAAAATCGGTTGATATTAAATTGTTTAGATAAAATATTGGTAGTTTACATTATTTTACTACATCTTAACTTGATTAAATTTTTGGTGTTTTTTTTGTGATAGAATTAAATCTAATCCTAAGTAAATTAATTTAGAGGATATTAAAATAATTATTAAACATGATAATGGAACATTGATTCTTGGTTTATTATATCATGAAAAAACTTATTTTGGTTAAACTAAGAATATTGATGTAATATTTAATATTATCTGTGATTATGCTTAAAAAGATATTATCAATTTATAATTTCTTTTTACAGGTAATTATAAGAATGATATATTTACAGAATCTTTAGATTTTTCAAAATTGAAGATAATTAAGTTTACACTTGGAATGATGGAATTTTGAAATGGATATATTATATTATATTTATCTAGTATGTTTTCATATAATGCTATGGATATTTTATAAAGGATGAAATTTTTTCTCCTTCAGAATCCTATTTCTTGTCAACATTATTATTTTTGAATTCATCATTGATGTCACTTAATACTCGCTCAGTTGTTTATGTTTATTGAATTTATATTTTATAAAAGAATAGATGGATAATTTGTTATACTATATGGATTACTTGAATAAGTTTTATTATTTTGTTACTATTTAATTCATTGAAAATATTTTCTGAAATCCTTGAAAATTTTATCTTATTTCATGGTTCCTTATAGATATTATGTTTATCTTTTTCTCAAGACCTCACAGTTTTCCATAAAGTTATAATTTTTAATCTACACAAACTAGTTCAATTTTTCTAATCCATTAATTAAGGAGAAGATTCACTATTTTTAGCTATATATATATAATAAATTATTTTAGTGGGATTTATGTTTTTTAAAATATTATTTATAGTTGTTTTCATATATGATTTATATTTTTCTTATGCTTATTGTAGATATTTCATATTTATATTTTAATTTACATCATAGGGTTTTTACTCTCAAATTATTCAATTTTTTAATTGAAATATCGTAATGTTTTTTCTTTTATAAAAATTCTAAAACTATTCCAATTATTTGTTTCTGTGTGAACTCTTTTATTACATGAAAAAAGGGGGAGGGTTTTATAGTTTTTATAGTTTTTAAATTTATTAAAAAGTTAGAGATTATGGAGCGGCTCATTTCCACCTAATTTTTTTATGTTTTGATAAGTACAAATCCACCCTGGTTTTTTTATTTTTCATTTGAAATTTGGTTTATAGTTGGATAATTAAAAATTCTCATAGTATTTTTCACTATTTATTTTATCATTTTTTATGAAGCTATTATTATTCATTAATCATATTATGTTTGATGTTACTGTATATAATGTATTATTTAAAAGGATTTTTCAATCACTATTTTATTAAATTATATACAATTATTTTGAATAAGTCTTCTTTTATTTTTTTTATATAAATTTTCTTCATGATTTTTAAGATTCTATTGAAATTATTTTGAAGAAACATTCATTTCAGAATGAGTTGATAAATGACTCATATGAAGTATGTTTTCTTGATAATTTTTCTATGAGTCAAAATAATATTAAAATGGTTTCATTCTTATGTTGGTATGAATTGATGATTACACAGAATTATAATTATTCTAACAAAAATATGTAATTGATTCTTATATAAAATAAACATTTTTAAGTGTTTTAATATATTATGATTACATCTTCTTACAGAAACTGATCTCCCTTTTAAAAAAAATTTATATCTTATGAAAAAAATTATATATCACAAATATTCTCTATTATAATATTTTTTTTCTTATTAATTTTATTTGTATCTTAAATTAATATGTATCTTAAAAAAATATATATCTTCCGAAATATTATATCTTATGAAAATATGTATATTATGAAATGTTTTATATTACTCAATTGTATACCTTATAATTTTGTTATCATAAAAAGAAATTTATCTTAAGAATTTTTAATATCTTACAAATATTCAACATTAAAAAATTAAAATTTTACTTATTTAATTATTATTATTTTATTTTTTATGTCTATTTAAAATTATTTATTTATAGCCACGTTTCATGAATAAATTTTTAATATTTAAAAATAATAATTTTTTCTAATTGAATTATTAATTCCTTCCCGGATATTTATTATTTAATTTATTTTTTGGTAGGTTAAATGTTAAATATTTTTTGAATGAAGAAACATGAAAACCAAGACAAAATTGATGATAAAAACGATGCTCCAGTACATGGGATATGTCAAGGCTAAAGTCTAAGGATCATAATTGAAGATTGAAGTAAATACGTGGTTGAAAATTCTAAAAAACAAAGATTCACATTGTTAATCACTTGTTAATGACATGAAATTAAATAAAATTCATAAAGTGAATATGAGACGAAAAAAATATCTCAGAGGGGTTACATAAAAAATTATGGTGTGATATTATGTGTCACACCAAGACACATTCCCAGTAAATTCAAGAAATTTTGGAAATGCACAAATATTGGTTAGGGAACACATATTATTCACATCTAAACCAAGAGTTGACATATTTGGATTCAACATAATATTTTATTAACTTTATCAGCTCAGGGGTTCCTCTATTCTTATAAATACGTGGCTAGTTGGAGAGATTTATAATATTCGATCAGAGAATAAGCTATGGAGTGAGGTGTTTCACACAACTGAGTCCTCCATTATGCCTTCTCCACTATTTTCTTTTAGAATTTAATTTAATTTATTTTTTATCACCCACTTAGGGAAAGAAAGAGTGGGTGAATTTACTTTGGTTTCAAATATGTAATGTAAAGGAGGGTTTTAATAAATAAAATTTTTATTCTTTTTAAGTTTTAATTATGATTTTTTATCGTTCTAAATTATCCCAAATTTTCATCTTCTTATTCCACTATGCATAACAACTTTATGATAAGGCAAGGAAGAAATAATATTTTAAATAGGATGATAACTATAAATTAGTTTTTACCATAACCATTGGGTTGACAGAATTAAACATTTAAAAGTGATTTTAGGTTATCTATTTTACTCATTAACTGATGTTCCATGATAATTGAAAAAAGGGATTCTTATTGAGAGAGTGTGTGTGTAATTACCATGGCCATATTCAGAAGAAAATTTATAAGAATCATGGGATTTCAAATTTATTAATTACATGAACCTGGATCTTTTATAATTGGTGTGTTTTATTTATTTTCACCTCCAACATTCTTTAAAAATACACATCCCCAGTAGTATATATTTAAACTCTTTAAATCAATAATTAATTTATTTTTATTTTAAAAAAATATCAATTTTCTCCAATATGTATTTATGGGATCAACCATGAACATAAAATATCATATACTACATAATTTTATAATTGGTTGATTTTTTTGGCATGTTTATAGATTTATAAATTTAGTATCCTTATGGGAATTAATAATGGTTTATGTTCTTTCAAATTTATAGAATTGTTGTCGGGGACAGGTGCAGAAATAGTTTTTAGTTTAATAATGTAAATAAAGGCTTTTATCACCTCTTCCTATTTTCTGATTTTATTTTAGGTCTTTATATTATTGTTTTCGTTGTTTTTACTAGCTTATGTATTTTTTTTTTTGTGATGGAAGAGATGAAATATATTTTTTCTATAAAATATATACTTTTATTTCATACAAGGGATCTCACACAACATGTTTAGAGCTTAAAAGGATGAAAAATCAAAGAGAATGTTTCATACATCCATACCCAATACAGGAAGAGGAAACACTACATGGCCATGAAACAGATTTTGAAGAGGCATTTCAAAATAATCAAATCATGGTTAGCGAAGCTAAGTTATGTTCCATAGCGGAATGTATTTCTATAAATGACACCCACAAAAATATAGATCTAGATAAGGAATAAAAAAAGGATAAGAAAAAAAGGAATATTGGAGGATGAATTTTTACAAAAATTCCTTGAATATCTATGATTGTAGACCGAGTAAGAAGTAAAAGAATATAAGAAGTTGGATTCAATGTTTCTAATTAAATTTATCAATGATTTAAGAGATTCATAAGATGAATACCAACTGGTGGAAATTTTCATTGAATTTGTAGAAAAATAATAAGTAGTAGAAGAATATTAACTGGATGTAAAACCCAAGGATAAAATTGTATAATTTCAACAACTATGCCTACTAAAAGGAGAATAAATAATTTTACTATGTATAAATAGAAACTAAATTCTTCATTCTCACTATTAAATTATCCATAATTTGGTCACCTCCTCTGTATTTCACTATTATTTCAACGAGGTGGATATGAGATGATCTATATAGGATTAAAATCCAATATTGTGTCAACATGAGAAGGTTATCCATGTATCATACTCCCATCAGCTAACACAAGTAACTTCAAGCTAAATGACTATAAAAAAGTGAAGCTACCGAGAGGCATCCATGACTTTATTTCTTTCTATGAACTTATAATTTTAATGATTTCTTAGGAATAAATATTTTATTATAAATTTAATTTTAATTCCCCATACATTGTTTATCATTAATGAATGGAAAATTTGTTGATGATGTGTTTGATTCTTTTCATTTCCAAAGTAATGGCATAAGGAAAAAATTAATAATTAATTGTAAAATGAATAAAAATTAACAACCACAAGAAAAAGAATCTATGTAATAGGGTAGTTTGAGTTTTTTACTTTAATATTTTTTTTACACCCCTACAATTTGGTTTTTTAAATAATATTAAAAAATTAAATGAAAATTTATGCCTTGCACATAAAGTTTTGTCTTAATAATCAATCTAGTTGAAAAAGACTAATAAAGATAATTATCTTGTCCCAATTTAAAATTTCATTGACAATAAATAGATTTTAAAAAATTGGGGAGTGAATAATTTTATACAAACATGATTAGTCTAATAATTTAATTTTATGAATCATGATTGATGAAATTGGTTAATTTAAGTAAATTATTTCTTTGATATTTTTCATTCCATTAAAATATGATATTCATGTTAATTAATTTTATGTTTATTGACTATGACCATGAATAATTGTCCTAACAAAAATCTCTCATTCCCAAGAATTTTACTAATACAAAATTTTCCATTATTTTCTTGAGAGTATATTTTTAGTGAATCTTAGGCATGCATTCTTCTAGTACATTATTTGCATCTTTTTAATGCTATGATTTCAAAAATTCACATTTAATATGATTTAGGAATTATTTTATTAACCATTTACCCTTAGACATACCCATACACTAATCATTTATATGCCTATATAATCCATGAATAGCCTTGTTATGGAAGACCCACATTACAAACCTATTTTATCACTCCCTACCCTGCTATAAGAATTTCTCATGATTAAAAAAATGAGTGTGGGTAAGACACTTCCTTAGTGGAAGGGAAACATATTTTGTAAAATCTTAGTGTGAGGGTACTTTTCCAAGGATATTGGGAAGGTGTATGATTTTTTATTTATTATAACTTATTTTACACCCTCATAAAAATATATAAAAATATAAAAAATATGGGTTTTGCCTTCGCGGATAAAAAATCCCAATTTACATGACCAATGATTTTTATTATTTAGGGTTTGGTGGTTAGTGTGAAAATTTCCTAAAATCACCTTTCAAAAAAAACAAAAAAGGGTCATTATTCTGTGATCCTATATTGAGTTTTTGGGAAAAGGAGAGAATCCATTTGAAAGGGATAATTTTTCATTGAACATTTATTAATTATAATTAAAATTAATTTAAAATTTTTAACATTATTTTTTATATTTACTTGATTTAAATCATTTATCCACCTATCTACAAGCCTAAAATTTATTTGAACCTAATGGTTAAGAACTTATAATTATTTTTAATATTGTCCTTTTATGGTGTATAATTTAAATTAATTGCATGCCTATGGTAAAGGGCATGGTTTGAGGTATTTGAAAAATTGCATTTAAATTTATAACAGGATGATGAGTGAAAAATAAATTACAGATAGGTAAATTCAATGTGGAATGAATATTAAAAATAAATTGAAACATATGAATGGAATAATGATGATTATTTTTTATGATGAAAGATAAAATGTAAAATACATTTTTTATATCATTTCTTTGAAAATAGAATAATTTATAAAAGAATTATGTGATACCTAAAGATGTTAAATCACCATTTAATCAAATTATTTTATTGAAATTCAAATTAAATGATGGTAATGTGGTTAGGAATTTTAATTTTTTGATATTTCAATCTTGATGAAAAGAATTATTTTATGTGGGGGGTATTTGATATCCGTATTTCATGTATTCATTTTAATATTTAAAATAATTATTTTTTTTAATTATATTTTTTATTCATTGTGGGATATTCATTTTTTTTATTTATTTAATAGTAGGATACATGTGATTTCTTGAAGACACATGGAAACTGATTTGAATTTAATAATAATAATGTCACAATGGGAAATGGAATAAATCAAGGAAGAAGTCCAAGGCTCGGAATTGAAGTTTAAAGTGAAGATAAAGTTAAAAATAATTGAAAATTAATATTCACATCATGAATCAACTATTCATGATGTAAAATTCATCAAGATTTGTGACATGAATAAAAAATGATAAAATAAGGATCTCAGAGATATCAAATGAAAAATCACAACATGACACAATCTGAGCAGACCTTGAAACTTTTGGAAATGTGTTAGTATTGGTTGAGGCATATGTATTATTCACATGTAACCTTCAATGTCGACCCATCTAGATTTAAGGTACTATTTTATGACATTAATCACCCTAGGGTGCCTCTATATCTATAAATCGAGGGTTAGGGGAGAGTTTCAAAAATATTATATCATAGACCAGAGCTCTGGGGAAAGGTGTTTCACACAACATAGTCCTCCACTGGGATTTCTCCACCATTTTATTTGTTTATTTTATTTTCTGTATTTTTCTTCTCCCTCGTATGGATAACATGATTGATTGAATTTATTTTCATGTTAATAATTTATATTAAGGTTAATTTAATTAAATAAATGGTTTTTTCATTTTTTATTTAAATTTGGTTTTCATTTTCTCATTAATTCTTACAAATTTTATTAATTTTATATCACTATGTGTGGTCATTGTATGCCAAGATGAGGGAGAAATAATATTTTAAAGAGGGATATAACTAGAAATAGGTTGCCACCATATACATTGGGTTGAAAAAAATCGACATTTAAAATGGTTATAGGTTGATACTTTTATTAATTAACTAAAGTACCATGACCATTGAGAAATGGGGTGGTAAGTGTGTAAGAGAGAGAAATTACCATGGCCATTGTAATTACATAAGACCAATTCTATTGAAAATTTAAAAGAATCACAGGCTATCTAAATTATTAATTACATGAAAAAGGATCTTTTATACTTGGTTCATTTCATTTTTATTTTCTCCACCCACATTCTTGATAAATTCACATGCTTGGTAGTTTATATTTAAATTCTTTAAATAGTTAATTAATTTAAGTATATTTTATTAAATTTATTATTTAATCCATCCTATGTTTTTGGAATCATCTTTGGGCTTAAAATATCATATAATACATACTTTTAGGATTAGTAAGTTGATTTTCGTGTTTATAATTTTCTAAATTAGGTATCCTTCTAGGAATTCATAACACTGTTTGAGATATCATTTATTTTATTTAAAATATTTGTTTATAAATGTTTACATATGTATTTTTAAAAGTATTTCAAATATTAAATCTTTAAAAATGTACATTGAATGTGATATTTATATGACATACATGATTTATTATTATAGATATTGTTCAATCATGGTTTTAAAATGTTTGAAAACTCTAAAGTAGTTTGTTATATCAAGGACGACATTTTAGGAAGATTTGATGGGGTACTCTCAGTTCACTATTAGCATCAAAAATCAAATATAATATTATGGTATCCTTTTTATTTTTCTTTTGAATTATTATAACCATTTTAGACTATTTTTTATCAATTGTTGGTGCTATTTGAGGGAATCTCAAGAAACATTAAAGGGATTATAATTAAAAACTATACACCTACATATTTTTTTGAAGAATAAAAATGTGTTCTTTCAATTATAACTATGTGATCCATTTTAAAAAACTTTGGTGGATATCAATGAATAAATTAACATGTACAATCCTTACAGACTTGAATTAAAAATTTAATCCATTTCAAAAAGACCTATTAAAATGTTTTAATATTTTCACATCAGCTTCTTTCAAAAGTCTATTTCAATATATACTTAATTATTTATATATTTTTTACTTTTCATAAAATTTTTTAGGTTTATGAATTTTCCTTACAAAATAATATTTCTTTTGAGGTTAAACTATATTTCAAAAGGAATGTTTTGGTTGTGACTCTGGGTAAAAATTAAGTATTGTAACGGGCTATGATCCCCCTTTAAAATTCAGTTCCATGTGTGTGGTTGTGCCTCCACTTGAAAAGGTAGGTTCTAATATGGTTGTTACTCCCCTTAAAAAGATATTTATTTTAGTTCACACCATTTTTAACACTAGGTAAAGATAATTGAGGAGTATATATATAATCACATTGATCTAAACTAATATAAATTATCTTGTGTTATTTTTTGATTTTATCTACTATTTCATGTCAATGTTTACTTTAATTTAAATTCATCCCATCCTCTAGAACATTTATGTATCCTTTTGATATGTAACAACAAGATCTAAAGACATTTATTTCTTCAATTTCTTATATTATTTGAAAACCTTATCAAAAATATATCAAAGTGGTTTCTTCATATTACATGTTTTATATTACACAATGAAAATGAAGTAATTAAGTTATAAGGATATGAGAATGAGATATATTTAAATATTTAGATTTTTCATAACCCCCTATTATATTAATCAATTAGTGTAAAATGTCATCTTAAGTACATTAGGGCTAGCTTGAATTCCATATTTCAACTTACACATGTTCGGTATGATAATAATCTCGTTCCTTTATTTCTTCACTTTCTCCTCTCAAACATCATGAATATCAAACAAAATGTTATGGCCATCCATTTCTTTATGTTTTTTCAATAATAAATGGACAATAATGGTAAAAATATGAGATAAACATTAAATAAGAAATCATTTAGTGTTCTATAAGCTTCTTTTTCACCCACACTTTCTTCCTAAGGTGTCTCATCAGGAAGAGGTAACTCCAACACATATATTTTTATTTTATATCATATTTCTATATGAAATCACCCATAAAACACTTTGATATTATTTCTAGTAAGGGTTTATTCATTTTTCAAAACAAATTGTAGTGTTTCAATGTTATTACTGAATTTTTTTTCTTTAGAATCAATCTTTAGAAGATTTGTAATTTTATCTTGATTACCTTTATTATACATTACAGACATGTTATTCTTAAATATATCACACTATTTTATTCAAATCCTAGTATCCCCCAACTACTATATTATGAATACCTAGTATCTAGAGTATTTTAATGGGAAATAATTCTTAAACCATTGTTTACAGTGCAAGATATATAATCTCCAATACCTTGAGAGTATAAGGTTGGATTTTGGCTATCCAACTCCATTAACTCATAGTTCCTCAATATTTTGAGTGGAGTTACATATCCTATTAATCCTTTACTTGGATTCACTCAATTAAAGCCTCTAAAATAGAATCAGGTTAACTAAGATTATTTCTTTAATGAATTTGTTTTAATTCAATCCACCACGTTTGTTAAAACTCCCTAATAGTAAGAGGTTCCATAAACTATAGCTGATAATAACCCTGAACTATATTTTTTTCAAATTCAAGGGGTAAAAGGTGTTTGAAATAATATTTCTTTGATTGTTTTTTATTTTTTCTATGTGAATTAAGTTTATTTTTTTATCATGCTTATTACTATGTGATAACACTCATCGATTAACCATGAATAAATAAAAAATTTATAATGTGTTAATTCCTTTTTATTTATGTATATTTCTTTATTATTCTATGTAATATTATGTAAACTAAAAAAACATGAAAATAGTAAACCATGCATATGATAAATAAATGACATGATCATGAAATTTTCTAATTTTTGATCCAACAAGAATATAATGGATCAACAGAGAACCTAGGTGAAACTCCATGAGATGTATCTGACTTGAGTTGCAACACTCTCCCAATTAAATTCATCCAACTCTCATATAGTGCTTCACTAAGTCTCCGCATAAACTATGTCTACTTTCATCCCCTACATTACAAAATAATACTAACTCCCATGTGAGGTGGTTTTGAGAATGAGGCATATAGATAAATAATAGACCTCATGAACATGGAGGCCCTTGTACATATAATAAGGAAAATAGATTATTCACATACTAACATTTATTAATTAATTATTATAAACATTATAAATTGTAATATTTAAACAAATAAATAGTAAAATACCAAACATAAATTGGTTAGTATAGCTCATGATTAGCCAATATACATTAAACTCATATAATGAAATGAAATTTATGAATAGTTATAGATGGGGAAATTAATTATGAATTAGAATAAATTAAACTAATTTTAATTAAAAAATAAACAAGTTTCCCAACATCATAAATAATTTTAATAAATTACAATAAAAGTAGAAGTTTTAATAATTTTTGGGGATTCCTTTGCCTGAATAACTCCACCTCCCAGAGGTTTTTTCAAGCCAAAACTGAGATTAGATATTCTTAATGGTCGAGAAAGGCATCAATTATCCATTATTGGGATGGTGAGGAAGAACACTTCGCATGAGGCCCACAAGGTTAAGTAGGCGGTACCAAAGGGTGGTGCCAAACATTAATAAAAAGCAAAATAAAGGGAAAAAATTTCATATGAAATAAAGAAGTTCCCAAATAATTAATAATGCTAACACCATCTCCCACAATAAATGTGGGGATAAAATTAGTGTATATATTTCACCCACTATTTTATGTATATTGATTTTTTATATTTCATGTTAACACAGAAACCACTACCACTAAGCACTATAGTTTATCTAAACACACAAATACCCTTATACGAGTATAGTGTGAACCTCTCTATTTAATATATATCTTTATATATATGATTTAATAAATTTTTTCCCAATAATGAGGTTTCAATCATTGGGTATCCATATATTGTCCATTAGACCTTAGATTGAAGTGTCTTGAGTGCAATTGTAGAAATATCGATTCCCTATATCTAAATACATGCAAACCTAATTTTAATTTGAACTTAATAAATCAAACAATCTCTCTAATACCAATTTTTGGTACAATATTTGTATCAGAAGCATGAAAGTGGGAAATATTAAATTATTTACATAAGATTGAGATCATAACATCTTGTTTGGTATCGAATAACCCATTTATCAACCATAGGATCTCGTGTGAAATAAATAAGAATGAAAATAAAATCAATGTGATACCTTATTCAATTTTGATAGGTATGAGTTTTCTATAGGTCTCTAGAGATATTTTTTTTATGGAACCAAATTTGAATGTTTCTAGATCATTTACAAATTCTTAGAATTATTTCAAATGCATTGATCTTTAGAATTTTGGTGCTATATTGGAGAAAAAAAGTCACTTTTGTTATACCTCCTTTCATAAGAACTATATTTATTTAATCTAGAAATGACCTTTTCTATCTAGGTATTAGAAATTCTCTTTGTCACACTAGTAATTGGGAGAGAAGATAGAGTGTCTCTCAAATTTTCGGGGGCAGGGGGCAGTCCCCTTGAATTTTGTCTTAATTTGGAATAATTAGGTAGGTTAAAACATAAAAAAATTCACTTTGTCACTTTAATATGTTTAACATTATTAAAATTTTCTTAGTGATACATATTACCTAGTAAACATGTCACAATTTTCCCAAATATTTTATCACTTACTTATAACATTATAATTATGTTTCATGAAAAAATATCATTTACTAACTAGACTCATTTATCTCCAAACAAAATTTTTGATGAACCTTGAATAGTGAATATTTTTTCATAAAATATTTTCTTGTATTCAATTAATAACAGTTGAAGACCTATAGTTAATTAATTTTCCATTTATAATTTTATGCTTGAATAATATTGAACTTGTTCATTTCCTCAGGGCTGTTATACTCATACATAACTTCACCCCCATCATAAGTCCCACCTTATCAAAAAATAAAATTTATTCTAATTTGAAAATATTCTAAACAAACTTTTTTTGTGACCCTCAATGTAACACCCTAGTATTTTGAGAAAAAGAATGGAATTAATTTAATCTTTTTGATATTTTTCATTTCATAAAACCCTAAACATAGATTTTATTTTATGATAGCACTATGTTTTTTCTTCACAACACCAAGATAATCTTGAATTATACACTACACTTATATTATCTTTGGTACATATAACACTATTTTTGGCTTATATTATACACAATATTGTGTCCCTTCGATAGCTCGAATTACACACAATGCCGAGTTTTACTTAAGTATAATATACTATAAAATTATTATTAAAATGTTATTATTGATACTACATAGCCATTGGAATAAAAGTTACGAATAAGAGTAACTAAACTATGAAAATAATATTTAAACCTGTATATAAAATTAATTTATTTCATATCAATTAGTAGATGTTAATGTAATAACTATTTGAAATTAAAGAAATTACTTTTCTAATAACACTATTTTTCTACGTACAAAGATAATTTTTACACAATAAATTAAACAAACCACTTTGATTAATGTTTTCAATAAAATTTATATATTAAATATTATATCCGTATTTTTAACACTCGCCCCATATATTTGATAGGGGTAAGATAAGAATAAATCCAATTTTATAAATAAAATATATATTTTTTTAATTTGTAATTTTACCACCTTGTAATTTAAAACCCATTTTATATATATAATTGACCACTTTAATAATATTTTTGTTAAAAATGAATATCATTTTTAAGGAGTAATATCAAATTTACTTTGGGTAAATTTGTGGACTTTCTCAGAGAAGTTTCATTTTTTTATGAATAGTGAAAAATACTGAATTTTAATTCAAATATAATTTTTATATAATTTATTCATATAGTTAAACTAAATAATAATATTTTCTAAAAGTATAATTATATCCATTATATATAAATTAATCTAATCTGTGTCTATGGAACCAATTTCACATAGAAATTTGGTGTAAAAACATTTCACAAACTTTTCGACCTTTTTGTTTTAAAAACCCACTTTCAAGGCCCATCTATGGGATTAATTTTAAATTATTTTCAACCACTTATGTGTTTATAGTTAATAAAAATGGTTTAAATGTTTTTAATAAGAATAATTTAGAATTTATAATAATTTTAACATAGTTTTTGACAAAACATATTAGTGAAAGTGACTAAAATTAATTACAGTGATTAAGAGAAAAATTAACATAAAAAAGGACTAAACCTTAAAAAGATGGCCCAAAATGACATACAAACATATCCAAAATAAAATATATGTTCATATTTAAACCCCATGATCAATGTTTTCTAATGTTTTCTATTATTTCAGACAGTTTATTTTGAAAAATGTGGGTGGAAACCCATTTTCAAAAATTTACTAGAATACACCCCTCCTCTACTATAAAAAGGCACTCACCACTCCCACTTACTCACACATATCAACCTCATTTTCATAGAATAAATCTATAAAATATATCCTCCCAAAATCCTTAAATTCATCCTAGATTCCTTTATTTTTTATTAAATTCAATCAATGAATCCTTTTGGTGAAAACAAAGAAGAGTTACCCTGATTAGAGGTAACATCCTTCCACAAGCTCTTTGGTTTTATTTTCATTATATAACACCTCAAATATTCTTATTGAATGAATATATAATAACCTAATTATTTGATATATAATTAAATTTTTTTATTCTATGGGTTATACCTACACATACACAAACTTCCATCTAATGGGTAAAGAACATACCATTCGTGTGTGCGGCAGACTATAGCCTTAGAAAACGATCTTGTTCATTTTTCCTTTACCACATCTCATGGGTGGGAATTATGATATAAATACTATATTTATATGATTTATATTATATTTATGATATATTTATGCTTCTTTTATTATTATAATAAACATACCTTCATACATTCCATTTTTTGTAAATATGATAACTTCGTTTGTAGACATTTGGACTATCGCCTCCTCAAAGTGATGTGATCCATTCACACCTTAAATGGAATGTATTAATGATGAGTTTTGTAAATTTATATGATATATATTAAATAATAATTATAATATAATGATAATATATTCAGACATATTTCTACATGTCATTTACTTTCTTTATTTCAATACGATAAGAAAACGGAAACAACGTTCATGTGTATGTACGGCCTACTATCTCCATAAAAGGTGTATTCCATTTAATATTTATATATTTCATAGATTATTATAAATATTTATATAATGAATATATATGATATATATATATACCATGTTTTACATTCTTGAATATATTAAATCATTATCTAAGAAATAGGATCAAGAATAACAAGTTAAAACTTATACAAAAAACAACATGGATATTACCCAAAACGTAACATTAACATGTAAATGTTAAAAAATGGGTGATAAAAAGTAAAAATAAAATCATATATGGTATTATATACAACAATTTGGTTCTATAATAGATTTGTAATAAAATTATATCAATTATAAATGTGGTTTGGCCAACAAGCCTGTACCCAAGTGGTATAGGATCCTGCTTGGCATCCAAAAGACCCAAGATCAAATCCAGGCATGGATGATTTTCCTAGAAATGTATCGGTATTGTAGTAGGGTACTATAGCAGTATTTTAGTAGTGTAGGAGGGACTGTACCAAGGACTGTAGTGGTGGTGTGACTGTAGTAGTGTGGGTACTGTAGTAATACTGTTCACCGAGGGGTCCTTTGGGCCAAAAAATTGGATTTCAAGCCTTTTATTCAGGACACTTATCCTTGGGACTTCAGGCTATGTAATGAGTCTCCCTCTACCCAATATTAAAGATTTATTTCCTTTAAATAATAAATTTAGTCTTTGGCCCCATCCTTTAAAAAAAATATAGGTGGTTTGAATTTGTACAAGAATTCAAGAATTTAGTTAATTGAATTTCATCTTATTTTTTATTTTCGTGATATACATCCATATTCAAAACTTGCATCCATTGTGTGGTGCATATAATACCTTATGACATGTTATATCATTAATTTAATTTATTTAATGGAATTTAAAATTTTAATTGATGTTATTATTTCCTGGGGATCACGATTCTAATGTTACTCAAGTAGTAGGGGTTTTCTCATCTGATTTCTATTTATTTGAGACTGATACTTTATTCACAAAACTTTTCTTTTTTGTGGTGTATATACTGACCATTTATTTATTATATTATTATTATAATTAAATTTATTTTTATTTAAACATGCATTAAATGATCCTTATTTCACGGGGTTTATGGTTCAAAAGTTACCAAACTGGTAAAGTAAATTTGTCACAATTTTCCATCTTTGGGATACAAGATATGTTTTGATACTATATTTTTATATGATATGTGTATAGTTAAATTTGACATGTTATATCAGGAACATATTTATTATAATGATATTTAAATTTTTATTTAATGAGACTACCTCAAGGGTATTGTGATTTAAAGTTACCAATGTGGTAAGAGTTTGCTACTACAATTTCATTGTTTATCAGGATTGTTTACGATTATGCTTCCATTGATGAAATATTATAATCCATATCCTGATAACTCTCATGAATATTCTTATAATATTTTTATTCATGTTATATCCAACTAATGGTACCATTTTTTACTCTTCGATACTTAAGATAATTAATAAAATGTTTTTATGAAAATTGACAATGTTTTTCCTTTTATTCGGAAATCTCTGTTCTTCCAAAAATGGTTTTTCTAAAAAAAATTAAAAAATGTATTATTATTATCTTATTATTTTTAAAATACATTTTTACCCATGTCTTACCTTTAGAAAACGATTTTAAAAGTAATATTATTGTTTTTTTCTGATCAATGAACTTTTCTAAACTTTTTAAGGTGAAAAAGGAATGTTCTACATGTACAGACTAACCTGGCATCATGACCTTAATTTACTCAAATACTATTTTCTAAGTTTACAAATTCATTTTTGAAGAAATTTTTTTCCTAATATTATATAATTTTTATGATTTTAAATTAGTGTTCAAAGAAATATGTTTTCAAAAAAAATATGTTTCAAATTTTCTTTAAATTATTTTCAATGCTTCCTTTGTATGTTTTTAAAAGTTTATTTTAAATGAAAATGATTTCAATTATTTCATGTTTTATTTATAATTTTTTAATTAATTTTTCTATAAAAGGGTTTCCAAAATAATTTCAATAATTATTTTTATGTTTTCAAATTTTTTTCATGGAAAACCAGTTTCAAAATATTTTCACGATTCTTTTATAAGTTTTCAATGCTATTTTAAAATAAAATTCTATTCAAAATTTTATATGTTTTAAAAAAATTAAAGAGGAAAAGATATATTCCTCAATAATTTTTTTAAATGAAATTGTAAATTCTTCTTTATAATAAATGTATTTTTGAATATTTTTATGAAATAGATTTTCAAATAAAGTTAATTTTCTTTACAAAAATGTTGCATGTGATGTTTCAAAATCCTTCCCCATATATGATGACATAATTTATTATATTTTTTTATTTACCATAGATATGATACAATAATACCATTCATAATATTCCTTTAATGATTTATTTTTTATAGAATGAGGTTTATGAAATTCATTTCCCTTTCATGGGTTATATTCTTTTGTAACCCACTACTTTTCACAGGTTATGCTTTGATGAAATGATTATGAGAAATATATCTTTTCCATAGGAAAATATATGATGAAATTTTTATGATACCCATTTCATTTCAAGGGTTATGATATGATGTTTATTAATCCCATATATTTTTATGGCTCATTATATGATGCATGTTTTATTATGTTGTGGCACATGGATGTATGATTTTATTATATGAAGGGTGGGACCTATATCTCCCTCAAATTCATTGGGTAAAGATTTATATATCATTTGAAAATTATGGGATTCAAGTCAAAAATCATGATCCACTATGGAAGATGGGGAAACACAATACACTATGGAATATGTAGAAATCGACTCCACTATGGATGAAGGGGAAAACCAATCCGCTATGGGAAGATGGGGAAACCTGGTCCACTATGAGAACATGGGGAAACCCATTCCCTTATAATGAAAGGACTATAATTGGGGATGGTGGTTTGTACCTCCTAGTAGTTTTTATCCCCATGAAATTACCTAATATTTTTTGTAACTAAACCTTTACTTATAGTGAATGTTTTTATTTGCTTATGTGTATGCCAAAAGTCTATGAGTTATACCAATTTTATGCTCTCACAACTCATGTTCTCTGATTTCTTCATGATTTATGTCTTATGAATTACTAATATTTATTCCATGAATCATGATTATGATCTTTGGTTTGTATTGTATGCTCTTATGTTATTATGATCATGTTATAATACAATTATGCTCATGTTATTCTTACCAATCTCCCTTTATTACCCTTACTAAGCATATGAGATCACTCCTTTCTTATGTTTCCTTTTTATAGGTTATAAAGAATGTTTTTATGTATGATTCCAAAAGGGGAGATATTTATGGGACATTTTTCATATATTTCACCATGTTAGAAGATTATTTTTCCATGTTTCCAAAGGCACTAAAATATTATGGTCTCTAGGTATGTATTTTTGGTAATTTTATGAATATTCATATAAAATGATGTAATATCATTGTATGTTAATCCTAGGTCATTATAGTTGGTATAAAAGGAAAGGTTTAGTCAGCCTTTGGAATCTAGGATGAGAAAATTTTATTAAGAACCATGGGGATATTTCTAAGGATATTTCTAGGGACATCTATAATGATAAGCCTAAGGTGTCTTAGATTTAAAAGAAGGTTTCATAATTAAAACTTTTTATAAGTGATTTGTCATGATTATGTGATTTTACACTATGATTTGTGTTTCTCACACTATTATTTCTAATTTTTGAGAATGGATGGAACCAGAAAAAACTGGGTTAACATTGAATGTTATAGACAATTTACTGATGAGTAGTCAAATGGGATGGTTAATGGAGTGAAGGATGTTTTAATCATTCCTAGTTAGTTTTCAAGGAACGTTATTAACAAAGTGTAAATTTAAAAACTCTTGGACTCACTAAATAATATAATTATGTATTTCGATGATGGTTTGGGTAATTGATACCATGGAGGAAACAAGATTTTGTTTCCTTTTTGTCAAAAACATGGAAATAATCACCTAAGTGAACATTTTGAAGGAACAAGAAGATGTTTTGACTGTGGAAAATAATGACACAAAGAAATTAACTAGAAATTAAAATTGAAGTGTTAGGTTAATGTAATGGATGGGAATATTTTATTCACTAATATATCGTCAAAATTAAAAAAATAAGTGTAGAATGAATGGTCATTATGCTAATCGATGTCCTGCGTGGAAAGCACTAGATGATAATCCGTAAGGTGGTATGAGTAATGGATATATTTTAGATGATGATGAGAGTACAAATGAAATATTAAATGAAAGAGGTATTATGTTATCGTATTAGGTAACATCGGTAATGGATTAAGGATAAATTAGAATAAAAAAAGTTTTAATTTATTTGGATTCAATAATTATGTTATATGAATGGTGAAATATATAAGGATTATTCAATTTATATTTTTTCACTATTGATTTTAAAAAAAATTAATGGTTTCTATGGACAAGAAAAGTGATTTAATGGAAATGTGATTTTCATTGGAAAAACATGAGTAATGTAAATAAAAACTAAAATATATTCCATATGTTAAAATAATGACGTTTGGATAATGATATGTTGGATATTAATTAGTAAATTGGATGGCATTGATTTCCTTTGAAATATTTAAGGATTTATTGATAAGTGATGTATGTTATAATTGATGATGTTTAAAAAAATTGGATTTTGGGAATATATATAATAAACATTATAATAGGGAAACATGCATGTTTTCAATAAGGATTTGTGGTAATATGGGTTATTACCATGTTTCAAGAGAATACATAATGAAGGTATTTACATATTTTTTATGTGACAGCCAAGAGATACTTTATGATATATGGGGGATAAATGCTATGTTATTTTTTGATAACTTTGTGACCTTATTTCTATATATTTGGAATTACACATTTAGAAATGGCCATAAGGTTAACCATATATGGAATGGTTTTTGATAAACATCAGATGATTTTTCTGAGAATAAAGTATTATCACATCATATGAGGAGTTATAAATATTTGATAACATGATATAAACTTTTTTTGTGATATATAAAGACATATGGAATCACATGGAATTCTATTTATGGATCTCATGATCTATTAATGCTTCTGAAATGAATTATTCACCTTTAAGTTTTTGAATAAGAGATGAAGTTGCAATAGGTCGTGGCATAATAAATGCTGAGAAGTCATAAAATCATGTATGTATATATTCTCATAAATATGCTTCTAATTTTTATAAAAGGATCTTGAAAAAAAATTGTACTATTGTAATCATTGTTTATGATATCAATGACCTCTTTCATGCTTCTTTAGTTTATGGTTTTGTGATTGTAAAGTTTCTTTTGATCACACACTTTCTTAGGATCAATGATCTTTACCAATATCTATAACTATATAATAATTTATTCTAAGTCCATTTTTCTCTTTACACCAATGTTCTATAATGTGGAAACCAATTTATGAGTTACTTAGGGTAACCTCTATGTTTTCAACAATGTTTTTTAATGAAATTTTTAGTCTTCAATTTTTCTACGATGCGAGTTTCTATGAAATGAGTTTTTGGTAATAAAACAATGATAACCCAAATTAATTTCAAGGGAAAAAATCATTTTAAGGGGGGTATAATGCAACACACAATGATTTTGTGAATTTTTAATTCTAATTAATTCATTATTTTTAATATTTTTCATTTTACATCACACTGAATATAGTTTTTGTCATACGAAAGCAATATATTTGAAATGTGAAACACCAAGTTAATATAACATAACACGCAACAATTATATTAGAATTAGGTATATGAAAAACTGTGTTTGGTTTGTATTACACACAATATTTAGTAACTTTGATAGCTTGTGTTACACATAAGTCCAAGTTTTACTAAACTACAATATAAAATTAATATTAATTTTAAAATATTTTCATAGCTAACACCTAGTTTTTGGAATGGAAGTTATGAATAAGACTAATTAATTTGTAAATTATGATTTAAAAATGTATAAAAAATTATTCCTTCAGTTATCAATTTTTATAAGTGAATGTGAGAACAATTTGAAAATAAGGAAATTACTTTTTAATTTTTTTTTTAATGTACAAATTTTTTTTATCTCAATAAATTAAATAAAAAAAGATTATTATTTTTTTCAATAAAATTTAAATATTACATATTCAATCAATTTTTTTGATACTAAACAAACATTTTTAAAAATTATAAGATAAGAATAAATCCAATTTTATGAATAATAGATATATTTTTTCTAAAAGGTAATTTTACCAACTTTTAATGTAGAACCCTTTTTAAATATAAAATTTGAAAATTATATAATGTTTGTTAGACAAAATAAACTTAATTTTTTAAAGAGTAATATAAAATTTTACTGTGGGTTTATTTTTGAGAAGTTTTATTTTTTGATGAATAGTGAAAAAATTCTGAATTTTAATTCAAAACGGATTTTTCATCTAATTTATACATATAGTTAAATTATATATTAATAATGATTTAAATTATAAATAGATAAATTTTATATTAATTAATCTAATTCAGTTCATTATAACCAATTTCACATTGAAATTGGTTATATAAACATTTCAATATTTTGGACTTTTTTTCTTTAAAAACATACTTTCGCGACACGTCTGCGAGATTAATTTTATATTACTTTATCCCATTTATATGTTTAGAATTTTGAAACACGTATTCCATTTTTTTAATCATAATAATTTATAATTTCTAATAAGCTTAACTTTGTTTTTTACAAGAAATATTAGTGAAGGTGATTAAAAATAATTATAGCGATTATAAAGAAAAATTACCTTAACAAAAGACAAAACCTAAAGCTTAAGGAAAAAAATAACCTATAAATTTCCTCAAGATATATTTTATGTTAATATTTAGACCATATTATTCCTTTTATTATTTTGGGATAGTTATTTGATCCAATTGAAATGGAAAAAACATTGGTGGAATTCCCTTTTCAGAAATTTACTAGAATCCCACTTCTCCTCCACTATAGAAAGATAGTCACCCCTCCCACTAATTCACATAAATAAATCCATTTTTTATGAAAAAAATATCCCAAATATACTCAAAAATTCCATAAATTCATCCTAGAATCCTCCCTTTGGTCATAAATGCAATCAAGGATGCTCTTTGGTGTAGACAAAGAGGAGTTTCCCAAAGAAGATGCAACACTCTTCCACTAGCTCTTTTATTTAATTTTCACTCTACACCCCCTAAACTCTACTTATTAAATGCTTATATAATAAACTCATAAGAAAAAATATAATGAGATTTTTTACTCTAAGTTTTATAATGACAATTAAACAAACTTCCATCTAATGGGTAACAAACATACCGTTCGTGTGTATGACAGACTACCACCTTGTGAAATGATGTTGTTCAGTTTTCTTTTACTAGCACCAATGGGTGGGAATTATTATGGAAACAATGTTTTTATATGATATATATGATATTTTTTATGTATTTATTATAATTAAATTTTTATCTAAAACATTCCTTCATTCTTCCCATTTTTTTAAATGCGATAACTTCGTTTGTGGCTGTATGGACTACCACCCCCTCAAAGCGATGTGATTCATTTACACCTCACATGGAATGTATTAAAGATGGGTTTAGTAAATTATTATGATATATATAAAATAATAATTATACTTTAATAATAATATATATAAAAATGTACCTATATTTCATTTATATACTTTATTTCAATATGATAATAAAATAGAAATGGATTTCATGTGTACATACGGTCTGTTATCTCCATGAACAGTGTATTCCATTTCATGTTTCTATCATTAATATATTATAATAAATTAGTATATAATGAATATATATTATTTTTATATCATGTTTTACATTATTTAAATAATTGAATCATGATATTAAGTAATAGGATCAATAATAACACGTCAGACCATATACAAATAAACTATGTGGATATTACGTGAAACCTAACATTATAATAGAAATGTTGACAAACCTGAAATTTAAATTCATAATAAAATAAAATATGGTCGTAGATATAATAATATTTTTATTTGTAATATTTATAATAAACATATAATTTTTATATAGTAGTATTGAATAAGTACTATGAATGTCAATAATTAATGTAAGATAATTTCATCTCACTTCTAATTTCTATAAGGTATATGTCATATTAACCGCTTGCTTCTATTTTGTGATTTATATACATCCCTATTAATTTTTATATCATTTATTTTACTTATTTAATGATATTAAAAGATTGAATTGATGTTATTATTTCATGTGGATCATGATTCTAAAGTTACTCAAGTAGTAAGGGTTTTCTCATATCAGTTCTGTTTCTGTGAAACATATGCCTTATTCAACACTCTTTTATTCTATTTTTTGCATATAGTTCCCATGAATTTATTATATTATTATGATACATAAATTTAGGGGTATGTACAGATTCATTGTTTTATCTTTATTATGTGGGGTTTATGGTTCAAAAGTTACCAAATTGGTAAAAAAAAATCTCAATTTTCCTTCTTTGGGATACATGCCATGTTATACACCTATATTTTTCTATGAGATTTGTATTATAAACATTAAAATATTATATCATGAATATAATTCTATTTATGATATTTTAATATTCATTTAATTTTATTATCTCATGGGTATTATGATTTAAAGATACAAAAGTGGAAATAGTTTATTGCAACAATAACATTATTTATCGAGATTATTTATAATTATGCTTCCATTGATGAAATATTCTAATAAATATTTTAAAAAAGATTAGGAATTTTATTCTTCTGTGGTTATTCATGTTATATCCATTTAATGGTACCATTTTCAATTATTTTGTACTTAAGATAATTAATAAAATGATTTTATGAAAATCCAAATTTGTTTATCCTTTCGGTCCAAAATTTTTGTAATTTAAAAACCATGTTTTCTAAAAAATGTTTTCAAAAATGAATTACTATTATACTATTAATTTTAATGGATTTTTTACCCATTTTTTACCTTTTCAAAAAATAGTTTTAAAAGTAATATTATTTTCATTTTCCAATCAAGGCACTTTTCTAAACTTTTTAAGGTGAAAAGGGAATGTTCGACATGTATGGACTTTCAACCACAATGACCATAATTTACTTCAATCTTCCTATTTAACTGTATGAGATTATTTTTAATGAATATTTTTCCTAATATTATAGAATTTTTTTTTACATTGTAGTGGTTTTCAATGAAATTGGGTTTCATAAATTTTTTATATTTAAAAAGTTTTTTAAATGATTTTTAAAGATTCCTTTAAAATATTTTAAAAATATTATTTTCAAATAAAATGATCTCAATGATTTCAAGTTTTCTTCATAAATTTTCAAATATATCTTCTATAAAAGGGTTTCCATAATAATAATAATCATTATTTTTATATTTTGAAAGTTCATTCCATGAAAAAGGTTTTTAAAATATTTTTACGATTCCTTTATATTTTTTCAAATCTAATTTAAATTAATAATGTTTTCAAAATGATTTTTGTTTTAAAAATGAATTTTCAAAGAGGAAAATATATTTTTATCAATAAATGTTTTAAATGAAATTTTAATGTCTTCTTTATAATTAATGTATTTTTTAAATGGTTTTAGGAAAATAAATTTCAATGAAAGGATATTATCCTTCCAAAATCTTCAATGTGATATTTCAAAATCCTTCTCCATCTAAGATGACATACATCACAACCCTTCTCTTTGTTACACACAAAAATATTATTTATTACATAAACATGCACTTAAGACTACCATGGGGATCAAGAGGTCTAGTGTATTGGGAAATTAGAAACAAAACATAAAAACATAGTATATAAAATATAGAATATTTATTGAAAACATCTTTTACATGACCACAATATTTATTCGTACTTAACATTGCATGGGATAACCTATGGAAATACATAAGAAAATGGAGATATATAAATCCCAATAAGGTATTAAACAAGGAAAAACATGAATAATATATTATATTTTAAGAAATAGAAATATCAATGGATCACAATATAAACATGAACATAAAGGCATGATATATCATGATTATCATAACATGGAAATATGACAACAACATTTAACATGATATTTTCATGAGACAAATATCATTGCACAAAGAGCATGAGTAAACCCTAATTATACTTTAATTATCATGATTAAACCCTAATTTCATAGGAATTATCAAGAGTAAACCCTCATTTCACATGGCGTATCATGATACTTTTCTTTACCCAATGAATTGGAGCACTATCAGGGCACACCCTTCCAAATCATTTCATTTCAAGCATAAGTGTGCCACATGGAATCATTCAACATCATAAGATATTCAATGATTAAATAATGTGGAATAAAAAAATTATTTACCACTAAAAAATTATATTTGTATAAAGGTGAATAACCTTGATAGGAAAATGGGTATGGTATTCACTGTATAATGATTTTGCCTTGGAAAATCGTGGTGCAATTTCGGCTGCATAATGACATGACATAAAAATTCATAAAAATGGTTGATGAGATATAAAGGGGTATCTCATAATATGTACATTAGATCTAATGTATGTTAGTAATATATATACATGTCATATCACATGGAATTTGGAAATAAAATCCATAACATAATAAAGAAACTATAAGAAATAGGAGAAATGTAATAACTCTTACGAAATGTCGACATGGTAATTAGTGTAGATGGGAGGGATTAATGAGAGATAAAGTGGTCTATAATAATTCAAAAATAATTATGGAAGTATGGGGAAGTTGATAAATCATACCCCAACATTTTTAATTGAAAATAAAATGTTATAACAACATAAAAAAATTTGGAAAAAAATGAGAAAGGAAGAAATCTCTTACTTGGGAGTGTGATCCCAAAGACTTGGGAGAGGCTTGAGAGAGGATTATTGGGAGCTTGGGGAAACTTGGGAGGATTATAGATATATTAGGAAATATTTTTTCGAGCTAAAAAGGTTTTGAGTGAAGAGGAATGAGATATTTAGTGGATTTATATAGTAAAGAAGAGGAAATCCTATTTTATTTAGGTTTTGGACATTACACATTAAACTAAGAAAACAAACAAACCATTCCATCATTTTTTCCAATGGTTATTTCCAAATTGGAGTGGAAAAAAATATTTTATAAGGCCAATGTCCAAATATAATAAAAAAATTGGCTTTCTTATGTAGAGGTGAGTCACGCTCTCAAGGAAATCAATTTAAAATGTTAAAATAGTTTATAAGTCTTGGAGGGTCCACTAATGCATTGTAAAATATATAAAAAATATATAAAATCATATTAGTTTAAAGGTAAAACATATATTGTAATAATATCCATTTTATATTATTTCATTACATCACTATTAGGTCATTATGATGTCGTAAAACACATTTTATATTTAAACTATATTTAATTTTTACCTAAAAATTCGACTATCTCAGAAAATTATGAAAAATTCACTATTAGATAATTTGGACATCCTAAATCAAAAAATAATATTCATTTTATATAAATAATTTTCTAAATATGTGAATTTTTACTTTTAAAATAAAAACTGACATTTATAAAAAATTCATGAGTTTTGACAAAAACAGTTTTCCAACATTGATAAAAATTACAATTGTATTCATAAAAATTATAAGATAATTTATATTTAATAAAAATTAATTTATTGGTAAATTTTTTTAAAATATTATTTAATTCAAAAATCCATTAATTCATCAAAACATATTTCTTAATTTAATATTAATTAAAAATATTATTTATTCTTTAAAAACCATTTATAAAATAACAATGACAAAATGAATGTATATTATTAATAAAAAATAACGCACATAATCATTGTGATAGGTTATTGTTACATAACCCCTTATAACTTCTTTATAATATCTATGGGCACTGTGTGAGATGGTGACATACTCTTGCGGTGGCTTTAATAACATCACTAGGGTGGTAATCTCTATTAACATCCACTTCTCCCATCAGTGATTCTGTTCAAGATTAAGATGTTGAATCCCACCTTGGGCTTGGTCAAGAGATATGCCTAATGACACTACCTCTTTTCCAAGCTCCAACAAATGGTCTTCATGTGGATAAATTCTATTGGATGAGGCTATCACTTACCTTGTCCGTGTAAATTGGATTTGTTAAAGCCATATATTTATACTAATCATGTGATCAGTGTTCAATGACTATATTAGCAATGATAACAATTCTTAACAGTATTTTAAAATCCAAAACCCAAAACCAAGGATGTTCACATGTCTTATATAACCATTTTACCTAAAAATACATTTAGTTAGATCAAGAGGAATTTTCATTAATAAAAGTTTGGGTAGTTAGAATATTCCTCCCTTAAGAAATTTCACCCATGAAATTTTATTTTCCCACACTAAAACAGATGAGGTTAACTCTGCTTCATCACTTCCTCTGATTCCCACATTTCCACTTCAAGCTTGTGGTTTCACCACAACACCTTGATGAGGTACATTGACTTATTTCATAGAACTTTTTCCATATGATCTAAGATCCTCACCAGCTTATCTTTATATTATAGGTCATTCTCCAATGGTACCACCTCTTGATTGAGTAAATTCAATGGATCAGGTATGTACTTCCTCAAGAGTGATACATGGAATAAATCTTGTACTAGAGATAGGTTTGGTGGGAGTTCTAGTCGATAGGACACTGCTCCAATGCAATCAAGGATCTCAAAATGGATGATATACCTTGGACTAATCTTTCCCTTCTTCCAAAATCTCATAACTATCTTCCATGGTGATATGCGGAGTAAAACCATGTCCCAAACATCAAATTATAGGTATCATCGACGATTATCAACATAGCTCTTTTGACGACTCTGAGAAGCATTAATGTGTTCCTGGATAGTCTTAAACTTCTCTATTATTTCTTCGACAATTTCCTGAACTATGAGTTTTTTCCCCAACATCATCCCTACATTCCAGTGTTCTACACCTCTTCCCATAAATGGCTTCATAAGGAGCCATTTGGATGCCTGAGTGAAAACTGTTATTGTAAGAGAACTCAACCCGGGGAAGATGTTGATCTCATCCTCCCTTGAAGTCCATTGAGAATGCTCTCATCATGTTCTCAAGTGTTTGGATTGTATACTTATATTGGCCATCAGTTTGGGGAGGATAAGTCATGTTGAAGGTTAGCTCAATATTTAGATCATGTTAGAGACTCTTCCAGAACATAGAGGTGAATCTTGGATCTCAATCAGATACAATATATAGTAAAACTCTAGGAATCCTTACCACATATCTGATGTATATCTATTCCAATTGATTCAATGAGAAATAAAATCTAATTGCAATGAGGTGTATAGTCTTTGTAATATGATCCACAATAACGGAGATAGCATTCTTTTTTTGGATGTCTTCAGAAGTTTGGTGACAAATTCCATGGTGATGTTTTCCCATTTCCATATTGTTATGGGTAATGGTTGCATCACCTGGTTAGACATTTGCCTCTTAGCATTCACTTTCTGACATACCAAGCACTTTGATGTATACTCGGAAATATCCTTCTTCATGTTATCCCACCAATAATTCTCTTAGAGATCTCGATGCATCTTTGGGTTTCCTATGTGAATGGAGAAATTCAAACTATGTGCATCATCCAAAAGTTCATTCTTTAGCTCTGGATTTGATAGAACACATAGTCTTGACCCAAATATCACAATTCCTTCTTCATTAACATTGAACTCTGAGGATTTATTTTTTTTATACTTTCCACTTTCTTCTGAATTCCCACATCATCATTTTGAGCATCCTTTAACCATTCAAAAAGAGATGTTTGAGAAATCATTTGTGAAAGGATTGATGATGTTCCCTTCTTTATGATTCCTATTCCCATCTTCATAAAATATAATCAGATTAGAGCCTTTTAAATTATCATCAATGAATGAATTGATGGTTACTTTCTACATAGGGAATTTTCCGCCTTTTTTTCAGGGTGGTAATGGATTGAGCAGTAATAGTCTTTGATCAGATATAACTGTCTTCATTGGCGCATATTCAACTATTTTTGTTTGAATATATACTTGAGTATTTTTTGGTCTATATATATTTCACACCTCTCCCCAAAGAGGTGATGTCACAAAATTATTAAGGTGAAGATTACTACATCCAAATCCTGATCATGTGTTGTATAGTTTTTCTCATGAACTTTCTAGTGCCTTGAAGCATAGGCAATTAAATTTTCATTTGGCATCAACACACGTCAAATTCCCTTCTTCTAAGAATCACTGAATACCACCAAAAGTTCTCAACTTGTGGTTAGTTTGAGAACGGACACAGTGATAAGCATCCTTTTCAAATACTTGAAGCTATTGTCGCATTCATCACTCCAAGAAAACATGACTCCCTTGAAATTTCATTTGGTAAAAGGGTTTGAAAATCGTGAGAAATTACTCACAAATCAGTGATAATATCCATCTATCCCTATGAAGCTACGGATATATATCACTGATTTTGGAATCATCCATCCCTCTATTGCAGCTGTCATGGAGGGATCCATAGATCTCCCATTTCTTGAGATAATATGACCCAATAATGAGAATTCCTTTAACTAGAACTCACACTCAAGCTTGATTTACTTTGCATAGAGATTCTCCTTTCACAAGGTCTTTAGTATAGTGCTTAGATGCTCCTGAAGATCCTCTTTGGTTTTAGAGTATTTTAGAATATTATCTATAAGGAATACGTAAAAATTTTCAAGGTAATCTCTAAAGACTCAATTCATCAATTACATAAAGATCACTGGAGAATTAGTGAGTCTAAAAGGCATTAATATGAATTCATAGTGCCCGTACCTTGTACGAAAAGCAGTCTTGGGGATATCCTCCTTCTTCACTGTTACTTGGTAATATCCCAAATTTGGATCCATCTTGGAGAACTATTATTCTCCACATAGTTGATCGAACAATTCATCAATTCATGGAAGAAGATACTATTTCTTGATCATGATTGGGTTTTGCTTGTGATAATCAATTCAATGACACATTAACCCATCCTTCTTCTTGATGAAGAGAACTGGTAGACCCCATGGTGAAGAACTTGGGTGTATAAACCCTTTGCCCAAATTCTCTTATAGTTTTTTCTTTAACTCCTCAATCTTTATAATAGCCAATCTATACAGAGACTTTTATATTGGAAAATCACCAGGTATAAGATCAATCTAAAATTCAACATCTCTTCTAGGAGGAAGACCAAGAAATACCTCCTGAAACACTTCAGCAAATTCTATCACAATATGCATGTTTTCAAGGATTGTATCTTCCTTAGTCTCAATAATCTAAGAAAGATACAAGTTCTCATAGGGAATTAATATCTATGCTTGAGATGATGGTTCTAAAGAATATTCATCCTCCTCCTTGCACTTGTACAGAATCTGGGGTTGATTCACTATATAGAGAGAGATTTCCCTATCACATAAATTTATGTTGTCTATATATAGGTTAATCCAATTCATGCCAATAATTGCATAAACTTCCACTAGAGATGGTATGATGATGTTCATTGGGAAGTTCAAACCAAAAATTATGACAGGGGAGGAGTTATTTTCATGGGATGAAATGATTTACCCATATTCCATTCTCAATGAAATCAATAATTTCATGATTTTTTTGTGGTGTTGGGATTGTTCTACTAAATGTTTGGTATATAAAATAATTCATAGAACCATAACCAAAAATCAGGTTTTCTATTCTCGAATGAATAACTAGCGTACCTATCACCACTTCATTGTTGGGATTCTCTTCGGTGGTCGTGATGGAAAAATCACTACCTTGCTGCCTTGGAGGTATTTGGTTGCCTCCAAAAACCCTTGGCTTAGGTAACTCATTTGAAAAGTGTCATGCTTCTTTGTAGTTGAAGCAATGAACAATTCATTAAGGCTCAAACGAAGCATTCCTCTCCTCTACTGTAGTAGCAGGTTTTTCTTGTTGGTAGTTAACGGCCAGGTGACCTTCTCTTCCACACCTAAAGCATTTCATCTTCCCCTTTAGGAAATTTCTGGGGTTCTTCTTTCCACACCTTTGGAAGTGGGGTACTAGAATTTATTGGTACCATTGGATTTATCCATCAGACTGCCAGAATTAAAGTCCACCATATGCTTCATATCCCCATGATAACCTAGAGATTCACTGATATTTATTTTGACTTTGAGGGCACATCAAACGATTTCCTCATAGCACTCAATGTCACAGATCTGTTGGTATTTTCATAGGCTAGGTTTTATCCCACCAAAGAAGCAGTCAACCTTTCATTTGGGGGTAACAACAAAAATTCTAAGTAGTATTGTGCAAGTCTTGTAATTTTTTCCTAGTATTCTATGATGGATTCATCACATTTTTTCTTTAGGGAAAGGAAGTCACTTTCCATCATAAGTCAGAGGGTGCATGGAAAATATTTATCAATTTTTTTTTTCTAGAAATCCTTCCATTCCCATGCCTTGATCTCTTCCTCAGGATTTGTATTTTTAATCAATTTCTACTATTGATCTGCTTCACCCTCCATACGATAAGATACCATAAAAACCTTCTCTTATTTTGAACATTGAAGGATGGAGATGATATTTTCAATGTGGTTGATCCATTGTTCTGCGATTGAGGGATCGTGTGATCCATTAAAAATAGGATGCCTTTATCTCATGAAGCTCTCAATTTTGGCATGTTATTTCTTCAGGGGGGGGGGGGTTATATGTTCCTCTTAACCCATGTTTCTATTAAAAACCTGAGTTAGCAGAGAGAGTATCGTGAAAAAGTTTGTGATTCCCACTCCCATCGGATTGGGAATCTCATTAGAGCAGTCATTACATTGATATTCGCATCAATTATTATCTTAAGTACTCCTATTACCGACCATTGGATAGAATAAAATGTAATTTGGGGGTAGCACATAAAGGGGAATCCAAATAGAAAAGGGATAACTTATAAATTAAATATATTTCCTTAAATTATGAATTTATAGGCTTCAATATATGATATCCATGAACTACTTCAAAATATATATTCTTAGGGGTATTTTTATTTCCTTAATGATAGTTCATACTAAGCTTTTAAATTTACCAATGAATATCCCCTGAGAGTGTCATATACAAAAGTGCATCAAGGCCCATTTTCATACCCCATTTCATGTTCGAGTATATCTCAAAGTGTTGTTTTGGGGTTTTACCCTTAGATACATCTGTGCAAGAGCCACCTCTACTTGTTCATATCCAGAAAAAGATATATTTTCATGATAAACCACTTACTCTATAGTCACCAAAATTTAGGGTTGTTATCATTATATTTAGTCTTAACTCTAAGTAATTAACTATGGTTTTATAATCCTAATCCCAAAAATAACTAAACCTATCTTTTGATACCAACTATAACAACCCTACTCTTTATTACACACAGAAACATGATTTATTACATAAACTTGCTCTTAAGACAACTCTGAGGATCGAGAGGTCTAGTGTCTTGGGAAATTATAAATATTACATATCAACTTAGAACATAAAACATGACATCTTTATTGAAAACTTATTTTACATGACCACAAAAATCCTTCATACTTAGCATTTCATGGGGTAACCTGAGGACATGCATATGAAGAGGACGAGCTATAAAGCCCAGTAAGGGATTAATCAAGGCATAAAATGAAGAATATAGTACATGTTAGGCAATAGGAATATCAATTGATCAGAAGAGAAAAATGAACCAAAAGACATGATATAACATCATTACCATAAATGGGAATGCGGAAACAACATTTTACAAGATATTAGCATGATCCAAGGCTCATTGCATGTGGAGCATGAGTAAACCCTCATTACACTTGAATTAGCGTGAGTAAACCCTCATTGTAACTGAATTATCATGATTAAACACTCATAGAACTTTAATTATCATGATTAAAGCCTCATTTCACATGACATATAATGATACTATTCTTTACCCAATGTATTGGAGAGCTATCAAGGAGCACCCTTCTTAATCATTTCATTTCATGCATAAGTGTTCCACATGGATCATATAACATAGAATAATTCAACATTATAAGCTATTCCATAATTAAAGAATGTTTAATACATACATATAAGTTCTATTAAATAACTATATGTTCATAAAGGTGAATACCCTTGATAGATAAATGAGCAAGGTATTCACTACACAATGATTTTGGCATGGAAAATCACGGTGCAATTTTTGTAGCATAACGACATGACATAAAAATTCATCAAAATTTTTGATGAGAGGGAAATGGGTATATCATAATACGCACATGAAATGGAAAGTAATAAGGTAATATAGATACATTTCCCAGCACATGTAATTTTTAAATAAAATGCATAACATAATAAATAAACTTGAAGAAATAAAAGGAATGGAATAACTCTTACGAAATTTCGTCATGGTAACGGGTGTACATGGGATGGATTAATGAGTGAGAAAGAGTTATCTCATAATTAAAACATTATTAGGGTAGTATGGTGGAGTTTCTAAATCATACCCCAACATGTTTAATTGAAAATAATAGGTTATAACAACATAAATAAATTTGGACAAAAATGAGAAAGGAAGAAATCCCTTACTTGGAAGTGTGATACCAAAGGATTATGAGAGGCTTGAGAGATGAATAGTGTGATCTTGGGGAGAGTTGTGAGGATTCTAGAGAGAGTATTTAATAGGTTGGTTGAGCTCCAAAGGTTTTGAGTGAATAGGAATGGGAGATTGAGTGGATTTATATAGTGAAGGAGAGAGAATTCTTTATTTTTTTAGTTTTGGACACTACACATTAAACTAATCAAACTCACAAACCATCTGAGGGTTTTTCCCATTTTTTATGAAAACTTAGAGTGGAAAAAATATTTCATAAATCCAATGGTCGAACATAATAAAAATGTAGGATTGCTTATCTAGAGGTGAGTCACACTCTGAAGGAAATCATTTTAAAATGTTAAAATAGTTTATAAGTTTTGTAGGGTACACTAAGGAATTGTAAAATTAATCAAAAAATATTCAAAAACACATGATTTTAAAGGTAAAACATATATTGTCCGAATTTACCTTTTATAGTATTTTATTACATCATTATTGGGTCATTATGATGTCATAAAACATATTATATATTTAAACGATGTTTAATTTTTCCCTAAAACTTTGACTATCTCAAAAAATTATAAAACATTCACCGTTAGATAATTTTGACTTCCTGAATCAAAAAATAATATTTATTTTATCTAAATAATTTTTTAAATAATTTTTTTTACTTTTAAAATAAAAAACTGACATTTATAAAAAATACATGGGTTTTGACCAAAGATGTTTTATAAACATAATAAAAATTACAATTGTATTCATAAAAATTATATGATCATTTATATTTAATAAAAAGTAATTTTGTAGAAATATTTTATTAAATTGTTATTTAATTCATAAATCCATTAAATCATCAAAATTTATTTCATAATTGAATATTGACTAAAAATACTATTTTTTTTAAAAACCATTTACAGTGTAACAATAATAAAATAAATGTATATAATTTATAAAAAAAATAATGCACATAATTATAGTTCCAAGATCTTGTTACATAACCCCTCATAACACCCTCATAAGACCTAAAGGTAAGGTGTGAAATGGTGATAGACTCTTGGGACAGCTTAGATAACATCGCTTGGGTGGTAATCTCTATTAACTTCCACTTCTCCCATAGGTGGTTTGGTTCAAGGCTAACGTATTGAAGCTCGTCTTGGGCTTGGTCAAGAGAGAACCCCATTTATGCTACCTTATTTTTGAGCTTCGGAAAATGGGTTTCATATGGAGAAATTATACTAGATCAGGCCATCACTTCCAATATCTGAGTAAATTGGATTTGTTAAAATCCTATATTTATACTAATCATGTGATCATTGTTCAATGGCTATATTAGAAAGGGTAAAAATTCATAATGGTATTTTAAAATCCAAAAACATAAAACCAAGGAAGTGAAAATGTTTTATATTACCATTTTATATAATAGTACATTTAATTAGATCAAGAGGAATTTTCATTAATAAATGTTTTTCTTCGTACAACATACTTTGTCATAGTTTGTACTTTACTTGGGATATGATCAAATAATACTATTCATATTCTTTCTTGAATGGTTTATAATTTGATGGAATTATGTTTATGAAACCTATTTCTATTTCATGGGTTATATACTTTTGAAACCAGTTTCTTTTCATGGTTATGCATTGATGAAATGATTATGAGACATATCTATTTTTTATAGCTAACGATATGATGAAATATTTATGATACCCATTTTATTTCATGGGATATGATATTTTGTTTATGAAACCCATCACTTTTAATGGGTCATTATATATTTCATGTTTTATTATCTTCTGGAACATGGATTTATGATTTTATTATGTGAAGGGTGGGACCTATATCTCCCTCAAATTCATTGGGTAAATATTTATATCTCATGATAAAATGATGGGTATCAAGTCAACGGGCTTGATAAACTATGGAAGATAGGGAAACCCAATCCACTATGGAAGATGGTGAAATCCAATCCACTATATGAAGATGGGGAAACCTGATACACTATGGGATGATGGGGGAAACTCAATCTCTTATAAGGATAGGACTTTAGCTGGGGATAGTGGTGTGTCCCGCTCGGTAGGTGCAGTCTCCATGACGTGCCCTGATAAGTTTTTTCAATGAGACTTGAATTATAGGGAATTTTTTTATAGGCTTATGTGTGTTCCACAAGTTGTTATCTTATGAAAATATTTTGATCTCACCAATCATTTTATTTGATTTCCTTATGATTAATGTCATATTAATATCCAATATTTATTCCATGACTCATTATTATGATCTTTGATATACATGATATGATATTCTATTGGTATGATCATGTTATCGTACCCATATTCTCATGTTATGCTTATATATCATTCTTGATTACCCTTATTGAGCATCTGAGCTCACCCATTTGTTATGTTTCCTTTCTCTATGTTAGGAAGAAAGGTTTTAAGTAGTAGTACTGAAGGGGAATATGTTTAAGGGGAGTGATGAATATCTTTCATCAAATTGGATTATTATGTTTCCATGATTCCAAAGATACTAAACTATTATGGTCCTCAACAATGTATTTTTGTAATGTACTGAATATTCATCTAAAATGATATAATATCCATGTATGTTAAAATTGGGTCTTTATACTCTAATCCCTTGTATTAATAGTAGTGAGTGTTATTCATGGATTAGAAGAATTGTTTCACAATACATCAAGGCCCATGAAGAGATAGGGTTAATTTATATCATTAACAACCTCCTGTGAATATATATTGTTTAATATAATTTCATTGTATCGTGATATCTTAAAAAAGAGGATGAATACTTTCTATTGAATCCTTTAAATATTTATTTATCTTTATATAAACATACCATATGAAAATACCTTATTCTACCATGGACATGGATTTAATGATAGTGCTACCATTCTAATTAATGTGATCCATGGTATCTCTTCCTCTACTAGAAAGTGATAAATTGTGTCTTGATCATTCGATCAATTATATACCACCAATGATGTTCCTAGATCAGGATACCTCACCACAAACATAAATGTCAAGGTTTAAATTTTGAAACATTTATGTAATAAAATGATACAAATTGATAATTATCTCAATTGGAGAGACCAATAAAAATGTTTTTTGATAGGAACAACCACTAATACCTGAAACATGTGGTGTTATTTTTGGCGGGTATGACCTCATGATCTCCTCTACTCGAAATAAACAATTAAAAACTTTATGATAATAATTATTGATGATTATAACCCCCATCGTATGATATTCATGCATCATATGTGATATCTTAGTATGATGCATCTAAACCATTGGAAATATGTTTAATATTATTATCATAGTTTCTTGAAGTTCTCATTATAGTATGGAATTTTTTTAACCTTTTTTTATGATAAATAATATGGGGACATTAACATGTAAATAGTGTATAGAGAATTAATAATACTATTATATTAAGAATACATCATGAATAAATCTGTATATGAATGACATGGAAATCAAATATTACTACTAAAATTGGGTCTAGAAAACTCGCTTTTAAAAAAACACCTCAATTAGATCATTGATAGCTCGGGAAGAATGGGAAGAATACAACGTGGTATGTGGGACCTACAAGAACACTAAAATGATCCATAATGCTGATTATCAGCTGGAGTTTACTACTCAGTTGACATTAATTCATGATTTATTCAACATCTCTTAGTTAAAAAAAGTATCGTTCGGGCCCCTCCCATGTTTTGAACTGGGAAGAGATAAAGTTAGAATCAAATTTCTCATTGACTAAGTGATTGATCTTGATAATTGAGTCCTGCTTTAAATTATTATGTGGGAAATATATTTCTATAGTTTGGGTATTGTGTAATTATGGGTGACATTCTAATGAGTTATGCGATTATGAATATTTTACAAGGGAGAAGTAGCATAACCTATTTGTTGATCACCAATCTTTGAGTTCACTTTATAAGGGAACAAAGTGATATTAATGGGATAATTATAACCCACATGGTGTCATTTTATGGTATTAATTTATTTTCCATTTATTTTTAACTTTTTTTTGGGTTCTTTTTTCCTTGTAAATTTTTGAAAACTTAGAAACTTGGAAAATTGCATGATTTTTGAATGGTTATAAAAAACCATGTGACCTGCTAATGTAAAACCTAAATCAAATTTTAAAGGTTCTCTTATTATTGGTGAATGTATTACTAAACTATGTTGATCCAGCAGATTTATCCTGTTCCGTCAGGATGGTTTGGTAAACCATGCGTTCAAACTGTGAAACTTTCCCAGGTTCATTAAAAATGTGATATTCTAACTTTTACCTTCCTCATTTAAAACCCTTTATCCCCTCTTTATACCCCATTAAAAATAATTGGACCTCACACATCTATATAATCTTATATCACCCTATCCACTTTATTTTTGGGTATATTTCATCAAGAATTTCTTAGAAATCATCATGTCAGTGACACTTCTTCCCATCAATGGTTGTTTTCCCACCCCCATCTTGGATTTATTATTTCCCTATGGATATGGTGGCCTAATATTTTTATTGAATAATCCTTTTTATTTTATTTCATGATTTTTGAGATATATTTAATTCTTTTTAGTTAATTATCATTATTGGTGAGTGGTTTAATTTGTCTCACTTGATTGGGGAAGTTTGTTTCATTAGATACTTTTTTAGAGGAACCATAAGTGCTTTCAATTTTTTATAATAGTGATTTAAATTGTTTAAAACCTATAATGACCTCTAAAAATAAACATTATATATGATATGATTTCATTTAGTTAGTGTGTTGTGTTATTTAAAACTATAGTGATTTGAAAATCATGTTTTCTATATGGAATTTAAGATCTCCAACTATGAGTTTGAAATAATAATTCTATATTTGGAAATGGTTTTAATGGTGAAATTTTAATTATTTGAAAGGGATATAGTGCATGGTAACCTAGAACAGGAAGTACAAGGGATGTGATATGTTATCCCTAACATTGAATTACACCACGAAATAATTTAATATTACAATGACTTAGATTATATAGTCATGATGAAATTGAATGGGTACACCATGATTATTATTATTTTACTATGATCTCTTCAGTATCTTATTCATGGTTGGATGTCATTGGATTGAATAATAATAATTTATGAGGATCTTAGGGTTTCTTAACCATAGTGGCCTTAGGTCATCTCACATGGTACTTTTTATTAGAAGTTTGTTTATATGGAATTTACTTCTTGTTTAAACTATTTTAAATATTTTTAAGTGTTACATTCCATTATAAAATGTCAAAATAATATTTTTAGATGATTTTTTTTCAAACTATAATTATTGGATTTATCTATTAAAATTTTCTCATGGAACACTTGGTAGTGTATTTTTATGCTCACATCATACATATAACCTTTATTTGTATCTAAAACTTGTATTGAATGATATGTAAAAATAAAAGGAACAACTTGGAGGTTATGGATATTCATGCTTTATAATATTGGTTTGGTGGTTGTGACATGGTGGGGATTTAGTCCTCATGTGACATGGATATAGGTAGGGATATTTTTGTTTTTTTGTCTTTTACTTGTTTATTTCAACCCCAACAACCCATTCCATTTTCTATTTTTCAATATCTATGTCCTAAAATAGAATTTTAAGTATTATTTTTTAATTATATTGTTTTGTATGGTTTCCTTTAAAGATTTCATTTATGATAGTTCCGTGTTAATAATTATTGTACTAGTTTTATTTATTTTTGAGAATAACTCACTAATTTATGGAAAGGTCATTTTGGGCTCCCAAATAAAGACCCTTTGTTAACGGTTTTTTTATTTGGGTAAAATTATTCCCAAGGATTTTTTATTGTTCCTCAAGAACTAATTAATAGTCATCGGGGATTAGGAATGCTCTTTGAAAATTTTTATGAGCCACCTTAGGTACCATGTCAGGGAAGCTTGGGATGATTCATGACAACCCACCCCTCATTACCTATCATGAACTAGAGTGTTCACCAAAAATAGTTTAAGTATAGAGTAAAAAATAATATTATATAAAATATGGTATAATAGGTAATCCAACATAAGTATGAATAATAATATCTAACCCCCTACATAGGTAGGATCCTAACAAGTACAACCTGCTTTGACCCATATCTCCATATTTGAGATAGTGTACTAGTTCCATCCTCAATATGAAGTATGGAACACAAATTTACATATATTAACTCACAAATACATAAATATTTATGCATAACATGCCAGGGTTCATCGCCCATCCCAAAGAGGAAGGGTAATGGTAGAATTTATAAACTAAACCTAGTGGACCATCCCAAATAAATACTGAGTACGGAATATGTTTTTAGGGTTTATGACCATTCCTATGACTTAAACCTATTCATAATGATAATTAGTATCTTATCAAACTAAAAAAACAATATATATATATATATATAACCCAACATTGAGGGAAAATCAAATAGAATGCTGCATGCAATGCTTTGTAAATTTGGAATGAATTAAAAATAATATCATACTTAAATCAAGAGTGGATATTTGAAAACATAACTAATTAACCATTTCATATTCACTAACATTGAGAAAAATATTTACCATTCTAAGAAAAAAATATAATCATAAAACAAGGAATGTTGGTGATATGATAAGAAATATGGAAACACGAATAAAAGTTGGTTTAAAAAATTTCAACCTTTATCAAATAATTTAAAAAAAATCTAATTACTATAAACCATTTGTTAAATTTGTGTTTTCTCTAACCAAAACATTTAACAACTATATAGCGACCCGATAATTTTACATATAACATTTCATGATTTTAACCATAATTCATCATCAGAGTACAAGTCAAGGATCGTTAAGTCTAGTGTCTTGGAAGAATAGGGACATACAACACAAAACATGGGACTAAAAAAACTTCATTATTTAATCTCAATGGTGAGATCCAAACTTCCTTTGAGCCCTTATATCTGTATAGGGTACCTTGGGGAACACAAGAACCAAGTTATGAGCTAAAAATCCCAGGAAGGTAATGAACATAAGGATACATCTCAATAACATGAGTTAGTAGACATGACATAATGATATCAAAAGCATGTAACCTATAAAATCATTACGTATAAGCACGGGGTCATATAAAAATCGAATAATATAAATGTGTCAGAATCATAAAATATTTCTGTATTATGGGTCAAGGCTAACTGCCAATCCTATCTCCCATTTCTGTATGGGTCAAGGCTAACTGCCAATCCCATTTCCCATTTCAGTATGGGTCAAGGCTAACCACCAACACTGTTTCACATCGCATCTCATGAGACTTAACCTTACACAATGCATTGGAGCGCTATCTGGGCGCACCCATATCAACATTTTCATGGATATTCTTAACACATAAATATTATTAACACATATAAAATCATAGATAATCAACCATACACAAACATACGGGTACCCATGGAAACAATTGGGAACCGCAATCATGACAAAAATCATAACCAATGGGTGTATCATGAAAGTTTCCATGTAAATAAAGAATTAGAAAATACATGGAAATTAAATGGGTAAAATATGCATATAACATGGTAAGTGGTGTCAAACAAAAGTGACAACATATGAGAAATGTATTTTAGAAACATTAGCATTAAAACATTTTTGTGCAGTTTTATGGAAAATACTATAGAGCTTTTAAAATAGTAAAGAAGAAATTATTTTATATAAAACCAGAATTTAACCAAGATGGTTTTCATAATAAAAATTCAGAATTTACAAATATATTTGTGTCTTAAAACAGAATATAGAGTGCACTTGAAGTTGGGTAAAATTTTGGGGAGTTCCTTAAAAACGAGTGTGCTTATTGGGAAGTATTGAGGAGAGATTCGCTTAAAGCATGTATATCCTTGAAAGAGAATGAGATATGGATCTTGTAACATGAGTTTGGAGAATATAAACAACATTTTTATGTTCTAAATAAAAATAAAATACAACTACATTTTCATAAAAAGAAAGATAGAGCAACCCGAAGGAATAAAGGATGTTCAGGTAGATTCCATCAAGGTTTATTGGCATGGTATCGGGTGTAACTAAGAGGGATTGATGAGCGAGATAAGAAGTTTATAAACACTTATAAAAAATTAGAGTAGTATGGTGAAGGTGTATATAGGTACCCCGTCACTTGGTATTACATAAAAAGGAATAGCGTAGAGAACAATCTTGATTTAGAGTACAAAGGGGATAATCCCTTACCTTAAATCTGGTGGTGTTCTTCACATGTTTTTAATGACCTGAATAAAAAAATTGGGATTATTAATTAATAAATACAGAACCTCTTATATATTTAATTTATTTATTATAACCCTTTTAGTTAATTCAAATCCTTTTTGATTAGTTATAAGGTTCAATTTCATTGTTCAGGCTCGTTTGTTTACATGGAGTTAAAAGATTGGTTCGCTAATATTCAAGTTTAGATTATATGAAAGATGAAAGTGGTTGTACAGAATTGAAGTTACATTATTTATTTCATATCCATTAGATTACATGGTTTTAATTTTTATCAGTTTACTTAGATTTATGTTGAATTATTACATATATAACCTTAGTGATAACTGTTTTTGTTATTTGGTGGGTTTGATTACAAAGAATGTGTTTTGATTTATAACTTAATTCCGTTTTTACCAAAGGATTATAGAACAAAAAATATGATATATATTACATATATAATAACCTGGTTCAACCATAACAAAAATGGTTTCATGACCAGAATTAAAGATAATAATATAAATTGATAAATCGTAGTCCTTGAATGTGCTAAATTAGCACATCTCAAACGGTGCTTTCATTTCTTTCAAATAAAATGGTGGTGAAAGGGGAGAAGATAATTAAATATAACACTATAATGAAGAAATTAAAGTAAATTTATGATACTGTATTTATCATACTATTATGGTGAAGGTATTTGAGGAAAGAAATAAAAAGGAAACAACTTAAAAGAAAAGAATAAATTGGGAAGAGGAATTTTACCTCTTGAGACTTCCTCCTTTGAGAACCTCTTAAGGGGAGAAGTTTTCATATTTTGAGGAGTATGAGAGCTTTTGTACGTGGGGTATGACCTTGGGGAGAGGTTTGGGAAGAATTTAGAGAAGTCATGGAGCTTGAGATGAGTGGAGAGAAGAGGTGGTGAAGGGGGGTTTTATATTAGAGGAGAGGATGGATTTCATGATATTATAATCCTTAATTTATTATTTCTTCATAAGAGAAATAATAGTAAGTATTTCATGACCAAGAATAGTAAATGGGTCATGTGAATTCGAACCAAGGGTGGTGACATCATCCATGATTCTAGGAATAGTTTATTTAGTTTATAATGTATAAATATGGTAAATTACCGTATTTTACTATTCATCAATATTTCAAGTATTTCAGAAAAATCTAAAAAAATCACCCTAACCATTTTTCGACTTGTAGAATCCAAAAATGAAGTCCATTTTTCAAAAATAATTTTCTAAATATGATTATTTTAATATTTAATTAAAATCATAATTTATAATCAAAAACCAGATTTAAAACATGAATTAACTCATTCTAAAACATACGTATATTGTACTTCCAACTTGAATATTATTTTTATACTATCATAGGTGAGGCTACTATTAATTATGGTATATATCTATTAATAATGGTATGTTACTATTAATTAAGGTAGGTTACTATTCACCAAAAAATATTTTTGTTTTATTAGACTCCAAAAAACATCTTGAACACAACCATGTATGTTAGATTTTCAAAATTCCAATCGCAGAAGTGACAAACTTATGTTTAAAGGTCACTTATCACTTAGTAGTTCGTTATTTTGTTCTTTCATGTGATTTTATGGCATAAATATAAGAAGGTAATTTCCATTGAAAAACTTTGGGTCTTTACATTCTTCCCCCTTTATGAAATTTCGCCCTAGAAATTTCATTTTACATTCTAGGCCAAAAACAGATGTGGGTACTTTTCCTTCATTGCTTCCTCTAGAGTCCATGTTTCTTCCTCAAACTTATGGTCCCTCCACAACACTTTGACAAGACGGGTTGTCTTGTTTCCTAGAACCTTATCTCTCCGATCTAGAATCCTTACTGGCTACTCCTAATAGGAGAGATCATCTTTCAGATGCACCACCTCTGAGCTTAGTAAATGTGAGGGATCGGGTATGTACTTCCTCAAGAGTGATACATGGAAAACATCATGAACTCGAGCCATATTTGGTGGAAGTGCAAGCCGATAGTCCATGGCTCATATCCGGTCAAGGATCTCAAAGGGGGCCAATATACCTTGGTTTTAGCTTCCCTCTCTTCCCGAATCGCATGACTCTCTTCCACAGAGATATTTGAAGGAAGACTTTATCTCCAACTTCACCCTCCATGTCAATTTGACGGTTGTCAGAATAGTTCTTTCTCTGACTTTGAGGATCTTTGATGTGTTTCTGGATGACTTGAAGCTTCTCTGTCATCTCTTGAAAAAGATCGGGTCCAAGTAGCTTTCTTTCTCCAACTTCATCCCAACAGGTTGGAGTTCTACATCGCTTTCTATATAGAGATTCATATGGATCCATCTGAATACTCGAGTGGAAGCTATTGTTGTATGAGAACTCAACCAATGGGAGATTCTGATCCCATCCACCTTTTAATTCTAGAGATAAGTCTCTAAGAAAATCTTCAAGCGTTTGAATAGTTCTTTCAGACTGGCCATCAGTTTGGGGGTGATAGGTCGTGCTGAAATTTATTTCAGTTCTCAAAGAATGTTTAAGGCTCCTTGAGAATTTAGATGTGAACCTTGGATCACAGTCAGAGACAATTGAGAGTGGAACACTGTGCAGTCTCACCACTTCCTTCACATATAACTTTGAAAGTTTTTCAAGCGAGAGATCTTTCCGAATAGCGATGAAATGGGATGTCATGGTGAGTCGATCAACCACAACCCATATCGCATTATTTCCATTCAACGTATTCAGGAGACCCATGATAAAGTCCATAGTAAAATTTTCCCACTTCCACATGGTTATAGGAAATGCCAGCATCATACCTTTGGACTTTGGTCGCTCATCATTAACTTGCTGACATACCAAGAACCTTGATACATATTCCGCAATCTCCTTCTTCATGTTATCCCACCAGAAGTGTTCTTAGAGATCATGGTACATTTTGGTACTCCCAGGATTGATAGTGAAGGTCGAGTTATGTGCATCATTCAATATCTTCTTCTTTATCTCTAGAACAGATGGTACACATAATCATGTCCCAAATCTTACAACTCCTTCCTCATCAATTTTGAAATCATAGGATTTCCCATTTTTAACAAATTCTACCCTTTTCTAAATTTCCACATCCTTTCTTTGAGCAGCCATTATTTTCTCCAAGAGGGATGGTTGTGCAATCATTTGATAAAGGATTGATGATGTTCCTCCCTTAATGATTCCCATGTCCATCCTTTTCAAATCTAAGTATATCGGATCCTTTTCAATTCTCATCATTGATAAAGATGCATGATCATTTCTACTTAGAGAATCTGCCACCTTGTTTGCCTTATCGGGAAGGTAGTGGATTGAGAATTCATAATCCTTGATGAGATCTATCCATATTCGCTGGTGAATATTAATCTATTTCTGTGTGATATATATTTGAGACTCTTATGGTCAGTATATATCTCACATTTTTTCCCATAGAGATAATGCCGCCATATTTTCAACGCAAATATCACAACTGCCAACTCCAAATCATGTGTGGGATAGTTTTGCTCATGGATTTTCATCTGCCTTGAAACATAGGGTATAACTTTATCATTTTGTATTAGTATGTAGCCTAAGCATTTATTTTAAGCTATTTACTTTGGTTCTATCTGGATAAAGTCAATCCTTTCCCAGAATTACATCAAATTCCACTAAAAAGGACTTATATTATTTCAAAGATGAACAGTTTCACAAACATAAACATGGGATACATAATGATAGAAGTTTTCCCCAAATGATATAAAATAATTTTAAGTAGTGACTCGATGTTCCTATAAAACATTTAAGACATGTTCATATGGCATGACCTGAAATACAGCATGACATACACAATTATTGCAAAGGGGTTACATGTATTTCAGTCATCATGATCTATCTCAACATTGGACTTGCATTTTCCCCTTCTCATTAAGGATTGTTGATGCTCATCATGCTTCTCATCCCTTCAAATGGAGCATTGTCCTAGATAATGTCCAAATTCTCCACATTCATGACAATGAATAGTATAAGGTACATTAGATATAACCTTATCTCTATTCATCACATTATCCATTTTTTATCGTAATTGTCTATTTTATGCCCCACCTTCCCACCATTAAAACATCTCTTGGTTCCTTTGTGACATTCTCCTTGATTCCTCTTTCCACACATTTTGCACAAAGGAAATTTGGTCTTCTTTCCTTTATCACATTTATCATATGAACTTCCATGAGATTTAATCTTCCTCTTCCTTGATGAATTTGGGAATTGAACTATGTACCAATTATTGGTTGTGATTTTCAATAGCTGGTTTGGAAAGTTCATAGTATGTTCAACATGGGCTCCCTTCATCTCAGGCATATCATTAGGGTGGTTTTCACATTTCCTATCACATTGATTGTTGTCACACGTTCTTCTATTTCCCTCCATTAACTAAGAAAGAAGAACATACAATTAGGGAGCTTGAATACTTATTTATTGAGAATAATAGGAAACATTTAACATAAAGGAATAAACTTATAAGAAATAAGTACATCCTAACTTGTGATTCCTTAGGTTAAAACCTAGGGTATCGTCGATCTATTTCATAACGTATATTCTTATGGGATTTTTTTGTCCCTTGATAATGTTTTGTACTAATCTCATGAATCTACCAAAGCATATCCCTCATGAGTATCATAAAGAAGAGTGCAACAAGGCCAGTTATCGTTCACAAGTTCTCTTTCAAGTCTAGCTCAAAGCGGTGTTTTCGATTTTTACCCCTAGATACATTTATGCCATAGCCACCTCTACCTCTTCCTATTCAGACAGGGATGTATTTGCTTGAAAAATCACTTACTCTATACTCACCAAAATTTAGGACTCTTTCCTTATACTTAGTCTCATCCTAAAGGTTCTCACTAAGGTCCTCTATTCCTAATCTCCAAAAATAACTAGACTATCCTCTGATACCAACTATAGTGACCCGAGCTGTTTACATATAAAATTTCACTATTTTAACCATAATTCATCATCAGAGTACCTGTCAAGGATTGTTAAGTCTAGTGTCTTGGAAGACTAGGTACATACAACACAAAACATGGTGCTAAAAAAACTTCTTTTTTATTTATTCTCTATAATGAGATCCTAACTTCCTTTGAGCCATTACATCTGCATAGGGTACCCTGGGGAACAAATGAACTAATGGATAAGCTAAAAATACCAGAAAGGGAATGAATATAAGGATACATCTCAAGATCATGAGTTAGTAGACATGACATAATGATATGAAAATCATGTAACCTATAAAATCATTTAGTATAAGCACGAGGTCATATAAACATGGAATCATATAAATGTGTCAGAATCATAAAACATTTATTTAGTATGGTTCAAGGATAACTGCCAATCCCGTTTCCCATTTCTGTACGGGTCAAGACTAACAGCCAATCCCATTTTCCATTTTAGTACGGTTCAAGGCTAACCGTCAATCCCATTTCACATCGCATCTCATGAGACTTAAACTTACCCAATGCATTGGAGCTCTATATGGGTGCACCCATCCCAATATTTTCATGAATATTATTTCCACATAAATATCATTACCACATATACAATCATACATACTCAACCATACACCAACATAAGGGTACCCATGGAAAGAATTGGGTACCACAATCATGACATAAATCATAACCAATGGGTGTATCATGAAAGTGTCCATGTAAGGAAAGAATTAGAAAATACATGGAAGTTAATAGGGTAAAATAGTCATATAACATGGTAAGTGGTGTCAAACATAAGTGACAACATATGAGAAATTTATTTTAGAAACATTAGCATTAATACATTTTTTTGCGGTATTAAGGAAAATACTATAGAGATTTTAAAATAGTAAAGAAGACATTATTTTATATACAACCATAATTTAACCAAGAAGGTTTTCATAATAAAAATACGTAATTTACAAAGATATTTGTGTCTTAAAACAGAAGATAGAGTGCACTTGAAGTTGGGTAAAATTTCGGGAAGTTCCTTTAAAACGAGTGTGCTTATTGGGAAGTATTAAGGAGAGATTCACTTAAAGCATGTATATCCCCAAAAGAGACTGAGATATGGATCTTGGAAAATGAGTTTGGAGAAAATAAAAATAATTTTTATGTTCTAAATAAAAATAAAATACAACTATATTTTAGTAAAAAGATAGATAGAGCAACCCGAAGGAATAAAGGAAGTTCAGGTAGAATCCATCATGGTTTATTGGCATGGTATCAGGTGTAACTAAGAAAGCATTATGAGAGATATAAGGGGTTTCTAATCACTTATAAAACATAATTGTAGTATGGGGGAGGTGTATAAAGGTACCCAATCACTTGGTATTACACAAAAAGGCATAGCATAGAGAATAATCTTGATTAAGAGTAAAAAAGGGGAGAATCCCTTACCTTAAATCTGGTGGTGTTCTTAACTTGTTATTAATGACCTGAATAAAACAATTAGGATTATTAATTAATAATTACAGAACCTATTATATATTTAATTTATTTATTATAACCATTTTTAGTTTATTCAAATCCTTTTTTATTATTTATAAGGTTCAATTTCATTGTTCGGTCTCGTTTGTTTACTTGGCTTTAAAAGATTTGGTCACTTATATTCAAGTTTAGATTATATGCAAGATGAAAGTGGTTTTCCAGAATTTAAGTTAAATTATTTAGTTCATATATAGTAGATTAAAGGGTTTTAATTTTAATTAGTTTACTTAGAGTGATGTTGAATTATTACATACATAACCTTAGTGATAACTGTTTTTGTTATTTGGTGGGTTTGATTACAAAGAATGTGTTTTGATTTATAACTTAATTCCATTTGTACCAAAGGATTACAGAACCAAAAATAGGATATATATTACATATATAATAATCTGGTTCAACCATAACACAAATATTTTCATGACCATAATTAAAGATAATAATATAAATTGATAAACTGTTGTCCTTGAATGTGTTAAATTTGCACATCTCAAACGGTGCTTTCATTTGTTTCAAATAAAAGGGTGTGGAAAGGGGAGAAGATAATGAAATATACCACTATCATGAAGACATTCCAGTACATGTATTCTACTATATTTATCATACAATTATGGTGAAGGTATGTGAGTAAATAAATAAAAATAAAATAACTTAAAATAAAAGAAGAAATCAGGAAGAGGAATTTTACCTCTTGAGACTTCCTCATTTGAGAACCTCTTAAGGGGAGAGGTTTCTGTATTTTGAGGAGTCTGAGTGCTTTTGGACGTGGGGGAGGACCTTGGGGAGAGGTTTGGGCAGAATATATAGAAGGCTTGGAGCTTGAGAGGAGTCGAGAGAAGGTTTAGTGAAGGGGGGGTTTATAATGGAGGAGAGGAGGGATTTCATGATATTATACTCCTTAATTTATTATTTCTTCACAAGACAAAGAATAGTATGTATTAAATGACCAAGAATAGTAAATGGGTGATGTGAATTCGAACCAAGGGTGGTGGCATCATCCATGATTCTAGGAATAGTTTATTTAGCTTATAATGTACATATACGGTAAATTACCGTATTTTACTGTTCATCAATATTTCAAGTATTTCACAAAAATCTCAAAACTTCACCCTAACCATTTTTCGACATGTAAAATCCCAAAATTAAGTCCATTTTTCAAAAATATTTTTCTAAATATAATTATTTTAATATTTAATTAAAATAATAATTTATTATCAAAACCAGATTTAAAACATGAATTAACTCATTCTAAAACATATGTATATTGTACTTCCAACACAAATATTATTTCTATACTATCATAGGTGAGGTTATTATTCATTATGGTATATCACTATTCATAAGGGTATGTTACAATTCATTAGGGTAGTTAACTATTCACCAAAAAAATATTTTTGTTTTATTATACTCCAAAAAACATCTTGAACACAACCGCGTATGTCGGATTTTCAAAATTCCAAACACAGAACTGACAAACTTATGTTTAATGGTCACTTATCACTTATTACTTAATTATGTTTTTCTTTCATGTGATTTTATGGCATAAATATAAGAAGGGAATTTCCAATTAAAAACTTTGGGTCGTTACAAACTAACTCTCTCTGTGTATGAGAATAGGAATATGTACACCTACAGATTTAATAATATAATTTAATTCCAAGGAATATGAGAGAAGCCACCAAAATACAACTTGGAAAACCTTTGATATTAAAGAATCAATTTTTATCTCCCTTTAATTTAATGATAGCACATATAAGAAGAAAAATAATTTTCTTACATTATATTCTTTTAGGAAAAGCCTCTACAATAACTAGCCCTAAAAAATCCATGAGATTATGAATATTATACCAAGAATAAATTATAATGGAAGATTATCACAACTATTTCCATAAATAAATAAAAGGAATAGAAGATTGTTGTGGGATTGATTCTTTTCCTTTCCAAAGACACACCCTCACAAAAAATTAGAAGTGATATGAATGAAGGTCTGAAAGAAGACTTCTTAGAGAGGGAGAGAATTTATTGAGAGCACTTAGTAGAATATGAAATAGATAGATATGAAGGAAATATAATTCCCCCATGGTTTTATGGGTAAACTCTATGGATTGAAAATTACAAAATAAAAATCCTTTAATGATTTTTCTCATGTATCTATTGGATACCTATTACAGGACCTATAATCACTTCGTGATCTCAAGAGAACCACCTATATCTTCTAGAACCTATTGGGTTTCCAGTATAAGTCCACTTGGTACATGATACTTCTTACTCCTCCCCCCTTGTCCTCATTCTTTTACCTCTACACAAAAATCCTCCAACTCTCTTCCAAGATAAAATAAAGTCTTAAGGATACTCAAACACACAAATAATAGTTGGAAACATACCTATAAGTTAAAAGGGTTTAGATAAGTTTCACGTGCCTTTAGATTTCCCAATAATACTTGGAATTCATATATGAAAATATCTGAAGATAAGAAAATAGATCATGTCACCTAAAATTTGATGATAGGGTAAATAATTAGTGTGATAAATTCAACATGTTTTATTAGATTTATTAACTAAAAACAATATAATGAAGGTATTTTCCTGGTTGGAAATGAAATACTTTATAAGCTAATTAAAAATAAAATAATAAATATCATTTTTAATAATATCAAAGTCAATAAGACTTTTATCCTTATTTATATCCTATTTATTTTTATTGGTGTGTGTGTGTCATTACTAATGAGGTATGGGAGGTCTCACTACATTGAAACTAACTTACTTATGGGATGATGTTGATATTGTCAATGCATTGGGAGTAATTTCAGTCCCCTCTTAATTCCATGATCATTTAATTTATGATAAAGGTTATTTTATGTATTTATCTTAGGTCAATTAATATACTATTTTATTCACTGTATAATCTTATAAAATTTATACTATCCAATAAGATATTTCTATAGAATTATCTTGGTAGAGAACTTATCATGTAAATTTTCTATATAGATCTCTAATAGTTATTCCTAGGGGAAATGTATCTCCATAAAATATCTTATAACCTTTTATACTGAAATTAAATTTTATACTATCGTATTATTTCATTTCGTACAATTAGAGAGGGAATAGATACTTTTTTTCATATATGTGGAGGATAATTATTAAAGGAATTATAGAAAGATACCCTCCCATGTTGATGTAGATTAGGCCATTAGGTCACTAAACCAAATAATTGTTAGGCCTTCCACTGTCTATATAAATTATATGATCTTGGAGGCCTCCTTTTTTTTAGGATTAAATACTATCAATACCCACCACTAAAAAAATGTGTGAGGTGTTTCTCATTGTCACCCATTCCATTAAAGGATGGGAATTTGTGAATACCAAAACTGGGTGTTAAAAGGTTCAGGTCTATGCACTCGAGGTATGGTTTCATCTCCTATTATACCAAATTATTTCATGATTTTATTTTTTATTTATAGTAAATAATAGAGCCTTGTATATTGACTTGATATATTTTTCTATTAGAAAAATTATATCTTGAAAGAATTTTTATATATTGGGATTTATTCTGAACTAATGATGGAAACTCCTAGAGATCTATTCATGTAGTGACTAACCAGATGGATGGTTGTGGTATTAGGATAGCTAGGAAAATCCACTATGAATTTATTGTTCATGAAACCTATTTTTATATAGTACTATCCACTAATATAGGTGTATATTCACTTCATAAATGATCTTAGATTTGTGTATTATCTTTGAGAAATGTGACATTGATTTGATTAATATATCTATTACTTTTGTTAATTAAATAACATTTTTCATTAAAAGATACATTTTGAATAGTTTCAAGATTTTATTCGGTATAATATTTTTTTGCACCATTTCTTTTGTTAATGATGTATTGTAAAGGTGGAAATAGTAGTTTGAGTAGAGATTCAATTACTCGAGTCTTCCTTTTATGTCTATTAATTACTAATTCTTCATGAATCATAGTATGAGTAAAATTTTACATAGGTAGTTCATCCTTTTCTCTTTCTCATAGGGATAAAGGATAATAGTAATGAAACATACTAATGTTAATCCCATTAGAATGAGTTCCCTATATACATCCATAAAGTACACGGCTTTAGATATTTCAGAGTAACCATAAAAAATATCATTATAATCAGCCACTATTGTGGGATGGATGAAGAAACATATATCTCTATGACCCTTATAGAAATTTGATTTATTAATTTTATGTGTATTTCGAGGTGATGTAAAGGACTCTTCATGAAAATTGATTTGGAGGGAATTTCCTATGACCACTACTAAGAAGAACCCTAGTGGAGGAGTTTACTCACTGACTATATATGTGTCTTCCACAACCATATAATTATTTACTTTATCAATGGAAGAATTAAAATTATTCAAGTATCCATATTATTTATTTTTGATATTGAAGATATGGTTGGGTTTAAAATTATATTATACCAATGAGGTAGGGTTTCCCCTATATTTTTATAGTTCTAATTGAACATTCTCATCCATTTAGAGCTCATATAGGGACGAGTGTCAAATATGATGTTCCTTTGATGAGAATAGATATGGGGTTTCTTTTAGAAGATATGGTCTTGACTTAATGAGATTTTACCTACTCATATTTTAAGCATCTTTTATTTTCTTAAAGGCTTTATGGAGTAGCTTATTAATTATCCATTCTTTTTTATTGTGTATGCTTTGATATTTGGTGATATTAAGATTTGTCGAACCAAATGAAAGGTTTTATCATATATTATTACTAAATAATATTTCCTATAAATTACATTGCAATCTTTGTTTTTATTTATATGATAGGGGATAAAAATTTAAACTCTTAGTATTTCTTCATTGATTAAAAAGAGTATAAAAATAAAATGCACAAAATTCTACCCAACCAATGTTCCATCCATGAAGGTTGCTTCTACAATGATTTGGTGATTTTCCTTGAGGTAATGAATTCATGTATTTTGAATGTTCTCACATTTTTTTCCATATTTAGTTACCCACACTAAAGGAAGGGTAGAAAGGTAAACCTCAAAACATTTTTCATTTAACACCTTGAGATGATTAGTGAAACTATCATAAGAAAAGTGGTAACATCTAAATTTATTTATTTTCAAACAAAAATTATATCAAATATATGACAAATACTATTCTTTAATAAACATAATAATAATCTACAATTATGTAGATGTGGAGTATGTTGGTATTTTATCATCATCTAGTTTGTTCTACATATCATTATAATTAACCTTATCTTAAAAGGAAAGCTTATTTTGTTGTTATGTCCATCAGATCCAGTTTTTGGCAACATTTTCAAGTAGTTCTAGGTTAATTTATGAATTTACATCATAACTCATATTCAAATTATATAATGTAAGAACTAATAATCAATTTTATATCTCACTCAAAAATTTATAGAAAGAATCGCCAGTCAATGATGGAGCCTTTTTGAATGATATATCTAATTTCAAAAGAATTTATTCATAGGATTGTGAATTTTGATTTATTATATCCTTGGGAATTCCAACATGTATATATGACGCCTCTTAATGAGGATAACCCCTTTAGAGGGTTCCATGGTGAGGACCTCCATGGATATAAAATTCTTCACTACCATAGGGAGGACATCTATAGTGATTTCATGTATAATTTCATGGATGAAATTTATGAAATATACCATGAGGAGGACCTCGATGTTGTTGAATTATTTATTTCAATGGGGAGTACATCTGTTTAGATTTGATTCTTTTTCATGGGGAGGACCTTCAATTCAGATTTTGTATGGATAACCTCTACGGTTGTTTAATTCTTCATTTACATGGGGAGGACCACAATGGTTATTTAATTATTCATTACTATAGGGAGAACCTCTATGGTGATTTATTTATTTATCTTGGGAAGAATCTTCATAAAATATACCATGGTGAGGGCCTCTTGGTTTATTAACTCTTTATCATCATGTGGAGGTCCTCCATGATGATTTTATATCTCCCCATGGGAATAACATTTGCGGTGGGTAACAAGGGGGAGACCTTTATGGTTGCTAAATTCATTATTGGTTTGGGGAGGAACACTATGTTTTATTGTTTTTTTAATCATTAGGATGACCTCTACAATATTTGGTCAAGTTGTTATCGGGAAGTCCTCTATAATAGTTATTTCTAATATCACCATGGGGTGGACTTTAATGGTATTTTTTTCCCTATCATGGGGAGGAGCTCTATAATAATTATTATTTTTGCCTCAAGGAAGATAATATGAAGGTGAGGTTACTAATGTTCATACAATGTATGGTTTATACATTTAAATTATTGTGATTTGGAACTCTACATGTATTATTTTTAGGATTTCAAAACAAATTCAAAGGGTTTTATAAGTGGAGAAACATAAACCTTATCTTGGGTTACAGTGGTTAGATATTATTGATGATCATTCGTTCTTACTACATGATTCTAGATGGATTTGGGAAGGTTTTATTATAAAATGTTAAAGGATATATGATTTTGAAATGGTGGTTATGATCTTGAATAACAACATTAATCATGGGAAAATCCTAAGAAACTAAATGGATAATGGGGAAGTCCACTTCAACTTCCTCTATATAAGGTGGGAAATCATTGTCTCACTCTAAGGAGTGGATCCAAACATGGTTTTAATTAATTATAAGTGTCACATTCCTCTTACATTTATGTTAACATTCCTCTAACCATCATTTTTTTAAAACATAAATTTTTTCAAAGGATTTGTTCATGGTTGGGATTATATTGTCAGGGAAGTACTCTTACACCAATACATTTACCATTTAATGATACATGAACATCATAGTAAAAAGTGTACACAAGTTCCTCAAATATGAGGTGATTTAAATGGTTTCAATAGTAGTTTATTTTCATAGAAACTTTATATAATGATTTTTGGTCAATAAAACTATAGTTTCCTTCGGAAGACCCAAACTAGTTTGGGATTATAACACTGCTTCCTTCATTATTTGTAGGAATTATTTTAAATATTTTTAAATTTATAAAAAACTCATCAATATAGTATCAAAAATATAGATTAATGTTAAATAAATATCATTACATATTAATGGATTTCATGTATGATTCATCATTTTTTATATGTGACATCTTCTCAAATATCCCCCTTTTCGAGGTAGGTATGAATTTATAAAAACTAAGAGGATGGTAGGTAAAATAATCTGACAAAGAATAATGTTTTATAGTCCTAAACACTCTTGTAGATTTAACCATGTTCATGTAAACCTTACAAATTACAATACCAGTTATCCTTTCTGATAAAAGTGATGGACTGAAAATAATACATTTTAAAGAACACTACATAAATAATTATATCATAACATGTTAAATATGTATGAAAATGATGAATATTGGTTACATAATATTTTAAATCCATATGGGAAGTTTTTATGGAGTTTAAAATGGTCTAGGAAAGGGTAATGTTTTATGAAGAAGTATTATGTTCCATTATTCTTGGATTGAACCCAAAAAACATTTATCATATATCTATATTGAGGGAATCAAAACCTACATAGTTAAAAGTTCCAATATAAATTCATATGATAAGGCATTCCATGTAGTTTAATTTCATATGAGGAAAAATTTATTAACTATAGTTTAATTTTATGTGGTAATGACTATAATGCCATGAATTTTAATGTTGGATGACCCAGACCTTTATTGTTTCATTCTATTTAATGTTATGCAATAAGGACCAATGTTGCTACTTTCATGTTCATGAAACGCAAACCAACTATCTTTTCATTTAAGTCCATATGACCTGGAATGTTATGTTAAAGGTGCTTATGTCTTGCATGGGTGTGGTATTTATGCACAAATATCCCTTGACAAGAAAATACCAATAGTGGATAGGCTATCGGAGTTGAGAGTTCCACTAAGAAATAGACCCAAATACATTAATCCATTATAGGTGTCTATGTAGGAGCTGAAATAATGTGTAGGGGTTATAATGAGAAGGTATACCATGAAAAAAAATTTCTACCTTGAATGGATATACAATAATTTAGGCCTAAAAACATGATTTGGTCCCATAAAGATAAACGTTTTTTATAATTAAGGGGGTACATAATTTACCAGGCCATGGGGACTCATTGTTGGAAAAGGAACAACATAAGAGGATATTTTATAGGGTAGAGTATCTCCATTTTTAAAGGTGTACATGAATTTATAAGTTATACATATGTGAAAATGGAACAATCATGGGAGTGGATCTATTGAGGAAAACAACCTACTAAAGATATACACTTGGGTCTAGATACTTGGTAAAATTGAAACATTATGTTTTTCGATTAGTAGAAATTATTTATTCTTTTTATGTAGTATTTTAGCATTAATTTGATTGTTTTTATAGTAATTCCAATTTATTTTTTTTATTTTTTATATTTTTATGAATTTTGTTTCATAATTAATATTGTTAACTAAAATTTTTTATTTCATTTTATTGTTAATTTTTTATGATCTAAAATTAATTTCTATGACTTTTAATTCTTTTGTTGTTAAATAATACTATGTATATTTCTACTAAAGATTAAATGTGGAATTTAAAAATCTTTTTAGGATTAACATTAGTGTATTATGTCAGTGATAGGTGGAAAACATATCCTACATTGGAGGATAAGAGTATGAAAACTCACTAATTATATCATAAGCACGTAACATAAGAAGGAATTTTCAATCCAATATAGCCTTCACCATCCCCTAAGAATACATCATCCACTAATATTTTCCTATGGATATACCTAAGAATGTTTCAAGGTTCTAATTTTATCATGAGGTTGAGCCTAATACTATATCCATTCCAAAGAAACCTAAATGGAATAGCTATGAATGTGATCTCACCCAATGTAGTGTGGGTCCCTAATACACATTATGAATCCTCACCAATGTAACTAACATTTTCATTCTCTATTTGGTGTAATTTCAATTTTTTTAGTGATGTAGTTTGATGTAATCTCAATGTTTCCTTAATTGGATATGTGGGGAGTATATGAAAGGAAATGTACTCTGAGGTTCCAATGTTACATGAAGTTAAAATCAAACATTGTATATTCCTGTGATTGACACTATGTTAGCCACTAAATGTATCATATATGGGGTTAATAGTCTATTTGATTGGAAATTTACTATGCACCACTCAGAAGCCTGAACCTACAATACCATCACCCATAAACATTATTTTTCACAAATTCATCATCATATTCATAGGTAATTAAAATAAGGGTTAAGAAGACTATATAACGGTTTTAGATGTTATCCCATGTCCACATGGATGATATGAAAAGAGAGAATCATTTCTATTCAATCTATTTTACTAAATCAAGAAATAGGTCCATAATATCTCATATGGAATGATTATGAGTGGAGAGGCAAGTTAAGTATCCCAATTCAATTGTAAAAGTTAGAGGAAGATATTGGAATCTTTGAGGAAGTATATTCCATTGGGAAGTGATCATTTTTTTGTTGTACATGTTCCATGATCACATAAATGGGTGGGAAAATGAAATCCCATAATTGATTAGGAAGAGCATTGGAAAATAGACGAAAGGTAGATCAACCCCTAGTAGATTATAGGAATAAAATAATGGGTTAGAGTTTTTATACACCGTAGAATGACCTGAGGGGCACAAGATTACATTTATAGGAGATTACCTATGATACAAAGGAAGAGTGTGAATATCATTATGAGGACCCCTAATCTTATTTTATGTTCATTATTTATTATTTAATTGGTCACTAGTGTTTCTTAGGATATGTATTCATTTTTAATAGAGGGGGGATTTTATGAATAAATTACCATTATTTACTTACTACACTACAACAAAAAATGATTCTAGCGGCAGTTGTTTAGCGGCGGTTCTGGGAACTACTGGTAAGACTTTTTTAAAAATGGTTTTCTGGTGGTTTATAATAAACCGTCGTGAAACATGTTTTTTTTACAATGCCGACAGATACCCCCCACACCGACCGCACCCCGTGACCCCGCTTCCCCCGCGACCCCGGCCCCCTGTAACCCCGGCAACCCCGCGACCCCAGTGACCCCATGACCCCGGCGACCCCACTTCCCCCGACCCCCCATGACCCCAGCGACCTATAAGAACCCTAAGGTTTAAAATAAGTTTTTTGGGATCTTTTTTAAACTCAATTTCATTGCCAACCCAGGTTGGGTTCTTTAAGAATCGAGTCAAGATATAGGTATTATAGTTAATTACTAATGATATGTCGGTTGTTTTATTAAAACTAGAGTAGTGGTGTTAGAGGTATTAGAGTTTAGCCTTATAGGCTAGATAATCTAGTATATGTTATGATAGTTGATTCATTCCTACGTAAGGACACTAATTATATATTTTCTAACATTAGTACTTATATCATTAATTATTGAATACTATTGGATCATTGAAAGCATTATATAGTGATCAGGATTTGATTTATGTGCTTGTTTTCATGTGATAAATGAACTACCACGGGATGGATAGTCTTGGAATTCCAATGATATATTCTAAATGATTTTCTTTATTCTATTTTGAACCTATTGAGATTTTTTTCTTCTTTTATATTTTATATTTTATCTTGTAGAAAACTTCTATGTGAATTTATGAACTGAACATGACTAGGTTTACACCTATATAAGTGCCACTCTAGATTCATCATGAAGATGATAAAAAATGTTTCTAGGTAAATGAGTATAACGGGCCTCTACTTATTTCAAATTTAGGAATTTATCTCTATGTAGATTCAATTTCCACGACTTAGATGATAATTTATGATTATTTTTTTAAACATCATCATAATAAATTCATGTATTATAAAACATTTCCTTATATAAGTGTAGGTTTTTTAAATCATACTAACTACTTTTCTATCGATCTATATTCATCAATTTTACTAGAAGGATATTTCTTTTCTTACTCCTTATAGGATAATGATTTCAAGTGATGCATTAATGATAAATAAATCTGATATTGAAAAAGTGTTTCAATATTATATTGGAATGTTGTGACTTTTCAGGGATCACATGGAGATGTTTTGAGTTGTGAATATGGCTGTGAATTTTTTTTGGGAAATTTTATTATGAGATAGTTTAACTAGGTTTATTTTGTATTTAAATTTTATTTGTATTTTATTTCTCTATATTTTATCCAAACTAGATGATTTTTCATTAATATGTATAGTCTTGGATGAATGTAATCACTTTCATGGAATATGTATCTTTTTATTTTTCATTATTTTTTGAAATGGATAACCTATTTATTTATAAGGCCTACTTGAATATAATGAATTATGACACTTAGGTAAGGAGTTCCTTATACTTTTGACACTCGATCATGGAGTCCATCAAACATGTGTTACTCTAGCAAAGCATCCCTTTACTTTGCATAAATTTATTTTGTGTATTGAAGTGAATGGTATTGAATTAATTCTAACTTATTATAGTGGTTTGGATGAATATAATTCTTCCAAGTTCCCAAATATAATGTTTAGAGATAATTACTTCTGGGATATATTTCTACCTATGTGATTCTGATTATGTTATTATGATGTCCTGGATGATAGTACCAACACCCGACATTTCATCTCCAAATTCCCAACATTATTCTACTATGAAACTCCAAACACCAATCCAAAACACATCAACTATTCTTCAACTACCCTAGTTTGATCCCTAAACCACATCAGCCGCATCTTGAACGCCATTTCTGATGTGTTCTCCACCTTATCACATCAATTTTTATTCAAAAACACTAGTAAGTCCTTCTCTAGATGAATTATACCAAAGGCGTGCAATCCCACCCACCAATGTGCTATCAGATCCCGACCACGATACCTTAAAACTCAAGGAATAAGAAAAATGTTCAATGCCCACACTGAATCCTGAATCTGAATCTTACTTAAACTCTATGGTCAGATCCTCGATCTTCCCATTTAATCATAATTCTCTACTCATGATAACTAACACATATATGATCCAAATCACCCTCAATTCACACCACCACTCTTTTCTATGTGAATACGCCAAAGAGAGGTCTAGGAATTCAATCCACACAAGGTTTATAGAACCACAAAACCTAATCTCCCAAGTTATTTCATCATGCATTTCCATGAACACCACCTCTTATCATGCCTCAAGACTACCATCCCTCACGTGGTTCTTGTCACTCCAAATTAACAATGTGTTGAGTTTTGTAAGCATCATAAAGTTTTCCCTAAACAATATTTATAATAGATTTATTCGATATTATAGTTTTATATGAAGACTCTATAGAGAACTTAGGTTGGGGTTATTCCAAATTAACCATGTGCTTTGGTTTTCATGGTAAAGTAGCTACCACGTTGTTAGCACACTGTTTCTATTTACCAAAGAAACTTCCCCTATCCCAAACACTAGAGGGTTCATATCTAACTCGGGGGGCTCATATTTATTATATTATGTTTCTGTAATCTTATAATATCATATATATGAATCTCTTTCTCTATTTAGTAGTAACTATGTGTATTAATTTTTTTTATTATTATGTAGGCACATTGTGATATACATGGATAAAAGCAGGATCACATTACTGAGTAGCAGACCTCCATATGTTAAGGGATTGAATGAGTTTTTTGATTTTTCAATTTCTAATCGATCCGTTGAAGGGAGAATAAAATTTCCATGTCTTAAATGTAAATTTAGAACATGTTTGAAGAGAGTTGAAGTTTATGAACATTTAATACTGAAGAAATTCCCTGGTCAATATTTGTGTTGGATTTGGCATGGAGAATCGAACGTTACAGAAAGATTGAACACTTATGTTAATCCACAGAATGAGGTCCCAAGTTCATCAACAATGGAATATGAAATGAAAAACCTCATAAATGATGCATTCGGCACTGCAAGAAACCACTATCAGCATCAAAACATATCAGAACAACCAGAAGAGGGTGCTAAAAATTGAAACGTGACAAGTGTTGTTTTTGAGACTGTAACACAGGCAGATCAAGAATGTAACATATCATTGGATCCTCCTCTTGATTCTATGGATCCAAATGTAAGAGAAAACTTCACTGAGGAAAATGCATTTCATGATTTAGTTGATGATGGAAATAAAGTGTTGTATAGTGAGTGTTTGAAATATTCAAAGATTTCATTTTTGCTGAAGTTGTACCATATCAAATGTCTATATGGAATTAAAAATAAGGCAATGTCCATGATATTGGAATTGACTCGTGATGCATTTCCTAAAGCAAGAATCCCATCATCTTTTTATGATATGGAAAAAGTTGTTAATAAGCTTGGTCTGAATTATACAAAAATATATGTGTGTCCCAATGATTGTATGCTTTATTAGGGAGAGGATTCAAGTAGACAGAATTGCAAGAAATTTTCTTCTTCTAGATGGCAAGAAAAGGGTGATGTTGGAAGTCTGAATGAACATAATTTCATGGAGACAAAGAAAAGGAACACACCTGCAAAAGTTTTGCATTACTTTCCTTTGAAGACTTGATTGAAAAGGTTATTCATGTCATCGAAAACCGATGAATACATGAAGTGGCACTCTGTAGATAATAACAATGATGGTTTAATGAGACATCCATGAGATTCCCAATCATGGAAGACATTTGATCCATTACATCTAGATTTATCATCTGATCCGAGGAATGTTTGACTGGGATTGGTTGCCAATGGATTCAACCCATCTGGGACTTTGAGTTCCAGTTATAGTATATGGCCAGTTGTTTTGATCCCTTATAATCTACCCCCGGGGATGTGTATGAAACAAAAATATTTTATCCTTTCGATGATTATCCCTGGAAAAAAAGCCTGGAAATGATATTGATGTATAATTTCAGCCTTTGATTAATGAATTGCATGAGTTATGGTGAAACAGTGTTGAGACAATTGATTCTTCTTCTAAAACAATGTTCAAAATGCATGCTGATTTAACGTGGACCATTAGTGACTTCCCTAGGCTTGGGAATTTATACAGTTGGAACACTTACATGGGTTTGGATTGTCTTGTTTGTAACTTTGATTTTGAGCCCAAACGGCTACCTCATAGTAGAAAATGGTGCTTCTTGTGTCATCAAATATTGCTCGATGCATCTCATAGATTTTGGCTAAACATATCAAAATTTAATGGTTCAATTGATCGTAGACCAACTCCAAAGTTGTTAACTAGTTATGAAATATTGACACAGCTTGAAAATGTTAAATCAAAATTTGGGAAGGTTCATCATTTGAATGATAGAGGAAAACGGGTCTGAAGTGCATCGTCAAGTGAAATCGGAACGCAATAATGGATGAAAAAAAAGTATATTATTCAAACTTCTGTATTGGGAATATAATTTGTTGTGGCATAATCTTGATGTGATGCATATTGAGAAGAATGTCTGTGAAAATTTGATTTTCACATTGCTTAATGAGCATATAAATTCAAAGGATCATCTCAATGCTTTGCAAAGACTTATAAATAATGATCATAAAACGTGATCTCTGGCCAGATGAGAATGAAATGTATCCTCTGGCAATTTTTGTAATGAAAAATAGGGATAAGGATACATTCCTTTGAATTTTAAAGAATGTTAAGGTAATTTATGGGTATCCAAGTAACATCTCTAGGTGTGTTGACTTGAATAATCGTAAGTTACATGGATTTAAAGGTCAAGATCACATATTTTGTTACAACAGTTACTACCATTGGCATTGCGTACATTATTACCTAAAAAAATTACTGATGTTGTACTCCAATTCTGCACATTTTTCAGACAACTATGTGAGAAATATCTATATCTATTTCAGCTTGAAAACCTCCAGGAGAGGTTTTTATTGACCCTTTGTGCAATTTATATGATCTTTCCTTGGCCATTTTTTACTATAATAATGAATTTAACTATGCATTTGGTCGAGGAAGCTAAATTAGGAGGCCCCGTTCATTATCGATGGTTGTATCCAATTGAGAGGTACTTTATTTATATGTTTTTTAGTTAATTAAACAATTTTTGGTACTTAATTAAATTCATAATTATGTTTATTTTATTTCACAGATATCTTGGGAATTTGAAATCATACGTGAGAAATAAATCACAACCAAAAGGCTCTATTACTGAAGGCTATTTGGTTGAGGAGTTTCTTACCTTTTGTTCTCGATACTTGGATGATATTAAGAAAATATTTAATCGAGTTGGTCATGTTGACGACACATAAACTCAATATCAAATACATCAGAAATCCAAAATATTTCATATTATTGGCCGATCAGTTGGGAGGACCTCAAATGTGACACTGACTGAATTGGAATTATTACAGGCACATAGATATGTGATGCTGAATAGTGAAATTGTAGATCCATTTATTGAATAGATGATGATACAAACAAAGAGACGAATGAGAGGCCGAACATGAAATGAGAAAGATATAATGAAAGATGTTAATAAATAGCTTGTAAAATGGTTTGCACGATGTGTAATTTCATAAATATTGCAATAAATACTAATATTAGTTTGACACATACATTTTGTAATTCTAATAAAGTATATTTCTTTTCAAATCATGAATACTGATACTCGATCAGAGGTGTCATAAGATTTGAAGTTTCTTACTAGAGTTCCTCAAAAACAAGTTAGAAATTTTGATACTTATAATCTGAATGACATTAGATTTCGTATAGTCGATCGAGAAGTGGGTTTGAAAACACAGAATAGTGGTATATTTACATTTTATGAAGTGGAATACTATGGAAAGCTGCATGATATTATTGAATTAAAAAACCACGGACATTTTTCTGTTGTTTTATTCAGATGAAAATGGGTAGATATTATTTAATGTGTTAAAAGGGATTCCTTGCAATTTACTTCTGTGAACTTCTCTCGCTCGATGGATGTTGGTGATCGTGAACAGCATGATCCATATAACTTAGCATCAGATGAAAAAATGTTATATTATGTGAATGATGTTTTCAATGAAGGGTGGATTGTAGTTTCTCACGTAATACAAAGATATTTTTAGGATATGGGTGATGAAGTGGAAAATTTGACCTCAGAAATTGAATTTAATCAACAATAGAAAGAAAAATTATTTTTCCATCATGATATTGAAAATATTAGTCTAGCAAGGATGAATTAAGTGGATGAAGCAATGGATTAGCAAACTGACATTGATTGAAGGGTAAAATGATTGTATGTACAATTATTTATTAATTTAGAAACCACTTGTCTTATTTCTACAGTCATTCATTATCATTGTTATATATATTTTGTCTATTAGTACTGGGCATATATTATCATTTTTATTTTTATTTTCTGCATATGTTTTTTGAAAAATATATTCTTGAACTTAATTTTATTTGATTAAATGACAGGAATGCCAAGGAGGAAGCGGTACACTATTTCATCTAGTTCTACGACAGATGACGATCCATCTAGCTCCCTCCCCACGACATCTGAGGCAACAACTGCCTACACCCCTGAACCATCTCCCCTTGCACCATCTCTTACACCATCTGTGGATGTCCTATTAGAGGCTGAGTCGTCGACTCCCCCTTCGTGAGCCTCAGCAGTGGGGCAGCGACACGCCCCTTCTAGTTCATCACGGGCATATTGGAGTGTCATTTTCATAGGTATAAATTTTAATTAAATAAATTTATTGCATTTTGTTTATACTAATTTTTTTCTCATTGAAGATAAAAAAATGCAATCTTGGAGAAATACATAAAAATTTCAGATGTTTGGAATATGACTGGAGAGAAGATAGTTGTGCCATTTGATTCTTATGGGGTCCCTACGGATGACGATGTGGGGTTATATGGCCAGATTCTAGGCCAGCTGGCAGCGGTGCCCATTTACCTTCCTATTTTTTATGATGATTGGAGAAATATGCCTCCAAGCTGGAAAAATGATGTTTTTGATTCTCAAATAAAGTTAAATTTATTACATTATGGTTTAATTCAATGTCATGTTACTAATATGTTCAAAATGAATTTCTGTATACAGATGTTCTTCCACTTTAGAGTTGCCGATGTGATAGAACGGAAGTTGACGTTGAAAAATATAGGTAAGAAATGGAAATATTTCAAATCGAGACTGTGGTGTGATGTCAACGATACTTCGTTGACTTTGAAACAAATTTATGAGAAGCTATCCAGTGGGGTACCAAAAGAATAGTGGAAAGTTTTTATTGACATACATCTTGATGAGAAGCCGATGGTATTAAAATATATATTATTATATTATCATAATTTTACATTTATACATTTATATGAAGAGTACATGACATTGAATACATTACTATTAAATTTCATTTTATTTACTTCAGGATCTCTCAAGACAGAATGCATTAAACCGGGCTAAGAAAGTCATCCCTAACACTATAGGCTCAAAATGCTTTTCTAGAAGCCGAACGACATGGGTAATCTTTTAATTAGTTTAAATATTTAAAAGACAATATTATCTGTTTAATATATTGAATTTTTGATTTATCTCTTCTTAATGCAGTCACAGAGTTTAGGGCATGAAGCATCCTAAACTGAATTGTTGTTGGATGTTCACAAGAAATCAGATAGAAGTTTTGTTAATGAGCCTTCTAAAGAAGTTGGGATATGAAGTCCATTTTTTATTATAATAACTTATTATCAGTTTTTACTGTGTTAATATATATTGATATATGATTTATAGGTAAAAATTAATGAACTATGGGATTCCAATCCTGCGCAGTCCTACTCAGTCTCCCAATATGACCTGGTTGATAATGTCCTTGGGAAGGAGCATCCTGGTAGAGTGTGCGATATGGGTTTGGGACCCATACCATCTGAGGTTTTTATCAGGCCACTGGGGATGGTAGCTGCATCTACTCCTCGATTTAGTCATCCCATACCTAGAGATGCTCAGAAAGAGATTATTTCTCTATGAAACATTGTTCACCAGCAGGGGGATCAGATATCTTCTTTGCAGAAAGAGTTGACTGAAATGAGTCAGCATATGAGCATATATGTCCTTGGTGGTAGTGCATCGACTGGTGAAATGCAGGTAAATCACAAAAAATCGAAATCATTTAGTTTTTTAACTTTCATTGGTTTTAAGTTTTAATATAAATATGAAACCGTATTTAATTTTCAATATAATGTTCTTATAGTTGACAGTAGAAAGTGGAGATGAAGGTGGAGAGGTTGATGATGCATCATCGGACCATGAGTTGTTATATTGTTGATGTTTTAAACAAATATGGGAATAGTTGGTTTGTATATGTAACATTTTTGGCACATAGTTGCCACCAAACATTTTCATGTTCTAAAATTTCCTTCATTTCTCATGTTTTCTTTTATGCATTTATTGATTTCTGATGGTTCTTTTTGTGTCTTTATTTCTCGATTGTGGTATATATCATTCCATTTAGGCATGTGTTTGAATTTGTAGTTGAGAAATTGGAAGACTAGGAGTTAAACCCATTGTTGATGTGTTGAAAAAATTGGGTCATTTCATAGTGATCAAGGGGATAGTGTTGGGGACACTTTGGCGAGGCCCTTGTAATTTGTCTTTCTGGGAGGCCCTTGTGAGTGGTAATTGACCTGCATGATAGGTTTTGTGTTTTTAATGTGTCTAGGTGTGACTTGTGGTTCATGCTAGTTTTCTGGCTATGAACTATGGACCTAGGAATTACTGTTAGTGTTGTGTAGCTATGTATTATGTTAATGATTTTGGTTTATTAGATTTTTAAGGGTGGTTATTTTTTGTTGTATGTGTTACCCTCTTGGAGAAATCTAAGTTGGGATGTGGAATGTTGTATGGGATGAGACCTCACCCTAATTGATGGTATGGTAGTATGAGATATGGTTTTAGATGAGTTTTGTGATATTATGTAACAAATAACCTTTATTGGAGGTTAGACCTGTGAGATGTAATACATTACTTGTTCTATGGCCCCATCCTAAGTGGGAAGCTAGAGGTATGAGATTTAGTTTGAGATATTGTATGGGACCTTACACTGATTGTTAAAATATTAGTATGAGACTTGATGTCAGATCATGATTTTTTATGAGAATGTACCCTATGTGAGAGGGTAAAGGTTGAGACTCATTTATGGGACCCTACACTAAGTTATAGGGTACCCATTTGGGTTTCTATAGTGGGATGCCTTCTCTTTCAATATTGGACGATGAATGTGAGGTCTAGAATCATTGTATTTTAGTTGGAACAAAATAACCAAAAGTGATTGTTTTCATGCTATATATCGATGAATAATTTATATTATAATACATGTATACAGTTTATAGGATGGTGATATGAGGTTCACTAGGTGATACCCAACTGTGTTTTACGCTCACTCCCTATATGGGAACACCGACACACATGTAGATCTAATGTTTCATTTTCAAGTGATATATATTATAGGGGATCAAGAAGGATCAGCTAGATGTATGTTTGGAGAGTAGTCAAATAATGGACCTATCTTTTATAGTTGATCTTATCATACATTTTTTTTAATTTATTCTATACTGATTTCCTAGGTTGATGTTTCTTGTTGTATGTTGGTATGTACAATATGGTCCATTCTTATATAGCATGTCAATGTATACTTATTTTCTTCAATTTATTATATACTGATTTCCTAGGATGATGATTCTTATTGTATGTTGGTATGTACAATATGGTATTTCTGTTTTGATTTTTTTCAGGGCAGTGGTGCATCAGAAGCAAAAAAAATTTTTTTCTGGTCAACTTTTAGCGGTGGTTTTAACTGCCATGAAATGTACATTGGCGGTGGTTTAAACCACCGCTAAATGGTGAAAACCGCCACAAAATGTAAAAAAAATTTACATTACGCAGCGGTTTAAACTCTCGCTACATAGTCACATCGTAGATTCCTCATTACGCGGTTGTTCTCGTGACTTCAATGACAGTTTTATGGACTCTAGATTTGAGTTTATTTGTGGCGGTTACAACCACCGCGAAATGAGGTATCTACGACGCTTTCCATAAACCGCCGCGAAATGGAAATAACTGCCGCTAATAGATTGGTGACACCATATTAGGCAGCGGTTTACAGAAACCACCGCCAAACCATGTAGCAGCGGTTTAAACCGCCGCTACACGCAAAAATAACTGTTGCTAAACAGCGTTTCTCTTGTAGTGATATGAGTTATTTTGTAAATGATTTTATCCCTTATTTATAATTCTTTCTCATAACTAAATTGAGTAAATGATTTTAGGGTGTGTCTAGAGAAAAAAAGGTTAAGTATCCCACTAAATAATAAAGATTAAGAAATTATAATTTTATTGAAGGTAGTGTGGCTTCATAACCCATGCCTATGAGACTTGAAAACCCCCATAATAAGTATAATCTATTTATATAGTAAAAACACACATAGAAATTTAGAGATTCAAAACATATTGGTTCTGAATATTTTTTATATGAAACCTTAAGGGGACCTATAACCTATTTAGGAAGACTTTGAGGTATCTTTTGAGTGAATTCATGGTTAATTATAAGTGGATTCTCATTACGATTTCATATATAGTGGGTAAGTTTAGGTGATATAGTTGAATTCATCATCCCCTTTGAGTTTTTTCTTCCTAGTGGTGGTGAGTTTCTCATTTGTTTACTCTTAGTTCAGGAACACTTGACACTACCTTCCCATTTGTTACAAATGTTTTGACTTATTTATTCTATTCATTTCCATTAAAACAAACATGGATCTTTTAGGATCCAACATATCCCTATTGAGATAAATGACCCAGTACCCAGTAATGTTTTCTACAATAAACTTATTCACTTTTTTAATAATGTGTCTTTATAACAACACATTTGTATCAATCATTTTGGAACCAAAATTGATCATTAAAATTTTGTCACTAGGATTCATCTACAACTTTAAAATTTAAAAACTTCTTAATATAGCACAATGTATGGACTTAGGTTCATCATTAATGGAGGTTCTATATCACATTGTGGTCTTTATCATAAAAAATTATGTTTTGGTGTTTTTATAATTTCGTATGAATGAAAAAAGGTGGTTGTGGTGTGTGAAGTAAAAAAAGTAGAAAAATATGCAATTAAAATGAATAAAGTTAGATAACAATTGAATTTAGTCTTTAGAAGAATGAAATTTCTATCCTATCAATGTTTTAAATGGATTTATTTAAACTAATATACTATCAATGCCAATTTTTTAAGAAACCATATCCACTATTCCAAATTGATGATCAGTGCACCAGTTTATTTGGAATATTTTTATCCTCTTTATATGTGGACCAGTATATAAACTAGAGAGCTTGTAGTGGTACTTTAAGACAATTTTCCAAAACATCCTCTCTAAATTCATATAATATTACAAAATCAATCCCTGGTAGTGAAAATCACCTCACATATTCATTATTATAGACTACTCTTTCCATAACCACATCCTTTCCTTAACATATACTATATGACTAAATATGGAGAAACCTGGACAAGTATAAAGTATAGAGAATAATATTATATCTGGTGGAAATTAAGGAAACATTCACCAAAAATGATCACACTCCACTATGAGAACTCATACTAAGAAATCATATAAAAGAAAAGTACATGTATATATATTTGAATTAATAACTATAGTAACCTCCTCCCTCAAACTAACCACATGAATTTAGATCTACATGATAATGGATTTATATATAAATGGAGAAATACATAATGAATAACATAATGAAAATATCGAGAATATGGAAATGAAAGCTAAAATTCAATCAATCCCTTAGGCATAAATCTTTATTTCACTTCCCTAATTTATAAAATGTTTCCAAAATGTTATATTTTTGGTTTACTACAATGAAGACGTTTTATCTGGAATCAAATTCTTCCATGATTACAATGAGGTTTCATCATTTTCAAGATTTTTTGAGTGGGTATCTGTCTCGTTAATATTTATTTTCCTCTCCCCTAGACCATTTACTGTGTGGGTTGTTCATTGGATACTTTCCAAATATATGTATCCAATTGGTATGGGGGAATATTCTCTAACCCCCTCTAGGTTTAATGTGTGATAAGTGGTCATATTAATCATCAATGAACATGCATTGATCAGTATAGACCCCTACTATTTAACATAGTGTCCTCCCTTAATATATTATGTTCTATAAACAAAAAATTAATTACCTCAGGGATGAAAACTACATTAGATACTCAAGGTGAAACTATATGTGAATAGATCCAGTGACAGGCCTAAAGGATACATTGAAATTCTTAAGGTTATGTCACTTAAGGAATTTAAAATTCCATTAAAATAGGAATTTTCAATGATTTTTGTGTGAGAGGGACTTCATTTCATGTGTTAGGGATCCATATTACGTTAGAATTGTGATGAAATCCTAGCTAGTCCATATGGATACCATTGGTATAAACATAATGTAAGGGAATTATATAGGACATCATTAGGGTTTTGATATACTATTACGGTTATCTATGAGGATTGGTTAGGGGTGAACATATTCTCAGTGATTGAATAAGGCTAAATTAGCTCCTTGATGCCTTCTTATATTGTGTACATGAGAAATCGTTAGTGAGGTGGTGCCCTTTTAATCCTAAATACATGATATGTTGGATGCCCAATATTTTCTTATCCCACCAGTGTTAATCATTTCAAACCTATTTTATTCTTCATTTATTTTTCCACATCCAATTACCCAAAAATAAAAAACACAAAAAATATCAAATGATCTAACATAAAAATGCATTCATAGAGCATAATATTTTCAATTAAATTCATAACATTCATCCATGTTGAGAAATTATTTTCCAAAAATAACCAAACTCTTATTTATTTCTATATTACTCTATATTAACCCAGAAAAAACAACAAAAAATACAAAAAAATGTAAAATGATGAAAAAAAAATGTCATATGTACATACCCCCACACTTGAGTGATTATATTTCCTCATCTAATCTTTCTCAACAAAATTTTCACTTAAAATTTTTCTTTTTCAAAAGTTGAGCCATGTTTCATCGAATGGTAAGTGATGAAAAATTCGTTGAATTGATTTTAAATGCTCGATGCCTTTTTCAAAATTTAGCATGTGGAATAACAAATTGAGGGGGGAAACGAGTGGAGTATAAAGCTATAATTCATGTTAAATAATTGTATAAGGGTATTAGGAAAAAAGAATAAGGGGAGAAAGGGGTATAATAGGAAGTGGCACAATGCTATGAAAAAAGAGAGATACCTGAGGAGAATGCACTCACCATTACACCACCCTCCCTATGCATAACCCAAATCAACCATATAATAAAACATACTTATAATTTGTTATAATTCACTAGAATGGGATACTATAAGGGATAATTTCCATATTTTAATGTAAGGTTGTTTCCATTTAGCCTCTTATATAAAATTTAGAAATTTTGATTTTGAGGAGTATATGAGCAACTAGAATATATTAGTTACTACAAAAGAATATTTATCCCCCAAATAACCTTGGATATTTTTCCAATAGTTCTATCTAAATGGATTTATGCTCAAGCAATTCATGGGAGGTATCATAAAAAATGATTTTTTTCAATTTTTAGTGATATTTTATTTATTTTCAAAAATGATTTATTTCGTGATATTTTCATGATGGTGTAAAAAGGAAGGAAATAAGAAAAAAATAGATGTAATGAATATGGAATGAATGAAATAATAAGGTAGGGGAGTATTCTATTATTCCTTATAATTTTATTTAAATTTCATTGATATATCATTCATTTAATCTCCCTATAATGTGCATATTGTTTATAATGTAAAAAAACTATGTGTGGTGAAGTGTACAAGTTGTTATGTTTGATTAATATTTGTAAGAATTTTTCTCCATCATACATAAAGAGAAAATATTGCCTTAAAATAGGGAACTCTAATTTACAAAACTTGTGTAATGAACTTTAATTGAATAGATTTGAAGTGAATCATAATTGATACAGGTGTACACTATAATTTTGAATTCAAACAAATGATAATTGATTATTGTAAAAAAGTAACACATCAAAGATGAAACATAAATAAAAATTTGGTAATTAATATGAAATGGAGTAAAATGATCCATTTGGATTAAATTATAAATGTTTTAATATAATTTTTAATTCGGTGTAAAATGAAAATTAAAATCCCTAAATATGGACAAATGGAACTCTGACAGCACACTACCCTACCCTACCCAACATTCATGACCTGATTATCAAAAATAACATCAACATATTACAGATATAAGGGATGGTTTAGTTACCGATTATTCATTCTCATTGAATGAGTATATTTTATATTAAATGGATAAATAAAAATCAAAAATTGGTGTAAGTTATTATTGTATCCTTCGGAATGAAATTACCTGATTGACTTCTTAGCTAAAGGAACCAAAAGTACTTGGGACTTTCTCCCCATAAACTAGCTACTGTTAACTAGTAGTGAGATTCAATGATCAATATTAGGAAGACTATAATATTAAATTTCACAACCATAAATAAAAAATAAGTAATAAAGTATCATCCAACAGATAATTAAAGTATGCATAAATGGGTTGATAGAAAAAGAAAAACCATAATGAATAACACACACTCATGCTATAAAAAATAATAATTAAAGCATTAAACTATATTTCCCAGCCAATCACCCACTAAGATAGTTCCATATACAAATTAAAAAATTGTAAAAAACGGGGTTCCATCACCAACCCCAATCCTCATCTTGGCCCCATCTCCAAACTCTAACGATCTCATCCAGCCTAATCCATTGGGTAACAAATAATCATTCATACAAAACAAAAAAGTGGTATGCACATGGACTAGGGAGCCCAAACATGGTGTTGATAAATAAATCTCAATAGGGAACCACCAATTAGATCTATAATATACACCAGTATATTAATGTGTTTTCATGAGAAAAATAAGTAATCTAGAAAAAACAATGTATACAAGAATACATTTTGGTCATCATGTGCTAACTAGGTCAACCTAACAATCATACATGCCTATTATAATCACCTATGGTGAACTATCTTCATCATATTACAAGTACATAGATATCCGATCATAGGAAAGGAATGACACCATCAGAAATGGGAATACCGAGTGAATGAGGATCATCACTCAACGGTCCATAAAAAATTCTAGAAACTAATTCACCTTTATTAGGAAAACATAGAAGAAGTAGATCCTAATAAGGGTATTATAGAGCCAACCTCCCAAAAAAATACTAACCACCAATATGAGGTTGTCCTCATGGTTAATTTTATATCCAAGATATGGATCTTGAGGAGGTAATAAAAGAGTCAACCTCCCACATGATCCAAATATAGAAAAAAGTTAATTATAATGGATAATCACATATATAAAAAGTGTATCTAGAGTAGAGAATAAAGAATACAACCTCTAACACGTTTCAAACGACTAACATGAGGTAGGAACCATGGATAATTTCATAATACCACTAGATTGCAACCTAATGTAGTCTTCTAGAACTCAAAAATAAAGAGAACCAAGGTGGTTTATCTCTATAGCTAAATCTCTTTGTATTTGACCTTAATATCACCAATATCCACACTAACCTTGTTAGGAAACACAATAGGAAGACACATAGCTAACATCATCCAAAATATATCCCTCAACTGGACCTTGGTCCATCATTACCACTCTGTTATATGATAATGCGTAATCAACAAATCTAAAACACTCTAACCAAAAACTATACACTATCACCTCAAATAAAAACCCTTTATTAGAAAAATATATAAAGGCAGTATCATAGCCCTGAGTCTATATCCAAACCACAATACCCAACTTCCTCTCCATTAATAGCCTCTCCATCCGACCACACCTTCATAAAATCATCCCCACATCGCATGTTTGAGTTTCCATCTCACACCTCCCAAAGGGGTACTTACAATCCAACCATCTAGAGAAAACCCTCCTTGACACACTATACCAATATTAAAGGACTTATCATTATCACTAATATAACCGAGCCTCCCACTGACCCTCATGAGGTTGATCCTAATGACACATGAGATGAATGGTTGTCTTACACATTATCTCTAGGTCTAATCCCACCTTTTCATCTATACCATATATAGGGAAGCCATCCTAGGATATCCAAATCTTATCCTGACCCCGAATACATACTCCACCCCCTTTCACACCTAACTAGAATCATCTCCCCCTTGGTGAAAAAATAATAAATAAATTCAAATTCACTCTATATATAGTTGACCACTCAATCTACCATTAGTATTCCTTATACACGCCTAATTCATCACCTATAAACCACTTGGTCCTTTTCCAAATCACTCAAACATAAACCCTCATATAGGATTTACTATCAAATATAAACAAGAATTTAGTTAAGTATTATAGGGACTACCTTCCTTGATATTGAGACCAAGACTCATCCAAGGACACACTATTCCTCATCCAGCTCCCAATCCACTATATTGTACCACAAAACATAATCAATTTAACATAAAAATTCAAAATTATTTTTTGATTTATTCCAAGGATACATAATAAAAAAACTCACCATGTATCCACCTATGGTCAAATCCTAAAGAAAAGACATGCCAATGACCCATGGAATTCCTCGAGTAATCCTATGAAAAAAAGACCCATCTATAAACAATAATTTAATCATAAATCTTGAATGAAACTAAAGAAAATCCTAAGAAAAATCATAGGTAAACTTGTCTTTATTGAAACATAGAGTAATCAGTGATAGTCATCCTCTATCAAGATCCTCTATACACTACAATATGAATCCTTATCATATAGTGATGATTCCAACATACTCTAGTGGAATGATCCTTGAATACATAACCTAACAACCTTATATTAGATTAATACAAATGGGAGGAACAATAGAGGAAGAAGGGGGATATTTTACCTAAAACTGGTGAACTAATATGAGATAAGACAACCTTAGATCAAAGAATGTACATGGTTAGGTGAGGAAGAGGGACTCCCTCTCCAGTTTATAGCTATCTGGGGGGAAAAACATTAAAGGGGAAAGAAATAGGCGGTTTAAAAATGAATCACATAATTCTAAAAAATAGAATAGGATGTTCCATATAGTGTGACCAGGGGGGAAATGGTTAAATGTCCCACTCTTAGGGATTCATTGTGTTATAACCATATGGTTCCTGAAAAAACACCCCCAGATCTGATACAAGAAAACATGATTAGGTACTTCACATCACATCTCCCATAGGTTGCGACATGAAAACCCCCTCTCGATCATCCCCCATGAAACGTTGACTTGAGTTGTAGTGGGATATCCCTTGACCGAGAACATAATAATATACTACCTATTCTCTATTCCACAAAACCCTCATTATATCCTCATCCCCCACCATAACACAAAAAACTTCAATCACACATCTTTGGATCATGATGTGGTTTAACCCCTCCATGGAACATTAACTTTCCCCCCATTATGCTATGTTGAAATTACCCCTATTGTGGCATGGTCTCTGACATATAGAAAACATTAATCCTAACTCCATAAATATAGGCCTCTTGACCTCTATTAATATCTAAAAATAATAATCCTCAATAAAATAACCTAAAATTAATACTCAATGTTAATGGAACCAAATCCAAAAATAGAAAAATTAAACTACCCTGCTCGTAAATCCACAAAAATTAAAATATCCTCTGAATTATGCTAACCAGTAATAATGCGATTCATTAAAAACTCTCCTACATATGGATTCTCATACTTTATAAACACATAAAAACATCCCATGACATGTTTTCCATTGAACAAAACCTAATTCAAATCCATGTTTTGGATTCCATGTTGAATTGGGTGCAACCCAACTTCTCATGAATTAAATCTAGGTATGCAATAGAAATCATAGTTCTGATACTCAAAATGAACATTCATATCCTAAATAATTCATCTTACGTGATTTATGATGGTTCTAGATGTAACATAAAATCTTATTGGGCCAATTACCGACATGAAATTTTTCAGATTCAACAGATAATCCCCAATGTACATGACGATGAATTCCATGACCAATGAATTTTTTTAGGAATATTAAAATATATTTTCACCAAAACCAAATAGAGGATATTTTCACATTAATTTATAATTGATTTAAAACACAATAAGAAAGATTACTGCAATATTGAGTTCTTTCTTCATTAATTGTGTTGATCATTTGAACCCAATCAATGTGTCATCATTATATCACAAGGACCCAAAGCAAAGCCCCTCTAGCATCAATTCACATGTCCTCCTTCAATATCTAAACAATATCAACGAAACATTGGGTAATATTGTGGAAAATTGATTATCTTTCATTACAATCCTTGTTCACTTCATAATTTTTCAGGATTGATGGAATCTCTCTTGTTCTTCAATGTTTTGATAGGAATAGATGAGGAGGAGGACACAGACAGGAATGTTGATCACAATGATTAACCTCTTTATAAATTACATGCTAGTCTATTTAAAGACTCAATGTTAGGGTTTAGTAATTAATTATTTTAACTTGGGATCTTAGTAATGTATTAAACCCATAATTAACCCCATGTCATATAATATAATAATATCATTATTTTATTTCATGATGTGCATAAACCCGCACAATGATAAATAATATTTTATAATCATGTAAAATAATAATTATCATCTGAAATAAAACTCTTTTTGTTCATCATCCTCGCCTTTTATTGATTTATATAATTAATATTTAAATAAATATCATTCATTCAACAAATAAATGAATATTTTATTCACAATATGATGAATAAATATTTTTTAAATTTTTTTATAATGAAATAAATTATTTATTAATGAATAAATAAATATTTTATACCAAAAAAATAATAAGATATAAAAAAATTATATTCTCATAATTGAAAAATTACTTTGTGAAGAAACATTTATTTAATATTTTTGATAATTGAATATGCCATGAATAAATTTTACTTCTCAAGATTAAGAATAATATTTATTCCAATTTTTAAATATTAATAATATTTAATAGAAATAAATGTAAACACTTTTTTGTGGACCTCTAGGAAACTTCCTCATTGATATTAGGTGATCTTACCTAAAGTTAAAATTAATTTATAGAAATGGGTAATGTCACCCATAGAGGAATAAGATATTTAGGAATTATAAGAATGAGATAAGTATTACCACTATGTAATATAACCCATATTTCATGATATCTCATCAAATAAGTTGCATACTCATGCCGTCAACCTATTTGTTTGATAGGTGTTTTTTTAGCTATCTTAAATGACCTTTTATATACAACATGGACATGAAATTTAATGTGAAGGATCTATTTCAATTGAAGAGTCAACATATCAACTTCCATAAATATTGGAGACAAAAATCCTTCCTTGATATATTAATCAGTAACATATCCTTTATAATTCACCTAACACACCGAAATTTTCCATAAACATATGACATCATAGTTTATGGAAATATGTCTAAGTGTGTGAGTCATGGAATTCATTAATCATAATCATAAATTATAATGTTTATTACGCACACTGGAAAATATAAATATCCAATGACATGTAAACATGTGAAATTCATGTTGGCTATTCTATTCTCGTAATCACTAATATTATATATTATTAAGTGTTAACTTGATGATATGAAGTTACATCCACTTATGAGTAATCACACATGATAGTCAACATACTCTATGTCCCATAATATAATGTTTTCCAATCATAGTACAATATTTAGGAATATCTATATATATTTTCAATGTTCTCATCATAGCGGGGAATTGTTGTGCCCTTTTCAATTCAATAGATACTCTATGTCATTGATATATGAAATTAACATGGAGAATGAATAATATTTAATAAGATGTTTTATTTATATTAAATTATATTAATATACATTAACTATAATGTAAAAATAATTGGTTTGATATCACAAAATCTAAAAGACTCCCACTTCGACTAGAGACATCTGTTAACAACTTTTTGTCCACTAGATCCCACATTTTGATCATATTTATAATGATTTAAGCATTTATTTTTGGTTTTTTTCACATTTTATTCCTTAAAAACTCTTATCACTATGATTTCACATATATGAAAAAAATCCTATAAGAGTTGATATTTTCATAGTATTTGATTTATATACTGATGTGAAACTTGTTCCTTTGAAAGAGTCTCTACTACAGTATTATCGTAGTATAGTCTGATATGGTCTTTACTTATCAACATTGTATCGGGATATTATATGAAGTTTTTAATCCAAACTTATTCTTTTGATACCTTATAATCCCTAATAAACATAGAATCTATATTATAATTGGTGACCATGACTTTATTTGAGCTCTGTCATATCATAGAACCTCTCTTGAGAGAGAAGATATATCCCTGATATATAACAAACCCGCTCTCTATTACTAACATAAAAATATTTTATTACATAAAAACAGCACTTGATGAAACATATAGTATCTAGAGGTCGATTTTCTTTTGGTCTTAGGAACATTACATAACAACTTAAAACATAAAACACAACATCTTTATTGAAAACTTCTTTTACATGCCCACAACATTCCCTCATACTTAGCATTGCATGGGATAACAAGAGGAAATACATGAAAAAAGAGTGAGCTATAAAACCTAGTAAGGGAGTAAACATGGAACAACATGAAGAATACAGTACATGTTAGGAAATAGGCATATCAATGGAGCATAAGATAAAAATTAACATTAAGGCATGGTATAACATGATTATCATAACATGGAAATGTCCCAACAACATTTAACATGATATTAGCATGATACAAGGACCGTTGCACATGGATCATGTGTAAACCCTCCTTGCACATTAATTACAATGAGTAAACACTCATTTAAATTGATGTATCATGATACTAATATTTACCCAATGCATTGGAGCACTATCAGGGTGCACCCTTCTTAATCATTACATTTCATATATAAATGTACCACATGGATCATATAACATGGATTCAGTAAATATCATAATTCATTACATGATAAATGAATTTGGAATTAATACATGAAATTATATAATAAATAAGTAAATATGTATAAAGTTGAATACCCTTAATAGAGAAATGGGGATGGTATTAACAACACACTGACTTTGGCTTGGAAAATTGCGGTGCAATTTGACATCATAACAGTGTGGAAGAAGAATTCATAAAAATGGTTGATGAGAGAGAAAGGGGTGTCTCTTAATATGTAAATGAAATGGTAATTAATGGGGTAATATATATATATATATATATATATATGTTTGTGTGTGTGTGTGTGTCCCAACATAAGTAATAGAATTTAGATTCATAATACAAAACAATTTCTTGGATGTAAATGAGGAGAGAGAAATTATTTACAGAATTTTGGCATGGTAATGGGTGTACATGGGAGGAATTAATGAGAGAGAAAGGAGTATCTCATCATTCAAACATAAATAGTTCAGTATGGGGGAGGTGTGATACCCCTATATTTTTAATTGAAAATAAAATGGTATAGCAACATTAAGAAACTTGGAAAAAAATGAGAAAGTAAGAAATCCCTTACTTGGAAGTGTGATCCCAAAGGCTTAGGAGAGGCTTAAGAGAGACTTCTCAGGAGATTGGGGAATCTTGGGAGGATTATAGAGAAATGAGGGAAGTGGTTGGTAGATCTCCAAAGGCTTTAAGTGAAGAGGAAGTGGGAGCTTGGGTGGGTTTCTATAGGAAACGAGAGGGAGTTTTTTACTATTTAGGTTTTGGACCCTACACATTAAACTAACCAAAACCACAAACCATACCATGTTTTTTTCTCATGTTCTTTTCAAAATAAGAGTGTAAATAATTATTTTATAAGTCCAATTTCTGAACTTATTAAAATATTAGTTTTTCTTATGTGGAGATTAGTCACACTCTCAAGGAAATCATTTTAAAAGTTAAAAGGTTTTATATGTCTTGGAGTGTCCACTATGGCATTGTAAAGTAAATCAAATAAAACTAAACTCATGTTATTTTAAAAGTAAAAAAAAATATTGGAAGAAAATATCATTTATATTATTTTATTACATAACTATTGGGTCATTATGATGTCATAAAAAACATTTTATATTTAAACGGTATTTGATTTTTTACCCAAAAATTATATTGTCTAGGAAAATTATGAAAAAATAACCGTTGGATAATTTTGATGTCTTGAACCAAAAATAATATTAATTTTATCTAAATTTTTCCCTAAATATGTGAATTTTTACTTTTAAAATAAAAAGCACCATTTATCGAAAATTAATGGGTTTTGACAAAAACACCTTTTGAACTTTAATAAAAATAACACTTGTATTCATAAAAATTAAACAATCATTTATTTTTCATAAAAATTAATTTAATAATAATAATATTTTATTAAAATATTATTTAATTCAAAAATCCATTAATTTATCAAATTATATTTCTTAGTTTAATATTAACTAAAAATACTATTAGTGATTTAAAAACTATTTACAAGGTAACAATAATAAAATGAATGTATATTCTTTGTACAAAAATAATGTACATAGTTATAGTGCTAGGTTATTATTACATAACACCTTAAAACACCAGCATAAGACCTAAGGGTAATATGTTTGATGGTGATAGACTCTTGGGGTGGTTCGGTTAACATTGCTCGGGTGGTAATATCTATTAATTTCCACTTATCCCATATGTAGTTCTGTTCAATCTTAACGTGTTCAATATTGTCTTGGGTTGGTTAAGAGAAAATCCCAATAATTCCACCTCCTTTCCGAGCTCTGAAAAATGGGCATCGTATGGAGCAATTCTACTGGATGAGGCCATCACTTCATTTGCCTAAGTAAATTGTATTTGTTAAAGCCCTATATTTATACTAATCATGTGATCACTATTCAATATCTATTTTATCAATGGTGACAATTATCAAAGGTATTTTGAAATCCAAAAGCATAAAACCAAGGAAGCACATATTTTATATAAACATTTTACATTATAAGGCATTTAATCGGATCAAGAAAAATTTTCATTAATAAATGTTTGGTTCATTAGAATCTTCCCCAATAAGAAATTTCTCTCTCAAAATTTCCTTTTCCAACACTAAAAAGATGATTGTAACTCTACTTCATCACTTCCTCTCATTCCCATGTCACTTCTTCAAACTTTTGGTTTCTCCACAACACTTTCACAAGGGGCATTGTCTTATTTGATATAACTTTTTCCCTACAATATATGATATTCACTGTCTTATCTTCTTAGGAGAGGTCATTCTCTAATGGTACCTCCTCTGGATTGAGTATATGTGATGGGTCAGGAATGTGCTTCCTCAACAGTGATACATGAAATACATCACGTACTTGAGATAGGATCAGTTGGAGTGCTAGTCGACAGGCCACTGCTCCAATGTGATCAAGGATCTCAAAAGGATAGATGTACCTTGGACTAATATTTCCCTAATTCCCAAATCTCATAACTCTATTTCACAGTGATATGCTAAGGAATACCATTTCTCTAACATAAAACTCTAGGTCTCTTCAACGATTATTAGTATATCTCTTTTTTCGACTCTGAGTAGATTTAATGTGATGCTGGATGGTTTTAACATTCTCCACCATTTTGTCAACCATTTCTAGACATAGGAGTTTTCTCTCCCCAACTTCATCCCAACATGCTGGTGTTCTGCACCTCTTCCCATACAGGGATTTATAAATATTTATTTGGATGCTTGAGTGAAAACTGTTGTTTTATGAGAACTCAACCAGAGGAAGATTGTGATCCCATCCTCCTTTGAGGTCCATTGAGCATGATATCAACATGCCCTAAAGGGTTTAGATAGTCCTATTAGATTGTCCATCTATTTGACGATAATAATCTGCACTGATGTTCATCTCAGTATTCAGATCATGTTGAAGACTCTTCCAAAATGTAAGGGTGAATCTTGTATCTCGATCTAATACAATAGATAGTGGTACTCTATTTTTCCTTACAACTTATTTGATATATATCTGTTCCAGTTGATCCAATGAAAAATCCTCTAAAATTGTAATTAAGTGTGTAGTCTGTATAAGACGATCCTCAACAACCCATATAGCATTGTTTCCTTTAGATCTCTTCAGAAGTCTGGTGATAAAGTCCATGGTGATGTTCTCCCATTTCAATGTTGTTATGGGTAATGGTTTCATCATCCCCTTAAACTTATGCCTCTCTACCTTCAATTTCTGACATACCAAGCGCTTTGATGTATACTCAGTAATTTCCATCTTCATGTTATTCCAAAACTAATTCCCTCAGAGATCATGAATCATATTTTTTTCCCTGGGTGAATGGAGAAATTCGAACTATGTGCATCATCCAAAATTTATTTCCTTAACTATGGATTTGATGGAAAACATAGTCTTGACCCAAATATCACAATTCCTTCTTCATTATCACTAAACTATAAAGATTTCCCTTTTTTGATAGTTTCCAATTTCTTTAGAATTCCCACATTATCCTTTTGAGCATCCTTTAACATTTCCAAAAGATATAGTTGAGAAATCATTTGTGAAAGGATTGATGAGGTTCCATTCTTTTTTATTCCCATGTCCATCTTCATCAAATCTAAGAAATTTTGATCATTTTCAATTCTCGTCAATGATAGAATCAATAGGTCCTTGTACTTAGATAATATTCCACCTTGTTCATTTTCCCATATTGGTAATGGATTGATCATTCATAGTCTTTGATCATCTATAACCATATTCATTGGCACATATTCAACACATTCTATTTGAATATATACTTGAGGATTATGTGGTCCATATATATTTCACACTTCTCCCCATAAGGGTAATTTCACCAAATTTTTAAAGTGGAGATTACTGTAGCCAACTCCAGATCATGTGTTGGATAGTTTGATCATGAACATTAAATTTTCTTGAAGCGTAGGCAATGACTTTTTCATTTTTCATCAACACAAAACCCATTTCCTTCTTCAAAGAATCACTAAATACCACAAACATTTCTCCACGTGTGGGTAGTGTGAGTACGGGCACAGTGATAAGCCTCCTATTCAACTCCATGAAGCTATCTTCTCATTCATCACTCCAAGAAAACATTACTCCCATCTGAGTTATATTTGTAAGAGAGTTGGACAATCGTGAGAAATTTCCCACAAATCAGAGAAAATATCCAGTGATCCCCAAGAAGCTACGCATATCTGTCATGGATGATGGCCTCAGAAAACCATCAATTGCAACTATATCGGATGGATCCAAAGAAAACCCATTGTTTTTGATGATATGACCCAATAATGAGACCTCCTTCAAATGGAACACACATTTTCTGTACTTTTCATAGATATTTTCCTTTCATAAGGTCTCTAGTAAAGTTCTTAGATGCTCCTCATGCTTCTCCTTGGTTTTGGAGTATATTAGAATATCGTCTATAAATACTACCACAAATTTGTTAAGGTAATCTCAAAAGACTCTATTCATTAAATTGAGGAATATTTCTCATGAATTAGTGATTCTGAAAGTCATTACTATGAATTCATAGTGCCCGTATCTTGCTCGAAAAGTAGTGTTAGGGATATGCTCCTTCTTCACCCTTACTTGTTAATATCCTAACTACAAATCCACCTTGGATAAATATTGTGATCCACATAGATAATCGAACAAGTCAACAATTTGGGTTAGAAGATACTTGTTCTTTATTATTATTTTGTTGATCTCACGATAATCGATGTAAAGGCACATTGACCAATCCTTTTTCTTGATGAAGAGGACAGGTGCACCTTATTGTGAAGCACTTAGGTATATAAACCCTTATCCAGATTCTCCATTAGTTGTTTCTTCATATCCTCAATATCTACAAAACCCATTCTATATGGAGTCTTGGATATTGGCCACACCCTATATATAAGATCAATTCAGAATTCAACATCTCTTCTAGGAGTAATACTTGGAAATTCTTCAAGAAACATTTCAGTGAATTCCCTCACAATAGGCATTTCTTTAAGGATGATTTCTTTCTTATCCTCAATCATATGCTCAAGATATGCATGCTCATAGGTTAGTAATATCAACACTTTATATAATGGTTCTAAATAATATTTTTCATCTTCCTTCCACTTCTATAGAATTGGGGGTCGATTTTACACATGGGACTGATTTCCCTCTCACAGCAATTTATGTTGGCTCCATATAAGGAAAGACAATCCATGCCAATAATGGCATCAAATTCCACCAGAGGGAGTATGAAAAGGTTTTCTATGAAGTTCAATCCACAAATTATGACAGGTGATGAGTTATATTCATGTGTTGCAATGATTTCCCCATTTTTTGTTCTCACCGACATCTTTACATCCATGATTTGTAGTGGTGTTAGGATTATTCTACTAAACTTTCAGGATACAAAATAATGTGTAGTACTAAAGATGATAACCTTACATTTCACATTTTTATTCTAGTTCTGCTTTATCTAATATATACTTAAGGTTTAGTACTTCTAAATTGTTGAACATATAAAGGGAAATCCAATGACAAAATGGATAACTTATAAATTACATTTATTTCCTTGATTTATGAATTTATAGTCTTTAATCTATATTATCCCTGATCTACTTCCCAAAATATATTATTAGGGGATTTTTTATAATTATTTTAATAATGGTTTACACTAAGCTTATGAATTTACCAAAGCATATCCCTAGGGAGTGTAGTAACGAAGAGTGCAGTGAGGCCCATTGTTGTGCACCAGTTCCCAATCGAGTCTAGCTCAAAGCGATGTTTTTGGGTTTTACACCTAGATACATTTGTGCCAGATCCACCTCTACCAGCTCCTATCTATATAGGGATTTATTTTCTTGATAAACCACTTACTCAATACTCACCCAAATTTAAAGATTTTTTTATTATACTTAGTCTTATCCCTAAGGCTCTCACTAGGGTTTTCTAATCCTAATCCCAAAAATAACTAAAACTATCCTCTAATACCAACTATAAAAACCCTACTCTTTATTACACACTTAAAAATATTTTCTTACATAAATACTTCACTTGATACAACATAGAAGATCGTGAGGGTGACATCTCTGACCTAGAAGCCACTAAATCGGTGCTCTGAGACAGGTCGTCACATGACCTCAAACGCACCTCCTCGTATGCCATAGGTTGCCGACTAGAAGTGAAGGTCTAATGAGTCATATAGGGATACTATACCCTATTTAATAGGGTAATCCACAATATAACACAATATTAATAATAAGACAAATATGAACTATCAATTAAAAGAGTATAACCATGTATTTCCCAAACTGGGTACAAACCACAAATCAAATACAACCATGCCATGTAATTCCATACTAGTAGTGAAAAGTGAAAGAATCCAAAAATAAAACAAATGGAAAAAACTCCAATCGGGTCTCATCTCCAATTCTGGGTCCTTCTCCATATAAATCCCGATCCCAACACAACATCTCAGTGTAGGGCCTCTGCACTTATCCTGACCAACAACCAAGAGATTTTCTCGGGTACCCAATGGCATCCCGAGTAGGGTGTGAGTACAAAACTCAGTTGGCCACCACCAACGATGTCTAAAAAATATCCAGTCTGATAAATAGTGCATGGAAGTACAAAATAAAAGGTAATAATGAAAGGGAATGTTCATGTTCCATTAGTTAGAAAGGCTCATTTAATTCATGAATGGCATTTATCCCAATTCCATTTCTTATACCATCTTCATTACATAATCCATATTGATCACATGATCCATGGGTTAGGCATAAATATGATCTTCACAAGGGTCTAAGGCAATCATTCATAATGTATAGAGAAAACAAATAAAGTTCCTATCTCACTTGGGATCTACATATCACATCAACACATTTTCCTCTCCTCAAAGCCTCGGTCTGGGTGGAATGATATCAATACAATAACCTCACCTTGGAGCCTCAGTCCGGGTGTAATGATGTCAATATAATAACCTCACCTCAGAGCCATAGTCTAGGTGGAATGAAACCATTAAGGTAATAGAGCATTAGTCCTCATCCCTAACCCATGCATTAGAGGTGGACTTTAGACCATCAGTCTAACTCGACCCGTGGGCGTAGAACCTCAATCAATACCCCACACTACCAAGCCATGAGAACATGCTTATTATCAAATCACCACATCCACACTATAACACAACCAAGTATATTAAATTCCATTGGATAAAAAAATAAATTACACAACATTACATAACTAATGACATTAGAAATTAACATTCACAGTGCATAACAAACAACATGGGAATTAACACTATGCCACAACCCATTAACACATTTTCCACATTTTACATCTTTTATCCATTTATCCCAATTCCCTTTTTATCACTCTTATCTCACTAAGAAATCATTCATCATGCCTATCTCACTGGGCATCATTCATTATATCTAACTCACTAGGCTCGATTACCAGGTTCATAATTCATCACATTGTCATCTCAAGTCTTTTCCACATAATAACCCATTAACACAATTTCCGATTACAATTTATATCTAACTATCAAAATTCCCATTTCTATGCCTTACCCCATTTGGTGTGTTCACAACCCCGTTTTCCTAAAAAAATTATCATTGACCATTCATTAACCCATTTAGACCATTTATCATTTCAAAAGCATTTACCCACATATACATTCCAAACACAATTATCATATCACATAACACAATAGCTTCATTAAATTCAATCATTTAGCTCCACCACCTAATTCTCAGGTATTAACCCATTCCACAATTCATCCCCAAATATCATTTCCCATTCTTATCTCACAAATCATAATCATGTAAAAAGATAACCCCTTAGCTTTTCCCTTTATCTCACTGAACCCCTTTTCAATCTCACCAACACCTACATTGGTCACCACCTAACCCATGTGTGTTACTAGGACTCCCATTCACATCCTTCAAGATTAATATCATATTCACCATGGGCTCTATGTTTTAACTCAACGGTCCTGCATTTACTTAGCTAGACTCTATGCTTGGAAACATGGTCACACCCTATTGGTGGCCCTAACATAGGTCAAATCATCCTCCATGAATCCCGTAGGGATCATGAGGGTTCAATTAGGTTGTTTAGTCTCCCTAAATAACACATCCCAATAATGGAATGATGAACCCATCATAGGAGGGATAGAATAAAACACTTATTGCACAAATATCTATTAAACTCAATGGATATAACTTGTATACCACCTTCCTCAAATCTGATAATGAACACACTCTTAATCATGGCCTTGGATCTAGATTCAAGCACCCCTTGAAACCCCAACCTAGGTTCCACTCGAAAATTAATGGGTTTAGAGCTTCAGAAGAATATGTGAGAAACCACAATCCCTAATCTGATGAAGAGAGGGGTTGAGAGGATTACACTTACCCAGAGCTTAGATATGTAACCAATACCGCTCCAAATGGCCAAGAATAGAAGAAAACCCCCCTCTTGGAAGCTTGGGTCAGAATGGTTCATCATTAGGGTTGCAGGGGATGAAATAAAGTAAAATCCTGAGTTGGAGTTTTAAATATCGGGATGGAAATTTTTTAAATTTATCCAACTCTTTTGGGATGCACGTTTTGTCAAACTGTGTGCAAACCGTGCATGAGACACTGTCAGAAAATAGCCATTTCTCATGGTTTCTTAGGATCCCACATGATTTTACCTAACTGTGCTCAGACAGGGTGAAGGATACTATCTGATGAAGGCTGGGCTGCACGGTTTACCCGCACGGTTTCCCCTAACCATGCGCAGACTATGTGCCTTGCACTGCTTGGCATGAATTCCCTTCACTTCACACCCCAAGCCCCTAGGGCACCCCCGAGCCCCCACCAGAACTTGGGAAAAAATGTATCTATCCGAAAATAAGAGGCCAAAAAAAACTTAAACCAAAAAAATCCTTAAACAGATTTGGGATCTTACAACCTCCCCACCTTATAACGACTCTTCCCCAAGCCACCCTTCCATGCATCACTAAATTTCTTAACAAAGGATCTATGTCTACCTATCTACTCCCACTTTCCATGTTTCTGGTTGTACATCACAATTCCTACTGAACACAGATCAAGGGAACAAACTTTCCCAGCAATCCTTCTATGCGACAACCACAACACATGTTGAAAACTCCTCAAGGATTAATAATCTTCAACCATTTTCTCCACGAGAACTTCATGGGGTGAAATTAAGTGAAAACACCTAACTCACAAAACATGGAAACATAACACCCAACATCCCATCATCAAGGGGTAACTAATCAGAACCTCGTCAGCCTGATCTTCTACACAACTCATGACCCAAATCACTTGGATTAATTTTCTGTTCACCCAACTCTAATGGTGACCCATCCCGGTATCACCTAGAGAAAAACACACGGCCCTTCCAACCACATATCTTATAGATCTCACTCCATAAGTGTTTAACCAAATTCCACCCAAAACTCTCGGATACTCGACCAAATAAAGTCATGCCAAGGGTCTTTAATAGGGCCAACTCACCCGAATGGTGACTACTCGGTTCCTTCCAACCTGAAACTCTGATCAGGTAATCAACCAAACATTTATTTGGTATGGTTCTCTCCATCGTTTTCAATTACTTGGAACCTCCTCCATCAATGAAGGACCATCAGAACTCAATCCAACTTTCCCATCACCTAACATGTTCCAACTTACCAGGCCCAAGAACCAATAGTAGAATTACCATTCCTTGATATCCAGCTGCACCGTCACAACCATTAATAATATATCCCTACACCATCCATTCAAGGACTAAGATCATCCTGACCTCACTTAGTTTCAACTTCGTTTTGAAAGGTGATTTTTACTACAACATGAACATGGAGGTGGGTCACTCTCACCTCACCCATCAAGTTTTCCATATCTGGTCGGTCCACCTTTGATGGGATTTCCCCAAAACACCCACCTTCCACTAATGGTACGCTACCCCTTTATAACATTCCCATGGTGATTACTGACTTAAATTATATCATTATCATTCCACACACACACTGAGTTCTTTTCTAAAATTCAAATGGAATTTTTTTCCCGACATTACCACCCTCTAGACTCCCATCAACTTCACCCTTGGCATGATGCCACATCATATGGCCATGGTTCACCCAACCTCACGGTGTCCTAAAACCACACATGGATGATTGACCTGAGTCTAACCCCAGTCTCCGTTGAAGTTATAAAACCCAAAATTCTCTTTCCACAACCTATTGTCATATCTAACTACACCCTCCTATGACTCATCACAGATATCACAACCTTCACTTGTTACCACACTGAGCTCAAGGAAACACTTGTCGCATTTTTCACCACATCTAGGTCCTACAGGCCTCTCCAAGGAACCTAACACCCACCTCATTAGTTATTCATTGCTACCCTAGTGCCACAATGTCATCTCGATGTTCTATTTCCTACATCTATGATTGGCATTTAACTCCCCACCTTAGGAGTGTTGTTACCTTTACTCACCATGAGGGGTTCCAACTAACGAATCTTAAAACTGATCACAAACTGAACTCCAAACATAGAAATGGTCATCCATCATTTTTCTAAAAAAAGGAAAATGAACATCACCCAGTCCCCATTCTCAACTTCTGTAAATAGAACCCATGACGTTTGTCGTCATTCAGCCCATCCTGAGCTCCTCAACCTAAGACATCGAGGGTGTACATCTCATCATCAAACTCCACACATACCACCTCCTTGTGAATAAACTCCATGATGCCCCACATCTAACAAAACTCCTTCATGTCTCTTGGCGTGAGTGAGAGCTTATCAACATACCTGGGATGATGTCAAGGTGTTGGGAATGCTCATCACTAGCAGAGATATGCTAAGAAGTTGTCTAAGAACACCACCCCCAACTCATCTATTTATGATGTCAAGCTATGGGACTCCATGAACTACCAGAAATCTATGGCTTCCTTGTCGAACGTGCCACATAAACACTTAACCATCACCATTTAGGTGTGATTTCCAATCAGGTTTAACCATCTCTCCACAATCAAACCACTCATATATACACGTTCAACAACATGACCACCCTTACCATGGGTGTCACCATCGAGAGAGAGTATATAACCACACCTTATCCACCCTTGTCTTTTCTATTCAAAACAGCTTTAGAACTCTAATAATCCCCACTCAAACAGGTGAGTTAGGAATTCATGCGATACAGCCATTCGAAACAAACCTTACCTCTTATCACGAACACTAGGGTGACCTTATGAAAGAACCAGGAACAACTAGACCATCAACCTTCCCACTTACCCTTTCATTACTAAACTGCACCATGCAACACCCTATGTCCCACATTAAAAGTTCAAAACATCCACATGTGTGACAGACACCCAAAAGAACTAGAATCCTTGTCTGACCTCTCTCATAGGTCGTCATGAAGTTTGAAAATACCAAATCTCTTGACTGGAGTCACAAACAGAAAAAGCATTTGGCCCTCTCTCCAGACCACACTTATCATGACACGAACGAGTTGAAGTGTGTGAATGGAACTCTCACTCCCATTCTGACGTACACTATGTTTTGTGTACCAAACAACCATCTTCTCGAGGTTTCACACCAAAGATATACACATTCATAGACACTATGGTAAACAATCCTCCCGGAATTGAGTTACAACTCACAAGGTCTCTAGTAACAAGGTCACCAAGACCAAGGCACCATCCATAGGGTATTTCATGCACTCCATATGTTCATCGACCACAAAATTTTCCACATTCACATTACCAAAAAATGCCTCACAACCCAAAGGTCACAACCATACCAAGGGTTCCCTAAACGCACCAACTAGGCCATACCACAACTAGCCAGGCCTAACAATCCATGCCCAAAATCTCAACTAGGGCACTCCCCCTGCCCCAACCCATGCAGACAAGGGTCAAACCGACAACACCAAGGATACCCACCTTTGCACACAAACATTGTCATTTCACACTTTTCATTAACACGAGACTTATAAGAATGAATGAAAGAATTTAACCATAGATGGAAATATCTCACCTGATCAACCATAAACAAACCAATGTTCATAATCTACCCCAACGGTCAACATCAGACTTTGAGCACTACCCTCCACCATACCATCTACGGTCATGGTCAACATGGGGTAACTAACATACTCAATCACAAGTCTTTCATCAACACCTATTCAAACCAATTATTCTTTTACAACACAATCATTTCCACTTAAGCACATTTTATATTCCACAACATGTTATAATCATCATTCTAACACATTTATGCATTTCATTAGTCAAAATTCATTAGCAATTTTACCATAACTATGCAACACCTTTTTCTTTTGGAAACCAAATTAATCCTTACAATTATCACAACCAAAAACTTTATCCCAGTCACAACATTATTTATTCACGATATTCCTTAACCATTCATTTGAATTGTTTTCATTCACCCACTTTCTTTACCATTATTAGGCATTATTTTCTTCATATTTATTAATGATGTCAAAATACATTTCACTCTCTATAGCCCACACACCCATCCCATGTGTGTGCCTTTATGGATACATGCTACCTATATACTTAGGTGCCTAAAATGATGCATGAGTGTAAATCCCCATGCCATTCTGACAATGATAAAATATCATAAATCAATAAAATCACACAACATGTTCATCGCCCAATGGTGAAATACCATTCAACTATAACAACACACATCAAGAACAATAATTCTCACCTAGTGTAACTTAGATTTTCCCTCGTACATGGGTTAGATACTCCCAAGAATGAGCTCATTACCCAGGCCCAAAATTGTTTTAATCTCTTTCCTACCATCCCCAAATAGTATGAAATAGAAAATAACTACTCTGATACCACTTTGTAATGTCCCTAACCCAAAATCCACTAAACTTGTGGTCTGATTCGGGTCGTCACATGACCTCAAGAATGCCTCCCCATACACAAGAGGTTGCCGACTAGCAGCAAGGGTCTAATGATTCATGTGGGGAGACTATAAATTCTTTACCAGATTCATCCACAACAGAACACAATATAAATAACAAAAAAAACATGAACTACCAAATAAACGAGCATAACCAAGAATCTCCCAAATAGGTTACAAACCAAAAATTAAATACAACCATGCCATGCCATGCCATTCTAGTACTGAAAAGTGGAAGAATCTATAAATAAAAAAAATGGACAAAACTCCAAACGAGTCCTAACTCCAAGTTTGATTCCTTCTCCATATACATCCCAAGCCCAACTCAACATCTCAGAGTAGGGCCTCTTCCCTTATCCCAACCTACAACCAAGATATCTTCTCGATTACCCAATGACATCCCGAGTAGGGTGTGAGTAGAAAACTCAGTAGGCCACCACCAACAATGTCTACAGAATATCCAATCTAATAGATAGTGCATGCAAGTAAAAAATAAAAGTTAAGAACGAAAGGGATAGTTTGGGTTCCATTAGTTAACAAGGTTCATTTAATTCATGACTAGCATTTATCCCAATTCCATTTCTTATTCCATCTTCATTACATAATCCATATTGATCACATATTCCATGGGTTAGGTATAAATATCATCTTCACAAGGGACTAACGAAATCATTTACAGTGTATAGAGAAAACCAAGAAAGTATCTATCTCAATTGTGATCCACATATCACATCAACACATTTTCATCAACTCAAAGCCTCAGTCCGGGTGGAATTACATCAATATAATAACCTCACCTCAGAACCTCAGTCCGGCTTTAATGACGTCAATACAATAACCTCAACATGGAGCCTCAGTCAGAGTGGAATGCAACCATTAGGGGAAAATATCATCAATTCTCATCCTTAACCCGTGCATTAAGGGTGGATTTTAGAGCATCAGTCCAACTCGTCCCATGGGTGTAGAACCTCAGTCAATACCCCACACTACCAAGCCATGTGCACATGATTATATCAAATCACCACATCCATACCATAACACAAAAAAGTATATTAAATGGAATTGGATATCAAAATACATAGCACAACATAACATTACTATTGATATTGGAAATCAACATTTAGAATGCATAACAAACAACATGGCAATTAATATTATGCCAAAACCCATTGACACATTTTCTAAAATTTCACATCATTTATCCATTTATCCCAATTTCTCTTTTTATAACAATTATCTCACTAATCACTCTTTCATCATTCCTATCTCACTAGGCATCGTTCATTATTCCTAACACACTATGCTCCATTACCAGGTTCATAATTCATCACATTGTGGTCTCTAGTCATTTCCACATAATAACCCATTAACACAATTTTCAATTACAATTTATATCCATCTATCCAAATTCCCATTTTCATGCATTACCCCATTTGGTATTTGCACAACCCCATCTTCCATAAACAAAATTCATCATTGACCATTCATTAACCCATTTATACCATTTATCATTTCCCAAGAATTTATCCACTTATGAATTCAAAACATAATTCTCATATCACATAACACAATCCATTTATTACATTCAATCATTTAGGTTCACCACCTAATTCTCATGTATTAACCCCTTCCACAATTCATCCCCAATTATTATGTCCAATGCTTATCTCACTAAGCATAATCATGTATAAATCTAACCCCTTATCTCTTCCCTTTACCTCCCTTAACCCCTTCTTAATCTCACCAACACTCACATAGGTTTCCGCCCAACCCATGTGTGTTACTAGGACTCCCATTCACATCCTTCATGGTTAATATCATATTAACCCTGGGTTCTATGTTCTCACACAACGACCCTACATTTACATAGCTAAACTATAAATCTGAAAATGTGGTCACAGGCCATGAGTGGCTCTAGCATAGTTCACATCATCCTCTATGCATCCCACAGGGATCATGAGGGTTCTATTAGGGTTTTTAGACTCCCTAAACACCACATCATAATAATGGAACAATGAAGTCTTCACAATAGTGTAAGAATAAAAAACATCTTTCACAAATCTCTATAAAACTCAAGGGATATAAATTTTAGACCACCTACCTCGAATTTGATGATGAACACACTCTAAATCGTGGCCTTGGATTCAGATTCAAGAACCCCTTGATTCCCCATCCAAGTTTCCACCGGAAAACAAAGGGGTTTGGAGATTAATAAGAAGATGGTAGAAACAAAAATCCCTAATCTAAAGAAGAGAGGGTCGGAGAGGATTAGACTTATCCAGAGCTTCGATCCGCAATAAACGGCTCTCCAAATAGCCAAAAATAGAAGGAAACCAACCTCTTGGAAGCTTGGGCCAGAACGGTTTGTCACTAGGGTTATAGGGGATAATATTGAGGAAACTAATGAGGTGGTGTTTTAAATCCTGTGATGGAAATTTTGTAAATTTTTTCAATTTTTCTGGGCCACACTATTTACCCACATGTTTTTCCAATCCATGCGCAAACCGTGCGTGGACCACTATCTAAAAACACCCATTTCACATAGTTTCTTGAGATCCCATACAGTTTTTCCTAACCGTGCTCAGACCATACGAAAGATACTATCTGTAGAGGCCCAAATCTTGACGTACATAGACATTAAATTAAGTTTGTGGAATATTTAATACATAACAAAAACAGACACACAAGGATCGTAATAGTTTAGTGTCTTTGGATACTCGGAATATAAACTTCTAATCATGTTGAAATATCTTCAACAACTCCCATAACGATCTTCCCCTTTTTGTTTCCTTACCTAAAACCTTTCTTTATTTCCTGGGGAAAAAACATAAAAAGGGTGAGCTCAAATGCTCATTAAGGGAAAACATAGATATCATAAAACAATCCATAAACATTTGGAAGCAAAAACTTGAACATGAAATTTAAACATCAAAATCTTGAGAAAAGACATAAATCGTGGAAGTAGATAAGGCATATATCATAATAGAACATCAACCATGATAAAATATAATGGGAATAAAACATGAAATTGTGGCAACCATTCAGCACAAGTTATGATTTCCATGGTAGCCAAGGCATTACTGCTAAGACAATCTTAGTGGACAAAGTCCCTTTCTGAATCGAGTTCACTCCTCATTTCAGTCCTGTAACACAGAACCAGATTAACTTACCATTCCAGCCATGTCTATCTCATGAGATATAAATCTTTACCCAATGAATTGGAGGTAGATATAGGTCCCACCCATCTCATAATGAAATCATTCTTTCGTGTGCCACAAAATCATAAATCATACATCATAGCATAACCCATGTAATAGAATGAGATTCTTAAACATCACGCCGTCATAACATAATCCATATAAAGAAATGGATATCTTTTCATCATAAGAAGAATAAAACCATGTAAATAATGGAGACATTATACTTGAAACATAAACATATTAAATAATGTCAATTTATATGGAAAATAGTTTTAATAGAAACACTTGAAATAAATTCTTGAGGAAAATATCCTTTCTTCTTCAAAATCATTTTCTTTTCACAAAATTTCATGCAATTTTAAAAGAAAAGGGTTTTCTTGAAAATAATCATGCAATCTTGTAGAGGAAACTTCATGAAAATGAGGCTTTATGAAACCGTAAAAATCCATTCACACCGTATAAGTTAAAAATAACATTCTCCTCGTACTTTTGTCGGAAAAGTCAAAAAGTTCCTTGTATGGTAAAAAAAGAAAGGTTCCTTCCAAAAAATGTGGTAAAAGTCAAAAAAGGGTAAAAAGGAATTTAAACATAAATGAAAACATTTTTATAATACTTGTACATGGATGATAAATATAACCCCAGTAAATACTTACGAATAAGCAATCTCGGATAAAAATGAGATTTGAAAAATTATCCCTTACCTTAGGTCTGATATGATTCGTACATTTCTGAACCTCATGTATAATGATTTAAATAATTTCATTGACTTATTACAGAATCAGATTCATTGTTATGATATCATATATTGTTCACTTATGACTTTATATTACCTGTTCTTTGGTAAGTTCCATGTTAAAGCAACATTTTGGGTTAAATCGTTTTATTTATCGTACGTGTTTGGACTTGTTGTTCTTGATATTATTAGTTATATCCTGATTTATATAATTCCAGAATGTAAAACATTATTTACATATAATATATATTTTAGTATATGAATATATATATGATAGATCGATTAAATGAAATGAAATACATCGTTCATGGAGACGGTAGGTTGTACGTATGCATGAACGCTGTTTTTGTTTCCTTATTGAATTGAATGAAATTAAGTAGATGACATACATATATATACACATAAATCCAGTATCATTATTATGTCATATATTTCAGGATTACATATTATATATACTTTATAATCATTCATGAATGGTTAACATGGATAATGAATCTCATCGCGTCGTGGAGACGGTAGTCTGTACGTACGCACGAGCGATGATATCATTCCCATGATCGTGGAATTGTATTAGAGTGTATGTATTCTATTTCAGAATCCATATAACTTTACAATAATCATATATAGTTATTATTTACACCATTATACCCATCCAAGTAAGGTGGTGGTGGAAAATAGATTACACCACGGCGTGGAGACGGTATTCCGTACGTACGCACGCACGGTGATTTCATTTTCCATAGGATGGATAGATGGAGAAATAGGGCTGTTTCATACTTATAATAACATATAATTATATTAGTGATACTAATGTTATTACTTCATAATGAAAAAACAAAAGTAGAAGAAGTGTAAGAAGAAATAAAGTTGAAAGAATCGGTTACGGACATTACCTCTTCTTTGAAGCGCCTCTTTGAGACCTCATCTTAGGGCACCAAAATTGGTCTTTGAAGAAGGCCCTGACCTCTAGGATGTTTCTAGGGAATTGGAGAAGAGAATTTTTTAGGTTTTTGCTGAGCTTGAAGGCTCAAAGTGGTGTGAGGAAGAGAGGGAGGAGGTGCCCTTTTATAAGGGAGGAGAGGGGCACCTTTGGAAAAACTAAAAATATTATTTTATTATAAAGCCATATTCGGTTTTAAATAGCTCCAAATTGATTTTTTTAGAAGATAAGGTGGGTATGGGTCGAAATAATCTCATCCAATAGAATTTGGACTAGTTTTTGTTTCTATTTTAACCTCTTCATTTAGATTTAACATTAAGTTAGATAATTTTACTTTTACTGTGTCTTTTTGTGTTCTTACACTATAAGGTTAATAAACTTACTATAACAAGCCAAAAGAACCCCAAGATTTCTATTATTAATATATATAACCTTATTTAAGTCATTTGGCCGAACCGTAGATTTTTAGGAATAAAATAACAATTAATAATATAATATTTGTTTTAAAAACTATTTTATGTCAATTTTGACACTATTTAGTAATTGATTTTTTTGATACTCATAACAGAATGATTAGTTCCAAAAAAGTTAATTAAATCACTAATAACATGTCATATTAACCTATAAAATTAGTTTAATTCAAAAAAAGTCTCATATTACATTTATTTGGGTATTTATAACATCACTTATGTCAATATTTCATTAATAAGATAATTACTTCATCATCTTTGTGTCATAAATAAATTAAATTATTTAATGTCTAAAAATTACAAATAAAATACCATTATGTAGGAAATATTTTTATCTTTCAAATTAATATTTATAGTCGAATTTATCTTATGTATAACCCTATATTAAAAATTATTTACTTATTAAACATTGATTTTAACTATTTTAACCGTTCTTTAAATAAATTAATAATAAATGTCCTAATCTAATCCAAGTGGGCCTAAATGGTCATATTTTATTCCTAAGGTTGTTTTCGGTCGAATTACACTTATCCAATAGAATTAGGACATGTTTTAGGGTAATAATAATATCATTTTTACCCTTAATTACCCTATTTACTTTTAACCGTGGAAAATAAAAGTAAAAAGTTACTATTCACCAAAAATTATTTTCATCTCATTGAACCACATTTTACTTACTGACATCAACTGTGTCTCTTGGAATTTTGAAATTCCATTCAAAAAAGTGGTAAAATTATGTTTTATATAAATTTGCAAATTCTCCTAGGAGGTGGGTAAAAGACGGTCAAAAGTTCAATAATATTTTTATATATCTAAAATTATTATAAAAGGACTCCAATGAATTACATTGAACTTATATAGGTATTATGTGTCAATTTTGACCTAAAATAAATTTAAATAAAATAAATAATAATTTAAATAAAAAGTCTGTTTTTAAATAGTAACCCAGTGTTTTCACTATTCATCAAAAATTGAATGTTTTCAGAAAAATACCAAAATTTCACCCTAGGATAATTTCAATATTCTGAATCCAAAAATGAATTCCATTTTGAAAGATGAAATTTTCAAAAACTTGTTATTACTATTCATAATGGCTATTTTTAATAATATTTTAATAGCATATCGTTGTTTAGTGAATCTCGATATTGCATACAACACACGCTATCGAGGAAGGTCGCAATTGCGTGTAATGCAGCCAAGTTAGGGTTGCGTGTTGTTCAAGACTCCTTTGTTGTAGAGTACAACACAAGACATCAATAAAATTAAAAAGAATATTTTTCAAAAATCTCAGGGTGTTACACTATCCAAGCATGGCTGGTCTACATGATTTACCTACACGGTTTTCCCAAACCATGTGTAGACTGTGCACCTTTCACTGCTTTGCCTGATTTCCCTTCTCTTCAATCCCCGAGCACCTGAGGCACCCTCGATCCCCCACCAGAACATGGGAAACACTTATCTAGCCAAAAATAAGAGTCCAAACCAAAATAGAAACAAAAAATGCATTAAAAAGGCCTAGGATATTATAGAGAGTTACATTGTCTTAGTGTCTTAGGAACATTAAATTACAACTTAAAACATAAAACACAACATCTTTATTGAAAAATTCCTTTACATGACCACAACATTCACTTGAACAAAGAATTGCATGGGATAACCTGAGGACATTAATGTGAAAAGGGTTAGATATAAACCCCAACAAGGGAGTAAACATGGCATAAAATGATGAATACAATACATGTTCGGAAATAGGCATATCAATGGAGAATAGGAGAAACATGAACATAGAGGCATGGTATAGCTTGATTATCATATCATTGAAATGTGGCAACAACATTTAACATGATATTAGCATGAGACAAGGCTCATTGCACATGGATCAGTAAACCCTCATTGAACATAAATTACCATAAGTAAACACTCATTCCACTTGACTTATCATGATACTAATCTTTACCCAATGCATTGGAGCACTATCAGGGTGCACCCTTCTTAATCATTACATTTCATGCATAAATGTGTCACATGGATCATATAACATGGTTTAATTAAACATATTAATTTATTCCCTGATAAAGGAATGGGGAATTAATACATGAAACTATATAATAAATAAGTAAATGTTCATAAAGGTGAATACCCTTGATAGAGAAATGGGCATGGTATTCACTACACAATGACTTTGGCTTGGAAAATCACTGTGCAATTTTGACAGCATAACAACATGAAATAATAATTCATAAAAATGGTTCAAGAGAGAAAAAGGGGTGTCTCATCATATATAATTAACTGGATAGTAATGGGTCATATAAAAACTTGTCACAACATAAGTAATGGAATTTAGATTCATAATACAAAAGAATTGCTTGGATGTAAATGAGGAGAGAGAAATTCCTTATGGAATTTCGGCATGGTAACGAGAATACATGGGAGGAATTAATGAGAGATAAATGGGTATATCATCATTAAAACATAAATAGGGATTTATGTGGGAGTTTTGAAATCAAACCCCAACATTTTTTATAAAAAAGGAAAAGGTATAGAAACATAAAGAAAATTGGAGAAAAATGAGAAAGCAATAAATCCCTTACATGGGTGTGTGATCCCAAAGAATTGGGATAGGAATGAGAGAGACTTCATGGGAGTTGGGGAACCTTGGGAAGATTCTAGAGAGAGTAGTTCATGTTTTCGTTGACCTCCAAGGACTTTGAGTGAAGAGGAAGTGGGATCTTGGGTGGGTTTATATAGGAAAAGGGAAGGAATTCTTTACTATTTAGGTTTTGGACCTACACATTAAACTAACCAAAACCAAAAACAATCCAATGGTTTTTACCATGGTTTTTTCAAAAGTGGATTTTATAAAATATTTTATAAGGCCAATGGATAAATGTATTAAAATATTAGGTTTTCTTATGTGGGGTGAGTCACACTCTCAAATAAATCATTTTAAAAGTTAAAATGTTTTATATGTCTTGGAGGGTCCACTAAGGATTTGTAAAATAAATAAAATTAAACTAAAATCACATTTCTTTAAATTTAAAACATATATTTGACTAAAATATCATTTATAGTATTTTATTACATCACTATTGGGTCATTAGGATGTCATAAAACACATTCTATATTTAAACGGTATTTGACTTTTTACCCAAAAATTCGACTATATTAGAAAATTATGAAAACATTAATGTTGGATAATTTTGAAATCCTGATTACAAAAATAATATTAATTTTATATACATAATTTTCTAAATATGTGAATTTTTACTTTTAAAATAAAAACTGACATTTATCAAAAATTCATGGGTTTTGAGAAAAACGGCTTTCAAACTTTAATAAAAATCACAATTGTATTTATAAAAATTACACGATCATTTATATGTAATAAAAATTAATTTAATAATAATAATATTTTAATAAAACATTATTTCATTCAATAATCCATTAATTCATCAAAATAGATTTTTTAGTTGAATATTAACAAAAAAATATTATTTGTGCTTGAGATACTATTTACAATGTAACAATAATAAATTGAATGTATATATTTTGTACCAAAATAATGTACATAGTCATAGTGCTAGGGTATTTTTACATAAACCCTTAAAACACCCGCATAATACCTAAGGTTAAGATGTGTGACGGTGGGAGGCTCTTGGGGTGGCTCGGATCACCTTGCTCGGGTGGTAATCTCTATTAAATTCCACCTCTCCCATAGGCTATTTTGTTCAATCATAACATGTTCAATCTCATCTTAGGCTTGGTCATGAGAGAAGCCCAATTATGCCACCTCCTTTCTGAGCTTCAAAAAATTGGCTTCATATGGATAAATTCTACTGGATGAGGCCAGCGCTTTATTTGTCAGAGTAAATCGGATTTGTTAAAGACCTATACTTATACTAATCAGGTGATCACTATTCAATAGATATATTAGCAATGGTAAAAATTCTTAATGGTATTATGAAATCCAAAAACAAAAAACCAAGGAAGTGAAAATTTTATATAAACATTTTACATAATATGATATTTAATTATATCAATAGAAATTTTCATTAATAAAAGTATGGGTCATTACAGAATATGATTTTAGATTGTGTTTATCTGTTTATAAACTATCATCTACATATCCTTTAATGATTAGTTAATAACCTCCTCCATATACTAAAATTAAAGCCTTGGTACACCTTCTATTCTTAAGGATAATCTTTACTATCATCCAATGATGGTCACATGGGATATCTTGATATCATTCTACTATACTTAATGTTTTAGAGACATATATCATAGGATGAAGAAAAACATACATGAATAACCCAGTATTTGAAATATATGAAATCCATGTCATCCATAGTCTCTCATTATGTGTATGAGGTCACATTTTCATTGAAACATGAATGTTATGTGACCCTAGATACAATCCCCTCTTGGATTTATCTACAATGAATCTCTTTAGTAGCTTGTATATTTACATACTTTGACTCAGTTCAAGCAGCCTCTTGGATATATCATGATGGGACTTGTTCCCAAGAATATATATATATATATTTCCTAAGCTAAGTACTTTAGAGATAATCAAGTGTCTTACTAGACCTTACCAGAATATAAGACTGGTATCTTTTTCAATAAGTATTATATAATAGAAAAAACAACTAATAAAATTACTAAACTCCCACTAAACAACTTATATACACCTATATTCCATTCATTATTTTTAAAATAAAATCCCATTATGGATTCATAAAATAAAATTTTTTATGACCTGGATTCATTCCTGAATCTATAAATAGACCTCTATAACTTCTATACATTTTTAGTATAAATTGGAGTACAAACAATTTTAGTCATGTCATATAAACATCTTTATAAATGTTAATATTAAATAAATCTATTTTTAATTATATCTTCTAAATCAAGGAGTTATGTTAAGCATATATGGAATGTATAATATTTTTGTATTTCATCATATAAATTATCGTAAAGTTTTCTTCATAGTCTATGCCTTAGCATTGGTTGAATCATTTTGAAAATAGTTCTAACTTATAGTTACTAAATTTTCTATTCATTTCCAGTTTATTCTTGAATTCCCATTTGAAATTAATGGTCTTCATATCAAATAAAGGATCTAATCAAATAAAAATATAATTCTGGTATATAGAATCCATTTCAAAATTCATATCTTACTACCACATGGTTTATTTCGTCCCACCAAATGATTTTTTATAGATTACAAGTTCATTTTTATCAACTTATAATGAGTCAACAACTTTAGAGACTATAAAACTATATCATTTTTGTTTTCTAGCCTCTCTTTTACTCTAACATGGTACTTCTGTAAGTGTAGCATCCTATACCTAAGGTATTTAAATAATTGTTTCATGAACCAACTCATGTGTATCTTGATCCAGGAATTCAATTAAGTCAATATAAATCCCATTATCTCTTTTAGAGGTGTGATCCCCTTCAGTGAAGTTAAAAATTCTGTTAACCTCAATTTTATTTATAGGTTCGTATATATAATATCCTTTATTTTCCTTAATATGTTCTATAAATATATGCTTACGGCCTCATAATAAATTTTTTCAAAAAGTAGTTATAAAAAATTCTTTACAGCCCCACATTCACACATTTGATAATGTGTTTTTATTTACATAACAAATCTGATATGGAATATTGGTTTTAGTTTTAGTTTGGAATGGATTTAGTATGTATGTTGTTGTCTACAATGTGTATCCCCAAAAGCACAATTAATCAATCACATGAAAGTATTGACTATACCATGTCTAACAAGGTTTAGTTACTCTTTTAACATTCACCATTATATTATGGTCTGTAAGGAGGAGTGAGTTGAGATAAGATATCAAAATCCCATAAATAATAAGTTATTTATTGATTCAGATATTCTCCACCATGTTCAATGTAGAGTTTCTTAAACTTCTTACAAATATGGATCTCAACTTCATTCTTATATTCCATAAATAGGACAATAGAATTTGAATTATATTTCATTAAGTATACATTTCTATATATAATAAAATCATCAGTAAAATTTACTAACTATGAGTACCCACCCTTATATTCAACTAGAAATGGTCCAAACACATCTGTATGAACCAAATAAATAAACTTTTTAGCTTTTTCACCTATTCCACTAAATATGTTTTTGGTCATTTTCCATGAAAACAATCATGAAATAGGATAATTAGTTTTATTTTAAATGAATTCAAATTTCTATCTTAGTGTATTCTAGTAAAAATCATTTCATTAACGTGACCTATACAATTATGACATATTTGGGTGTGGTGTGATTCATGTAAACTATTTTCTTTATTGATTTAGATTATTTTTCTCATGTAATACAACACATAATAACCATCATTCAGTTATGTAGTTCCATTATAAATGTTTTCTTTATAAGAAGAATAAACACTTATTCCCAATTTTGAAAATAAATACATCTATATCAAGTCTGGACATAGAAATAATTTTTTCTATAACTGATGAAAAAAATTATAATCTTTCAAAACCAAGATCAGTCTAGTCAACAATGTGAGGTGTTAGTATCCAATAGTAATAATAGTAATCCTTCTCCATTGGCAGCTCATAGATCCACCTAACAGTGGGAAATATTCTAAAATATAATTAATTATTCAATTTTGATACATATGTGATCACTACATGTTGTATATAATACCCAATTTTTATAAACATATATATTTTACTCGATAAAAAATGAACCTAAATCTTCCCCTTTTTTATTTTCCTAGGTCATTTTTTCTTCCAGTGCCCCTTCTTACTACTTGTGAGACAATTTGAGTCATATTCCATTTTTCCCTTTGATTCTCATATTCTTGGAAGGGGGTTGTAAAGATTCTTTATACTTAGAGTAAGTCATAAATTTGTCTTCCTATCCTTTACTTTTATTCTCCATAAGGAACAAATGTTTTTAACAGTTTGTATCCTTGTAAACAAAGAAAAAGAGAGTGAGGATATCTAGAAGATAAGTCTCTATTTCATATTAAAATTTATTAAAAAAACTGGAGAATATCTGATGGAGTGATGAAAAAATGAGATCATTGGGAAATTCATCAAGCATCTTAACCCAAGAAAATATTGGTGTTCAATGTAGCCAAACAGTTTGACTACGTAATTCCGAACTGGCACACCTTCTCTAAGTTTATTAATGAAGAGAACTTTGGATATCTTATATTGTCACCATCTATATGTCTCCTAATAATTATTATGGATATGATGAATCATTCTATAGGAATGTATTTTCTCAGGTGACTTCATGAGTTCTCTTGAAATCATTGGTAGTATTAAACACTAAACATATATAAGATAATTCCGGAGATTTTCATAGATAATGAACTACTCATCCCTCGCATCCTTATCAAGTAGATCAGGGATTGATTATTCTAGAACCTCATAATTTTGTTCATGGCACAACACAACTCGTAATCATCTAAACCATTCAAGTAATTTTATGATAGTTAGGATATGGTCTTACTTTAGAATTTGTCATAAGGATAATGTGGTTGATTAATTTATGACTATTATACAACAATATAGAATTATATTTTCAACACTTTAATTGATTAGAAATTTATGGGAGAGATATTAATTTTAATTTCATTATTTATCCCACTATTTTATCAAGTCTGAATGGCCCTCACTATTGAACTCAAAATGTCTCATCAAATGGAAATTCAAGTGGAAGGATCCATGTTTTCTTCTTTATAATCCAAACTATGGCCATAAAACCTATAATAATCTATTTAGGTAAGTGTTCTTGCAAGCATTGATCTTGTAGTTTTTTGTTTCATTGAGTGAACTATCAAATCCTGAAATCTTAACTCAGATTCCTCACTATGTGCTTATAAATTTTTATTGAGTAGACTCTGTCCATTAAATTTCATACAAGTTTAGTTAATCTGATACATCATCTTAATTAAGTCTCCATGATAATTATAAGTGATGATTATTCTGGCATAAAACAATACTTAAACTATATTATTTTTTAATTTGTTTAATAGAAAGAATAATGACTTAATATTAACTTATGGGACTGTGTTCAATATAAATAAACATTCTTATTTAATCCATTTACATATCTTGTTAATATTATGTGGGTTTTTCTTAATTTATTAACCATGTGTCAATAAAATATTCACACATAATATTTTTTACTTTAATTACATATTAGCATATTAATCCATTTATTTATGTGATCATAGTCTTCCATCCAAAAAATTAATGCATTAGACAGAAATAAAATAAGTGAATTATGGAATGATTATGATCTTTAATAAGTAGTTAGTTTAATGATATTTCAATAAAAAATCATCAACCCTGAGTAAGAAAATATTTGATATGATATGGGATTGAGTTGTAGCATTCCACCTCTATCCTACACAAATTCTTGGTTTGGTTTCACCTCAGATCTGTCTTGAACCAACTCCATTCACCTGAGATATCCATCCTTATAATTTTTTTATTCCACATACAAGTGAAATGAAACAAGAATGGGGTTTATAAAGAATAAACTATAGGAATGCAGGACAATAAAGAATGATGGAGGGATGACTCAAAATCCATTAGTCTAATTAATTACAAATAATTACAAAAACCCATGAAATAATTAAATTAAAATAATCTACACATATTCAGAAGTTGATCTAATCTCATGTTCATATACTTGTGCAATGAATATTCAATTATATTAACTAGTGGGAAATCATTTATATTTCTTCTTTTATTAAGATTAAATGAACATAAATTAGTCTTATTAATTATATGACTAATAAATTAATTCATTTTATCTTAATCTCTATCCATAAAGTCCTAAATATACCTATCTAGTTTGATTTTAAATAAATTAAAAAAAATTAATTTTACTTAAAAATTAATAAAATAAATACATAGCTTTAACATTAAAGAAACCCCATGAGTACCTCCCAAACTACTCGGCATGGTCCTCGGTGCATACAATGCACCCATATGGCATATTATGTACACAACATGTGATGTAATTTTATGGCATGTAATATCAATAAAAGACACATGGAACATATGAAAATTAAATTGTGTGTACCAATTTAATACACATGAAGTATGTAGTATATAAAAACGTTGCGTGACTTATGGTTTTTCATATTATTCAGAATTAAATTTATGCATTTAACATCATATAAACCCAATCATATGGTGTGTAATGTAAATAAATTACTTGTGGAACACATAATAATGTGGTATAATGAATTAATAAATTAGTTTTATTTTTATTTATAGACAGGTTGGGTAAATGGTGTGTACATATAGCTACATTCCATGTATCTTTCTATTTATATATCCTTGATATCAGTCTAGGGACTAGGTTGGTATTTATACACAAATACTTATGAAGTACATGGAATGTATTGCTGGTACACATCATGTAACCTCCATATTACATGGATTACAGTCCTAAAATTTCATGTATTTAATACAAGATTCTTATTTGACCACATGTTTTCCACCCCAAAAAAGGCATGAGCAACATGGAATGTAACCTAATTAAAAGGGTACTTGTCTTCCATGTCTTGTTCCACCCTATTTTAATCAACAATAAGAGTGTATTTATTATATTTTTGTCTATTTATTACATAAAAACCCATGAATTATATGATTTTTTCTGTTGTAATGTACTAAGATACACGATGTTTACCATTGTGATAAACACCATGTACTCATTTATTATTCAACAAAAATCACTAGCACCTTTGGATGAGTTATTCATATATTCTTAATTCATTATTTACTATATTTGGGATATATAAGTGATAAATGAAGTGGGGAATAAAAGAACTTGGAAATCGTCTTAAATTAATTAATTTTGTAAAATGAAAACTAACTTTTAATCATGTAAATGATCAACAATAAAAATATGATTATAAATTGAATTTGACTACTCAGATGCCACTTAATGGTTTTTTACATAGAGAAAGTGCCTATTAGGCCTATGGGTAACTTTTATTTTTTCAAATTAAATAGATAATCCATAATGTACATAAAGATGAATTTCATGACCAATGAAATTTTTCATAAGATTGACGAATGGTTTCACCAAAACCAAGAGGGGAACATTTCACATTAATTTATAATTAAATTAAAACATAAGAAATGATTGCATCACTCTTGATTTCTTTCTTAATTGATGGTGTAGATTGTTTGAACATGATATTTTTATCATAATTTCATCACAAGGACCAAAATTAAAGCCTTTATTGGGATGATCCACATATGCTCCTTCTATTTCAGATCAACACTAATAAAATTTTGGGAGCTAGCACAAATGATTGATTATTTTTTATTTTTTTCGCGATCACTTAACATTACTTTTGGATTTAAGGAATATCTCTTTTTCTTCTAAGCATTGAGAGGAAGAGATGTAGAGGAGTAGATTGAGAGGAATGTTCACCACATTGATTAACCACTTCACAGATGACATAAAATACTATTTAAAGACCCAGGTAAGGGGTTTAATAATTAATTAATTTCACATGGACCCCTTATAATACATTAAACACGTCATTAACCCATTTTATGTAATATAATAATATAATTATTTTATTTCATGGAATGAATAAACCCATAAAATGATAAATATTTATATAAAACCTTTCAAAAAATATTATCTTCGGACTCGAAACTCAATCAGTTCTTCATCCTCGTCATTTATTTAATTCTTGAAAAAATATTTAAATAAATAATATTCATTATATAAATAAATAAAATATTTTATTCATAGTGAAGAGAATAAATATTTATTTAATTTTTACATAATAAAATAAATAATTTATTAATGAATAAATAATTATTTATTACCTTATGAATAACAAGAGATAAATATATATTATATAATTGTGTAATTAAACAATTACCTTGTGAATAATTTTTTTAATATTTCTAATCTCCCAATAAATAATAAATTAATTTTACCTCTCAGTATGGGGAATAATATCTATTCCAATTAAAAAATTAAATAATAGTTTACTAAGATCGATTGAAACAGTATTTGTGTGACCCTCTAGGTCTCTTCCAAAGTTGAATTAGGTAATTTTACCTAATCCCTAGATTTGCATCTAAATATGTGTCAAGAATATGATAGAGGAATAAATTTTGTCACAATGATAAGAACCACCTAAAAATGTTTATTGTGTAGTATAATCCTTATTCATGATTTCTCATCCATAAGGTTACACACCCATTTCATCAAACTATTTGATTGATACACCATTCTCTAACTATCTGAAATGAACTCTTCTATACACAATGGCCATTGAATTTAATGTGACAGTTTCATTTCAATAAAAGGGTCAAGATAACATCATCGATAAAGATAGAAGAGATAAATTATTCTTCGACTTCTTCATTAATAAAATATAACTAATTACGCACCCAACATATATAACTTTTTCATGACCATATATCATCATTGTTATAATAATATGTTTAAGTATGTGAGTCATGGAATATATTAATAACAATATTATAATCTATGTATCATTACACATGCACGAATGTTGGAGTATAAAATGACATTCAAACATTTGGAATTCATTCATAATCTTATATATTGGATATTACTAAGTGGGAACTTCATGAGATAATGTCCCATCTACTTTTACGTACTCACACCTAATTGAAAACATACTATGTGTCCAATTAGAGATTATTTTCTGACCATAGAATAATATTTAATAATATCATCATGGAATTTCAAGGTTCTCATCATAGAAGAGAACCAATATTCTCTTTTCAATGTGACTGATAATCTTTTACATTGTTGAATTAAATTCATGCATAACAGTGAAAAATATGTAATATGATATTTTATTTATATTCACTTATTCGAATATACATGAAATTTAAAGTACAAAAATTTGGTTCATGAATAAAAAAATCAACAATTTCCACCACACCATATCCAATTATATATGAAAATACCAATCAATCAACTATTACTAAACTCTTTAAGAAAACATTGGGCCTCGCATGATGGCATGCCATCACCTCAACTTGATCACAACACATTAACTTTTAGTGAGGTTCAAAAATCACCCAATGCTTTCACCGGAGTGAATATACGATATCTATGTCATATATAAATTTAATCCTTAATCTAACCAACCTATTTTTATTATACACTCTATGTGAGAACTAGTGTTCCTTTATTTGAGTCCCTCATAGAACAAACATGAATGTATACCCTGATCCCATTACCAATACACTAACTCCACTTGAACATCAAAATTAAATCCCAAATCTGGTCTTTAATTGTGAACTAGGAGAATTTGGTATTTATAAACACTAATATTTCAAGATATATCTTAACAGACCACTAACCAAATCCACTACACCATTATATTTATTATGTGAGGATTGTTGATGAAGAAACCAACAATGTTCTCCTTTCTATAGTTATTTCCTTATTATCATGCTATTGAACCCATAATTCATTTCTCCCAAACCCAAATCCCTTAAAATACTAAATATAATGATTGGATGGAATTTACGTGATCACACCCAGGAATAAACATGAAATGTAAACTGCTGCCAACTATAGGCTTATCAAAAATGTCACCCTCGACATTTACCAACAATATAACAAAATGAGGGTTACATCTAAAAATAGTCAATTATGTTCTTACCACTATATCAATACACATATACCACCTCTCTATTGTTAATATAGTCATATAGAAACATTACTTGTAAGTCTCTCTTCCTGATCTATTCTTATCCTATATTAAAAAATCCCTATCAATCCTCACACTTAGGCCTTTATCACCATAGTGATCCAAAGGTTATCAAATCCTGAAATAGATAAACACCATCATTCATCAAACCATAATGTGTCTACATACCTAAAATAAACAAAATACGTGTTACTCAAGACCAAGAAATTGGGAAATGAGGGGTACCCAACACCAAATCGTATCCAACATTATTCATGTCATCTCAACACCCAATAAAATTATAAAGGTCCTAAAAACACAACCATTTACCCACTACCGGCCATATGGAAAAGGCTTCACATGTAACCCACATGCTTTCTCCCCCACACATCATAACCCAACCCTGATAAGTATTGACACCACTCACTCTTTCTTACAATGAAAGAGTAAATTTTTAAAGAATGCACTCACTAGTCATTTTAAACTATCCATCAAAATATCATCCAAATCAAGATGTTTATGCACTCATGTATCACCAAATCACACAACCACTCTTAGGATTCCATGATTTGTGTCCTACAATTTCTATTCCTGCATGCCTAATCAACCAACCTTCCATCCTTCACATATCAACACATCAAATTAAGAAAATTCTTGAGGATCTCTTTCCTAAAAAAACCCATCGCATCTCACCTATTCCAAATTTGATCACGCAATCACATGTCACTCCAGAATAAATTTAAAACACAATGCTTCTAACCATGCCTCACCAATCCTTGACCTACCAAACTATTATTACCTTTCACCTTAACATTAAAAGCCACACCCAAAATAAATGAGGATAGTAATATTAATTGTGTGTATCTTTGAGAAAACCATGATACCAAAACCACTTTAAGTGCTTTATATCTCAATAGACCAATGAATTTCACATGCCTTTATTTACCCTCTCAAGGGTATCTACATCATCATGGAAAATCATACCCATTCTCAAAAACATCTATGGGATACTTTCCATGTATAAAACTAGCATTGAGGCATCAAATTCAAAAACTACCCACTAAGGGTTACTATTCTCCACTAGAACTTGATGACTAAATCAATATAATCAATAAATATTACACAAAAACTAGTAAAATTGGTTTTAACTAATTAATATTTAAATAATAATTCAGTTAGGAAATCACTGATTAACTTACTGTTAATGATATAATTAATTAAAACCCTTAAAATATATTGCGAAATATTTATTTTCCTTTTCAATTATGTTTCCAAAAATTGTATTCATTTTTAAACCCAATTTACAAACAGAATTAATCACACACATGTCTTGAAAAAGATATTCACTTATTATGATGCATAAAAACACAACTCTTTTCATCCCAAGACTAGAGTAAAATAGAAAGATAAAAACATCAAATGAGAACATCATAGTGAATAGTGGTTTTAGCTATAACAATTAAAATCAAAAACCATAATCCCATAACCCATGTAATTTGGTCCTTTAATCTAACAGTTTTTCATGAAACACTAACACAATATCCATCCCATGGTTAAAAACATTACTATCTTAATCTACTATGTCTTTTAAATATTTAAAAAAATATTCTTCCAATATCATTTTGTAATTCCCTGAATAAAATTACTTAAATTAAAACCAAGACAAGGGAGCTACAAGACCTCAGTTACAGCTTCTTATATGCTAGATTCTTCAGTAAATAGAGTCTATTTTCAATATCAGGGAGACTATATTCTCAAAGATCAAAGAAAAAAATAATAGATAAATAACCAAGTATCATTCACATGATAATAAGACTATGCATAAATGGGTTTGTATCTAATGGAAAATCATAATGAATAACACACACCCATGCTATAAAAAATGAATATGAAATCATATATAAATATGTCCCAACCAATCTATCACTAGGGAAGTCCCATAAAAACAATAAGAGACTACACCACCATCCCTGATCCTTGCATTAACCCCATATCCACTCCCTATTTATCTAATCTAGCTTGATTTGTTTTGCAACCTATATTCAGACCTATGTAATAAACCATAGTTTAACATGCACACTAGGGTGTCCATACTAGGTGATGAGAAATACATATCAGTAAGGAACCACCAATTTTTTCCCTAATATAATGCATCATATACATGTGTATGAATAATAAAAAAATTAAATAGGAACACAAAATTTAAACAAGCATATATGTCAGGTCATCATGTGTTTACCATGCCCACAAGACACCCGACCATACCCTATCTTATCACCTTTGGTGAACCATGTTCATTTTAGTACCATGACATAGGTATCCCATCATGGGAAAATAATGCAACTTCTAGACCTGATAATAATAAGTGACTAAGGATCATCTCTTGGTGATCCCCAAAAAACCAAGTTATTGTCCCATCGTACCCATCATAACATAAAGAAAGTGGATCCTAAGGAGGTAATAATGGATCCAAACACCCTCAATAGCCAAACCACCAACAAGATGTTGGTTCCTCTTCAATAGAAGTTTGATCTCATATATAATATCATATGTAAAAATTAGATCCTAAGGAGGGAATAATAGATATATCCTCCCAAACTACTCGAACAACAAACATGAGGTGATTACCATGGCTAATTGCATATATTTGAAACCAAACCCAAGGATGGAATAAAACAGCCAACCTCCCACTCGAGCTGAACAACAAACACAAGGTAAGTCCAATGGAAAATTTCATATATATAAAGTAGATTAGAAGATGCTGATAACATCGATAACCTCCCTCATGACCTGAATCACCAACATAAGGAAGGTCCCATAGATAATCACATATCACCGACAACATAAAATCTGGAATGTAATTACATATCATAAAAATATATATAACATGGGTGGTGTAACTCTATACACTGATCCCTAGGTCTCCAGCCATAGCCTCGCCAAAAAATGCACTAATCTAATCATGAAACAACATTAGAAAAACACAAAAGACATCACATAGACTATATCACACAACTAGTCCCAAGCACACATCTTTCAATACAATTAAGGACATAACATAATCAACCCAATTGAATCACCTTATCTCTATTTCATATGCTATCATCGTAATGGAAAACCTATTTTTAGAACAACACCCCATAGTGATCTTGTATCCCTTGGGATACAATGAGGCCACACTACCTGAAACCCTATTCATACCCATCCACACCATCCAACCACACTATTATAAATCCTTCTTTGCAACCAATGTTATAGATTCCATCACACACCTCCCAAATGGGTTCTCACAATCCATAAATCTAGATAAAACCCTCCTCAAAACAATATTCCAGGCCTGGAGGAATTATCATTCTCACTTATAGAACCAAGTCTCCCTTTCAACCTCATGAGGTTGGTCAGAACCATACTTAAGATAAAATACCATCTTACCCAACCTCTATAGGCCTAATAAAATCATGAATTCAATAAAATACCTAGGAAAACCAACCTAGGATCTCCAAAGCTCAACCAAATCTCAAAAATGTACCCCCACCCCTCATACACATATCTAGAATCATTTCCCAATTTGAAACAAAGTTACTAAGAAATTATAATTCACTCTATATATATTGGATCACTCGCTCTATCATTAGGTGACCATACACCACCTAATTCATCACCCATATAAAACTCGTGGCCTTTCCAACCCACAAAAACCCAAACCACCATCGAGGGATTCATTATCTCATATAAAAAAGAATATGGTTAAGTATCATAAGGACCTCCTACCTTGATATTAGAGGTTTAATCCTCTAACCATTCTTTCCTAAGACTTTTCCAAGCCTAAATTATGCATCATCAATCTACTAAGTCCATATATCATACCTTAATAGATAATAAATTAATTATAAACATTTATAATTTATCTTTTACTTTGAACAATGGATGAATACTTTATAAAAAATCATCGAGAAGCCACCCTTGTCCAAATCCATGAAAACCAATGCACCAATGAATCACAGAATTACTCCATTACTCCTATGAAAAAATATCCCACATCGAACAAAACTATATCAATCATCAATTTTGAACAATATGGATAGAATCCCTGAAGAATACACTGAAAAAATTACTCTATGAAAATTCAAGAAACTAGTGATGTTCATACTATTTAAATATATATTATCAATTTCACCGTGAATATCCATTATACAAAGATGATTACACCATAATTTTTTGGAATCATATCAGAATTAGTAATACAATATTCATATATTGGGGGACGATTAAACGGATTAAAAATAGAGGATGAAAAAATATATTTTACCTCAAACTAGAGAAAGGAAAACACATGGATCACTTCAAATCAAATGTTTAATATAGGGGTGAAGAGGTTAGAGGATGGAATCCCTCTCCTAGTTACAACCAACTGAATGAAGAGACTCTCAAAGTGAAATGAAATGGGGAGACTATAAATGACCAGTTATAAATAAAAAATAGAATCTTAGTGTAATTATAGTATGACCAAAATTGTTCGTTGTTCAACACCCCACTCCTAGGGATGCATCATGGCATGACCATATGGTTTATTGAAAAACATACCTCCCTGGGTAAGAAACAAGAAATATATATAGTTTTATTCATAGACTAACCTATCATAGGTTATGATGTGATACACCCTCTCTTAAGCATCCCTCACAGCATGAAACCTTGATTTATAACTTTATTTCCCATAACCCAGAACTTATTCATACATTTCATATTCGCCATACTACAATACCCCCATTACAGCGTGATCCATAGCATGCACCAAAAAAATATAAACCAAACATATATGGTCCAAAATATAGTCTACCCCTCCATAGTGAAATTACTAATCCCCCTATTATTCCATATTACAATGCCCTCAATGTTATCGTGGTTTATCACCTACAAAAAATCATACCAAATTCTAGAATCCCGGCTCGCGAGCCTCCTCCAACACCCCCAAACTCCCAAGTGTCAAAAAAATGACTTCAAATTAACACTAAAGTATTAAGTAAAAACATATAAAACACAAGATTAAAAATCCTCCTATTCTCAAATATGAAAAATAAAAATTTCCTATAAATTGTACCAATTCATAATGACACGTTTCATTAGACCTAATTATTTTAGTAGATGGACAGTAAGGGAAATACCAAACTCAAATGAATAAGGGAGGATTACTTGTATGATTGTTTTATAATTTGAATACAGGAAGTGTGAAATAGGTTAGTGGATAGAAATAATAAAAGATATGGATTTAAAATTGTGTTAACTAATAATTCTTCATTTATGTAATCTCTTATCATTTAACCATCATTGATCCAAAACTCAATTTTTTTAACTAAAAATTAGTGAGAAATGTTTTTGAGAGTAATTAATTGATTAAAATTAATCAATAAATTATGGAAGAAGGGTATTAACATAAATATATTTTTTTTATATAGTTTTTAGTATCATTTTGATTTTTTTCTAGTTATTTCATTTGATATTTTGTAGTTTTTAATTTTTTACAATTTTATTTCATAATTGAATATTAACCCATAAAATATTTTATTACATTAATTATTTGATTTTTTGAAGATTAATGTTCATGGTTTATAATTGTAGTTGTTTTTATTGGGAAATAATATAGAGGATCTATCTATATAAAATTAAATATGGAAATTGACAACTTATGTTCGATTAATATCTATATACTAAGACAACAATAAGTTACCAACATATCCTATGTTATTGGTTAAGTGTATTCCACCTCACAAACATTTTCTCAAGACCATAACATAATAATATGTTTCAAATCCAAAAAATCTATTTATAGACCATGAGAATATATCATCCACCAAAGTGGCCTCATAGAAATACATAAGAATAGTGCCAACACTAACCAATGGTCAAGATTAAAACTATATCTAACCCAACACATCCCACATGTCCAAAGACAATGTTATATGCATCCATGACAAACAATACATAAGAAACTCAATGTAGCATGTGTTCGAGGTTAATAATATGTGATGAATTAAATAATGGTTTATATTAAAATATTAGTTTGATTCATGATAATCGCATCATAGTGGTTGACCTAGGTCACTCTCCTAAGAAGTAAGTGAATTAAAATAATTTATTGTAGTGAAAAAATTAAAACCAAAAATGAATAGAAGGGTAAATTAAATTGGGGGGAATTATGAATGATTTTGAAATATGAAAAGAAGTGAAAATACATTAAAATTTTGTGACTATGAAAAAATAAATTGTGATCAATAAAAGAGTTTTTTATTAAATGTTTTTAGAAAATTTGATTATTAAAGTGTAGTCGATCTATCCTATCACTTAAATTAATTATATATCATTATCATAAATATTAAAAATCATTCAATTATAATACTATAATGTTTTCAACCCTCAAACCCTATAGACATTAATAAGACCCAAATAATTGATGTGTTTTAACCCTAGGTTAACTCTAGTTTAAAAACTGATGAACCCTTCTTTGGTAATCATTCCAAAGTAAAATTATGATAAGTTCAAAATTAGGATAGCATTTAAATTCTGGAGATAAAAATTATGTTTGATTTTGGATTATATTTGAACCTTATAATTTTATCCATGGTTGGTTATTTCTGAAAATTTAAATTTCTCTCCCATTATTCACACAAACTTGGCCTCCCATGTAATGTGTTCATCACTTGAGTTCCTCAATTTTTATGATGATATTAATTGGTAATGTTATAATGAATTAAATTAGTTTTAAGGATTCAAAGTAACAAATTGAATAAGGTGGAAATTAGTTTAATTACTAAATAATTACACTTTAATGGGTGGTTAGGTAATTAAAGAGATGTTTTGGATAAGGAAAAGATTGGATGGGTAAGACCGAATCTCATATCAACTCTTAGATTCCTACCCAAAAACTTAAATTAAAATAAAATAAGGTTAAGATAATAAAAAAATTATTGAATTTAATTAATGATTATAATCAAGAAAAAAAAATAATGAAATATAAAATAATAAAGAATTAGGCGCTTAGAAAATATCCATATGTGTAATAATCCATTCTACTAATTAACTAAAAACTAGAATGGAACCATTATTTTCATACAATCACTCCCTAATCCATGAATCTCTCCTGAAATTGATAAAAAATAATTAAATAGAGTGGGGAAGGGATATGGTTTTCAATGTAAATATTTTTACTTGTTGGATTATCCCTCAAAAATTTACTCTACATTGATATTCCTTTTCAACCATGTTTCCACTTAAACCAGATATCACTCATGTTTAAAAAATTATAAAAAATTTTATTCCTATAATACATATAAAGAGTTCTAACCAATCTATATATAGATGAAATTATTATGGTTCAAATTGTGAGGTAAATTCCAATCTATCAAAACCAGACTATATAAACATTAATGTATAATTATCAGCATTAATACCTAGGATCTATCTAGCATGGTCAAAATGAAAATTAGGTAAAAAAAATTTTTTAATTAATAAAAAACATTCAATTATAAATTCAACCCTAAAAATCATATGATAATAATACTAGAGTAAAATTTAATGGGTAAAAACATAATTTCAAGGGAATTTTTAAATTCAAGATCAAAATTAAAAATTTCCTTAAATATTCAAATAAATGTCAATGTACTGAATTTTAATAAATTATTAACACAAAATATTCCAAAAAACATAGTATCAATATTTTAGTTCTGAAGCATAACTTTCACAACTTATATTCCAGAAAATGCAATTTCATAACTTATGAACATCACTTTTTCACAAATTCATCATCATATGAATTTGGAATTCAACAAAGGTTTGATAAGACTATATGTTGGTATGTTCACATGTATGAAATTCACAAAGAGGATCATATTTATCCTAAAAAAATTACCAAATCAAGAAATAGGACCACAACATCTCCACATGGAATGATCGTGAGTTAAGAGCCATGGTAAACATAAAAATTCATCTAAGAAAGTTAGGGGAATATATTGGAAGCCTGAAAGATGCACATTCCTTGTAAAAAAACAAATCTATTATTGTACATGTTTCTAGATCACACAAATTGTCTCAAAAATAAAATCTCGTAATTGTTTAAGAATAGGGGAGGTAAAGAGATGAAAGAATAGTCGACCCTTAAGGTATTATAGGCATACGAGTAGAGAATATAGTTCTGCTAAACTAAGGAGTAATTTTAGGTGAATAAGATTTTTTTAGAGGAGATATCTTATGATCAAAAGGAAGAGAATAAATGATATTGTGAGTAACCCTAAGCATCCTTTATTAGAGATAATTATTGTTTAATTGGTCACATGTGTTTTTAAGGATAGATATTTTTTATGTTTTAATAGTGGGATGATTTTTTAGTTAAGTTCCCTTTATTTTCTTATGTGATTGGTTAAATCAATTACTCACTTCCTTATTCATAATTTTTATTTTTTGTGATATTGGGTAGATGATTTAGGGTGTGGATGAAGAAACAAATGGTAAATCTTTCACTATATATTATGAAGTAGGACTATGTTATTTGAGTGAAGGTGGTGTGTATTAATAACCCATGATTATTATAATTGAGAACCCTCACAATAATCCTAATCTCTTTACAAAATGGAAACACACACAACACTAATGAGATTGAGAACTTAATGCTTCTTAATAAGGCTTTATAGGAAAGCTTAAGGTTGCCTATAAACTCATTAGGAAGACCTTTGATTAGATTGTGATAGAATTCATAGAGAATTTATAGTGGACTCTCATTATAAATCTACAATGGGTTGGTAATGTTTGAATATTTAATTAGATTCATTATATACTATATTTTTCACCACTCTAATAAATATGAGGCACTCAGTTGTTTACTTTTAATATAGGAACACTTCACAATACGTATCCTCTTATCACACACATTTTCACTTATTTATTTTATTTTTTTATTAAAAACTAACCATTATCACTTGATATCCCACATATCTCTATAGATAAAAATTACCTAGTACTCACTAGTATTTACTATTATAATTATATGAACATATAAGGGAATTTTTATTTATAATTAGACATTTTCATCAAGTAGAAAATAAATTTACCTAGGTGAAATGGAATTACTTTATCAAGGTAGGGAAAGATACTGAAGATTGAGGCCCTTGAGAAATAATGGGGACCAGTGAAGCCTCCTTAAATTTCAGAGTCCATGGTTTCAATATCCGTCACTCATCTTGACCTAAAATCTTCTTCAAAGGGTGAAATTTACCTCATTCTAAACATAACACCTTGTTGAAGAGGCCATTAATGATGGTGTTATTAATGAAACCTTCATATAACTGAAATTTTACTATATTCTCTCATTTACCTTATATTTTTATTCGAAACTCCCTTATGAGAGTTCATAGATCATGGATAAACATCTATTCACTTGGCATGTAGTTTATCCATCCTTTATATAATCTTTTCATAAACCTATTTTCCAAATCATAAATGAGGGAATCAGAAAAACTATTTAAAGGCAATGGTGATTTAGTTTCCCAATATTGATCCTATCACATGTTAAGTCAAATGTTTATAAAATGATTCTCTTTGATCTTGGAAAGCACAAAATATAAAATTGGGGGAGCACTAGGCTTTATGATTGGTTTGAATTGATACATCACATTAGCATGTGTTGACCCTTTAAAATTAGATGCAAACCTTCATAAAAATTCCCACTTTAAACAACTATATATTTTGATTATAATATAAATTTTAGATCTATGAGATTTCAAATAAAATCTAATAGAATATACTACTCCAATGGATATATGTTTCTCATTAACATTTTTTTATATAAAATTTTGATATATAATGACTTTAAATTTTTATCCAAAAATCAATGATATCATTTATTCAAAGATGAATATAACCCATGACCTACTCCCGATAAGAGATTCCCACCACCATATCATTGAGATACTTAATTTTTTTTGAGAATATTATTTTTGTATTGTGTGATTAAACATTTTTTTCATAGAAATACCATTTCAATCATATATATATATAGAGTGAGATACTCTTTTGGTTAAAGAAAACTCATGTAATTTGAGTGAAGATCATATCATAGCCTGTATAGAAAATTATGTGGTGTATTTTTTTATTCCTTAAATTATAAAAGTATATCATCACATGTATCTTAAAATAGTGTGATATGATCATTTGATTATTAATCAAATAGTTTTATATCTATATTCTATATTACTTTTGATAGTGAGGTACTACCAGGTTATGCATAAGAGATAATTCATTCATGAGTGTTAGGAGATTCATGGGGTGGATTATCCATATAATATGGATATTGATTTATATATCTAAGGTGTTAATTAGTACTATAGATTTTTTAATTTTAATCTACAATATTAATGTTTTTAATGATAAAAAACAATTAAATTATTATTTAATAAAATTTTCAATGTATGTATTCTCTGAAAAATATTAAATTATCAATGAATGATAATAATATATAAACTATAATAGTAGAGTGGAAAATGGATGAAGTTCATTAAATAATGACTTAATACTAAAGAAAAAAAAGGATTAAGTGTAATCATTAATTGAAATGTGTTACGATTAAAATGATTCATATACATTGAAAATGATAGAGACAAAAAAATGAAGACAATTTCATATGGAAAATGAATAGCTTATCGATTAACTAAAGACAAATATCATAACATACCAAAAATTAATTTCTTTTCAATAATGTATAAAATAGAATGGATGGAATACCTAGTTTTAAAAATTAATTTTGAGGGAAGCCTTATACATAATTGATTTTATTATCCTGACTCTAACTACTGGAAGAACATCAAGGAATGAAAATTACATGATGAAGAAATGGAGAAAATTCAAGAAATGATCGCTATAAAATCAACCTGATCGTTAATACTTCGATTACCAATGAAACATCAAGAAATTAGGTGAATAAATTAATAGATAAAGTATAATTTAAGGACTCTACAACATTAACTTCAACCTCTTACCGATTGATAATCAAGGAAACAAATGATGTACTAAATGGATGAAGGAAAATCTAGACGACCATTTCTTTTAATAAACCTCTTCATTAAAACATAATTTTAAAAAATAAGTCTAGGGATGAATTTAAATATAAGAATCCAAATTTATCTATGAAATTAATTAATATTATTCATGAAATATATCTAGTAATCCACTCCCATAAATTATTTTCTAAAATAATCAAAGATTGTGATGACTGGACTTTGATGATCAGATAAAAAAGGAGAGTGACTATATTATTACAATCTTAGTACCACCTTCTAATGGTCATATTCCATGTTCTTATAAGTTTACAAAATATTCTCCACAATAGATGAAAATTAATCAAAGATGAATCTTCATTAAGATAAAACCATGATTTTTTCAATGGAATAATAGTCCAACAGTCTCTAGATGATCCACATAAACTAAAATGGTCAAAAATATAAATATCCAAAATAGAATTTATGAATGCTATAATGTTAATATGAGAAATGGATGGATAATAATTCATGTTTTTCATTAAAAACTACATATCTCAATAAATGAATTTCTAGACTAATATAAAATTCATAAGATATCTCATCTAAAATTAATGGGAGTTGATATATCAATCTAAAGTAGAGAGATATTCTTGTATTGAAGGATATCCCATGAATAATAAACCTTAAATATCTTATTCTTAATCTATATCAAAGAGAAATTTATTCTCTTGAAGGTTTTTTACCTTGATCTACATTCATAATTCCTTATTTTGTACTTATTTTCTATTATTTTTAAAATAGTAGAAGAACTCTATACATTAAATTTTATCCATCATTCCATCACCCATTCATAGTGAGAAAATAAGATCTCAGTATAACCACTTTCTTTATTTAGATCTCTGATTAAATAAGTTTTAGAGATAAATGATTTTTAGTTATCGAGAATTGATCAAATATTTCCTAAGGATAAAGAATTGCATATTTGTTATAAAGTGAAAATTATGAATAAACCAAAAGGTTGTATATTTAATTTATTAAAAATAAATGTTTATAATAAATGGTTTTAATTCAAGTCCATCTTCTTTTATATTTAATTTTTTCAACTAAATAGAAAAATAAAAAGGGATAGAATAGTAGGATGTATTCAAGTGCTGGTATATTCAAAGAGAATAGGATGTGGATAATATTTAAAACATGATTATGATGATGTTTGGAAAGTTGGTGATGTATACATGGAGAATATAATTTGGAATGAATGAAAATATTGACATATAAATTGGTTAATAAGTTTGAATTGTAATGAAAGACATTTTCCTATATGGTATTGATATTTTAGATTATTGTGGTGATACTTGGAAGTTTATGAGAGGATGTATTGGAGTCATAACAGTGACTATGTAGAATCTATAATATTGTTATTGTGAGAGTATTTAAGAATATGAAGGATAATTAATATTCTTTAATAGATAATGTTTTCTTGATGGTATTTTTGATGATGAAGCATTGTTTATTTTGTATTGTTAATGAATTGGAAGAAGTGTGATCATGATTAAAAAATATTGTGAAATGATTTAATATGGTTTATAATGTTTGATCTAACCACATTGTAATATAATATGAACATTTCATTTTATATTATAACATAAGTATTTCACTACGGTGTAATTTCTTTTGATGATTTTGGTTTAAAGTAAAATTAGAAGAATCCCTATATACCATGAGGATACCAAAAATGGTCATGGATCAAGGAAAGAATGGTGAGTCGATCAGGGTTCATTTAGAATTTTTTTTTTTTGATTTATTTGGATGAAATAAAATGGTATTTTCAAGATTAACATGCCATTTTACAAGACGTTGTTATAGAAATAAAATAGAGAAAAGTGAAATATAGAGTTAGTTATGGTTTTAGTTGTGGTGTTTGTTACAGACACAAGGTTTTAACAAAAAACAAGGAGCCTTAGTTATCCCTAATATAATATATATTGTGATGGTATTTCAAAAGTTATGGAGTTATTTATAAAATAACTTGTGAAGGATAAAATAGGCTTATTAAAACACTGTTATAATCAAAAAAAGGGTCAGTTGTTCATGGTGATGATTGTAGTTATCATCGTTTTTCTAAGAAGATATTATAGAGATAAAAATACCAAAACCATGTCATGGTTTATAGAAGATTACATCATGGTGTGTTTGGATATAAAATTTTAAATTGTGAAAAAGTTATAAACTATCAAATGAATGATGATAAATAAGTTATGGTTTATAAAGTTATGCTTTTTACTGAATTCAACCATGTCATGATATAGGTACAACACACCATGGTCTATTAAAATCTATATATCTTGAATATTTTGTTTGAATTAAAATATATAAATATATGACTCAAGATATAGGTGATTGATTTGGATTATTTAGATGAATTTTACTACACCTAAATATGTGTGACACAAGGAATGATCATAGTGGATGAGGATTCATTGGATTGATATCAATAGTTGGTTAAAGTGTTTTAGACATAAAGAAATTTATAAAATATTTTTTAAAATAATTGAAAAGATGGAGGAGGCAAAAATATTGATATATTTATGTTTTTTGGGGGTTTTAAGGATTGATCAATACTTAATCAATATAGAATAAACAATTTGAAACCAAAAATCTCAAGAACATCATGCCATTGAGTCTGAAATCATAAAGACAATAAATGAAGAATGTGTATCTTACACTAGAGTTTGATGATGTTATTTAGTTTAATATATTATTAAATAATATTACATAGAATATCCAATGAATTTTTCCCTCTGAGGTATATCCAAGAGTTGTGTCAAATCACCTAAATGGGTTGGGAAGGACTATCATACCTTCATTATATCATATTATATCAAGATGCAATGGTGGAAGTATGGAGATAGATTCAAGAGGAAGTAGGAATTATTCATCGATTTGATTAATAATTCAAACCAAAAGATCAGGGATAATAACCCTTTGGGGATTCTCAAAGATCAAATCTATGTTCTCATATAATATGAAATGTATGAGTGAATACATTTAGTTAAAAACATTTTTTGAACATAACCAAATGATTCCTCCCAATATTCCAACTAATGAAATGTCTTGTAAATGATAACTAAATGTTTTTGAAAATTAGAATATCAATTTATTAATATTTCACATCCATTAACATTTTTTTTCGACTATAAATTATACATTACGATTCAATGTTCCCTATGATTTGGTATATCATAAAATATGATATACTAGGGAAGAACCAATATGATATCCCTATATCATATGAAATAATATTTCCAAAAATATTGAATAACCATTTTAAAATATTTATGTCATACCATATGACATACCAATATCACAATATATGATCTAGTATAAAACACATCACATGTGCTTATGTTTTAGGGTATATCTCCTTTAATCTCAAACTTATAGTAAATCCTTATAATCTATTCAACTTTTCAATTAATATCATATCTTATAAAATAAAATATGAAACCATATCTAAAACTCATTTTTGTTATTTAAAACCCACTTTTGGAGAATTGTCATCAATTTAACCATGTATCAAGTTATATGGAATAGCTTGTGAATATCCATCCAAAATTATTTTTGGGTAAACTCTAAAAAAATTTAAACTAAAAATATATGTTATTTTAAAACTCAATTAAAATTCATCCAACCAAAAATGTATAACCCAAAGATCTTATATAGCTTTTATAATAAATATAAATTCTTGATTTTTTTCAAGTTGAAGCCTCTAAAAATAGAATCAACGTCACAAAAGATACAGAGGGATCCATCATGATCTCCATTAAACCCATGTATCTCTATACATGTTCCCACTAGGTATATCATATAAAATAATGCATAATAATATAATCCTTTTTTACAATACATCAACTGAGAATGCTACACATAGTATGTCAATCTTGTATATCCTACTTATACCTTACCAACTCTCAAAGTATAGACTGAATAGGTATATGAACAAATCACATGTCATTCATCTATAGATTTATACCATTAATTTTCCCTTCTAAAATTAGATAATAAAAACATATATACCTTTCTATGTATGTCCATACATTTCCTAGGTCTCTCTCAATTGAGGTCCAAGATTTCATACTCTTTATATGAGTGGAAAAATATTATCTTGGTTGGGCTCCAACCAACAACAAGATCAGCAACATACCCAACCACCCCTAATTATTTAAGCCTCAAGCTTGTGTAAGAAAGGTTTCAAAGTATGATGGTTATCATTATAGGTATCACACTAAACATAGCTATAGGTATTTAATATGAAACATGTACCCCTATTATATCAAGGAAATTGTGTGTGACAATACATGTGGATTATGGTTTATCCAGTACACAAAACTCATTTTTTACCTGATGAGTAAATTCGGTATCATGATATAAGAATAATTCTCATTATAACCTTAACATCTCATCATAACCTATAATACACCATAAAACATATCAATTAAGGACAACTCAGAGTCATAATTTTAGAGTTCAATTATCTTAACATTTCATACAATATATGCTTACAATGTGAAAATAATGATAAATTCGATACTACATTTTATATATCATGATACATTTTATATTATTAATACCTATTAATAATTTTATAAAAGCTAGACATAATTGAATTTCTCATCATATCACATATGATAGACTGTCATATCATCCTTATGTTTTCTAAAATTTTAGGGGTTTTATAGAATCAATATATATATATATATATGTAATATATTCTATATCTATATGTGACCAACTAATAAAACCTTCCCACTAAACTCTTTAGTGAGTAATGCCTATGAATAAACATATATTGAATAATGATGAGGCATAGGAATCATATCCCCAATTTTTAACTCTTTGAATAATTATTTCATGATCGTTACTTCATAACACCAAATGTTAACATGTAAATAACTTATTTATTGTATTTATAACTCTTCTAAGTTCATCATCATAATTTTTCTTGAATTCGTTTTTATAAAACTTTTTCAATGAAATCTATTGGTTACTAATGAAATTACTTACTTTAATCTTTTAATAACTTACCCTTAAACTTTTAGGATATTAAAAGATATTCACTTTGTATTTTTGTGGGTATAATATTATATTTTTTAACATTGAAATCATATAAGTCCAAACATACTCCTACTAAACTCTTAGAAATAATATTTGTTTCCTATTGTATTTATAATACATACAAACTCTATTGTGTTATGAAGTAACACTTATTACCTTTAGTGGGAATATTAACAAATAAATTATTCATTCCATAACATATATTATATTCTATGTGTTTGGATAGTTATTCTAAAAAATAATACTTTGTTCTTTTCAAAAAAATTATAGAACTTAGGAAATTCACAATAATTTATATCAAAAAATCACCCAATTTATTTATTAAAATATTCTTTTCACAACACGTCTTGATGCATATAAAATAAAATATATAAAAATAGAATATTAATTATTCTAATCCTTTTGAAATTTATGTAATATATTTTATCAAAAACCTTGATGTATAATACCGTTTATCCACCATTCAAATGCATAAATTTTAATTGAAGATCTGATTTTTAATATTTTTTGAAAATCTATATATTTACAATACTTTAGAAATATAAATTTGGTGGCATGTACCCTTCATAATAAAATAAATGAATTCTAAAACATTAATAACATATGTTGACTTTATCTGAAGTTTTTTATCCTTTTAGGTATTCTAGATAGTGGATACTATAATGTTTGGGTTTACCATAAATAAAGAACTACCCTTCCTTTATTTTTTTTGGTTTAGATAGGATTGTGGACACTCCTCAACCTCTCTTATTATACTTTTGGCCAAAAAATTTACTCTTTTAATTCTACACCATAAACATGGAAATTGAGCCTAAACTCCCATGTCTATCTCATCAATCCTCGATATATTGAGTAGATGAGGTAAATTTTTTATTGAATTAATTCATATTATAATTAAAAATGAATTATCTAAACCTTTCTGGAAATGATTACAAAGTGAAGTTTATGTACTAATCAAGCTTGAAAGGTGTTCTCAATCTCTCTAAGTCACTAACATACCCAATAATGTTGAGTACATGAGTAGATAAGTTTGTTACTATTAACATGTTACATAAAAATATATCCTTTGATGCCTCATACCACTCATGTCTTACTTTTTCATGATAGATACTTTTTAGGTTATCTATAATTTTTTATACATCCATGTTCTCATTTTTATTTTAAAACATGGGTTCTATAGAAGCAAGAATGAGAGTATATACTTATAATTTATCCTTTAGATTATTATAATAAGTTTCTATATCTTTACTTTGAAGGACTTCACCAATTGGTTTCTTAGGACGAGGTTTCTCGGACATGTAGAACTTTCTTTCTTAATTTAGAATAATTATTAAGTTTCAACACCAATCAAGGAAATTAATTCCCTTATTTTTCTCCTTTTCAAACAAATATCTCAAATTAAATCTCAAATATGATGGCGATTCAATTACATCATCTATAGAATATTTTATTATATTATTTGTGTTCATTTAATAAAGAGTTCAATTAAATGTGTTTCCACTAAAATGTTTATTATTTTTATATTCTTCATATCCATTAGTGTGAAAAGATTCATATTTTACTAATTAATGATTCCACTTTAGTTATCAAATAACCACCCAGATATTTAGGTTCTTCATCATGACAATCATATCATGTATGACTCTTGAGTGGTTAAGTGAACAACTCTTTGTATAGTCCATTATATCGATAAACTCCATACCATTCCTATGGTATCCATCATAAGGGTTTCTAGAAAAATACAACACATTGTAAATTCAAAAATTGAAGCACCTAAAACTTAAGTTCACCTCATTACATACTTCTCTTACATAAGATAATCTAAGGACACCTATATTTAGTATGAAAATACTTGGTTATATTATCAATGTCTTTACAAGTGTTTTATTTGGAAGGAATATAACACTTAGTATTAATTTAAAATTTTATTTAATATCTATGTATTATCTCATTTTATTGACTTTATGTGTATTCATTGTTATATTAATTAATTATGGGTTCCTATTCAGTCCACCAAAACAATATGTTCATACAATATTTACCTGTAACTCTTTACACAACCCATAGATTATATTACTCGCCTAAATGAAAAGTAAATCATATTTATACATATCCAAATGAATCCAATGGATAAGGTATATGAAACCATTTCATGAAAAGTCTTTGAATCAAACCAAAAAAACCACACTAGAGTAGGGAAAGAGAAACACGTATCCAACCCTCATTTTTCTAGACAAGGTATAAGCCTTCAGTCTGGTGATCAATCTTACCCAAAGTATTTCTACCCAAGGATTATTTACTTAAGGGAGATTTTAATAACATCAGAATTATAATATATAATATTTATAAACCATAATTAACTTCTTAATTCATGATCATGACAAAATATAATTCGAATTCAAAGTATAAGAAAACTAAATCTATTACCATGCCTAGAATGAAAAACTATAGATGCATGTATGATAAATTATAGATGTAGTTTATCTCTTTAAAATAAATAATATGATAATTCAAATATAAAACATTTATAACTATCAATTATAGTGGGAATAAAGTTAATAAATGAATATTTCAAATATTTAAACTTGAGATAAACTATTTATATGCAATTCATAAATAAATAAATTATAAATACGTTATAATTAATTCATGCTTTATTGTCACAACATAATTTAGATAAATCTAAACGTTTTATATTTATACATAATAATTAACTCCTTCATATTCTCCTTTATATGAAATTTTACTTAAATATAATATATTATATGAAATATAACCATATTATATTTCAACCCATTTATATAAACCTTTTACATAATCTAAATAACACATAATAATATTATCTAAACATTAATAAAATCAACTTATTAAAACTTATTTTTTAAATGGTTGAAATAATTTTTCAAAATAAGGCCTTTTAATTTGAACAATTCATATTAATTATTATGAACAATTTATAATTTTAATTATAAATTTCTTTTATATTTGGACTTATTTTTCGATTTATAAACATTTTATAAATTAACCTTATAAATTCCATATAATATATTTTATATAAAGTGTAATTCATTCCATATAATATCAATATTTTATTTATTATTAAATTTTTAGATTATGGTAATTTATTTAATAGAATTTTTATAAACATTTAGTTAATTTATTTAAAAAATTATAATTAATTAATTTAAGAAAATTTCATAAATTTAATAAATATTACAAAACACTTTTTTCCATAATTATATGAAAAATTTATTCATTATAAAAACAATTCATGATATAAAATTAAAAAAAATCCAAGATATCATATTATATGATATATTTTATATCATAATCTAGGGTTGGTTTCATTATCTATCTTTTTATCCAACTGATAATTCCACCGTGATATAGAACACATCATCACAAGGGTTTCATGTTTTACAATATCATCTATATAATATGGGTGATACGATACTATGTTTTTAAAACATGAATAGATGTTTTCCGATCAGAATACATCTCTAACCATATTCTATGTCTCAAGAAAAACTAAAGCACCTCTACTATTTCGTCGCTTATAATATCTTATTTCATACGGTGTGTTCATATCATAGCTTATGATATTACATATCTCATTACTATCTAGAAAAAAATCCAATTTTATTCAATGAATTGTAATACAAAATCAATAAGACACTTGAAATTATTTATTTTCAAACATGATTTTATGAATCAAAATTCATGGCATGGATCTAATATCGTTATTATTTTTCAAAGGATTGATAAACACTTAATCAATGTAGTGGAGGTTATTAGAAACAATAAATACCAAGAACATCATTCCATTTAGACTGAAACCATACAAACAACAAATGAACAATGTGTACCTTACACTAGAGTTCATTATTGTTGTTTTCATCAATATATAGTTGAAAAAGATCACTAAGAATAGCCAAAAAAACTCTTCCCACCAAGGCGTATTCAGGGATTGAACTAGATCACCAAAACCTTTTGTGTAGGACCCTCCTACCTCAATGATATTATAGTATCTCGAGATGTAATGGAGGAAGGAGGGAAATATATTTATTAAACACTAGGTTTTAGTGAGAAAACTTCTTGAGAATGCACACCAAAAAATCTTGGATAAACCTCCTTTATAAAAGCTATGGGGATGCTCCAAAATCCCATGTATTTACTCAAAAATTATGAAATGTATGAGTAAATGCCTTTAGTTATAAAATATATGTAATAGATAGCCAAATACAACCTCCAAATGTCTCATCTTATGAAATGTTCAATAAATGACAGAAAATGGGTTTGGAATATTTAAACATTTGTTTATTAATGCTCCATTTTGATTAATAATCATAAGCACAATAATAAATTGTATATTATAATTCATAGTGACTTGAGATGTGGCATATCATATAATATGACAGTATAAGCCTGTACCGAAACTATACCACTATATTGTATGAAAACAAATATACAAATGCATAGAAAAATACTTTTTCAATATGTATTTCATACCCACTGGTGAAAAATATGTTTAAAATTATTCCTCTATGACATAAATTATTTATAATAGATTTTATAAATGGTTTTTTACATTATTTATTTTAAAAGTTGTGTAAAAATTCATCTTTGGATGTTTTTTAAATTAGTAATTTAATAAATGACATAAAAAACTTATTTTTAATGTCGATTATTGAATTAAAATGATCAAAAGCATATATTTTTTACATCAGTTATTAATATAACCAATGTTTAAAACATTTAAAAAAAAAATATCATACACATATTTTAATTCATTTCAGTCACTCGACCTCTACTGTAACTCTTTCCCTTTTCCCAAAACCAAACCCTAACCCTCTCTATTATCGACCCTCCCCCTGTCCTGATCATTTATCTTCCAAGTATTTCAACCCCCGGTCAATCTCCACCACTTTTTACCATCCTCGGTTTCCCTAGTATATAATCCACCACTCTAAATCTACTCTCCCCGCTACAAATGTCCACTTATTTTTAAACTATTTTTAAATTTTAAGGCATTCATCAAATGAATATATTATTTTTTTTGTAATTTATTAAACACTTATTAGATTTATTTGTCCTCGTGTTTTACGGGTCAGATTATTGAATATATTCATTTTTTCTCTGTGAATCTTGAATGTTTTTATTAATAATTATATAAATCTTCATTATATTGGTTTTTTAATAAATAAAATATGAGTTTTTTTAAATGATTATTTTGAATACTCACTATAATTTTAATTTTAATTTTCAAATTTTTTTTATAAAATTACATTTAGAAAAAATTAGTTCTAGGTATTTTTATTAAAAAATAAATATTTATTTTTCAATTACACTTAATGTTTTTTGATTATTGTGGGAGAGAATATTTTATGGTGTCTTGATAAAAAATATTTGTTATCTTTCATAATTTATATATATTTTATATTATAATTATTTATATATATGTTTTCTGTTTTTTGTTAAGTGTATTTTATTTAAATAAATGAATAGTGTTTAATATATAGCATCTGTTTGTTCGTAGATTAGAAATTAATTTTTTTATATCAATAATTTATATATATTTTTCTTGTTTATAGATTCATTATATATTATTAAATTTGAATTAAAATATTTTTTATTTCAAAAATATGTCATTAGATATTTTTTAAACATAAATAGAATCTTCTCGAGTATTTTATGAGTAAAGTTTTCTGGTTTTATAGAGAAATATAATTTTCATTTAACTTATTATTTCATTTTAGTAAAAAAATATTATTTTTAAATGATTGATAATAGTTTTACTAATTTTATAACAAATTGATCATAGTTGTTTAGTATTTTGAACACGTTTTTATATGTTCAAATTAACCACTAATCATATTACAAAACATTAATGTTATGCATAATATATACAAAAGAGTATCAGAAGGAATATTTATTGGTATAATATTTTATATGAACCTAAATAAAACATATATTTCAACCTTTTAATATTTACATATTCATACAAATACTATTTACATATTTATATTAGTTTTGATAACATTATTTTTTCCCTTTTTAAAAATAGTATTTTTTTATTTCTATTTATAAATTTAAATTTAAATTTCCAATTTCAAAATACTGTAAGTTATATTCAAAAATTAAAAGTTTTTATAGGTGATAATGAAGTGTTGTTGGATTACTTCATAATGAGTAAGTGATGAATATGAGGAATGAGTGTATGCTTTATTTTAATTTTCCAAATAAAATCTTCCAAACAGTGATATTTTGTTTTTTCCAGGTGTGAAGTGTTTAGATATGATAATTCTATGAAGAAATGAAATGAAAGATCATTTAATTTGAAATGATTTTAATTTTTTTATAGTCCTCAAATATATTACAGTGATTTTTTATGAATTCATAATCTATTGATGATAGAGATTTTCAAGGTTATAATTTTGATCAAATTAAAAAATTAATTATGATATTAAATTAGATTAAATTAGTAAAACACAAAAGATTGAGAACCTGTATGTTGAAATTTACTATTTTATCAACATTTTTAATATTGGTTAACATTAAATATAGTAATGGACTGAGTGATAAGAGTTTTAAAAAAAATCTAGAGTTGTTGAAATACATACTTCCTAAAGACCAATATCTTCTAGATTCAAATTATAATGTGAGAAAAATATTATCCCTGACTATATTGGGTTAAAAGAATATATATTTGTGTACCCAAATGATTTTTTTTATATAGGAATGAATGAAAAAAAATTCATACTTCCCTAAATTTGGGACATTTCCATATAAGTTTAATGAATAATCACAAGTTTATTTATCTATTATACCATGTACCGAGAGTCATACTAAGTCAATTTGGTATCTTCCTATAATTCCTAATTTTAATCATTTAATTATAGATTAAAATGATGAAATGTGGTGATGATGACCTATACATGAGGATACATATGATGGAAAATTACATCATCCAAGTGATTATGTATAATGGAATAAAATTGACAAACAATTTACTATATACATCAATTCAGTTATAAATTTTATACATATACTATGTATTGATGAAATGAATTCATATTAGATCCTACATAAAAAATATAGTTCATGAAATGTTTTTTTGGTAATTCCAAATGTGTTTGGACCGCTTTGGGATATACACAGCATTTAGAGAGGGTTAATTTGCGTTAGTCCCATTTTAAAACTAATGTATACCATTTATCCCTTTACCTCTTTGACTGGTTATTATTTTTATTCTTCGTTATATTACCTTTTCATTTTTTCTTCAATACACACATAATGTGGATATGATATTTATAATGTTTACCTTTCAATAAGAAAGGATAATCCATTGTGAAATTGGGAAACAATCCTCAGTCATACAACCCTCTAGTAGTAATCAGTGCGTTACAGAGTGGTAGGGTTTATCCTTGAAACTTGTGTTGCACTATAGTCTCTTCGATACTTCATTGTGACTATTTTTGAATAGGTGCATCATTCACCAAATTGTGATTATTATTTTATTTACTGCCCCTTATCATTCCATTGTTACCTGTATAGCAACATACAAGTAACACTTATTCTTTTGTACGCATAATAGTGCACACACTCTTTATAATAGTAAGTCTGAGTAGTTCTCATTCCTTATATTTTTTCTATACAAACTAAACTACATATCCTTATTCATTTTTTGTAATTCTTGGAAAACATAGAAAATTATTATTATTATTCCTATATAGAGGAACTTTACTACAAACTTTTTATCCTCTCTTCTTCTTCTCTCTTTTCTTCTTTTCTTCTACTTTAGTGAACCTGATTTGAACTGATTCTTTTTTTAATGGATTTGAATCACAACATGTGGGTGATTAAAATTATCATAGATCCTATTCTACTTATTCTTAACACCATAATATACTCTATGAATTTTATAGTAAAACTTTTATCTCTTATTCTATACATATTTTATTCAATGACCTGTAGTGTATATATATTATAACAAAACATGAAACATTTATTACCTTCATCCACTTATATTTCTTTGATATTCATAATACTGCATGAACACATGATTTGAATTAACATATTTTGTAGTAATTCAAATACTCATAGATTTTTGGTAACTACTATCAAACATATCAATATTAATAATATTTTTTTATTTATCCTATCTTTTATAATATTCAAACATTCCCAAAAGACTCAACTAAAGACTTTGTTATTACTTATTCATTTATTTGCATGATATATGTAAATATTATACTCTCACCACTCTAAAAAATATCCATATTAAAATTTTATTTATGTATTCATATTAAATATGCATTATTTATGGTTGTGACTCCCTTCATGGATCTTTATTTATTTATATTCATTGAATATCCCTAATCAACTCTCCTTTATTTTATGGGATATTTCCGTGAAAATATATATTTTTGAAAATTCATCAACCATCCAATATCATAATGATAACTAATGAGAGATATATATTCATTTAATACTTATTTATTGGGAATCATCTGAAATATTAATGTGATAAAAATCATCATATTCTATTCATACTTCATAGAGAAACTCTTCGCATATGTGATGTAATTTTCAAATCAGACCAATTCAAATATGTTTTTCTTCACATGCGTATTCCCGGATGTGTCCAATTCAAACCCATAAAATATTCATATATGTGAACCATTCACCTATGTTTATCCATTCACATATGTAACTAATTATCTTATGTGACCAATTTTCCGACATGACCAATTCTTATACGCAATAAAGAATTATGGTCCACAGATTCACCTATGTAACCAATCATACATCAAAATTTATATATGTGTAAATTTTATTCTCTACATATTCTGATATTGAATAGTTCATTTAAATACAATAAAATTTCTATATATAATAATTCTATACATAGATATGAAAATTTACATACAAGGTCTTCACTTCTTCAACCAACAACAAGACTTAAGCTTCTTTATACTTCCTTCCATATTCTTTGAAACTTCATTTTCATTTCATTTTTAAAGCATCATGATAACCAATTTCATGATGTATAATGATTTTAAGATTATTTTACCATGTATCATTATATTTAACTATCTTCTTTATTAAAATTTCATGCCACTATCTTTATCAAGATCTTTGGGGATTACTTATTCTACTACCCAAGCTTCCATATGATTTATCATGAATTATATCAACCTACTATGTGATCCCAGAGTAATATGAAATATATTGTAGTATATAGAAAATCCATTGTGTGATATGTCTGTATTTATTCATGTGATAGGTTTTCACTTCTCCATTCATGTAATGAACTAGCCCAGGTTAAACCAAGTCGGCCTACCACAAGGCTCAGATCATGTTCCTAATCACTATAGGAGGGTTAAAAGCACATGGTAACCACATATAACCATTTGGTAACAGTTTATACCTTGGAAAATCCAAATAATTAACATATATGATGGATATAAATATGCAATAGTGTAAACACAGAAATGACTAAAACAAATATCATAACATCATCATATCACTTTTCATTAACAAGACACAAATATATATATATATATCCTATCCATATTAAAAATTCAAAATAGGGAACAAGAACATGAGATCTAATACATAACATCCCAGTGATAAAAAATCCCAAAATTTGACTAAGAGCTAATCTGCATGAGACCACATCTCCACTACCACAAAAACACCACAAAATTCAGTAATCAAGAAGCACCACCAAATTGAAAGGTTCTCAAGCCCATACCTATGTCTTAAAAAATAATTTATTCCTACACCAAAAGGCATATTCAATTTGTGAGGAATAAATCCCATTTTTATACCACCATGAATCGATGTGAGGCCTTTACACATGAAAACCAATAAGTTTAGTTTTAAAACTAATTTTTGAAAACTTATTTCACTTTAAAAAAAGTTCACATTAAGTTAATTCTTTAAAAATCCATTTAGTTTTCCACAAAATAATATATCATTCAAAATAATTCCTAAAAATGATGGAATAAATGAAAATAAATCCAACCAATATAATAATTCTCAATACACCCACACATGAAATAGATATGCACATAATCCTAAACACCTTCATATAACCAAATACTTGAACATGGGAATAAGCATAAATTATCTCAATCATCCAAGGAACTATCATAATATACAAATCATATAAAAACCAAACATACATAGTTAATACACACTTTGGGCTCCAAAAATAATGGTATAGTGTGACTTAGTCTAAAAAGGTTTTTCTAATCAACTAAGAAAGGTTAAAAATATTTGGAATCTCTCCTGGCCTCCCTTAGGCCCAGCCATAATTCTATGGTCACTCTCAGTCCACGTGGACAAATTTGGGAATATCCCTCAATATTCCACCCAATGGTTCCCTCATAACATTTGATAACACTCTCTTAGTCTATGTCAGGTAATCACCCACACCCAAGTCTTCTCATGTGTTATTTAATTCCAAACATATAAAAAACAAAAAGTTCCAAAAAAAATAAGCTATTTAAAATATTTTTTTATGAATATTTTTATTCTTATAACAAGTAAATCATTAAACCCACTAAAACCCCCCTTTATAATATCTTCCAAAAAATCCATTTCAAATCATAAAACCACTTTGAACTGTTTTAATAAACACTCGGAGTTCATAAAAGAAAACTCCATTTGAAACCTGTATTTAGAACATTAAAGTTACAAAACATTTTGAAAATCACAACAATAATGGATTATCCATAATTAATAACTCAAATTAGGATAAATTTAAGAAAAAATTAAGTAAATGTAGATTAATTTAATGCCATGGAAAATAACCCTTAAATAGAGACACTTATCAGAAACCGAACTGAAACCTTTCACCTTTGACAATCACTTATTAAATCAAGAATTATAGGTCCACACAAACTTGAACTATAGAGAAATATACCCCCCCCCCATTAACAACCTCAGATTTTACCAAAACACAATCTAGGGTTTCCATAATCTCTGGAAATGGAAAAATAGTTCAAAATATGGGGAGTGGAAGGATGAAATCTGAAGTTACCAAGCTTACCTCAAGCTTGAACACAAAGTATCCAAGAATATTCCACTAAGGATAGGGGATAAATTCCATAGACGGGAGTGGGATACACATGAGTGGGAGAGAGAAATGAGGGTAAAACTATTAAAATTAAAAGGGTAAAATAGTTAAAACCAAAGTTTTAATTAACATGTACACAACGTATGGTTTGGCCACATGGTTTTTCAAACAATGAACTAACTGTGTTGGAGCCACTATTTCCCCAAAATCAATTCACATGTTTTCTAAAAAAATCTATGTGGTTAGACAAAAAATTCTCAAAAAATAAAAAATTCCATTTTCCTCAAAACATCACCCTCGCGTGGTTAGCCTCATGATTATAAAAAATGTTATGTTGATAATTTTCTAGGAAAAGTTTCCTAAAAATTGAGGTTCTCACCAACCAACACCTAGAAACTCTAAGAAAGAATAAAAACATAAATAAAACTCAAAATAAAATATACCAGTAAACTGAAGGGTGTCTCAATTCTCCCCACTATGACACTTTATACCCCTAGAAATTCCTCAAGTATTCTCTGAAGAAAACACACGGTTGCACTTCTCACTAACCAAAACATCATGCTTCCAAGTCTCATGGATATTACCACCATGATTCCAAAGAATATGGACTAATATAATAGACATACCACAAAGCACCTTGTTCTTATAAACCAATATATATATAGGATGAATCATGAAGATCGTATTAGGATATAACTCTAATCCCTCTCACTCTATCACAAGATATGGGTCTCAAAATTAATTATTTAACTAGGATATGTGGAACACATCATTAATTGAGGTTAGTTGTGGTATTAATCCAAACAATAAGCTATATTTACAATATGTTCAATAATTTGAAGTGGCCTAACATAATGCAGCACCATCTTCCCTTAATTTCTTGAGAGATCATGTCTAAGTTGAATGGACATCTAAAACCTCTTATCACTAACCTCAAACTCAATTGACAAAAATTAATATTGACATATTCTTTCTATAAAATATGTCCTATCCCTAATATCTTTCAAATCAATATCACTTAATTGATTATCTCCATGATAATTCTCAATACCAATGAGTAATGCTCGCCCAAATCAGTCCAATATGATTGGGACTAACATAGTCACTTATATAATTCCACAAAAAGGATTATCTGTATTAAGGCCTTGTAACTGTTGTTGTATTAAAAATATAAAAACAATAGATATCTCTTATATGAACTCCAAAATTCAAGAAGACAAAAAATAGTATATACTCAAGAATCTAGATGTCCCTCTCATTCTAAACATCTGTCTGCAGGTGAAAACTTATGCTCAACATTGATTGTGTTCCCATAGTCTCCAAGAGACTCTTCCAAAACCAAGAAGTAAAAATTTTATCCCGATCAGAAAATATTTTTGGATGCACCCCATGAAGCTTAATGATCTCCTAGACAAACAATTTTCTAATATCATATACCTTTTTTGACTCCCTATAGGTAAGAAAATGGGTTGAATTATTCAACTGATCTATAGTCACTCAAATAGCATCATTCTCATCATATGTGTGAGTTTGGCCAATCAAAAAGTTCATAGAGATCCTTTCCCTCTTCCACTATAGAATTGGAAGAGGAAAAACGCAACCCAAAAGGTATTTTACTATAATATACTATCTTTCATTAGGTATTATTCTCTTAAATTTTGTTTTAACATTTTTAATTTCCATTTTTTATCCTTGTTCCTAGTGTAAAATGTGGTTTTGGAGGTATCAAGGGATTAGAGAAGCTGATATGATGGGATTCTGTTTGTGGAGTGTAGCCTTTGAGGAGGTGAAATTCCACCAGATAGTTAGTGAATTCCACTATCTATTCAGTGTTATTAACTAGAATGGGTCGCCTATAGGAGACCCACTGACCATCTAGTGGGTTTCCCAACTATTTAGGTACACTGGAGGACACCAACAGCTAGCCGGTGGGGTCGAGATGGTCCAAAATAATTAGGATTAGAATCCTATTTTCATCCCATGAAACTCCTTTTAATCACCTATTAATCCCTAATTCATACCTAAATTATGATTATTAATTTTGAAGGAAGAATAAGGATCATGAGACTTCTCTAACACCCTTCCTTAGTTATTCAATCCATTCATCAATCTGGTGATTTGAAATCAACAAGGCTCTCTCATCTATGATGATTTCCACATTGTTTCTCCCTAAAACTCCATATTCAAGACTTTGTAGGATGTTTTAGTCAGTATTAATAGATGATCATAGTTTTTCACATTTATCCAATGTATTATCTTAGTTTCATTCATGTTCATTGGGATGTATATAACAACTCCCTAAAATCTTCTTCGTTTGTTAGCATGTGAAATAAGTTTCATCATTCAGGAACACTATGTATATGACCTATCCTAATTATTAACCAGTTATTTTGATACAATATATATCCTTATAACCCCCTCAATTCTCGTTGGGTACATTGGAGATGAGACTAGGACTTGTGGCCACCCAAGAGGTGTGTCAACCCTTGAACCTAAGTTGAAACTTGGATGAACCTAGATACCTTTGACGAATTTTAAACTCATAATTATTTGGATTAACAAGTGAATTATGGAATTTGGAATGAAAATGAATTATTTGTCTTGAAAGTGGATAATTTTCACATAATTAGTGATGGCATGGTAATATGATGGAAGATGGATCAAATGGATTTTGAATAGAAATTGAATGGAAATTAGGCTTAACTGATATGTGAAAGGAACTATTATAATTATTTGTGATAATTGGTAACTTGACATAATTGGAATAAATGGATGATAATTAGTAATTTGGATAAATTATCTAATATGACTTATGATCACATGTTTGGAATGTTTGATGAATTGGAATACATTTACTCTTATTTTGTTTTTTCTGAATGGTAAAAAATAGCTTTAGCATTGGAATTGACATAAGATATGATGTCATCTTAGCATATAATTAACCATAGAAAATAAATTCACATTGGGTCCTATGATACTTTTTATCTTGTCATAGACTTGTGGCATGGGAACAAATAAGGTTCTCTATCATAAAAATTCACATAGATCCTATTATGACATGATTACTTTTGACCATGGCATGGTATTATACCCAGGGAACATGTAAGAAGCTCTAGAATAGGAATTTTCATAGAGCCCAATGATTCTTGGTCTCTTTGTGCCTGAGGGAAAGATGATTTTTTACATGACTTGATATGTGTGATTCATCCTAAATTAGAGAAATAGCCTATGGTATGGGTGATTTATCCTAGGACGTGGAATTATCTCTTGGATATAGATATTCTACATCATGTTGAAGCAGGTTTGGTTGACCCCCGGTGTCAACCTAGATCTCAAGGGTTTGTAGGTTATTTGATGTTCTTCATTAATTTATGAATTAAATCCCAAATTTATTGTGTTATTTCAAGAACTATATATCATTATTTAATATTTTATGCATCCTGGGTGTCTGAATACTAGGTCATATTCACACCATGTTCTGGTGTCATTTGGTACCCATGATGATTTCAAGAATATAGGCCTGGACAAAGAATAAGATCCTGATACTTTATCTTTTTTTTCTGGTTGATACAGGAGAATATATATAGTACCAATTTTGGGGTTTGGGACTAGGGTTTTGGGGTATTTATTGTGATTTTTTTATTTGATTACTCATATTAATTTCATCATAGTATCTATTTTTTCATTCATTAGGTCATGACCTGGTTCATTTTTATTACATGTATTATTTTAAATTATTCTATTATCTTATTGAGTTCTATGTTTTGATTGAATTATCTTATTTCTACTATATTTACTACTTTTCTCTATAGGTTATAGTCTCCCCACTATATTTCTTATACACTCATTGTTAGTTGGAATCATCTATTATAAAGGTAGGAAAGCCTAAGGTATTATAATAACCTATCTCAGTCATGTGAGGGATTACTAGGCTATGTATGTGAAAAACATTCTCCACTTTGATACACTAACATCTAAAAAATCAAGATGCAAAATTTGTAACTAATCGTCTCATATTGGGCCACCAAAACCAACCTCTTAGAATATAAAAATTCTGGGTAGACCCCAAGTGAACTACCCATCTTGAATAATCCCCCTCATGCATCACCTATTAACTCAGGGTTGGTGATACAAATAGTATCTTCCTAAAGAAGAGGGTACCGTTGAGAGACTGAGACCAATCACCCAAGGTCTCCCCACCATTACAAACACAACATATCTACTAGAATTTAGGTTCAAATTTATTCTCACAATTAACCCAATCTATAAGAGAGGGTGTGGCATAAACACTACCTGAGGATTCCTTCTATCTATCCTCTAAAATATCTAGACTCAAATTAGTTAACAACTCCATCAAAATCATCTCTTATATCCATTCTAAAACATCTTGGACTGGAAATTTTCTGCTCAAGGAGTTGGTGACCACATTTCCCTCTCCAGGGGTAGAAGAGATATCAAAATCAAAGGTGTGAGGATACTCTAACCATCATTATATCTGTGTTTCAAGTCTCTATGGGTGTAAATATACTTCAGGACCATATGATTTGAATAAACTATAAAATGATCCCCTAAAGAAGTAATGGCACCACATTTTCAATACATGAATCGGGAATGCTAAATCTATGTCATCGTTGAGGTAATTTCTCCCATGTGGTAATAATTGGTGAGAGTCATAATCCACAACATGATCTTCCAAAATCAACACACACCCCAACCCCACACATGAAGAGTTATAATACACTACATATCATTTCCTTGGATTAAATATAATAAAAACTAGATCTTATGTCCAAAAAACATAAAACTCCTTCGAATAACATGGTAACTTATCAATCCACTCAATCACCACCCATTTTCAAGTCAATGCTATAAAGGGATAAGCTAGTATGGATAATTCATTAACAAATTGCCTATAATACCAAGACAAACCTAGAAAAATTTCTAATCTCAAACACATGCTTAGGTCTCTCCCAAAACATAACCACATCGATCTTATTAGGGTCCATTGAAAAATTGTTCTCATATATCAAATGGCCAAAAACATTTACCTCTTTGATCCAAAATTGGAACTTAAAAGACATGGCATATAGATGATTATATCTTGAGGTTCCCAAAACAACACTCAGATAGTCTCAATAGACTTACTCCGTCTTGGATTAAACCAAGATGTCATCAACAAACACAACTTCAATATATCCTAAAAAGATATTAAATATCTGGTTCATCAATCCATAAATACTATAGGAACATTGGAAAGGACAAATGGTAATATTAGTTACTCAAAGTTCTCATACTATCCCATGGAGGTAGTCTTTGGAACATCCTCTTATTGAAATCTCAACTGATGATACCCCAACCTTGAGTCAATATTTTAGAACCAAAGTCTCCCTAAAGTTATAAAAAATTATCATCAATCCTGGAAATAAGTATTTATTCTTAACAATCACCTAATTCAGCTTATGATAATCTATGAAAATTCATAGACTCTCAACATCCCTCTTTATAAAAATAACTATAAATGTCCATGGTGATAGGCTAAGATGAATAAATATTTTTCTTTAGTGGTCCTACAACTAGAAACATAAATTTTTAAACTCAACAGGATTCATCTTGTCTAATGACAAGGAAATGGGGATCATCCTAGGGAGTGGATTAATAGTGAACTTGACCTATCACTCGGGTGAAAACCCAAAAAAATCATCTACAAACACCACAGGGTACAGAGTTACAACCATCAAAAAATGACCATTTAAACCTAGATACATATCCTTAAAGAACAATGTGGAAAAATCAATTGATATCAATACCATATCTAGACCCACCGATCATTCCCTCCCTAACCTCAGATCACAGTCACCTCGGAAGAGGTGAGTTATCCCATTGGGAGATAGAAACTAGACCATGTGATAATAACATTCTATTAGAGTTTTGAAAATGATCATCCAATCCATATTGTGAATTATTTAATAAAAATATAGATCCAACATGAGTAATTCATACAAAATCTCCATGTCAAGAACCAATAAACAACACATTGATAACTTAAAACCTTTCTCTTTATTTCATTCTAGTAGGGTAAGAAGATCCATGAAAAATAGAATCAACTCTACTAATATACGTAAATCAACAAGAAACATTAATGATATAAACTAATTTTAATCACCTTTATCAAAAAAGGCCAATTACAGAGAATACATGATATACATAATACATCTCATGGTGGTTGGCTCAAACGTCAGTGTCCGCAAGTACAACATTTTTTTTATAAAGAAGTCTTATCCTAGACACACCTTAGGGGTTCTTAGTTTTCTAATATTACCCATTAGATTTAGGGTGATATCCCATTCCCTTAAAATTATCTTAATTAACTTGATGATGATTAGAAAATAATTAAGCAACACCACTTACTTAAATGACAATCTTGAAGAATCTTTGAAAATGACCCTGATTCCCACACCAGTTTCACTTCCTTAGAACCTCTAAGAAATGAAGTATAGTGTGGAAAAACATCCCAAATTGATATAAAGTCATCATCTTATTATTAAAATAGTCCACTTGCATAAAACCTAATGAATGGTGATCACTCTTTCCACTACCCTAACAAGGTTCTCCCTGCTTCCTCTTATAACAAGAAGAAGAACTCTCGCTACCACCCACTACTGAAGAAATTACACTAAGACATACTTTCCTTATAAATCCTACCCAAACAAAGCCACTTTATCCACCAACTTAGCGTAATTTCTATGGAAAATGAGAGAAAATATTAATCTAATCTCTTCCTTAAATCTCATTTCAAAATGTTTCTCTTTTAGATACTCATTTATGAGGAGATCAAGAGATTAATGAACTAACTTGTCAAACAAAGTAGTATATTCCATCACTGAATAATATCATTTCTCTAGCATCACAAACTCATGGGACTTTACACATTTAGTTTCTGAGGATAAAACTAGTGATTGAGATCCCTTTTGAAGGTATCCCAAGTGAGATCCTCACATATCCTCTATTTCACCAATGAGTCCCACCATTTACAATATTCTACTTTCAATATGTAAGTGATGAAGCATATTGTTGATGTCTTATGGGTCTTTATAAAATGGAATATGTGCTCAATCATTTTAATCCATTCCTCTGGCTCGTGGTACCTTTATTACAGTGGAATAATAGTGCATTATTATTAGTAAACTCCTAATATTGGCCCATTACCAATGCCTAACCTCTATCTAAATATTTATTTTGATATTATATAGTATGGATCACTGAATATACTAATACAAATCAACTGGAGGATTTATCTATGGAACATTCTCTGTATCACCCTCCCTTTATCTAGATGTGGACCTTCTAGGTGGAATTTTCTACAATACATAAGATACCAACTTATTAAAAAATAATTAAATCTCATTAAATATCAATTAAATCACTTTTATCCCTTATAATATGTTTCAATCAAATGAAATTAACAAATAAACGCATTCAAACAAATAATGGTTGATAACAAAAAAAATTAAAAAAAACATCCATGGTGCATAGTTTGGCCGCACTATCAGAAAAACTACACACCAACCATCAGAAATGTAACTGGATTTTTAAATATCTAGATTTAGGGGATTCATAGGGTTAATACTAACTAAAAAAACCATGTACCTCTATTTTCCACCCCTATTTCACATCCAAAACTAAACATTTCGCAAAATTTCTCATGGGTTCTTACTAAAACCCATATTAAATGATGGAAACATAAAATATCATAATAAATAAAAATAGATTTTAAATTATAAGGACAATTTTTGACCACCAATGGAAACTCTAGGTTGGGTAGGAGGAAGAGCTAGTCAGGCACTCCTCTCCACTTACCTCTCAAGCCCCGAAAACCTTATCTTATGTCTACCAATGACACCCAAATAACAAGAGGCTTTTGATACCATTTTTTAATTAATAATCCTAGATCAACATGAGATGTTACCATATATAGCATACCTTATGTCCTGAATCACATTACCAATTGCTACAAGATGGAGATAAGCACCAGGGCATCATAGATATCCATTTGGGAAAGGTTTCACCATTGGAAAACTGGCATGACCCATCCATGAATTGGATGGCCAAACCAACCAAATAAGAAACATCAATATATATGATAGTTATAAATTTACAATAGAGTAAATGTAGTAATGAAAAAAGATATATCATACCATCATCATGAAATTAGTCATCAATAAGACATATACATATGATATCCATAGTTAAAACATGAAATAGGGAAAAAGACCATGAGGGTCAATACAAAACATTACAATACTACCAAACCCCAAAACATAATTATATGAGTTAATATTTATGATAAAACATCTCTAACATCCCAAAAACACCATAGATATTAGTAATCATAAAGGGACACAAAACTGTAAGGTTCCCTTTCCATACCTGTATCTTAAAAAACTTGGTCTTCCTATTCCAAAAGATAGATGAAATGTATGAATCACAAAAGAAGCAAAGATACCACCATAAATATATGTAATTAATTTACTAATGAAAAATAATAAGTATACTTTGAAAATTAAATTTCAAAACCATGTTCACATTTAAAAAAGATCAAATTAAAATAATTATTTATAAATTCCTTTGGTTTTTCACAAAAGAATACATATTTCAAATTAATTCAAAAACAAGTCTTGAAAAAGAAAAAATAAACCCAATCAGTGTAAATATTCTCAACACACACACAAATGGAATAAACATGAGCATAACTATAAAAAAATCATATTACCAAATAATGGAACATGGGAATAAGAATAAAGTATGTCAATCCACTATGGCACAATCATAATGCAAAAAGGCATATAAAAATCAATTGGGTCTAGCTAACACACACCATGTACTCTAACTATAAGGTTCTAGTGTGACTTAGTCTAAATAAGTATTTTCTATCTATTTAAGCAATGTATAACAAGGCTATAATCTCTATTAGTCTCCCTGGGGCCAAACTATAATTTAATGGGAACTTTCAGTCTGTAATGACACATTTTGGAAGCTCCGTCAGTCCTCCCCCCAAGGGATCCCTAAGTCTCTTAGATAACAAACTACCAATCTAATTCATGAACACACCCACACTCAAGGTTTCTTATGTACTACTCAACACCCTAAATATAAAAATCAACAAGTCCCAATCACATAATCCATTTCAAAAATATTTTCATAAATATATTTATTTCTATAACAATTCAAGCATTTAGAACCATGCATGACCCTTTTAAAAACTCTTTAAATCCTGATTTGAAAGCATAAAACCTATTTCAACCATTTTAAATAAAAATTGGAGTGCATAAATACCAACACCATTTGAAAAACCTCATGAACCATTAATTGGGTGTAATATAATAACTAAAAACCAAAGGACATCCAAATTCGATGAAAACCCATGGAAAATCACCCATAAATAAATACACCTCAAAGAAACTGAACTGAAACATGTAACCTTCAATAAAACCCACTTGAATCATGTAAGATATGTCTTGACACTCCAAAATCACAAATAAATAATCCAAAAAACCCATCATAAACCCTAGATTCATCCAAAACAGTAGCTGGGTATAAGGACCTAGCCTTAAAACATTAAATAATCTTTCATTTTAGTCAATAACATAGTTTCTTTCACATTTAGGATCTTTTCAAGTTTATATTTTTTTAATATTATGACTAAATACATACATAAATAATAAAATTCATAAAAATACAGTACTATTAAAATAGTACACATTTTTTTAAATAAAACATGTTTTCATTGAAAACAATTCATAACTTTTTACATGAATTATTTCTTTATCTTCCACATCCATATAACATATGAAAAAAATTAAAAAACTTTAGATGATCATAAAAATATTAGTAAGGGACATTAAAGAAAGAAAATAGTTAGTCCATTTAAAACATGAAAATCCATTAAAACCACTTTTTCTTAAAAACGCATAAACATGCATAAATATATAATGTAGTCACCTTGGGAGATCATTACCATATAAATATTACATTAATACTTCCAAATGGAGTAACCTTCCATTCTACATCCATCTCCGGAGTACCCAATGCATTGGCGAGGTATAATGGGGCTCACCCGTCATATCTTGAGATATAACGGGATCAACCCCACATATCCTGAGCTCTAATAGGGTTCAACCCAACATAAAAAATTTACAAGTAACATATAATCAATAAAACTCTTGATAACTCAATTAAAACCATGAGTAAAACACATTAAATTATTAAGATACCCTTTTTGAAGAAAACCAGAATATAAAAACCATGCACATAATAATGAAAAATGATTCTTTAAAAATTACTATTAAAACATATAAAAGAATTATTATAGTAATAATGTGTCATGAAAGTGGTATAAATCACTCATACTATATAAATAATTATAAATGGTCTTTTTGAATTTTCTCAAAACAGACATGTAAAAGGATTTCAAAATAACGTTTCTTATATAAAAAATGAAAAAGATCCATTTTCAAAAAACATAAGTGAAATTATAACATTAATAAACATATAGATATATTCATAAAAACCATTTCGAATCCATATTTATATATATATATATAATGGAAATATTTAGAAGTATAAATCTTTGAAACATTTTAAATAAATTTTTTAGTTAAGTAATCTCTTACCTTGGGTCCGAATTCCTTAAAATGTGTTCAAACCTCTTGTATAATGGTTAAAAGAGTGTTATTGATATATTAAAGAGACATATTAATATTTACACTAAATTATTTTTTATTTTTATTACATTTTTCTACCCATGTAAAAATAAATTTTTTTGGAATTTTCATTATTTCGAGTGTGTTCTTTACATGGATTCCATGGTCGGTTCATTCTAGATTTTATTTCTAATTGGAAGAGAAACAAGAGAAGTGTAATGAAATGGTATTTACATGTTTCAAAAAATTTAAATTAAGCCATATATCATTTTCTAATATATGATAATGATTCATTAGATAAAATAGTATTGATATTCATTTAGATCATTTGGGTGGTTCTTTGATCCTAACAAACTAGTTTCTTTATATAATTAAATATTATGCGTATATGTTCATTATAGAACATAAAAGAGGTTATATCATACAATTTAAAACCTTATTCAACCACTAAAATGTTTTTATGACCATCCATGAAGTAAGTAATGTAAATTGAAAACACATCGTCTACGATGTCGATAAATCGACACATCATGGACGATGTTTTTTTTAGAAAAAAAGGAGAGGAGAAGAAGTGTGATGGTGAATTAGTCAAAAAAAATATAACATTATATTATATATATTATACTAGAGTTTTTATTCCACTACGATAAGGTTGGTGAAGAGATTATAAGAAAATAAAATAATTGAAAAGAAAATAATTGAAAAGAAAATTAAAGAAAATTAAAGAGTATTTTTTACCTCTTGAATTATATTCCTTTGGAACCTCCATAAGGACCTTGGTTTTGGAATTTTGGTCATACCAAAAAGTCTTAAACATCGGTAAGAGACTTGGGAAAAATATTGGGTAGTATTTGGAAAATTATCAAAGCTTGAGAGGTGTAAGGAGACGAGGGGGACAGGGTTGTATTTATAGTGGAGGAGATGAGGTTTTTTCCATTATTTTATTATTTTGATCAAGAAAGGAAATATTGTTTATTATTGTGACCAAAAATAGTAATTAGTGCATTTGAGTTAAAACCAAGGGTTCCTAACTCATAATAACATCATCTATTACTCAATAATTTATGTATTTAGATTATTTCATAAGTTAACATATTTCACTACTCACAAAAAAATCAAGTATTTTAGAAAAATCCCAAAAAATAACCCTAAAAATTTTGTGACAAGTAAAATTATAAAATTAAATCCATTTTTTGATAATACGTTTCTTAATTTTAAAGTTTATTTTTTAATTTAAATCATAATTTATTCGAAAAATACCAGTTTTAAAACTATAACGGATTTTATAATGCTTTGAAAAATTAATTAAGGAATCATAAAATTATCTTATAATAATAAGATAGTAAAATATTAATTAATGAATATATTTTATGAAAATATTGTTTCTTTTAAATAATTAATTTAAATATAATATTTAAAATAAATATTTATGTTTTACAAAAAAAACAACACTTAATCTATCGTTTTCAAAAAAATTAGTTACTCATTCCAAGATATAAATATATCATATTTTCAAATATAAGAAACACAAATATTATTTATACTTTTATAGTTGTGGTTGCTATTCTATTGGTAGATTTATAATTCATAAGGGTTGTATTGTTATTTCTAAGGACAAGTTACTATTCCATTAGAATAGATTTCTTAAAAGACCACTTATTTCATTATACCTTGGTAATGGATTTAATTATTTAATTTCAAAAAGAAAAACAAATTATTTTATATGTACCTGGGTTGTTACATTTTCCCAAACATTGGGAAATTTAATCCTCTTAATTGTTAATCACTTATGAAATAAGTGAGGATACCTTTCCCTCATAGTATTTTCAAATTCCCATGTTGCCTTTTCAACCATGTGGTTTCTCCACAAAACCTTAACTTAGTGAATTACCTTATTCCAAAATATTTTCTCTCTGTGATCAAGAATCTAAATAGGTTTCTATTTATAAGAAATATTCTCTTCTAGCTGAACTGCTTCTTGGCTCAAAACATGAGATGGATCTGGAACATACTTTTTCGACATCAACACATGAAAAACATGGTGTGCCTGAGATAAACTTAGAGGAAAAGGTACTCAGTAAGAAATTGGTTCCACTTTCTCCACGATTTTAAAATTTCTGATGAATTATGAAATTATCTTTTCATTCTTAACAAAACTAATAACACTTTTTCTAGGAGATATTTTAAGGAAAACACAGTCACCTACCTTGAATGAAAATTCTTTCCTCCTGCTATCTGCATAACGTTTCCGAATACTCTGAGCTATCATCATGCGTTACTGGATCATTTTCATTTTCTCGTCCATTTCCTTTAATAATTCTGGTCCCATCAACTTCATTTCCCCGACATCATCCCAAAATGATGGAGTTATACAACTCTTTCCATAAAATTCCTCAAAATATGCCATATGTATATAGGAATGAAAAATATTATTATAAGAAATATCAAATAAAGAAAGATGTTGGTCCAAAATTCCCTTGAAATCCATTAAACAAGTTCAAAGAATATTCTTCAAAATCTGAATTTTTCACTCTTACTGTCCATTATATTGAGGATTAAAGTCTGTGATGAAATTTAATTTTGTTCCAAATGAATTTTGAGGTCCTTTACAAAAGTTATAAGTTAACCTCGAATCATGGTCAGATACAATAGAGAGAGGAACTCCATGAAACCTAATGATCTTTTTGAGGTACAATTGAGAAATATAATCCAGATACACGGTATCTTGAATAGAAAAGAAATGTGCATATTTAGTCATTCGGTCAATAATAACCCAAATTTTATTCTTACCTTGAGAGTTCTTTGGTAGTTCCACCACAAAGTCCATGGATATAATCTCCTATTTCCACTCTAGCACAAGAAAAGCCTAAATAATCCCCTTAGTTAACTTCTACTCTACTTTAAACTATTAAAAAGTCAAACATTTAATGGTCAAATTAGCAATATATATTTTCATTCCATCCCACTAGTAATAATCTTGAAGGTTTTTATACATATTTTTGCTTCCATGATGAAATGAAAATAGAGAACTATGAGCTTCACTTAATAACTTCTTCTTTATATGGGAATCATAAGGAACGTATATTCTCTTCCCAAACCTCAAACCACAATATTAATCAATCTTAAACTCAGGATACATACCCTTTTGAACCAATTATACCATTTTCTACAAATCACAGTCTTCCTTTTGAGCATTCTTTATTCTGTCTGCTAGAGATGACTGCACTGACACCTGAAACAAAATAGAGAAATTTCACGCAGTTACAACTTAGAAGAAAAAATTTATCAAATCATTAACCAAAGGTTCTTGTTCTAAACATATCATTGTTAAAGTAGAATTACATTTCTAACTTAAAGAATCATAAACTCTGTTTTCTTTTCCAATATGGTAATTAATCATGAAATCAAAATTCTTTATTAGTTCTTACCATATTCTATGTCTTGTGTTAAATTCCTTATGATTAAATATATACTTAAAACTATTGTGGTCAGTATATATTTCACATTTTACTCCATAAAAATGATTCCGTCAAATTTTTTATGCTAAAACAACTACAACTAATTCCAAATCATATGTAGGGTAATTTAACACATTATGTTCCAATTATCTTGAAGTATAATCAATTACCTAATAATTATTCATTAGTACACAACCATGTCCTTTCAATGAAGTATCATTATAGATAAAAAATTCACTATTTCTGAAAGTTAGGGTCATAACTGAAAGATTAACCAATCTTCTTTTCAATTCTGGGAAATAAACATCACATTATTTTGTCCAGATGAACATAACACATTTTTGAGTGAAAATAGTCAGTGGTCTAGATAACCATGAAAATTTTAAAACAAACCTCTGGTAATAGCCATCCAAACAAATGAAAATATGAATCTTATTTATATTTTTTGGACTTGTCCATTATTCAAAAACTTTATTTTAGTAGGATCAACAGTTATGTCATATTTAGAAAAAATGTGTCCAAGTAAAGAAATTTGTTGCAAACAAAATTCACATTGGATGAATTTTCCATACGGTTTCATTTCATTTTTGGTTTTCAAAACAGTCCTTAGATGTTTTTCATTCTCCACTTTACTTTAAGAATATAATATAATTTTATTAATAAACACAACCAAAAACTTTTCCAAGAACTCATGAAATATTCTACTCATAAGATCCATGAATACATAAGGTGTATTAGTTAACCCAAAAAGAATAACAAAAAATTCATAATTCCCATATATAGTACAGAATACATAATTTAGAATGTTTTCTTCTTTTACTTTCCACTAATGGTATCCTAACCATAGTTCAACCATCAAAAAAATATTTTTCTCCCTAGAGGTGATCAAACAAATAATAAATATGAGGGAAATGATACTTTTTTCTTAATATTGATTGTATTCAAGCCTCTATAATCAATGTAAATTATCCTTCAAACATCTCTACAAAGATAGGATCACCCCATGGTGAAGTGCTAGGTCGGATGAACCATTTATCTAATAATTTCTTTAACTGATTTTTCAAATATAATAGTTTCATTTGATCCACTCGATAAGGGGGTTTATAAATTTTCTTAGCATTTGGAACTAAGTAAATAGTAAACTCAACCTCTTGTTCAGGGAAAACACCAAGAAAATCATCAGTAAAAATATCATGATACTCATTTACCACTGTCACATCATTAATATTAACAGTTCCTTTACATTCAACAATATGTGAAAGATAAATTTAATTTCTAAATTTTATCATTTATTGGGCCTCCTGATATATTATAAATGGTATGAGTTTATATTTGTACACAAACTGAAACTTTTTCTAAAAAACATCTTTAGATTTACAATCGATCTTAGCATGATAAAAAAATCTAGTCCATACCCAGTATAACATCAAACTATACTACAGGAAGTATAATAAGGTTTATAGGTATATTCTTTCCACATAAAAAGATAGGCAAATTCTTGTAATTTCTTTTTGCCTCAATATTTTCTCCTAGTGTTTTTACTATGGGTTTTGGCTTGATTTCGTGAGGTGGAATTTCCAATTTAGTAAAAATATTCTTGAAAATAAAGGAATGTGTAGACCCTGAATTAAATATCAAATTGGAATATTTGATAAAAAAATGTACCTGATAAAGCTTTGTTCCAGGGCTCAACGTATGCTTAATTAGTTTCAATAAAAATTCCACACTCTTCTGCTTCCAACCATGCTAATTTCATGCCAGAGTGACTGGCTTCCGACACACATTAGAAAAATGACCAAATTCCTTACAGTTAAATAATCCCACCATTAGCTTCTCATTATTTTTGTGATTATTTTCCATAGACTCATGAGACATGTTCCCAAACATTTCACATTAGTAGATCTTCTTAGAACTTATATTTCATTCTCTAGGATTCTTTTTACCACACTTTTCACAAGAAGGGGAATTTATTTTCTTACTTTTAGATTTCTTTGATTAATTCTTCCCAAAATCCTACCAACCTATCTATTTATTATTCTTAACATCGTGAGGTACATACATCTCAGAAAACTCCATCTCAAATTTTTTATCACAATGCACAATCTTCTCATAGATTTTTAACTCTTTTGAATCCAAATCTCTTCTTAAAATTGTTTCAAACTAGAGGAAAATCTATTTATCTTACGATCAATTTCTTGAGTAAAAACCGGTACATACATTGAAAGTCTTGTAAAATTGGATTCATACACTATGATAGAGTCATCATATTTCTACTTCAGTTATAATAATCATTTCTCCATTCAGAGTCAATCTTTTTTAGGAAAATTTTTTTCTTGGAAAAGACACTAAAAATCATCCAATTCCAAAGTATCAAGATAATATTTTTATCTGGTATTTTTAACCATAGACCACTATTGATCATATTCACCTTAAAAATGATAAATGGATAGTGTTACCTTATGGAGTTCTAAACATCCCATTACATAAAATATCTTTTCTAGAGCATTGATCCACCCTTCATCTATCACTGGATCTGCAATTCCACTGAAAGCTTGAGGATTTTGCCTCATAAAATGCTCTACAAAAGACATGTTTTTTCCTGATAGATCAAGTTAATCTCTACCATGATTACCACCACTATTTATCACATGATTAAACTGATCCATTATGGCCACAATCTTAATGGTTCCAATTACCATCATTCTAGGATACATATTTGGAAGGATATCATTCTGTCAGTTACTTTCTACATCAGCATCCATGCTTCTTCTGTGGAAAACCATTATGAACGGTCATATATTTGTGGAATAAAAATTGAAATCTTTTAATTATATATCATTTCAAATTAACCAAAAAGTAAAAATCATTTATGGTATTCTATTAAAATCATTCTAACCCCTAAGGTTATCTAAACCATCCTCATATACCAATTATTAGGACCCAACCTTAAAACATTACATAATCTTGAATTTTATTCAAGAACATATATTATTTCAAATTTAGGTTCTGTTTAGGTCTATATTTTTAGAATATTATAACATAATACATACATAATGAATTTCATTCATACAAAGAGGGTATTACTAAAACAATCTCCATTTTTTTCAAAATAAAACATTTTAAAATAAAACTTCTTTTCTTAAAAAATATTCATAACTTTTAACTTGACTTCATTATTTCTCTTACACATCCTTATAACCGGTTAAAAAATTTAAACCCTTAGAATGAGCATAAAAATCATACTAAGGTACATTAAAGAAAAAATAATAATTCTTCCATTTAAAATATAAAAATCTATTAAAAACCCTTTTCTTGAAAACTCATAAGCTTGCATTCATAAATAATGAAGTCACCTTGGGAAATAATTACCTTTTAAATATTATATTCATACTTAAAAATGGAATAATCTTTTGATCTACTTCCATCTCTAGAATACCTAAATCATTAGAGAGCAATAATGGGGCTCACCCGTCATATCTTGAGCTATAATGGGCTCAACCCAACATATCCTGAGCTATAACGGGGCTCAAACCATCATATGTTGATCTATCATGGGATAAAACCAATATATATTGAGCTATAATGGGCTCAACCCAATATAAACAATATCAATGGAATATATCATGAATAAAACTCTTGATAACTCATTTAAACCCATGTGAAAAACACGTTCACATATCAAAATATCATTTACATAAAAATAAAAATATAAAAACCACACACATAATAATGAAAGAATAATATTAAAAAATAACTATTAGAACATATAAAAGAATTATTAAAGTAATAAAGTGTCATGAAAGTGGGAGAAATAACTCATACCATATATATATAGTATTTTTTTAATTTTCATAAAATAGGCATTTTAAAGGATTTCAAAAGAAAGTACCATACACAACAAATGAAAAAGATCCATTTTAGAAAAACAAATAAGTGAAATTAAAACATTAATAACCGCATAGATACATTCAAAAAACAGTTTCAATACATTTACATAAAATATAAAGATTTATAAGAAAAATATTTAAAACATTTTAAACAAATGTTTTAGTTAAGGAGTTCCTTACCTCAGGATCAACTTCATTCAAATGTGTTAAAACATCTTATAAAATGTTTCAAAGATTGTTATTGATATATTTAAGAACCATATTAATATTTATAATACATTATATGATTTTTTTTTTATCAAATTTTCATTCATTTATTAATAATATTTTTTAAAATTTTCATAGTTTCAGTTGCATTATTTTCATGGTTTCCATGGCTAGTTTGTTGTGAGTTTTCTTCACGATTGGAAGAGAAACATCAGAAGTGGATTGAAATATGATTTAAATGTTTATAGAATATTACATTATACTATATATCATTTTTTCATATATGAGGATGATGCATTATATAAAACATTAATGATATTTGTTTACATCATTTTGGCAGTTCTTTGATCATCACAAATTAATTTCTTTATATAATTAAATATTATGAATATATATTAATTCCATTAAATAAAAGTTGTTATTAAACACTTTAAAACCGGTTTCAACTATGAAAATGGTTTTATGACCATATATGAAGTAATTAATGGAAATTAAAAACAAAATATCTATGATGTCGGTAATTTGACACACCATGGACAATGTTTTTATTTTTATAAAAAGGGGAGATGACCAGAAGTATGATGATGGATTTTTACATAAACATGATAGAATTCTAGTATATATATATGATACTATATTTCTCATTCCACTTGGATAAGGGGAGGTGAAGAGAGTATTAGAAAAATAAAATAATTTAAAAGAAAGTAAAATAAAATGAATGAGGATTTTTACCTCTTGAATTATCTTCCTTGAGAGCATTCCTAAGGCCCTTAGTTTTAGCCTTTTGGTGATACGAGAATGTCTTGGATGTGGGGAAGGGTCTTAGGAATGAGATTCACTACTACATAATATGCATATAATAGCACTGGCATTTATCAGTGCTAGAAAAATTCATTGATAAAGTTCATCTTTATCAGTGCTAAAATAAGAGCTGATAAAGGCAACCCTGTATCTGTGAAAAAATAAATCATTGATAAATGGAAACCTTTATAAACACTTTTTATTAGAGCTAATACAAAGTAACCTTTATCATTTCTTTATTTTAGCACTGATAAAGGAAATATTTATCAGTGCTTTATTTTTAGTGCTGATAAAAGGTACACTTTATCATCAAATTTATAAAATACTAAGAAAAGTTGCCCTTTATCAGCACTTTTTAAGCACTAATAAATGTCTATAATAAAATTAAAAAAATAAAAAAAATAAAAAATAAAACGAGTAAATTATGAAAAATATGAAACATTTTATTAATTAAATAATTATTGATATAAATGAATAAATTTAATATAAAAATATATAGATTATAAATATTAATAAATAGTATAAATTAAATAAAGATATATATAATAAATACATATAATATATATAATTTTTCTTTAAAACATATCAATGAATTACTCATTTTTGTAATGTTGTTTGATTTTTAATTTAACCTGTATCAAATAACATGTGTTTCATTTATTTCAGGTACATATATATATGTGTGTGTGTGCATGTTAATGCATTTTTATACAAAAAAGTACACATAAATAAATTAATTCAATTTATATAAACACATACACATAATATTTATGTAATTTATTGAACTTTTAGTATATTTTAGAATTTCATTATGACATGTTACATTTAATATATATTATGTTTATAATCAATCAATTTTTTAATACTACAGTTAGTGTATTCATTTTTAATATTTTTTATTTTTTATTTTATTTTAGAATTAGATCATTTTATATTATTTATTTATATATTTTTATTTTTTATTTTTTTGTATTTTAAATATGTATTCATCCACTACAATATATATATATATATCCATACTTATTTAATAAATTATATTTAATTAATAAAACATACACATTTTTTCAATATTTTTAAATTGTACTCATTTTGATTTATTCAATTTCATTCATTTTTAAAATGAATGTATTAAATATTATATATCCATTAATAATTTTAAAAATATATTTGTAAATAAATATTTATAAAAAAATTATCTATTAATGTATACCTACTACATTTATAATTATTATAAATAAATAATTATTATTTTTTAAATAAGTATTTATATTATTATAAATAAATAATTATATATATTTAAATAATAATAAATTTATAATAAATTTAATTAAATAATTATAAAATTATAATAAAATTATTTAAATTATTATAAAATTATAATAGGTTTATTTAAATAATTATGATATTATAATAAATATATTTCAATAATTATAGTTATAAAACTTTTATCAATGATTTTTAGTGCTAATAAATATGTCTAATATCAGCAAATTTTTAGCGCCAATAAAGCTCCAGATTTATCTATGCTAAAAAGTACTGATAAATATTCATTTTATCAGCACTTATAAAATCATTATTGATAAAATGGATCTTCTTCATCTCTTTTCTAAAATCAATGTTAAAAGTGTCTCTGATCTATTTAAAAAACCCTAAAAATGACTTAGTCACTCGTGATTCTCAAGCTCTCGCGGAACTCCTCTACTTCCAGTGTGACTCCTCTTTGTTCTCTCAGATAAATCAAGGATAGAATCCAATTTATGTTATTTTCTACTCTTCCACTATCGTTGTTTTATGTTTTCGATTCTGCATTTTTCATTTTTTCTCTATTCCTAAACATAACGAACCTTACATCTCTTCTCATCACTATTGAAATACAATTAATGTGGTTCTATTTCATCATTTTTCTCCCTTAATATTTATTTGAGAATCTACCCAATTATTTATAGAAACACACATATATGGTTTACTCTCCTCTCGAAATTAACAAGGAGTCCTCTCACCCCCCTTATTTTTCCCATCATTTGAGTAATATAAGGTTCCAAAATCTAGGTAGTTTCTGAAATTGAATTCATCTTATATACTAGATTATATATTCTAAAGGTTTAATTATGGGTTTTTTAAGGATTATGGGATACCATGTCGTGACCCTCATTTATGGTTGATGAACATATAAGGACCAAGGTAAGTGTAAAAATCCTTAAAAACATGTTTTGTAGATTTTGGTTATTCATGTAAATTATTAAACCATGAAATGGGTTATTTAGATTCATGATTTTGATGAAAAAAATTTTATTTAATTCCAAAAAATATTGAATTAATTAGTTATGTATCAAAAATTATTTTAATGATGCATGTTGTGAGAGTTTTTTTAGTAAATTTAGTATTATTATTAAACTTTAACCATGGGTTGCAAAGAGTGGTGTGGAATTTATTTATTGAGAAATGTATGCTCAATTTTTTTTTAAAAAAATCCTAGATTTGATAGAGTTGGGAAATCATTGGGTAAATGGGCTTAGAGATACAAAAAAAATATAAAGTGTGTATTTTTGAAAAGTAATGGATTTTTACACGGTTGGATAGTTTATCAAAAAACTATGAGATGTGATTTATTAATATATTTACCAATCAAAATATAATGATAATTAATTCATATGATAAAAATAATTTTAAAATTAATCTAACAAGGTGAATAACCATATATAGAACAAAAAATGATTAAAATATAATTTTTATGATTTGTATATTTGTGTACTATAAGTCATGTAGTTTGTTATCCATGTCAAAAAATGTGCAAAATAGAGATATCATATTTTTTGATATCCTGGAATCATAAATGTAAATTAAATATTATATATACTTTTATCAGAGGCTACAATATATGAACAACATAGATTTTGGTGGGGAATTAAATATATGATATTTTATGAATTAATTTTTCTAATTATCCCATATGGTTTCTCATCAATTATAAATCATAAATAGCATCGTAGATGTTTTGAAACTTTTATTGAAACACTCAATGAAATAAGTACTCAAACATGATGAAATTATCAGTTTCCATGATATGGTGGTCAATTATTAAGGCACTATTTGTTAAATGTGGATTCTCTATAAAGGGATATGATCCCCCTATTTTAATTAACCCTTTGTTGCATTTCATATCCAAACCATTTTATTCTTTGATCACTGTTTATCACTAGGTTAAGGAACAAGCACTCCTTCGGTGATCAAGGGTTTTCAAGAATATTTCTATGATTGAAGTCCAATGTAATCTATTCAAAGTCTTGAATACTTTGTAGTAGGGATACCTATCTCAAATATTATATTTTTTTACAGATAATATCATTATCTATCGTAAATTAGGACATTCCTAGAGGTAATTGTAGATCTACTTCATGCTATGTGGTATAATTTTCAATAAAGGGAAGTATCAATGGTTCCTCTATGATTTTATAGTAGTATATCATATTAATTAATTTATGATTCCATTTAATATATTCATTTCATTTATATGAGTAAAAAATTCTAGATCAATACTGATCATAAGTTAAAAAATTCACCCTTTAAAGGGATATATGTAATTAGAGGGATCTTATAGAGGATTAAAAAAATATCCAAAATTGGAAGGTGACGAATCATTGAGTAGATAAAAGTGATGTCCAATGTAGGTGGTGTTAGATTCATTTTTTCAAGATCATTAGAGGGGAGTTATTCCAATTCTTCTTCAATTGAGGATACTTTTTGAGTGATTCCATTAGTGTAGGTTCCTAGGGAACTTTAATCCTTAAACAATCTATTGTATTCTATCTCTTGATGATGGATTGGTCTCCTTATTTAAAACTAACCTTCCCCCCATCATTTTTGTTTTAAAGTTCATTGATGACATACCTCCCAAACAGTGATTGGAGGAACGCTAGTTTGAAAGAGGGAATGAGAAACCTCAAATCCCTTATCAATTTATGGAAGGAAATCAAGCATCTACAGACAGATTAAATAAAGGTAGTGAAGGTTATTTGTACTGTAGTATTGAAGTATTACATCTTTATTCAAGACAATAACAATTTTCATGAAATATTCATGGAATTGAGTACTTTTATGTATGAAGTGTATAGGATTTTTGTCATTAAAGACAAGTTAAATGTTTGAATAATCATGTAGATAATGTATTCTGAACACAATGATGTTTCCAATCCCAAGAAAGAACAAAATATTGATGATGAAACTGTGGAAATATTAAGGGATCCACAAAATGTAGAAGAAATAATTGAAAAAAATAAAAACAATGCAGCATCCCAGTGTATAATAAAATAATCAGGGTAAGAAATCAGGGTATAAAATTTAAGGTTGATTGGAATCGACACAACCAACCTCTTGACCCCAAAAATTCAATGCTCATTAGTTATCTTGGGGTCACAATGAGGATGAATGTATCAATTGATATTTACTCTTGTCACTGCGTCCAACCTGTAACAAATAAAATCCTTTGGAAAGATATAATGGTAATGTTACAATATAATTTTTCTATTTTACTAAAAAATTATATAATAAAATATTGATTTTTTTTCATTATTACATACAAAATTCTTTTATTTTAGAATTTTTTCATAATAATTTTTTCTTAATGGACACTAAAAAATACCATAGAGGCTTCCGGACTCTTATGATGAGGTTATATCTTAGGGATACTGAGAGGAAAATAAATCCCCCCCCCACCACTTAGTATTGATGTTTGGTGGTTATACTATTATCTTGAATGCCTATCTCTGCTCTTTCTGCCTTTCGCGGTGTACTAGACTCCAGTTTGGTCTGGTATGGAGGTGTTTTTAGCGGTTTTTGGATGGTGTTGGTGGTCACGTTCGGCGTCAAGGGAGTGTATCGGTGGTGTGGCTCTGGTGCTTGGTCTCGGTAGTTGCATCTCATGTTGGTTCTTGTCTATTCATAGGGTTCTTTTTGCTTTGTTCTTCTCAGATTTTTAATGGTCCTTTGACTTTGGTATTGTTGTTCGGCCTTAGATGATGTCTGGCCTGGTGATGTTTCAGATTGGAAGATGGTGGAGCCTCCATCAGTTTGAATTTTTTATCAGTTTCCGTGATATTCTGGTTTGGTTTCCATTCTTGCAACATCAGTAGTGTTAGGCAAAGGTTTTTTTGTTCGACTCCGATGTTATTTTGGGTTTTTAGGTATCAATTTTCCTGGTTCGTTGCCTTCTGCTTCGATAGCTTCCAGTGGTGGACGGTGTGGTCGGTGATGGAAACTATGGTGACGATGAAGGTGGTGGTTCTGAGAAGCGATGATGATGGAGGTGACTATATTGTGGTTTGTCGTCGGATCAAATCGAAGCAGGTGAGAGAATTACGCATCTCAAGGTGGCTCTTGGTTCAACCCATAATGATGCAGTTGGCACGTGATATGAAAAGTAGTTTTAGGATTTTGAAATTTGAATTTGAAACCATGTTCGTGGTGCGGCGCTTTGGTTCTGAAGAAGTGGGACGTAGTGGTTTTCTATTGTTTTTGGAATGTGGTGTGTTTTTGTAATATAGTGAATCTTTTTGAACCTTGTGATGTAAGGTTACAACTTACCCTTAAAGTGGCTATTGTAAAATATCAAAAAATATATTTGGAGTATAAATAAATAAACGTGGACTTATTTTCAGAATCATCATAATGAGAAATCGTTTCAGGGGTATTATGGTTGATAATATATTATTATACACTATTTATTTTATCCAAATTGATTCAAAATTTTCAATTTATGAAACATAAAAAGAGTGATGAAAATAAAGAACATGCATAAAAACCAGTGTACCCCTATCGCAAAGGAAGGATGGGGTACACTATATTTGAGAAAAAATTGGTGTGTATTTTAAATCAACAAAAAAAAATTAAGTATGTGGTATGAATCAAAATATAGTCCTTTATTTATATGTAAATTTATGAATCAAAATATGAAGTCACATCCATTCCACATCATGTTCTATAGAAGGAGGCTCATATAAATAAGGATGGTATATTAGTTGATGAAAACACAAAATTAGTATCATAAGCATGTGTAAGTAAGAAATAATTTTAATTTGTTATGATTAATAAAAATATTTCATAAAAATTAATAATTTCATATTTTTATGGTTTCAACATAAGAATCAATAACGGTCTTACAAGGAGAAAAGGGACTTTCAGTGGCTTTGAAGCTGCATGAATAATATGGTATCGTTATAGGATTAGGTTTCAGAGTCTCTCCTCAATCATATTTCGAGAAGAAAAAACAACATAAAGATACATTTAATAAAATGAGATGATGCAGACACAAATAGACTCACTACAAGATATTATTTTGTGTTTTGGTTTGACAGACCAATGTATACGAAAGAATCAAAGTGAACCAGTTGTGGAGAAAATATATGCACAGGAACCAAATGACCCCACTATCTTTGATTCTAGTAATTCCCCCCAACTACATACCTTACCAAAGCAAATTAATTTTTTCATTACTCTTTCTCCTAAATGTGAATAAAAAAACTTCTTATAACTTTTTATTTCCAAAATAATGCAGGGTATATTTTTGTGTGATTTTTATCTGTCAATACCCATATACCACTGTGTTACGATGGGTACAATGTATAATATCTTCAGAGACCAGCTATGTATTCAACCCCTCCCAAAAAATCACATGATATTGGGGATTGAGGTAGCTTATAATCCTACTACTATGTTTCATATTCCACTTGATGATCCACGTATTACAATGGTTGAAGTTTCTATTAGAGCTTCCATATCATGGTAATCTAATCTTATAAAGATACATGAGGTACATGTTTAACAAATTTTATCATATGAATAACATGTAATTGTTAATGATAAAAGGTCTGGAGTGAGGTATGATATTATAGATGGATAAAGTGGCAGATAAATGAATCATCGAATCAAGAAAATCTAGTGGATTGACCAAGAAAAAAAAAATGGACTTCTGAGATTACCTTCTCCCCAACAGATTCAAAGCAATATTTACTATCATTAAAAATTCATAAAGAGACCAAATTTAAAGATAAAACTATGTCTTAAATTGAATAAAAAGAATACATATAATGAGTTTCCTTCACATACATTATTGGTCTTGGGACTCTAACTGAGATTCTCAAGCATAAATGGATGGCCCTCTCAGTTCTGAATACATACAAAAAGTACATTTTCATAATATATCTCTCCAAATAGTGAGATGAATATGTTTATTAAAGTTAATAACATTTAATTTTTTGTACAGGTGTTTATATTACAACTATATAAATTGAAGATTGTATGAAGCATGATTTGGATTCATTAATCCCATTATCATTTCTATGCCACAAATTACATTCAATGAGGAATAAATTAAGAATGAAAAAGACGAGTTACTCAAAGAATTTCATTAAAAATCATAAGATGATATAATATTTTTTATCCCTATAATGCAATGGTAAAACTCTATGATGTAATCACATAAAATATATTTTTCATTTTTCATTACTTAATTGTTCTTGTTTTTTTAGAAAGCATTGGATGATGATATCAGTTAACATAGACACCTAGAATATTTATTTTTTTGGATTCTAGGCATGGATTTACAACCAACTGACCACACATGATTTTTATTGTAAATATATAATACACTAAAATAAATATTTTATAGATAAACATAAAATTATATGTTCGGTATGTGTTTTAATGAGAATTTAGTTATGAGAGGGTGGTCACTAAATACAGTCTAGATCATGGCATGAAGTCAGTGTCTGAAAATCTAAATACTGTGTATTATTAAAAATGAAAAAAATAAGGTATATATAGAAATATTTAACTATTAAAACATTTCAAAACAATTTACTTATTTTGTTTAATATTTTTTTTGTGTCTAAAAAAATATAATTCCATCAATTGGGGGTATTATGTTTTCATACTTGTGATAGAAAACAAAAAGTATGACAAGAATAGCATCCCCCAACCGGTAATTAATGAAGGTAATTATAATTTCCTTAAATATTTTTCATAATAATTTTTGTTTCTATATTTTCTTAGTACTATCAAGATTTTTGACAAAAGAGTTTCTCAAAATCAGAAATTTATTTGTTTAGAGATGGGTGGGAAGCATTCTTTTTGTTAGAATGTATACCAACAAAACATTTAGGTTATTACCTACAATATTAGTGATCTAGTAAGATTTATGAAATTCCAAATATATTTGGGATGTGATGAATTATTATGAGATTTAATATATATTATTTTCAATATATTTCTCAAGGAGAAGAGTGAGGGATAAAATAAATTTGTTTAGAAGCACTAAACTACAAATAAAAAAAATTGGGTAATCGTGGAGGTGGAGGTGGAGTTGGAGAAAATGGCAGAGTTGGAGATAGATTCAAAGGTAGAGGCAGAGTCAGAGTCGAAGACTGACATGGAGGAGGAGGCATAGACGAAGACCGATACAGAGAAGGATAAAAATCATTTTCTTAAAAACAATTAATTTTGTGGGAAATGGAGTATAATAAGGATAATGCCATGATTGTGTTTGGTAAAAAAAATTAAATGTTCACACAACACTTTTCACTTAAGATAAGATCAATTGTGTGTCTTTCCAGTTTAAAATGACATTTTAGTAAAAAACACATGTGGCATAATCAAAACTGAAAAAATGTATTTAGATTGTTTTGGTACTCTAGTAAAATGATCCATACATAATTTTTGACATGTAGGGATTATCTTCACCTCAGTCTGACGTACATTGTTACCGGTATGACTCTAAGTGTCCATTATCAGTTTAAAATTGAAATTTTAATACAAAACATTTTTACTCACCGAAAAATGAGAAAACACACTAATATTGTCTTAATAATATGGGATAATGACTCATAATTCATTTGTGAGATGTATGAATTTGTCTCTTGTCTAACCCATACACAATGCCACAAGTATAACTCAAAGTGCATGTTTCTAGTTCAAAATAACATTTAATTAAAAAAAAGTTGGCATACTCCAAACTGAGGAAACACATTATGATTTTTTTTAATTCTTTAGTAAAATGATCCATGATTCATTTGGGATGTGTATAATTCATCTGCGCCTCAATCCTATGCACAATGTGACAGGTATGACTCCAAGTGTGTCTTTTTTATTCAAAATTGACATTAATTTTAGTGAAAAAAAACAACTGATATACTGAAAATATATAAAACCCATTTATATTGTTTCAGTACTTTAGAAAAAGTATCCATACATCATTTGTGATGTGTAGGTATCAGCCACACCTCAATCCACCGCACGGTGTGACAGGTATGACTCCATGTTTTCATTAATATTTTAAAATTGACATTTTAATACAAAAAAAGTGCCACTCACTGAAAACCATGAAAAAAAACTTGGATTGTCTTTATAATTTAGTAAAATTATCCATAACTCATTTTAAACATGTATGAATCTGTCTCATGTCAAACCCACACACGATGCCACCTATATGGATCAAAGTGTGTGTTTCCAGTTTAAAATGAAAATTTAGTAAAACACGCATGTGGCATACTCAAAATGGAGTAAATACATTCTGATTGTTTTTATAATTTCTTAAAATTATCCATGATTCATTTGGGACATTTATCATTCAACTTAACCTCAATATGATGCACAGTGTGACTGGTATGACTCCAAGTGTGCTTTTTTTATTCAAAATTGCCATTAATTTTAGTGAAAAAAACAATTGACTTACTCAAAACTATGAAAATGAATTTGGAATGTTTTGGCACATTATTAAAATTATTCATACATCATATTTAGAATTTAGGGATCACTTTCACCTCATTTTTATGCACGGTGTGACTGGTATTACTTCAAGTGTCCATTATTAGTTAAAATTTGATATTTTAATACAAAAAAGTGGCACTCACTGAAAATTGATCAAATGTGATCAGATTGGCTTGATAATTTGGAAAAATTATTCATAATTAATTTTTTACATGTATAAATAATCCTCATGTCAAACCCACACATGATTCCACCTATCTGGATCAAAGTGCATGTTTCCATTTTAAAATGAAATTTTAGTAAAAAACACACATGGTATACTCAAAACCAAGGAAACACGTTCCTATTATTTTGATACTTTAGGAGAACAATACATGAGTCATTTTTAAAGGTATAATTTAGTCATACCATAATTTGATACATAGTGTGATTAATATGACTCCAAGTGTGTCTTTTTTATTCAAAATATACATTAATTTTAGTAAAAAAATTAAATGACATACTCAAAACTGAGAAAAATAATTTAAATTATTTTGGTACATTAGAAAATTGATCCAGATGTAAGTTTTGATGTGTAGGGATCATCTTCACCTCAATATGATACATGGTGTGATCGGTTGGACTCTAAATGTCAGTTATCAGTTTAAAATTGACATTTTAATACAAAAAATTTGTCACTCATTGAAAACTAGAGAAAATGCACTCATATTGTCATGATAATTTGGGGAAAAAATGATAATTAATTTTTTAAATTTATGAATTAGTCCCATGTCAAACCTACTCACTATGCCACCTATTTGTCTCCAAGTTCATGTGTCTAGTTTAAAATGATATTTTTGAAAAAAACACACATGGCTTACACAAAACTGAGGAAGCACATTCTGATTGTTTTGATACATTAGGAAAAAGATCCATGATTCATTTGGGACATATATCACCCAGTCATTCTTCAATAAAATGAATTTTGTGACCAGTATGCATTCAAGTGTGTCTTTTTTATTCAAAATTGACATTAATTTTAGTCAAAAAAACAACCAACATACTCAAAACTGAGAAAACACATTCATATTGTTTTTTTACAAAATAAAAATGATCCATGTGTCATTTGTGATGTGTAGGGATCATCTGAACCTCAAACGGATGCACGGTGTGACCATTATGACTCCAAGTGCGTCTCTTTATTCAAAACACATGTTAATTTTAATAAAAAAAACTGACATACCCAAAACCAAGAAAACACATTCTTATTATTTTGGTACTTTAGGAAAAAAATAATAAGTCATTTGGGATGTGTATGAACCAATTACACCTAAATTTGACTCACGGTGTGATTAGTATGACTCCAAATGCTTCTTTTTATTCAAATTTTACATTAATTTTAGTAAAAAAATCGATAGACTCTACAATAGTGCTTTATTTTTTCTTGTAATTGTGTTAGAAATTTTATTTTATTTAAATATAGTATTTTTATCTTATTTTGGTAATTTTTGTTGTCTTTTTTGTTGACGTAGTGTGTTGTTGCAGCACACTGCACCTGTTTCTAGTAATGTAGTTTGATGTTGTATTACACTACAGTTTTAAAAATTATCAGTGCTACTAAATGTGATGATAAAGAGACCCTTTATCATCTCTTTGAAAATCACTAATAAAGGAAACTTTTATCAGTGCTGATAAATTCTATCTTTATCAACACATTAAAAAGTAATGATAAATCATGCATTTATCAGTGATTTTTAAAAGCACTTATAAAGGGTCTATTTATCAGTGCTGAATAAATGGACTAATAAATGGGGTATTTTATCAGTGATTTTAAAATCACTAATAAATTTATGATTTATCAGAGCTTTTATTTGTGTTGATAAAAACCGAGGACATTTAACCACGCTAACGTAGTAAACGCTTTTCTAGCATGGATAAAGGTTGATTATAGCATTGTTATAGGTGTTTTTGTGGTGGTTATTGAGTATAATTTTTACAATGGTCAAATCATGAGAGGTATGGGGATAAGAGGGGGTGAGGGGTGGTATTTATAGTGGAGGAGATGAGGGTTTTCCATTATTTTAATAATTATTTTATTATTTTTCTCAAGATAAGAAATGGTATTAGTTATTGTGAACAATATAGAAATTAGTGCATGTGAGTTCTAAATAACAGTGGTCGCCTCAGTATAAAATCACTCATGACCCAATAATTCAATTATTTGGCTTATTTCGTAAATTATTATATTTCAATATTCAGAAAAAATTAAAGTATTTCAGAAAAATCCAAAAAATTCACCGTAACCATTTTTTGACCTCCAGAATTCAAAAATGAACTCCATTTTTTGAAAATAATTTTATAAATATGAGAAATTTAATTTTTAAATGAAATCATAATTTATTCAAAAAATATCAGTTTTAAAATTATATCTCATTTTATAGCACTAGAAAAATTAATTAAGGTCTCATATAATTATTTTATAATCATAAGACAATAAAATATTAATTAATGAATATATTTTATAAAATATTTTATTTTAAATAATTCTATTAATTATAATATTTTCAATAAACATTTATGTTTTATAAAAAAACCATCACTTAATCTATCATTTTCAAAACATTTATTTACTCATTCCAATATATAAATATATTATATTTTCACATATAAGATACATAAATTTTATTTTTACTTTCATAGGTGTGGTTACTATTCTATTGGATGCTTTACTATTAATAAGGTTTGTATTAGTATTCCTAAGGTCAAGTTATTATTCCATTAGAAAAGATTCCTTAAAATATCATATATTTCATTATAAATTTGTAATATATTTAACTATTTAATTTCAAAAAGAAAAAAATTTATTTTATAAGTACCTTGGTTGTTACACTAGGTTTTCCATACTCCATGGAAATGGAATAAAAATGAGAGATAAGGTGGAAGGAAGGATGAATTATTAAGAAATCAAGTTAACCTCAATCTATAACACTAAGGATCAAATAATTATCCACAAAGGAGTGGGGAGAAGCCCATGACAAGGGGAGAGGGATTCATTAGTCTATAGAGACAAATGAGGATAAAAAACTTACAATCAAAAGGGGAAATAGTCAAAACCCACTTTTTAGTGACATAGTCACACTGAAAGGCTTGAATGCGTGGTTAATCAAACTATATCGAAACTTTTTAAGAGCCATTATCTCTCCAAAAAATGTCACTTGGTTTATAAAAAAATCGATATGGTTAGATAAATCATTTTTTAACTTTGTAAATGGCTATTATCCCCAAAATGTCACCCTCACATGGTTGGTTATATTTTTAGAAACAAAATTCAATTTCCATGCACCAAGGCCCGTTTCCTAAATTACTGAGGTTCTTGCCCACCAACCCTTGAAACTATTAGAAATTAATAGAAAGATAAATAAAACTTGAAAAAATATACCAATGACCCAGTGGGTATAACAATGTGTCCAGTCTCCATTAAATCATGTGATCAATTGTTTATGGTAACATCACATACCATATAAAGCTCCTGGAAATTCATATTCTTTATACAAGTTATACATCAACTATGAATTCTCACTTCATGTGACCAATGACCATTTTTCATATTGTAAATTGAATAACCCTTCATGAAATTACATTCACAAACCACGCCTATATGTATTCTTAATTATCATAAACAATAAGAATGACTCATCTTTATAAACATAGAAACAACTTCATTATAATTGAAATTCTCAATGGAACTCAAACTTTTCAAACAATTTTTTTCCTTATATATTATTTCCAAAACACCATGCTAAGAACTCTGAAGAAAGTTCTACAAACATAATCTTCTAAGATATTTGATAATCATGAAACAAAATTCTTGGGTTCAATTTTTATTCAGTAATTTTCTTCTTCACAATATATTTATATCACTTGAAAATAAATACAACTCACAAAATATGGAATCAATAATCACCCCCATTGTATTTATTGGAAATACCTTATAAATTATGTGTTAATATGTGTTTTATTTATTTCTATTCTCCCTCTTTCTCATAAAAATTTCATTTCACTTTCTCTCTCCATTATTGAAAAAGAATACAAATAACATAGGGATGTTATATCAATTCATACCGAAGAATTTTTATATATAACACTCTAATTTTTAATTCTACATGATCCATACTTGATATAAAATACAAGTGGGTTTCATCTTGGCAACACCACCAATCCATATTTTGTATTTTCTAAAAGAACTTTTATGGGAAAAGTGTGAACCCTAACAAAATTCAAACCATAAAGAAGTCCAATTTCATCTAGACAACAAGTTTGTCTATTTTCAACTGAACTTGATACCAAATGAAATGATAAATTTTTAAATTTCTTAAAATATATCCAAATGATTTCTATCCTTATAACAATTGTGATAAAAAAAATTATAGACTAAATTTACCTGAAAATCTTGCACACACTTCAAAAAATTGGTCAAAACATTCAGGTACAAAGCAGTAATTATATTCTAGGAAACAAATTTTAATCTTCTTAAAAACAAAATATTTCAATGCCATTCATATGGAATAAATCCCCCCCCCCATGTAACGATTTTTTTTTAGTTAATAAGGATCAGAGAATTGAAAATAAATACCTTTTCAATGACACTCATTCAAAAAAAAATCTATCATAATTTAGATTCATGTGAAATATAGATTCTAGAAGCTTCTTATTCACTCTCATCTTATCTTCCCTTTATGAATATACTCTGAATGATCTTCATAAATATGAATCTATTCAATATATATTTTTCAGGATTTGAATACCTATAATACACCAAAATGGATCTTCTACTTATGTTTGTCCATATTTGAAAACTTTGACATCTTCATCAAACAATATCTTCCATAAACATATTATTTCGAATTTAAAAAATATGACATCAAACTAGGATGGTATCCTATTCAATTTTATTTAACATTTCAATAATAAAAAATTCTTTTTAATTCATCAAAGATGGTCCAATAATCATATTTTCCAAAATATCAACGGAATAATCAATATTGTATTTTGAATTCTTTATAGGTTTTCGATATTGACAACATGTCCACTTTCCCAGGTTCTCCCCCTAAGACAATACTTCACCTTCAAATCCCTGCATTTTACAACATATAAAATTTAAGGGAATAAGGTGGTTCATCCATTTCATTAAAGAAAAAAAGTAAGGTTGATATTATTTTATCAAAAATGCTCCTTTATTTCTTAAATTTTTCATGTTTTCACATGTGAAAATAAATTCTGATTTATCTTAAGGAAGCATGGTGGCCATCACATCCTTAATTTTTTTGTGTTTGAAATTTCTCTTCTCGAGATATTTAAAGAACATGTATCACCTACTGAAACATTCATATTCCTTGATAACTCTTCTTATGTTGGATTTATAGTGAAGAAATCTAAAGGAGTATGTCTATCCATATTTAACTTCACATATAGTACTATTTCAACACATAATTTTTCTTTTCTTGAAAACCACTAATATAATTTTGCTTTTTCATGTGAAGAATATCATTCTCCTTTGGAACTAGATTTATCTTTTCCCTAATCCAACATTATTATATTCTCTAAATATGTTATCCGAATTACAAGTTTAACTTTTTCGTAAATTGGAAGAATTTTTTTGTTATTCACATTGAAAAATATTAGTTTTCTTCTTTAAATCAAACATGTTAGATATTTCAAACTTCCTGGTATTCATGGATTTGTTTTGAATTTAAATTTCATTTTTTTATTGTATACGGGTTTCTCACCTATATTTTTTGACACCTTCTTGGAGGTATGTTGATTTGAATCTTTAGATTTATTTTCTTCTTTTATAAGTATGATTCTTCTTTCATCACCAACTTCTTTTATATTATCATCCCATTTGGTTAAAATATATATTGAGATTATCATGTAATACTTCTATTATAACAATAATATAAAACATCACATATATCCTTAAATTCATTATATCTATTTATAGTATATAGATTCTTCTTAATCAAGGGATATATATTTCTATCAAGACTAGACCCCCTTGAAATATGATTCCTTTGTTCTTATAAAATAAGTGGATTTTACCAACAATCCAGTGGAAAATATCCAAAATTATCACAACACCAAAAGAGTACAAAAAAATTGATATTCTATTTTATACAACAATTTGTTTAAAATTTTCAGACATGGGTGTATGCTACCATTGGGCTTTCTCCACCACTAGTTGGGCTGCTTTTGGGGAACCATATTTTATACTTCTTCTTGTATCCACCAAAAATATGGTGCTAGTATTTTAATCCCTTTTATTCATCCATTTTTATAGATTTATTATATAAACCTATAATATTTATTGAAAAAGGTTTATCATGGAGCATAGAGTTTAATTTGGATAGTACCTCTTTCTTTAAATTTACATAAGATAGATTATTAAGTGATGTCATAATCTTATTGTCAAATTGTATAGGTCTTATTTCATCAGAATCCTCCATTAAAGATTATGTAAAGTAGAAAATTTCACATTCTTTTATGAATACTCAATACATTCATTTTCAATATTTACCTATTAAACATTCAATTCTAGGCACTTTATATTGAGGGTGTGATAATTATATTTAATCATAGTCACCTTATCTTTAAAATCCTTCTTTAATATTTCATTTAACTCTTCATGCATTTTACTTCTGTCTCAAATTAAAATGTCATGTTCCTTGATTCTTTTTTCCTTCACATCCAACTAAGATTTTTTTACATAAATGAAAGATATTTTATCTCTTTCTAGTGCTGGGATATTTTCTTCAAGTAATTTAGAGGTCTAATCAATTTTTAGATTGTCATGGTCCACTCTTCTTCAAATTTGGAGAACTTATCTTCATGTTCATTATTCCCTAATTCTTTAGCTCCAACCCATTTAGATATCCTTATATAGGATAAAACCTTTTCTTACAAATCCTTCTTCATGTTATCTAACTCCTCCTCAAGTTGAGTGACCTTATCTTATATACATTCAAAGAGTCCACAGATAATAGGGACTAATTATTTGGGAAATCTATAAAATATGTCCTTTAATGCGGAAATTGAAATATCAACTGACATTTCATTTCTCCCGTAAGTTATTGAATATTATTTAGGATGGTTGGATAAATAATTAACATATAATTATTTATTTCTTGAGTTTCTTAAACCAGTTGAGGTAGAATGACTATCCAACATCTTATTAGTTGCATCAATCACCATGTCTTCTCTTTACAAACCAGATGTTTCTTCTTTTTATCCCATCATGTAGAATCTAAAACTTTATATTTAATAAAAAATTGGGGAAAAATTCTATAATAACCTATTCTATTTACATTTTTTGTTCATCACAGTATTTATAGAAGCTAAATTCTGATCATAAATAGATATATCTTTTCTACATACGTACTTCATTATAAATCAATAAATAAAACCCAAATCTTAAAAGGCGAATAGATTCCAATATATATAATATAATCAAAGGTGAACCTATATCTGTTACAAATTGTTGTGAAAAAATTGGGATATAATCAATATTGATGGGGTGAATTAGTGTTGGTTCCATTATAAAACTAATTTATACAAATTAATCCTTTTACCTCTTTGGATAGTTAAGATCTTGATTCTATCATTATATTAACTTTTCATTCATTTATCATCACACTCACAAAGTGGATATGATATTTACAATGTCCTCATTTCAATAATAAAGGATAATCCTTGGTTCAATTCAGAAATAATCGACCACACAACCCATTATAAATAATCACCCAGTTACAAGATGGAAAGGTATATACTAAAAACTTTTGTTGCACTATAGTTTCTTTGATATTATTTTTATGCCTCTTTACACAAAGGTGTATCCTATACCTAATGATGATTATTGGTGCTTGTAATAGGTAATATCATTCCAATCTTAATTAAATTTTAAAACATAGTCAACACCTCTTTTAATTTTGTTTTCACATTTTCACACTCACTATTCATGGTAGAAAGTCTGATTGATGCTCCTTCCTTCTATTAATTATGTAAAAATAGGTCTTCAAAACCTTCTTATTGTGTGAAAATTATAATCAACTCATCCAAATAAACTTCTCATTCTTCCTATGTAGTATAACTATACAACACTATTTTTATCATATCTTCTTCTCCTCCATTTTATTATCTTCTTCTTCTACAGTGCGTATGATTTACACTAGTTTTTTACATAATGGATTTGAATCACAACATGTGTATAAGGATTATTATACTAGAGTGTATATCCTTATTATTGTAACTAGAATATACTCTTATAATAATAGTTTCAAACATCAATCTCTAATATTTTATATTTCTACTTAATTGAATTATATTCTATAAATATAATAATAAAACATGATTCATCAGTTAACTTCATAATTTACACATTCGTTGATATTAACAATACCACATGAACACTTTATTTGAATTACCAAGTTTTATGATAATTGATATCCTCGGGTATCTTCCATATTCACTATCAGCTAGATCCACATTAATCAAACTGTTTTTCCAGTCTTTGATACTATTCCAACATTCCTTGAAGACTCAGGTAAATACATGGTTCTTAATTATTATTTTATTTCAATAATATATGGAAATATTTTACTCCCATGACTCCATATATTCCAAAAATTCAAACTATATTCACATTTACATATTGAATATTCATTAGTTTAAGTCATGTATCCCTTTCTTTATGGATCTACATTCATTTACCTTTATTAACCATTCTTAATCAAGTCTCCTTCATTTGTTGTGATATTTCCCCACAAATATTTCTTCCAATACATTAGTCAACCAACCTATATCAAGATGAGAATTATTTTGAAATGTATTTTTATTTAATACCTTTTTACCTAGAACCATATAAAATATTCATGTGATAAATATTGTGATATCCTCATTATAATGACTCAAGAAACTCTTCACATATGTGATGCATTTTTCATACATGACCAATTCACATATGTTGTTATTGATATTAATATTTCTTGAAATTGAAATTTCACATCTGTATAAAATTCATATATTTCAACCATTCACCTATGTTTATGCATTCACATACATAACCAATTCACTTATGTGAGCCGTTTTCTTTTATAACCAATTTTTATACACATCAAAGTATTTGGGTATTTATATTCTCTTACATAACCAATAATGTATCTATAATTACATGTATAGAGATATACGTTCATGGATACTAAAATAAATAGTATATAATTCATCAATATAGATTTTTCTATGTAGAAAAAACTCATATGTGGATATGCAAATTCATAGACGTGGATCTACACTTATTAAACTAGTAACCTAACATGAACTTATTTTTCAACTTTATACCTTATTTAATAAATGTATTCATTCCATTTTTAAATGATAATGATGATTAATACCATGATATATTATTTTTTGAAGATCAGTGTACCATGTATCACCATATTTAACTATTTCCTTAGTATCAATTACATATCACTATCTTCATAGTAAGCTTTGAGACTTACTGGTTACTCCATTTCTCAAACCACCATCTGGTTAACCATTCAATAAATAAACCTATCATGAAATCCCATAGTTGGTTGACCTACCATTCTATAGATATGAAATCATACATGAATTAGGTTTTCATTTTTATATGATGTTGGTTAACATCACTACATGTGGTCACTTGATTATGGTAACATCACCTACCATATGAAGCTCATTGTGAGTAATATCCTTCATGTGATTAGTAAATCAACCCTAACTTCATTCTTTATGTGATTGGTATCAGTTCTTTATGTTGTTAGTTGAATCTCCATTCATTAACTAACCTTCAAAAATTTCATCTGTATATATATTTTTAATTCTCAAAAACAACATGGATGGAAAACCATAATAAAATTAAAAATCAATTCATTAAAAATTTAATTCTATGTGGATATGATACTCTTTAAAAAAAAACTAATGTCCATAAATATTTTTCTAAAATATCCATGAAAAGCACTCTTAAGCAGCTTATTCAAACACAATCTTCCAATATATTTTAAAATCATGAATCAAATTCTTGGGTTCTATTTTTATTAAACAATATTATTATTCACAACATATTGACATCTATTAACAACAATTAAAACTCACACAAAGTGGAATCAACACAAAATATCCTCTGAATTATTTATGAAGTCGAAATAATCATGTTGAACATAATGATTTCTAGGCCAACATTTTTGGGAAACTATATTGATGTTTTCTTCTCACCATTAATAGATAATTAGAACGTTTTATGGGAGAAATTTATAAGTGTGTAAAATTATTATGAGTAAAAAAATTTGCATGTAGTTATTATGTTCACTATAAATAACTTCCCAGAATATGGATATTTTTCTAGACGTGGTGTTAAAGGGAATGAATCTTGTATTATTTACGAAGAATGGACTCATGTTTTCAAGTATAATATGGGATAAAATTAGTTTACATGGATCATCAATGTTTTTTCTATATATCACTCTTATTGAATATTAAAAAGGTCTTCAATTACTCATGGAAATTTGATATTATTCCAAATAATTTTTCCAATAATTGGAATTTGGAGAGGGTGAGAAACATTGGTTTCATATTTGGAATGACATAATTAATTTGAATAGGTAGAAATACATATAATAAATGATCAATATTTTGTGAGATTATATGTTAGATATATCACAATATCAAACAAATCATTGATGTGATACATGTTGAGAAGAATCAATTGATGGGTTTACTATAACATTGTTATATATTAAAGGAAATACTAATAATGTTTTGAATAAAAAATTAGACTTAATATCAAACGGAAAATATTTTGATTTAGTTCCCACTTCTAAAATAACATGAACACACTTTCCTCTATTTTTCCACAAATTATCCAAGAGGGAGAAAATAAATTTTTTCAATGATTATTGGGAATTAAGGTGACTCAGAGTTACTCTTAAATTTTAAAAGAATCATTGAAATATTTGATATTAATAGACTTGAAATAACTTTATTGTATTGTAATGATAAAATAACTCATGCTAGTTATATTTTGTGGAATACTAATCATCTATTTCTAATTGACTATCCCCAAGGTGTGTTATTTTTTTCAACTCTATTTATAATAAATTGATGGATCTAAATTAATTTAATAATTTAGATAAAAAATTAGTTAATATACTTTTCCAAATAGAAATGTACTTTCCCCATCCTTTTTTATATCATGGTATATTTAATGGTTCATTTTGTGTAATAAATAATGTTATATAGACATATGTACTTACATTGGATGTATAATTTTGAGAGGTATATAAAGATAATGAAAGGGTATGTTAGGAATCAAAATAAACTAGAAGACTATATGTTTTAGAAGTATATTTCTGAGTTTATGGGAGAGTTTTCTATTATCTAATTATCTCTAATGGAGCATGTTGGTTTACCTAATTCTCACTATGAATGAGTCAATTTTGTGTGAAAGAGGATCTTTGACGTGAAAATAAAGTCAATTACAAGAATGAAAATAATTCAGGAACATTTATACATTTTTAATAACACATACGATGCTCAATAAAATATAATATCACATATTAATGCATTAAAACAATTTTATCTGAGGAAGAAATAAGTGTGGGTACTGTATGAGTATAAGAAAACTATTTTTTCAATGTTTAAAGAGATCATAAATAGTATATATGATGTTTTAGAAACATTAATATGTTTAGATGAAGACCTAGGTTTAAATTTGATAGCATGGTTCGAGTATGAAATTATTGTCTATAAGTTTTATACTAAAGACCAGGAAAACATAAGTGAAGATTAGAATAGTTGTTTATTGTTGTTCCCTAGAGAAATTCATTTTTTGAGTAAGAAATTAAAAAACTCAATCTCTACATCAATTTATATTATAGATTATTTTAAGATATATAGGATATAGATTACCTTGAATTTCAATTTCTTGTGTTCAAACATAAATGGGTTTTCGATAATAGTGGTGCTAAAAATAATGAATTTGAGTTTAAACTAGTATATTTGATTATATTGGGATATAAAATGACCCTTTTATCATGTAAATTCAAGCATAAAAAGATTCCTATATTCTTGATCCATAAAATATTTTTTGGTCTATCATTTTTCAAGGAAAATCAGTATTTTAGTTATGAAAAAGTTGGTGATGATTATGACTTATATGATATCCCTGCATCAATAAAATTCCTATCAGAGGGTATTGATAACCATGGTGTATACATGATTAATTCAAAATTAAATGATTATTAAAACTGAATGTGGGAAAAATCCATTAGTAATTTATTAATATTAAAGGTACTTTATATTTATTTCAAATATGAATTTTCAAATTTTGAAAAATGTGAGATATATTATTTCTAATTGTATTATTTATTTAATTCTCATATTTTAAAAAAATATGCGTTAAATTGTTTGTTTAATTCCCTAAAATTTATTTCTTATAAATGTTATTTTTTTATGAAGTTTCTATCATTGTAGATATTTCTTATGTTTTGTCATATTTTATCTATATCTTTTTATGACTCATAAATGTTTTCATAATTTTTTTCATTTTAGTTAAATAATTTAATGAATATGATACAAAGTTTGTTTAGTTTAGTTAGTAACATTTCATAATTGTAATTATATTTTATATTATAATAGATATGGTTGTATCATTTTATATATTTTTTATTAATTTGATTTGAAGAAACATGTCATAACAAATAGTTGATCCATCTCGATCTTCTAGGGAGTACCATTTCCATACTTATATTATGAATCCTCCTCATTACTCTATATATGAACTTCCAATTTTTGTTTGTAAAGTGAATGATTACTTGGTTGGTAAACATATTAGAACACATTTTCCTAAATTATCACAAACTTTTAACAAGGATAAATGTAAACCTATCAATTTCGATGGTAATGGTAATACTATATATCCAAATTAAAGATATTTTAAATGTTTTTTGGATATGAATTCTCAATAAAAAATATTCATTTTGATTTCTAATTGGTGAATTGTTGACTATATCAAACTAGTTCGGTTATTGGAGACCATTTTTTTAATATTAATAATTATTATTTTATTTATAATGACATTTTTTAATAATATAGATCAATTTGTTTCTTTTCACTTTCAAATGACTTGTAATTTACTTAAAACTAAATAATTCAAGAGAATATTCTTATCTTTTTCTTCAAGGAGATGAAGTGATTTTATGTCATCAATAACTTTAGATTTTTTTTAGTGAAACAAAAAATAAAAATCCATATTAGCTATAAAGTGTTTCAGATGAAGATACATGGATAATTATTTTTTAAAGTATATAATAGGAATCATTTGTGGTATGTACAATATCAAATGTTTAAGTGATTTTTTTGTATAATATCTGAAACAAATCATATTAATGTTTTTTTGTCCTTAACTAATAGTATTTGAGGATATCCTATGAAATGATCCATGAAAAAATGTATACCATTATACTATATCTCTTAGAGGTTATATGTTACTTGAATAACAAATGATACATTGGAAGTTTGAAATATTGAGAGTTCTGTCTTTAGAATTTCCAGAGACCCCCCCCCCCTCCCTTCGGATTAACATGAAAAATGGAAAGGGGCATGAATTGAAAAAAATGAAAAATATACAAAATAATAGTCAATGAATATAGATTCAATGATTATAAGAATAAATTAAAGTTGTTTCTAAAATATTTATAATTTATAACACTAAAAAATAAAATATTCTATATAGTAATCCCTTAAGGAGAAAAGCACGGAAGGTGCCATCATACTAGAGGGTTGGATGTATATTTTGGATACTTCATTAATAAATTAAGAATATTTGGGTTATGTATAACGATATGAGCCAAGTCTATCTATTAAAAAAGAATAATTTCATCCTAGAAATTCCTCAAGGGAGGATTTATATAAGGGTATAATATAATATTTAGAAGAAAAATTTAGGTATATAGGAGAGATTATGAAATATAATATTAGATAATATCTGTAGTCAACTTTTATTGACATGAAAATATAGTTTCAGACTATATATCCTGCTCCTCCACATCCTCTTCCAAAAATTACCATCTACTGTGAGTTATATGTTAAGGATCTCCAATATCATATTATATAATATTGGATTATACATTTTATTTGGGATACCTTCAAATATCAATAGATGGGGATGGATTAGATAAAGGTAGTGTTATAGGATATTATAGATGCATCACCTAGAGTTTAAGTCCTCACTGATGAGGTGGCTATAGTTGGATATAGAGTAAAAAAATTATTAATTTTTACATCCATACATATATGATAACTTACCATTATTATATTCATCATCATCATATGAATTTATGTTGTTGTATTTCTATATATCACCATTGATTACTAACATTTATAGGTGCAAATATGTGATTATGATTTGTAAGAAAGATATCTTGGAGCTTTGAGGAACAAATATATTAATCCTCATAATCATAGACACTACATTATAGATAAATAATTGAATGTGTTTCTCAATGATTTTCTAATTTAGTTGTTATGTATTGGATGCTTCTTTATATATGATATATAAAACATATATTCCAAAATAGCTTATAATTTTTTTCTAATTAATTTAATGACTCACGTTGTATTTTTGTATATCATTGGTCATTTTATGTTGTGTGTTTTTTATCTACAAGAAAACAATTCTCACTAGTTATGATCTATACATGGTGACATGAAAGACAACTTTGAAGTAGTATTAGAGAATTAATTTATCTTATTTTAAGGATTATATATTATAATAAAGTATATTTTATTTCATAATTTTTTTCATTTTCAAATAGGGGATAAAATAATTATCACTAGTCAATATAAAAATGGTAGAAAATATCTATTATGTGTGTGAAAATGTTACTTAATTTATAAGTACTATAGTTTATCAGATAATTAAAATTTAATTTTTAGTTGATAACTTATTTTGGAACAGAAATGTTTTCATCAAAATTGAGTTGTCAAATGCTAGTTATATGTATTAAGATTTATGTATGAAATAATTAAAACTGAGATAATTACATATTTTGAAAACATTCAATTTTATTACATATTTTCCTATTATTTATCTTATCATTATATTGAGAATGAATGAAAAACATTTTCCTTTTAATTTATATATTTTTTATGATCATATCCCATATAGTGGGAATGAGATAAATCATCTATGGGGAATATGCACTGATTATTTCAAGATTTTTATTTCTTTTTAGTTCATCTATTTATATTTTCTGTTCATATTTTTTATTTTAAGTATGAAATTTTAAAAAATATATAGTTCTAATAATTTTTTGATATAAATAGATATTAAATAATTATACTTAATGTTATACAACTTGAATTTTATTTTTTGGTGCTATTTTGTTTCATATAAGAGGTTTAGGTATGATAAGTTTTAACTAAATTTATTTTTAAAAAATATTAATTCATAAATTATTAGTTTTTATAAATGATATAAAAAAATAAATTTTGTTTCCGTTATAAAATATCTAATGTGTAAAAAAAAATTATGTCAATTATTTTAAATAAATCGTATAAAAAACATCTTTAACATTGGTTATAATATAATAGACACGAAATTTTTCAAGATTTCTCAACATAGGTGTGTTTTTAATGTTAATAATAATAATAAATGATGTGAAAATGGTATTTTACTTTAAGTAAATTAACCAATGTAAAAAACTATATTTACAAAATTTCTTATTTTGGTGTCGTGTTATAACAGATGTTAAAAACACATCTCTACACTTGTAATGCCATGATATTATGATATTGTACTATATGATTTAGTATAAAATAAATCACATGTGCATATGGATTTAGGTAATATCACTTTTAGATTTCAGATTAAATATCCTATTAACAAGGTATTCATTAATACATTTTATTTTTCAATGGAACATGATTCATAGAGTTCCATTGATGAAATCTGATTTATTTGAGAAAAAGATAGAGCATGAAGAATATAATTCCTTTTTCACAATTAATATAATCTAGAAGATGTGTTTGATGTTGTTGTGGTTAACTTAAGTACAATGATTTAACTTCATTATCAAGGAGTTTTCATTACCTAGTTTTTAAGTAACATTGAAGTAATTTTGACGTCAAAAAAATAAAAAAAAGAGTTATATGATGGAACAGAGATCAATACCTAGTTTTTATTGAATATACCTTTATACCAAAAAATTTAGAAATACTTCCTTAATGAAGTTCATAGAGAAATAAGAAAATAAAGTGACCCTTGGGATATTAATGAGGTTTCTCTAAATTTCTTATAAGGGCAGTTCACTTTGGCATGGAATGACCATAGCATAAATTTTTTATCCAATAAAACAATGAATTAATAGTGTATTTCAAGAAAAAAACACGAAATAATGTGTATAATCCTTTGATTTAGTCTATTTAGGGTGTGTCAAATGAAATCCTTATGTTAAGATGTGCTTTAATTTCTTTATATGTATGTGATATTCAGTGTGAGTGTGATTAAGGCGGTGATAAATTGAATATTTATCATCGTAACAAAAGAAAATGATTCAACGATGAGTGGGGTAAAATATTTAGATGTTTTAATTGGTTTTAACCTTAAATCTCCCCCCCCCACCTATAAGAGTGCCTTGAGACTCATATTCTAATTTATTGGTCCCAATAATCTTCTTTTACTCAGTATTTTATGGATTTGGAATAATATCCTCCTACCACTATGTGATAAAAGCGAATAAAATTTTAAGGACATGAAATTATTCTTAATATAAATGTGGGATGTAGGTATTTCTTATCCAAATATTATTTAACATTTCCCATGTCTCATAAATTAAAACTTTTCCTTAAATTCATTTATCTTCTTTTTAATTTGGCATGTATCCTTGTTTACTTTAGTATAATATATTTTATAAATCATAAAGAATCTTGAAGAGTGAGATTGAAGTATTTAGTATTAATGCTGAAGAGTTTCCTTTAATATTTTTTTGCATCATTTTTGTATCTTAATTTCAATATTATTACATTGCTCATATAACAGAAATAAATAAATTTAATTATCCAAAAATTCATTTTTCTGATATTGAACATCTCATTGATTCTAGATCATAAGTTTTTTATATGTTTATATTACCATGCTTTAAATCTTTTTTTGTGTACATAACTTTTTTAATCTGATTTATTAATTTAATCATGAATTTCAAATATAAACGAGGTTTGGATTTAGTTTTTCAATTCACACCCCTTTTAAATTTTCCTACTATAGTTCATCTCCTTTCCATTTTATAAACTTGAATGATATATTCCATAATCCTAGCATGTTTGTGATTCATATTATCCTATATCATGGTGAGAGATATAAGGGTATCATATGAGATGAAATCCATATTTCATGGAAATTCAAAAATTCCTTGATGGTCATATTATTTAGCATGATATAGAGATATTGTACCCTACAATATTCATAGTGCCTTAACATTATAAATTAACATTCCGGAATCTTCCAAATGTGGTCATCATTATATAAAAGTTTTATATAATGAAATGGTTGGCAGATAAATTTATTCACCTCCTTAAATATTCAAACTAGAGCTCATCTCCTTTCTATTATATGAACCTGAAAGAGATATTCCCTAAATCCTAGCATGTATGTGATTCATATCATCCTATATCATAGTGTAAGATATAAGGGTATCATATGAGATGATATCCATATTTCATGGAAATTCAAAAATTCCATGATGGGAATACTATTTAGTGTGATATAGAGATATTATACCCAACTATATACATGGAACCTGAACATTATAAGTTAGAATTCAAGAATATTCAACCTATAGACATCATTATATAAACGTTTTATATGATGAAATGGTATGGATATAAAATTTTCAATGCAACAATATCATGAATTGGTTGAGTGGAATCTACTCATGTGTCATAACACATGAGAAAATGCCTGTTCACTCAATGAGCATCCTTGAGGGCACTATATAAATAGGAAATACCCATTTTATGAGTTCGTGTGACACTTGTTTGTAGATTTATGAAAATACCTGACTCAAATCTCTCTCGTTATTCCACCATTTACTAGTAAGTCACTATCAAGTCATTGTGAGAAGAGAAATATCACTCTCAGGATGAGTGATTTATTATGTAATATGGATTCACTACAAAGTATGTATATCCTCTGGAAATTTTTTGAGTGATCTTCATCAATTAAAAATGATTAATATGGTTGTGGTGGTAATTTAGTGTACGGTACACATATGAAAGTGTCTTCATTTTACAGTGGCATGATTTCATATATCAATAATAGTGTTCCTAGATTTGGGTTTTTAATTTTCTTATTTTACATCATCTAAGTGGTTTACTATCCTATAAATCCCAACAATGGTATCCGAGTTTTACTAGGAGTTTGATTTCTAAAATGAATTTTTTGAAGAATATACGTATCATAATCTTTAAAAAGCTATATTTTAATGTATCATATGATGTGGCTATGTGTTATTTGTTTGATCTCTCTATCTAGATTTATGGTATAGGATATCATAATGGATAATTTTATTTTCTCTCAGTCATAAGCTATGATAGGTGTGTATTATAGGGTTTGATATAATGATATCCCATGGTTTTATTTGATGTCATAAGTTATGATATAGGTGATATCATTAGTTATTATTGAAATCCAATTTGTGTTAAAGCATATCATCATGTTATAATAACGGTGTAACTTATATGATCAAATTTGATATGCATATACATAAAAGTTGATCATCGCAGGTGTAAGAGTTGATTTTCCTATACGTAAGAGTCTATGAGACCCATGCGTAAGAGTTTTTCCTTTACTATAGAAATGAAAAGATAACACATAAGGGTTACTCTATATATAAGGTACTATCCATATATAAGGGTTACTGAATACCAAAAGTTAAGAGTCTGTGATACATAAGGTTCAATCTTTATGTGCATAATGGTTACACCACTAGAGACTTAAATACATGAGAGTCGATACCTTTTTCATAAGAGTGAAATCCAGCTACTTAAAGCAAGTGATGATAGGTTTATCACTCATAAAATATAACTGATAGTGATTAAATGGTTTAAGAGACTTAGATAATAAATCATATTTTTATGATTCTTGTATATCATTAAATATAATTTAAAAATAAAAATGGTTTTTCTTAAAATTCAATTAAGAATTGATTTGTATGATTTAAAAAATGTTATTAAATTATTGTAAAATGTGTTTTGGGATATTTACTAATTTATAAATGGGTTTATAAATTAATTAATTATAAAGAGTTTATAGTAAATCAATTAAATTTTTATTAAAAATTTATTAATAAATATTCCATTATATTAAATTCAAATATAAAAATAAATTTTAAATTATATGTAATGAATTATAATTTAGATATAAACATTTTATATGAATAATATATGGGTAATTAATAAAGTGTTTATAATTAAAAAAATATAAAAAATATAAGAAAATTTATATTTATGTTATTTGTTGTCCATAAAACTTAATTCGAATTGAATAAATTAAAAGAACATATTTAGAAATTATTTAAACTATATCAAAATAAGTTTTGAAATTTTTTATATGATCATGGTTTAAATAATAAATATATAATATTTTTATATTTTTATTATGTAAAAAATTACATAATAAAATTGGAAATCTAAAATGTTTATAACTCATGTAATATCATATATTTAAAGTCAATTATATATAACGAATAGTATTAAAGAGTTTATATTATGAAATGAATATAATATTTTTATATTTAGTATTATAGAATGTCCATAAGTTTAGCTAATTTATAAATTGTTTATTTTAGCTTAATTTATGAATTATACACAAATAGTATGTCTCATGTTTAAGTATTTGAATTGTTCATATGTTTATTTATTCCATATTTTATTAATAAATATAATTTTTATATTATGAATGGATATATGCTAATTTTAATCATTAAAGTTATTCTAGATATTATCATACATTCATATAAGGAGTTGAATGTTAGGTATGATAATGGATTTAGTTTTATTATACCTTGACTTTAGATTTTATTGAGTTATATGCTTAAATTAATTAGTTAATTATGATTTATAGATATTAGGTGTTGGAGTTATGATTAAATTGAATCTTTTCTTGAGTAAAGTATCTATAGGTAGAGGTATATTGGGTTAAACTTACTACTAGCTTGGAAAAGAATATTCCTTGTTCAAAAAAATTGGGGGTTGATTATTTGGGGATCCATGGTTACTCATGTGGTGATTTTTTATTTCATATAATTCTAAAAAATTACATGAAAGTGTTTCATATACCTTATTTTGGGATGAATTTAAATATGTATATATATATATATATGGATTTTCATTTAGATTAGTAACACAAGCTATGAGTTGAATAAATAGTTGCACATTAATACTGTTTAAACATACTGATTTAATAAAAGTAAAAGTATTCCTAACTAAACCAATAGAATATATGATATAATATGCTGAGATTTAAATCTCCTTCAAAATGGTAAGTTCTAGATTCATTCCAAAGTGAAATTTTTATGTCCTTGGTCATCCAACCATATAGATCCACGCCATATCATGGTGCCATTGGGTTAACTTATGTATGTAATGAAATTAATTTTAATTTTCCTTATTAAATGTCCGTAAAAAATGATACTAATCAGAAAAAATATTCTGTTATAGAAAATATCTTAAAAAATTCATACTTAACATTAAGTTCAACCTTGAAAAAAAGAATCTTCATGTACAAAACTTATTAGACTAGTATAATACTTACTAACAGTTCTTGAGAGGTAAAGTTATATGTGTTGGAGTAAACCCTTTTTGGGTAACCAGTCATTGAATTTGTTCAACAGGTGAATATAGATTCTTTTGAGAATCACAGGATGATTCAATAAAGGTTTTGAATTCATTTAAATATGAACAATTTCCAAAATTATTTTATTCTCCACTCATATACTCAATATTATTGTGTATTCTAATAGATTGGAGATACATAAGGTTTCCTATAATAATTTTCTTGGTTATGGAAATCATTATATTTTCATTATTGGAAATGTTTTTACAATAATAATTAATTCAATAAATGTTTCCACTATTATTCTAAATGTTTTGAGTATATATAAACTATGAATATAATTTATAGGTCCTGATTTTTTGTTAATGGTAAAGTGGTAAATAGTTTAAACTTGAAGAAGAAAAGTAGGAAAAAAATTCCCAAAATGTTTTTTCTAGTTTCCATTTACTTTTATTGAAACATAAAGGTTATCAGGAAGAAGGAAATTGACTCCATATAATAGAATTATTAAATGTTTATTAAAGGAGTTTAGGAAACTCCATGGAATTTCAATGTCTGGTATTAGTGTTATATAAATTAATTATGTAGTATTAAAGGGTATGTGATACCAAATTTATACTTTACAAATGTTGAAAATATACCGAAGTTCAATATCATGGAATGAATAGATAAAAGCTTGTATTTTTCATTCATGTGATGAAGCAAAGTGTTTCTAAATTAAAGTATCTCATATAAATGAATATATCAAGAACATATGGGTCTAAATAAATGTTTTTTAATGTAATATCAATTCTCTAATATGATAAGATAAGTTTTTTACCAACAAATAGTTTTTATGAATAATATGAGATATTACACATAGTTTATGAATCATCATATTCTATAATATATTTTTAAAGAATATAAGGATAAAAATGTTTTATCTAGGATAAAAGAGCTTATCTTTTTTTTGTTAACATTTAAGGAATTGAGACTCCACCATCATCAGAGGAATATTTTAAATAATAGTATTCTTTTCAAGAAAATTATCCAATCACTTATAATTCAATATAAGATATGTATGTCATGGTTTCTTTATTAAATATTCCCACTAAGGAAATAAGAGTTATTTCCATAACATAAAAGATATTTTTTTACTTTAAAATATATCCAAAAATAATAGAGTAACTAAGAGGCTAGTGGTAGTTTTTTGAATATATATAAGTTTAAAGTCAAAAAATAAAGGATTATACTAGTTAAAACGTAATGTGAATTTTAATTAATATCCTAAATATTTTAGGGTATGTATTTATAGTGAATGGTAAAGAGTTTCATTTAGTTACTATAAAAAAGTGAGTTTAACTTTATATCCAAAATGATTTTCGAATATTTTGGTAATGTAATTATCTAAATAGTTATATAAATTACTAATATATTTCAAAGAAAAAATTATACGAAAAGGTTTCTAAGGAAAACGATGAACCTAGAAAGAGTTATGAGTACAAAAAAAGTAATTAAAATCATAAAATTGTTTTTTTAAGTCATGGAGTATGAATATGTTCAAAGAGTTTAATATTATGAATTTGATTCCTAAGTATCACCGTTATTCAAAATTTATTTCATAATATTTTTTACTCACTAATGCATTTTGTGGGAGGTTGTTATCAGGTTTTCATACAGATATATGGTAGGAATTACATTGATATGTAATAAATTTAATAGAAACCATAAAAGTGCATAAAACATAAAGAGGTACTGATATTTTTTCATATATGATATGTTATACGGGTGATTATTCATGGTCTTATTAAGTGTTTTTAAGGATATTAAGAACATAAAATATATTATGTTGTATAAAAGGTGAACTCCAATTTATTATCCTTTCACATTGGTTTCATATATGGGTATATTGATATACATTTCATGAAGTGTAATGATAATTGAGCTCTTAATGTACAATTTTTAGTTCTCCCAAACTAATTTTTATAATAAAGTGTTATTGGTTATTATGAAATTTAAAGGATAGTGTGAGCACTATTCATGTATCAGGATATAGAATATGATCATGAAGCAAAAAATAGGTTTTTCACCCTAGATTATCCATGAAGTAAAACACATGGAGTGTCATACACTATATATTTGTCATACTATGGGTGAATGGATCATATTTTTAGTCCTTGATACTTGAGGTTAAAAAAGATACCTAGAATTATTGCTTTTATAATTTAAAACTGTCTATACAAAATGAGACACTCCAGACCCTCACTCTCGAATCTGATGCTAAAAACATATTATTTACATACTGGAATTGATATCGACTAAGGAGTTCAAAACATAAGCATATATAACTACAATATAAAAAACCATTAAATTTATTCAATTCCCTATACCTATAACAAATCAAATTATTCTTTGAAACGATACTGATAATAAATAAAATAAATAATTTTAACTATCTTTTTATTTACATGATGTTTTAATCTTCTTGTAATTTATTTAATGATATTTTACATTTTATTATCATTATATATTAATGTTTATATTTAATTTTAAAATATATCATGGTTTATTTTATTTAATTTTTTTTTGAAATAATCTATTCAATTTGTTTAATGAAAAACATTTTCTAAAATCTCAGGGGGGGTTACAATATACTCCTTTAAAAAAATTATATCCGTGTAATTTTAATTTCTTTTACTAATGAAAATATATGGGGGTTTTATTAATATATTCATTTATTATGATATAACAATACATTCAAATCCTTTATGTTGGGTTCTAAATATATTTAGAATCATCTAAAGCATATCCCCCTAAATTGTTAACCCAAGTGTGCAGTTAATCCCACTTTTTGTGTGCCAAGTGAAGATTGAGTTAACACAAAACCAACAATTTTTTGAGTTATTAACCATAGATTAATCAGATCTAGAGCTTGTAACCAATTATAGTATCTAACTAGGTATTTTATTATTTATAAAATAAACACACTTTATTTAACTAAAATTTTATGATGGTTTTTTATATTTAGATTTATCCATATGGTTTCCACTAATTTATTCTAGTCCTAATTTATAATAACAATTAAATAATGATATTTCATATAATATTACAAACCCAAAATTCATGGAAGCATATGATCCCAAAGTTTATCATAACCATTAATCCCCAAAAAACATAAAATCACATATAAATCAATATATAACATAATCATATATATTCCCAATAGGATATTAATAGTATCCAAAAATAACCTTATTTTCCCATGAAATCAAATTATATACCAAAACTAAGATATAATTATATCTTGATCATGTATTATTCCCAAAACCCAGTAAATTTCTCCAAAAATATCATTAATCACCTTAAAATCCAATCATATAATACCTAAAAAGGGGTATCTATGCATTTGAACTTATGATCGAACTTAAACTTATTAACCCATGATGGTAACCAAAAATATTAATATATCTTTACTTAATAACATTCTAATATATAAATTTACCTAATATCCACTTTGCTACCAACTAGATTCCCTAGACTCAAAATATCAAATCTAGTGCTAAAAACACATTCTTTACATACTAGCTCTGAAACCAAATAAAACAACCTAAAATTAACCATCCATAATTACAATATCAATAACCATTAAATTTATTCAATTCATTAGTATTATAAAACATTAAATTATTCTTTAAAATAATAACAATAATATTTATAATAAATCATTTCAACTATCATTTCATTTACTTGAGATTTTACTCTTCTTGTAATTTTCTTAATGATCCTTCACATTTTTTCTCATAATGTATTTATTTTTTCTTCCATTGTAAAACATATCACGATTAATTTTACATTGGTGTTGAATATGATAAAATCAATTAAACATATTATTTATTTTAGGAAAACACTTACTAAAATATTGGGGTTTTATACACAAGCCTTGAGGTTTAGCTAATCAAGGGGGTTGTTGGGTGTGTTATTGAACATGTCATCGGTTGGAGCTTAACCAAGAGCAGATTTTTTTCCTCTCGTATGATGAGTATAACATCTAGGAACTTCATTGATATAGACTAAGATAGTTTGTTCCTCTACCAAGATAATATATATATGATTTACTTATATATTTGAGTGATGGGCATGTGATGTGATCATCCTTAAAGGTTGATGACTTGTGATATATTCATCGATCTGGTAAATATATACTTAGATAATTGATAATTTTTTAGTTAGTAATGTGGGATTAACATGCTATGTGTCCTATGGTCACTTGATGTTTTGATATCCTCCCCTGGGAAGCAATAACTAAGTGGTGTTCGGACCTAAGGAGTAATCACTATGACCTCACGTGCACCTCTCTATATGACAATGTTTATTGAATATTAGCCTGGCTCTGGGGTAGTAATATGGGGAGACTATATGCCCATACCAGAGTGAGATATAATAAATAAAAATAATCAGAAATCATCTTATATAATTACCATCGTATTAAAAAGAATAAATAAACATGATCATCAATAGAAATTAATCTTAAATCATATAGTCATAAAAAATCACTAGCCACCCATTGGGATAACCACATGTACAAAATAATAAAAGATCAAAATAAATGTACAAGAAGCTATAAAAAATCACCAAGCCTATCTTCATCCCAATATCCTACCTTATCTATGCAATCTTTCTTAATAAAATTACTCCAGTATTCTTCCCTACTTGAACCTGTCATCAATGAGGTATGCTCGGGTACCCATGTTTTATATTCATTCGAGCATGGTGTGATTATAAATTAATTAGGAAACACCAATGTGGTTTTTTACATACATAGTAAAGTAAGTATATGTGCATGTGACATGTTCTATTTAATAAATAAATAAACTATAGTAGTGTAAATAAATAACTATTTTTTATCTTTGGGTCCTATGTAACACTCAAGATTTACCCAAACCTACTTTATCCAGTGTATGTGTGCCTCTAAGAACATCATAGAACTATTACAACCAAATAATATGAAAAGAAAGAAACCCTCAAGAGGTTATCATAGGTGGTATATAATAACATATATAAATTTTATCCTTAATACCTTGACCATAAGTGATCCAATAGTATCATCATGCATACAAGTGATTCTTAAGAGGTTGACACTAGGTAGTTCAGTAATAGTATCAGGCCCCATAGAAGATTCCTAGGGGATGAATTTATAAAATATAGTATAGTATTAGGATGAACATCCTATTACTATGGGGATAAGCCTAGTAAATCATGTAACTAAATCATGAAACTCATCTAATTCATATGGGGATAATCCTAGGAAAACAAGTATCATCATCACGATCCATGGAAAATCCCTAGGGGGTGACCGTAGGAACTCAATGTACACGTCAATTGTTGGATCGTAGAATCTAATGAATCTAATATCTTCTAAAAATATGGTTATTTCCTACCATGATAACAATTCACATCATAACATTCATACAGATGACCCTAGGCTATCATTATAGTCATCAAACACAAATCTAATCCCTAAGTGGTGGTCCTAAGTGATCTAATAAACATAAAGCCTCATCACTAGATCAAAGGAGAATGTCAAAGGCACCCCATAGTAGTAGGTTCCATCACTAATTCATAGGGGTCGACCTTATTTAGTCAATCATATCATGAATAATTGTGGATTTATATGTGAATAACATTAAAAAATCATCAGCATCATGCTCATCATTGATTCAGGTTCTAAGGTGACACCCATAATCATCGCTACTCAATTTCCCAAACATACCCTACGTGAGGTTAATGCGTCATTGGGGAAACCACTAGGGTCCCCTGGTCATATCTCAATCAGGAAACCCTATGTGGGTTCCTCAGTCTCAATCTCATCTCTCAATCTTGAAGATCCAAAGGATCGAATAACAACTGAGAAGGGTGGGTTGAATCAGTTGTTTACATTTTATAATTTCCAATGCTTTTCATAAAATAACCCATGTAAAATGTTTAGATTTATTCCCTTATCAAATTTTAAAAAATAATAATTCATGAAAAAAGTATGAAAGAAATTAAAGCACTCAATATTCACAAGGTTCTTCCCTAATGTGTGGACCTACATCCTTTACATAATCACTCTTATGGGTCTATAAAAATCCACTATTATGAAGAATTCAATAAAACTTGTGAATACTCCTATTAAACACTTTATATCTCTTGATAATAAATATTATACTAACTCCCATTAGTTTACACTGTTTTCCTATAAAAAATTGATTCAAAAAAATAAAAAATAATTTTTTGAATATGCTCCACAATTGCTCTATCTGAATCATCAGTTTGATTTGGACGGATCCAATTTTCTCAATACAAATATTCTAGATCCAATTATCTCAATAAAATGAGTTTATATCTTATTTTCTCAATAAAATTAGTCCCAATCTTATTCTCTAAATATGATGAGTCTAGCTCTGATTTTCCCAATATGGTGGACTCAATAGGATGAACCCATTCTCAATCTGGAAAACGCAAACTATGCTCAAATTATCAATACAACCTTCTTCAGTATGATAGAATAAATATGATTGACTGAATCCAATATTCTCAATCTAATTTACTTAATAATATCTCTTCAATATGATCTTTATCAATCTGTTAAACCAATATTCAGCTGTTTGATCCTCCTCATGAGATTTCTGGTCGGAAATGACTCTCACTTGATTTCTTCAGTGCTCTACCTTTTCACTTGAGTGAAATTTTGATAATGAATGAATTATCTGAGGAAGTATTTATTTGTGACTTATAGAATAAAGGAATGATACTTGGAAACTATCCCTACTTCCTAAAATCTCAAAATCTCTAAAAATATCTCATATTTAAAACATCAATTTGGAATTCATCAAACCTCATTATATTCCTCTGATATTTATACCCAATTGAATTTCATGTTTGACCACTTCAATTATTATGAAAAATTCTATAATTTTCTTTTTGATTCTTCTTCTAAATCAGCTTATTATGAATTGTTTTCCTTCTCAGGGTCAGTCTATTTTCTGTTTCCTTACCAGAGTCAACCTGATTTCTATTTCCTTCTCAAAGTCAGTCTGATTTCTGTTCCCTTCTCAGATTCATTATGAGTTTTTTTTCAAATATTTTTACAATTTCTTAAAAATATTTTATCATGATAGTTTTCTTGATTTGTGAGAAATTTATGACCGTAAAATCACCTTCTACTTTTTTAGAATGTATGAAAACTTTATAACTCCTGAATTCACAATATTCTTTCAAAACTCTTTGGTAACAATACAACTTCTTCAAATAGAAACATCTTTCATTCTAACATGGAAACTTATTTCCTTCTATGAATACGAAAAAACATCCAGTAAACAAAAAATTATTCCTCTAATTATTTTGGATCTGATTATCAGAATCTGATGAAAATGATTCTGATGAATTAAATAATGATGGACCTATGTCTGATTCTATGAGTCTGATGAATTGGATCGAATTATTGGATAACAAAAACATTCTTATACAAAAAGTTCAGTTCTCAAAAATTAAAAAAAACTTTGTTACAAAAAATTATCATAAAGGTTTTTCAATCTCCCCCTTTGTATTTTTTGACAACCCTCATTAACAACTTTTCAACTCTTAGAATTTTTTCAGAACTCAACTTTTGTAAACAACACATGTTTTTTGACTTTTATCAGAACATATCCTTTCTCAAAAGAGAGTGTCCTAGCACCACACTATTGGATAATGTAATGTTTTTATGAGATCCCATCCCTTAGTGGAAGGAAAATATTATGTGAAATTAAAGATAAGACTCCCCCTCACTTTTATCTTTTCCTCTCCCACTTTTCTTTGTATCTCACTTTTCTTTTACTCCCGCATTTCTTTTTATCTCCCCCATTCTATGATAACCACACTTACAGATTTATAAAATAATGACAAGTAAAAACTTCTTACAAAGTAAAAAATTTGTTAATATCTCTACCCCATTTTCAAAATTATCCAAAACAAAGTGGGGGAACTTATTTATGAGGATTAGGAATACATGGGAGGAGGCCGAACAAGAATTTGCTTCCTCAATTCCACAAACCTTTATTTTAGAATTTCATTTATAATGATATTAGCAATATGATACATTATTAAAATATTTTCCAACAAAACATCATCAGTATCAACTTTATCTTTTAGAAATTTATGTTTTATATCTATGTGTTTTGATCATGAATGTTAGACAAGATACTTAGAATGATCAATGTCACTATGATTATCACAAAGTATCTTTAATGATTTAGAATCTTTGACTTTCATATATTCTCACTAAACATTCATCCACATCATTTGACTATAATCCTGAGTAGCTGCAACATACTCTGATTCAACTATACTCTATGTTACTGAAATTTGTTTCTTATTATGACAAATGATACAACATTCACCCCAAAAAATGTTTTTCATGAGTTTGATTTTCTATCAATACAATCTCCAGCCTAATCGAAATCAGTAAAACCATGAAACTTCATCTCACTATTTATTTTATATAACCCAACCCATTTGAATTTATTCCTTTGACATATCTCAAAATTCTTTGTTCTACCAATATATATGATTCTATTGGATTACTTTGATACCTATAATACAAACTTACAACATAAAAAATATCATACCTTCAGGTTGTAAGATAAAGAAGATTCCATATCAGTTTCTAAAAGTCTTTCTGATTCACAGTTATTCTAGATTCATCTTTAATCAACTTTGTGATAACTGAAATAGTATTTTGAATATTTTTTGGATTCTATCATACCAAACTTCTTTAATAATTCCCTAGAAAACTTTTCTTTAGATAATAAAACATATTTTTCCTTTTGTTGAACTTGTAATCCAAGGAAGAAAGTTAATTCCCCTAAAATAGACATTTTAAAATTCTTCTTTATTTCCTCATAATTTTTTTTACAAACATCTTCTCTATCCCTAGAAAAAATAATTTCATCCACATAAACAATTACAATTAGAGATCTAGAGTCAACGTCTTTCTCATAAAAGTTGATATCAACATTCCATTTAGAAAATTTCAACCTTCTAAAATAATTGGAATGTTTAAAATTCAAATCATGTGGAGCTTGTTTCAGACCATAAAAATATTTATTTGATTTAAAAACATTGTCTTCATCCTTATCAAGTAGAAACCCACAAAGTTGTTCAATGTAAACTTATTCCTCAATCTCGCCATTTAAGAAAGATGAATTTACATCTATATAATAAACTTTGTAATTCTGATGTGTATCCACTAAAAGAAACATTCTAATAGATTCTAATCATGCTACTAGGGAAAAAGATTATTCAAAATACACACAAAAAAACCTGTTCATATCCTTTAAAAACAATCATGGATTTATTTATTGAAACTTCTCCATGCTTATTTAACTTGTTTCTGTAAACCCACATGGTTTAGATAACTTTTTTATTTGATGGCTATGAAACAAATTCCTGTGTTTCATTTATCTCAATCTAATCCAAATATTCATCCACCCATTCTTTGTGTTGCATATCCTCTGAAACTGATTCTGTTTTAACTTTTGAGATGAGTGAAGACTGATTTTTAAATATCAACTTACTTTTTTTCTAAACTAGAGCCCTCTGATTTCAAATAATTTTTACAGATTCAACATGTTTCTATAAGGTATTAAATTTCAATGTTTCTTTCCCAATTGAAATTTCTACATCACACGATTCTTTTGAATCTTTATAAGGATATTTTTAATTACATTCACTATTATCAGAATTCTCCAATTTTTCCTCCTCAGCGTTCTCAATAAATTTCATTAACTGACTATGATTTTCAATTTCCTTCACATCATATGAGTCCACCAAATTTTGTAACCATTTTTTCCAATATTTGTAACTTCATCCATTAGGTGAATAACCCATAAAATTTCCTTCCTAGTCTTTCTCATGAAACTTTCCAAATCTAGATTTTTAATTTTGAGAAAGCATGGACTTCCAAACAAATTAAATTATTTCACTAAATATTTTTTCTTATACTATAGTTCATAAGGAGTCATAACAGTATTTGGTCTCAACAAGAATCTATTTTGAAAATTTACAATAGTACTAACAACTTCTCTCTAATAGAATTTTGAAATTTTGTATTCTACTAACATACTTATTCTCATTTCCACCAAAATTATATTCTTTCTTAAATAAGTTTCAAAAGTATTTCTTATGAATTGGAATCCATTATCTATTATCAGTATTGATATGGAAACCCCAATTTATTTCTCAACATCTTTTCTAAATGATTTGAACATTTCAATAGCCTCTGACCTATGCTTCATAAACATGTTTTTTTTAATCCACATAAAATAATCAATAAAAGAGATAAAGTATAAATATACTTTTTTTGAATGATGGCTCATTGGCCCACATAAATCAGAATGAATAAGCTCATGTGGTCTGGTATATTGATTCTCAAATCTATTATGTCTTTTGTTAATCAGCATCCCTTTTTGATAAGTTACATAAAAATCTTCTCATCTTATTTTCAATTCTAGAAAATTTTGAACTATATCTAATTTATAAGATTTGTTCATAATTTTCAATCCATGGTGCCCAAGTCTTCAGTGCCACAATTGTTTTTCATCTTCCACACTCAAGTAACATGATTTATTCAATTAACCTATTTGAAAGATATTCCCACTGGTTCTTTCTCCTTTTGTAATGACTTTTCAATCTTTCAAAATATAGATGATAAAAAAAATATTCTAAAAATAAATTATTTTCCATCATCACAAAGTTGACTTACATAAAGTAAGTTATTTTTTAGCCCATCAATAAATAAAACTTACTTAGATTTTATCTTTTTGGATTCAATCTCAGTTTTTTTGATTCCACCGATTTTTGAAGAACTATCATTACCAAAGGTACTCCATTATTACTTTCAACATGTTTCACAATTCTTATAGCACATGTCATATGTGAAGAAAAATCATTATGAAGTATCCAAGGTTTTTTCCTTTTACTTGCTTTGAAAGTTGTCTCAACAACAAAATCTCTTTCTTCAACTTTATTATTTTCAGTTTTCTTTTCTTTTCTATTATAAGAAACTTATTATGCAAGGAGTGTCATACATCTTTCAGCATGATGACCAGCCTGACCACATTTTCCACAAAATTATTCTAAATATTAAAATTGATTTTTTTTGTAAAGTTTATAACATCTTGATAATTCATTTTTTCTACTTTATATAAACTATGAAAGTTACTAATTATACTTACACTATTTATTTCACTTTACTCAAATCTTCTACTAGGTAGAGATAAGTTGTGCCAACAATTATATGACATATTCCCATAGATTCCTCAAAACCAGTAGTAGACATAAAATCTTGATTTTCTATTTAAGAATGATATTTCATTGTAGAAACCTTGTTGGGATTAAAGACTTATTTCAGATCTAACATACTCAAGACATGGACCATATTTTCTTTTGAGTGAGTTTTCTAATTTTATATATTTGATAGGTTTCTCATATACTTTCTCCACCTAGTATTTCCTAATTCTTTTTCCAAAACCAAAAATGTTAAAATAATCAAATTCAACATTATTTTTGGTAAGATAAGATTTCACCTCATTCTCATATTCATCCTTCTCAGAAGCTTTAGAAGTATCATCTTTTACTAATGAAACATTGTTTAGATTTTCATTCATCTTTTTTAAGGTACTTTTGGACAAAAGAAGTTTTTAATGAAACTTGTTAACCACTTATTCCTTAGATTCTATTTACTTACTAATATCTTAAATCATCATTATCTATTCACCAATTCTAATTTCATAACTTAAAATATCTTAAATATATTTATCCTCCAGCTTGATCGCATATTTTCTTCCATGAACTACTTTTTTACAATATTTCTCCATTACTCTAATTTATTAATTGAGAATTTTGTTTTTTTAAAGATATGAAACAAGTTATATTATAAGTTTATAGTCTCTATAATATTCTGCACTTCCTTCTTCACTCTATAGAATCTCTTATTTTCTCAACTTTTTCAATGATAGTTCTGAATTTTTATGAACATTCATCTTCATAAGAATTGTTTTCAGTTGAGTCTGATTCAACTTTCTTACTCAATATACTTCTTTTATTTCTAGTAAAACATTTATTGTATCTATTGTAAAACTTTTCTTCTTTATAAATATTTTTTCACTTCTTTCATTGAGGTTTTCCATCAAAATCATCTCTATATTCTCCAACATTCTTCTTAGGGAAATTCATAGAAAATTATCTGATTCCACCACACTAAAAACATTTTAGAGTAATTTTACCTCCATATAATCTTCTTCTTCTTTGATAGATCTTAGATATAAGAGACATAATTTTTTTTATTCAACTCTTTATCCTCTTTATCTTCGGAGTCACAAGGATCAACATCTTCAACATCATTAATTTTTAAATTTACCATAGCATAAAAATTCATTTCATCTTTCATATTTGTTTTAAACATTGGTGATTTCCTCATTTCATAAGAAAAAAAATAATTTTATGAAATTCATTAAGAGAAAAATCATCCTTATCTTTTGAAGGATAAATTTTAGAATCAAACCTGTTCGGAATGTTTCTCATAAGTTTCTATACAATTGTAGAATCTTTCAAGATATCTATGAATATTCTATTGTTTAAATCAATTTCATTTAATATAGTAAATTATTCATCAATTTTCCTTCATATACCATTCTGATGTATTCATACTTACTATTCTATTTTTTTATCCTTTCTTACTTAACTTTTGTATTCTCTTTGAAAACATTTTCCAGCTTGTCCCATATACTTTTTGAAGTTTTGAGAACCATTACATTTTGATAAAAATTTTATGATAAGGTCATTAGAATTGAATATCTAGACTTTATATAAACTTATATATTTATCTTATTTAAAAATTTAATTGGGACATCTTTATCAATAGGTGAAACCCTATAGTAGTAGCACCAACAACTTCTAGACCAAGATATAAGATATAAGAAATCATCCTATATTTTCATACATAATAATTTTTTCCATAAATCGTAGGAATTACTATGCTATTGATATAATTGATATTATCCATGATAAGGATTCAACAAGGGAACCTTCCCTATGATACCAATTTATATTCAAATGGACTAAAGAAGAAATGAGAAGATGGGGCGTTGAATTAGTTGTTCACTTTTTGTAAGTTTCAATGCTTTTCAAAACATAACCCCTATAACCTATTAAGATTTCTTTCCTTATCAACATTTAGTAAATAATAATTCATGAAAGTGTAAGAAATAAATTAAAGAACACAAGATTTATATGGTTCGGCCTTAGTGTGAGAACCTACATCCTAGCCATAGCCACTCCTGTGGGTTTATGTAAATCCACTATTATGAATAAGTGAATAAAAAAATTTTCAACTCCCATTAGACACCTTCTATCTCCCAATAGAAAATATTATATTGAATTTAATTAGTTTAAGAAAATTTATTAAAAATTAATTGATCCAAATAAAATAATAAAGACTTTTTTTTAATCTTCTCCATAATTTCCTAGTCCGAATATTTATTCTGATTTATTAGGATCCAATTTTTTCAATACAATCTATATGGATCCGATTCTATCAATACGAGGAGTTTGTATCCAAATTTCTCAATAAGATGGACACAATACGATAAACTCATTCTCAATCTACAAAAATAAAACTCTACTCAAATTATCAATATGGTCTTCTTCATCCAAATAGACTCAATCTGATTGATTGAATCTGATCTTATCCATCTAATCAAATCAATATTATCTTATCAATATTATCTTTTTCAATCTGGTAAATAAACATTTATCAGTCTGATCCTCATTAAGAGATCTCAAGCTGGCAATGACTCTCACTTGATTTCATCAGCACTCCACCTTTTCCTCTTATGTGAAAGTTCAACAATGAATGAATGATATGGGAAATGTTTTATATAAAACTCAGTAAAACAAATTGTAGAGACATGGAAACATTCCCCTCATCCCCAAATCTCAAAATATCCTAAAATATATCACATTTAAAACATCAACTTTGACTTCTTCAATCCTCCTTATATTTCTCTGAGATTTATGAAAAATGGAATTTCATGTTTAACTACATCAATTATTCATAAAACGTATGAAATTTTATTTTTGAGTATTCTTCTAAATCTTATTATTATGAATTTTTTTCCTTCTCAAAGTCATTCCAATTTTGGTTTCCTTATCGGAGTCAGTCCAATTTATGTTTCCTTCTCAGAGTCAGTCTGATTTATATTCCTTCTCAAAATCAGTCTGATTTCTTTTTTTCTTAAAATATCTCGAAAATTTCGTCAAAATATATTATCATAAGATTTTTCATGATTTTTTATAATTTTATGACTAGTAAAGAATCATTTTATTTTTTTATAAAGTATAAAAAATTTAAAAAACCCGAATTCATGATATTCATTCAAAACTCTTCAGAAAGTATAAGAATTATTCAAACAACAACTTCTTTCTCTATAACTCAGAAACTTATTTCCTTATCTGAGTATAGAAATCACAAACTTCTAGAAAACAACTAAATCTGCCTCATTTTTTTTATCCAATTATCTGAATTCGATGTTGATGGATTTGATGAACTAAATCATGATAGACATAAGTCTTATTCACTAAGTCCGATGATGTGGATCTAATTCAAGGAAAAGAAAAACATTATTATAAAAAAAGGTTAGACTTAAAAAAAAATAAGAAAACTTTGTTAAAACTATTTTTCACAAAGTTTCTTCAATCTCCCCCTTTGGATTTGTTGACAAATCTCGATAACAACTTTACAACTCTCAATATTTTTTTACAACTCAACTTTTGTAAACAAATCATGTTTTTTGACTTTTATCAAAACATAGAATTTCTCAAAAGAGAGTTTCCTCACACCACAATATTGGATAAAGTAATGTTTTTAATGAATTCCATCCCATGGTGGAAAGAAAATTTTGTGGCCATGTAATGATAAAATCCTCCCCTATTTTATCTTTTCCTCTCTCACTTTTCTTTTTTTCTCTCAATTTTCTTTTGCCCTCACTTTTCGTTTTCCCTCTCCTATTATATGATAAACACAACATCATATTCATAAAATAAAGAAAAGTAAAAACTTATTAAAAATTAAAAAGTTTTTACTTTCTCTCCCCTTTTGTCAACATAATCCAAATAATAATGAGGGTACTTCTTTATAAGGTTTAGGAATATATGGTAGGAGGATGAATATGAAGTTACAACATCAATTCCAAAAACCATTATTTTGAAATTTATTTTTTAAAGATGTTAGCAATATGATACTTTGTTGAAATGTATTCTAGAAAAACATCTCAACTATCAACATTCTATTTTATAAATTGAAACTTTATATCAATGTGTTCTGATCTTGAATGTTGGATGATATTCTTAGAAAGATCAATTACACTCTGAATATCACAAAGTATCTTCAATTGTTTAAAAAAATTTACTTTTTGATATTCCAACTGAACATTCATCAACATAATTTTAGTACAAGACTGAGTAGAGACAATATATTTAGATTCAAATGTACTCAAAGTTAGTGAATGTTTTTTTTTACTATGCCAACTCACACAATATTCACCCAAGGAAAATATTCCTCATGAGGATTATTTTCAATCATTATAATCTTCAGCCTAATCAACATCTGTTAAAACATGAAACTTCATCCCACTATTTCTTTTATATAACATCCCATGTGAATTTATTCTTTTAAAATATCTTAGAATTATTTTTACTATCAACATATGTGATTATTTTGGATTTCTTTGGTACCTAACACAGAGTTTTAGAATATAAACAATATCAAGACCTGAGGCTATGAATATGAATAAGCCTTCCTGTCATATTTAGAAAGTCTTTCTAATTCACACTTATTCCATATTCATCTTTCCTCAACATTGTTCTCACAAAAATATGAGTTGAAAATTCTTTGGATTCTATCATCCCAAAATTATTTACCAATTCCCCGGCATACTTTTCCTGAGAAAAGAAAATGTATTTTTCTTTGGTTGAACTTGTAAGACAAGTATGAAACTTTATTCTTCTTGCATAGAAATTTCAAAATTCTTCCTCATTTCCTCATAAAATGTTTTACAAACATATTCTCTATCCACAACAAAGATTATATCATCCATATAAATAATTACAATTATAGCTCTGGAGTCAACATATTTTACATATAGTTGCTATCAAATTTTTCTTTATTAAAGTTAAACCTTCTCAAAAAAAAATCATGTTTATAATACCAAGAACGTGGATCTTATTTCGTCCCATAAAAAAATTATTTAATTTACAAACTTTTTTTCCATCCTCATCAAGTAGAGACCCACAAGTTTGTTCGTTGTAAACTTCTTCCACAATCCCACCATTTAAGAAAGATTAATTTAAATACATCTAATAAACATTGTATTTTGGATGTGTGACCATTAAAAAACATTATAATAGTTTCTAATCCATAAATTGGTGAAAATATTTCTCTAGAAATATACACCTTCCACTTGTGCATAACCTTTATAAACAAGATTGTCTTTGTTTCCTGAAACTTCTTCAAGTTCATTTAACCTATTTTTATAAACCCACTTTGTTCATATAACATTATTATTTTCTATACAGGAAAAAAGTTTCTATATTTCATTCTTATCAAACTAATAAAACTCTTAATTCATAGAATCCACCCATTATTTGTTTTGAATAGCCTCTCAAACTGATTCTGGTTCAACATTTGAGATAAGTAAAGTTTGATTTTCTAATCTCAACTTCCTTCTTGTTTGAAATCAATCCATATAGTTTCTAATAATGATTTCCAATTCAACATTTTTTTGTAATGTAAAAAATTTCAAAGTTTCTTTCCCATGTGAAATTTTCTCATTACATGATTCTTCAGAATCTTGATAAGGATGTTTTGAATTACATTCACTATTATTGGAATTCTTCAATTTATCTTCCTTATAATTCTCACCAAATATGGTTAAGTAACAATGATTTTAAATTAACTTCAAATCATATGAGTCCTCTAAATTTTTTAAACATTTGTTCCAACATTTGTAACTTCTTCTATTTGGTGAATAACCCAAGAAATCTCCATCATCGACTTTCTCATCAAACTTTCCCAAATCTGGATTTTTTATTTCGAGGAAACATGGACATCCAAAAACATTAATGTATATCAGTTAAGGTTTTTTTATACCACATCTCATAAAAAGTCATGATAGTTTTTTGTCTCAACAAGAATCTATTTTTGAACATATATCGTACTACTAACAGCTTCTCTCCAATAGAATTTCAAAATTTTGTATTCTGCTAACATAATTTATCTCATTCATAGATCACTTATATTATTTCTTTTTTATACTCTATTTTTTTTGTGGAGTATAGGAATAACTATACTAATGTTTGATACCATTTTTTCTTAGATAAATTTCAAAATTATTTCTAGTGAATTCAGTACCATTATATGTTCTCAATCTCTTTATATAAACCCTCATTTATTTCTCAACACATTTTCTAAAGAATTTGAACATTTCAATAGCCTATGACTTGTTATTCATAAACATGATGTTTTTAATTTTATTAAAATATTCAATAAAAGTGATAAATTATAAATCTCATTTTTCTGATTGATTTATCATCATCCCACATAAATTGAGATGAATAAGCTCAAGTGGTCGAGTAGATTGAATATCAACTCTTTTATGACTTTTTTTAGTCATATTCACTTTTTGACAAGTTACAAAGACATATTCATCTATTATTTTGAATTTTAGATAATTTAGAATGGAAATTACATTATAAGTTTTGTTCATAATATTCTTTCTATGGTTCCCAAGTCTTTGGTTCTACAATTTTTTTCATCTTCTACACTCAAGTAATAGGAGTTATTGAATTATCTTATTTAGAAGAGATTCCCACATGTTCTTTCTCCTTTTGTAATGACTTTTCCATCTTTAACACTCTTTATGATACAAAAATATTTTATAAAAACAAATTATTTTCCATCATCACAAATTTTAATTACACTAAGTAATTTATATTTTATCCCATAAACAAATAAAACTTCTTTAGATTTCAACTTTTCATCTTCAATTTCATTCATTATGATTCCTATGATTTTTAAGGAACTATCATTACCAAAGGTAACTAATCCTCAATCATGAATTTAAACATGTTTCAAGATTTTTATATCACCTATCATATGTGAAGAACAACCACTATCAATTATCCATGGTTTGTTTCTTTTAATTGATTTCAAAGTTGTCTCAACAATAAAATATATTTCATCAAATTTCTTCTTTTCAACATTCTTTTCTTTTCTATCATAAGAAACTTTTTCTTGAAGGATTCTCATAAATATTTCGGCATGATGACTAGACTGATCACATATTCCTTAAAATTATTCTAAACATTCACTTTTTTCTTTATTGGAAAGTTTCTAACATCTTGATAATTAATTTTCTCAACTTTCGGTAAGCTAGAAAAGTTATTAATTATACTTAAACTATTTCTTTCAAATTGGTCAAATATTATTCTAGGGAAAGATATGTTGTTCTAGAAATTATATTTCATATTCTGATAGATTTCACAACACCAGCAATAGTCTTTAAATCAAATTTTTATATTTAAGAAGTATCTTTCTTTATAGAAACCTTATTTAGGTTCATGACTTCTTTTAACTCTAAAATACTTTGGACGTGAACCATCTTTTATTTTGAGTGATTTATCTACTTTTATATATTTGATAGGTTTCTAAAATCCTTTCTCTACCCAATAATTCCCAATAATTTTTATAGAACCTGAAATCTTAAAAAAAATAAAATGAAACATTATTTTTGGTAAGATATTTTTTCATATTATTCTTATATTAAGCCATATTAGTAGATATATAAATATCAAATTTTACTTCCAAATCATGGTTGATGTTTTCATCCATCTTCCTTAAGGTACTTTAGACTCAATAAGTTTTGATTGAAACTTTTTAACCACTTCTTCCCAAGATTCCAGCTTCTTACTAAGATCTTAAATCATCTTTCCATGTTCAACAATTCTAGTTTTGTATCTTAAAATATCCTGAATGTATTCATCCTCCTAATTGATGAAATCGTTTCCACCATTATCAACTTATTCTCAATATTTATTTATTACGCTAATTTCATTATTTAGAGGTTTTTTCTCATTTTATGCAACAAGTTCTGTTCTGAGATGATACTCTCTATAAGATTCTTCACCTCTATCTTCACTCTCTAAGGAATATGTTTTTCTAACTTTTATAATGAAGGTTATGAATTTTTATAAACGTTCATCTACTGAAAAAAAAATTAGTTTGATTCAAATTTATCACTCAACATACTTATGTTGTTTCCATTAAAATTATTCTTGTATCTTTTAGAATACTTTCCTTATATATTATTTTTTCCACTTCTTCCATCGAGGTGTTCTATCAGAATCATCTTGATATTCCCCAACATTCTTCTGAGGTAAATTCATAGCAATGTTTTTAATTCCACAACACTCAAAACACTTGAGAGGAAGTTTACCTCCATCATATACTATTCCTATTAAATAGTTCTTTGATATTAAAGACATGATTTTTCATTCAACTCATCATCCTCTTTATCTTCAGAGTCACAAGGATCAACGTCTTCAAAATCTTGATTTTTCAACTTTCTCATAGCTTTAAAAACCATTTAATCATTCATATTATTTTTAAACATTGGATATTTCCTCATTTCATAAGAAATAGTAAATTTATGAAACTCATAAAGAGATAAATCATATTTTTCTTCTAAATAGAAAATTTTAGAATAAAAGTTTTTCAGAATGTTTCTCATAAGTTTCTTCACAATTGTAGAATCGTCCATGATATCTCTGAATCCTTTTATGTTGCAAAAAATGATTTAATATAGTAAATAATTCATTAATTTTTTCTTCATATCTCATTCTAAATTCTCCATACATACTATGCCAGATTTTTAAAATTGCTTTATTAACTGTTTTATTCCCTTTGAAAACACTTTCCATCTTGTCCCACATAATTTTTAATGTTTTGAGACCCATCACCTTCTGGTAAAAATTTCTTTATAAGGACATGATAATTAAATTCTCATCTTTTTTCATCAAATTGTATATTTATATTATCAGCAAATGTAATTGGGTGATACTTATCAATAGGTGGAAACCTAATAGTAGCTACATCAACAACTTCTAATCCAAGAGATAGAAGATAAGGAATAATCCTATATTTTCATCCATAAAAATTTTTTCCATTAAATATAGGAATTACTTTACTATTAAGAGAATTTATATTATCAATGATAAGGATTCAACAAGGGAACCATTCCTATAATACGTATTGAATTTTCAAAGGATCGAATAACAATTGAGAAGGCGTTGAATTAGTTGTTAAATTTTTATAAGTTTCAATTATTTTAAAAACATTACCCCTGTACCCTATTAAGATTTATTAATTTATCAATTTTTAGTAAATACTCATGCATGAAAACGTAGGAAATAAAGTAAAGAACACATTATTTACAAGGTTCGGACTCGAAGTGATAACCTACATCCTTTCCATAGCCACTCTTATGTGTCTATAAAAACATACTATTATGAAAAAGTGAATAAAACATTTTCCTACTCTTATTAGACACCTTCTTTCTCACAATATGAAATATTATACTAACTCCCATTGGTATAACATGTTTTCTTAGAAATAATTGAGCCAAAAAAATTTAATAAATACTTTGTTCAATCTGATCCACAATTTATCTGTTTGAATCCTCAGTTTGATTTGTCTAGATCCGATTCTCTCAATACAATCAGTCTAGATATCATTCTCTCAATACAATTATTCTAGATCTGATTTTATCAATATGATTATATTGCATCTGATTCTCTCAATATGATGCGTCTGGATCTGATTTTCTCAATAATATGAACTCAATATGATGAACCCATTCTCAATCTTCGAAACTGAAACTCTTCTCAAATTATCAATATGATCTATTTAGTCTTATAGAATCAATCTGATTGACTAAATCAGGTATTCTCAATATGATAGATTCAATATGATTTTCTCAATATCATCTTTCTTAATATAGTAAACAAACATTTAGCTATCTGGTCCTCCTTATGAGATCTATAGTTATAAATGACTCTTAATTTATTTCTTCAACACTCTACCTTTTCATCTTGAATGAAATTTTAACAATTAATGAATAATCTAGGGAATTATTTATAAGTGACTCATAAAAAAAGGACGTTTACTTAGAAACATTCCCCACTTCCTTAAATATCAAAATCTATGAAAATATCTCACATTTAAAAATTCAATTTTGACTTCTTCAAACCTCCTTAGATTTCTCTGATATTTGTGAAAATTTTATTTTCAGGTTTGACCACTTCAATTATTCATAAAACTTATGTAATTTTCTTTTTGATTCTTCTTCATAATTATCTTATTATGAATCTGTTTTCTTCTTAAACACAGTATGATTTCTGTTTCATTATTAGATTCATTATAATTTCTGTTTCCATCTTAGAGTCAGTCTGATTTCTGTTTCCTTCTTAGAGTTTTTTTAATTTATATTTTTCTTCAAATATCTCTACAAATTCTTAAAAATCTTTTATCATGATAGTTTTATTGATTTTTGAGACATTTATGAATAGAAAGTCATCAACTAATTTTGTTTAAAATTTATGAAAACTTTCTAACTCCTAACGTCACCATCTTCATTCAAAAATCTTTAGCAGCAATACAAATTCTTCAAAAAACAACTCCTCTATTTCTAACAGAGAAACTTATTTCATTCCCTAATCACGAAAAAGAAAAACTTCCAGAAAACAACAAATTGTGCCTCTAATTATTTTAGATCTTATTATCTGAATCCGGTGCAGATATATTTGATGAACTGAATCCTAATGGACCGATGTTCAATTCTCTAAGTCTAATGAACTTGATCTGATTCTTGGATAATAGAAACATTATTATACAAAATGGTTAATTGTTAATAAATACAAAAACATTTTTAAAACAATTTATCACAAATGTTCTTCAAAGACAATTCTATTCACCTTGAGGGAATATCATCCCTCGATGTCATTGTAATCATCTCTTAGGCTCATTATCCACACAGTATAAGATGCATGATGAAGATGGAATAAATCCCATACCCTTTACTCATCACCTGAGGTCAATCCTCACATCTAACCAATTCATCAATATCTATAGGGCCTACCCACCTAGCTAATCACATCACAATGGGGGAGAAAGAATCACCCCACTATCATCTCATCTATCTCTTAGGCTATAAAGAGTCTCAATATTCCATAAATTCCTAATAGGATCAATCACTCATTCCATCACTCACCCCTACATAAGGGAGCTATTATCACTTATCCAAGTTCCACTATTTTTCTTAATCGATTTAATTATTACCCATTAGGGTATAATTTTCAAAATAAATATAATAATAATCAAGTTCATTACCATCAACGACTAAGGCAATCAAACCAATGAATAAGGGTCCACTATGACCCAAGGTACTTTGTTCATTCTATACATAGGCATTTGATTCCTAATTAAACAATATACGTTAAAACAAATGGTTCGGTATCCCAAAGTGATGGGACCAAATACCAAATGCCAAATATATATAAATAAAATCAATTCCTATTAGGGTATGTAAAGGGGACCACCTACCTCAAGAATAGAGTTGTTCACTTTTAAATTCCACATCTTGATAGCTCTACCTAGGATTTCCCATGCCTTATCCAAGTCCAACCGGACACTACCACTAACACAAGTCCTTGTCTTCAATCATAAAATCCAATAATTAATTATTCAACTCACTTTCAAAAATTTGTAATTAATTAAACAATTTAATTTAATTTAATTTAAATATGTACAAATGACTAAAACTCAGCATATGATATTCTCTTATTGAAAACATCGGACACGAGGTGTGGTGTACTCCCAAAACACACTCGAACCTAGGACATACCATCCCATTAATTAATTTTACAAATATTAACTAATTCGATAATTAATTAAAATAGTAAAACTACCAAAACACACATGGGACACTCCCATTTCACCAAAACCACAACCAAACAAACGTAGAAGTTCTGCAACACATTCCTAGTGCCATCCTAAGGAAAACAACCCTAACACATTATGTTGTAACAATATCTTCATTAATTTAATTTACTCAAAAACCATAAATATAATATAACGTTGATATACCTCAATGAGATAACATGAATCGGTGTGAAGATACAATCATAGGATTCCTTCTATGCAATACGAGTAATAGTCCTATATAAATAAGTTGATTCCACCATGAAATATTGTAATCGATTCCAAACCCTAAACTAAAATCATGAAAATCATAGATGATCGATGGAAAGAAAAATAAAAATAATAAGAGGGAGAAAATACCTCAATCATTGAAAAAACAACACCCCAAATTCCCCAAACCAATGGGGGACCAAGAGAGGAGGAGAGGCCATCCAAAATTCCCCTACCTGAACATCATTTCCCCTAAAAATTAAGGTGGCATGATTGGTAAATTACTGGTCTACCCCTTCCAAAAAACAATCAGACATGTTTTACAGTCTGAACATGTAGTTCGTTCCATGAAATCCTCAGGCAGTATCCCACACTACGTGTTCTAATCTCCTTTATTACCCTAGACACACCCCATGAAATCCATTAATTGTATAAACCACCTTTCATTCCATGAAATTCCATCAGCTACTATTTTTCAACAGCTCATCGACCTGACTTATAACACCCCGAGTTTTTATGGACCTTTTTTGAATAAATTAAATATTCATTTATGACTTACAATGAAATAATCAAAAAATTCCTTTAACATTTCATGGACTTTTCATACATCATATATAACATTGACTTGGTTTATGTTACATTGAACATCTACTTGGTCCACGTCACATGCAATTCGACGAAACATCATTTTATTGTTATAATTATTTAAATGAGATAATTGTAACCTAGCCATTAAACATAGCATTATGAATAGTGATAAATCCTTTTAGAATATTTTTTATAATGTTTTAATATAAATAATACATATTGGTAATGAAAGATATAATACTTGGTAAAGTCCTTATATGTTTAAAAATACAATTTTCACAAACAAACTACTTTTCACATCATTCTATGAAAAAAAATTAATATTAGTAAAATTTATAAATTTAATTTGATAAAATAAACTACAATTTCTATATTCAAAATTATCTTTAAGTGAAATTTTTTTATTTTTTTGTGAAACTAAATTTTTGGATGAATAGTTAAATATACCGGATTTTAATTCAAAACTTCTTTTTCATATAATTTATTTATAAAGATAAATTATATTTTCAATTGGTTTAAAAGTTTAATTAGATATTATTTTAATCAATTAATACAATTTAGTTCATTGAGATCAATTTTACATTGAAATTAGATGTAAAAACATAGAAAATGTTTGAAGGTATTTAATTTAAAACCACGCATTGTCGATCCAATTGCGGGATTAATTTTAAATTAATTTCTAAAACTTATATTTTTAGAATTTGAAAAAATGGATTCAATATTTGGAATCAGAGAAATTTATAATTTCTAATATGGTAAACTAATTTTTTGACAAAAACAATTAATGAAAGTAATTAAAATTGATTACATTAGTTAAGGTAAAATTAGGATTTACTGAGGACTAAACCTTAAATTTTAGACCCAAAAGAACTTATACACTTGTAAAACACCCATTTTATGGCCATTATTTGGAAATTAAACTTATATTATTGAGTTTTGTTGGTTTTTTATGACTTTTTTAGGTAAAAACATAGGTACACCTAACTTGTTTTCAAAAATACCAAGTGATTCCTTTCCTTACCTATAAAAGGCCGCCACCTCCCCCTCTTATTCACACCTATCAAACCACTAAGGTTTAGAAAATATATTCCAAATACACCCCCAACACCCCTCCCATTCCCTTTTAATCCTTACCTTGAGTATAAGGTAATCAATAGAAACCTTTTAGCATAAACCAAAAGGAGTTACCTGATTAAGAGGTAACATATTCTCTCAAGATCCTTTCTTTTCTTTTCTTTATCCACCTCATCCACTCTCTTCATTCCATGATTGTAAAAAAAGAAGTATTATAGATATAATAGAATTTTTTTTTAAATTTTTTACCAATACTTACACACATGTCCATCTAATGTGTTACAAACATATAGGTTATGTGTACAGCGAACTACCACCTCACTAAATGATGATTGTTCATTTATTCCTTTGCCTCCTCTCAAGATGGAAATTATGATGTAAAATATGTTTTTATATGTTATATATTATATTTATTATGTCTTTACACTTTTTTATTCCTTTTACAACACATATCTTTTTTACTTTCCATTTGGTGTCAATATGATAACTTCGTTGGAGGAAGTGTGGACTATCGCCCCCTCAAAGCGATGTGATTCATTCACACATTACATGGAATGTATTAAGAATGTGTTAAGTGAAAATATATGATATTTATTATATAATAACTCTATTTTAATAATGATATATATACATATATATACATATATATCTTTTACTTTCTTTCTTTAAATGCAACAATTAAATGGAAATAGCATTCATGCGTACGTACGACCTACTATCTCCATAAATGGTGTATTTTGTTTCATACTTCCATATTCTATGGTTTATTACAATAAAAATATAATTAATATAAATTATATTTAAGTAAATATTTACATTATGGAAATAATGATATAATTATAAGGACCAATGATATAACAAATTAAGACAAATGCGAAAAAATAGAGGATATTACCCGAATTGAAACGTTAACATATAATTGTTAACATGAAGGTAATATAAAGAAATAATCAAACGATATATGATATTATAAGTAAATATATGGTTATTTTGTAGATGTATAATAAATTTATATTTATTATATGGGATTTTCTTTTGAGTTTGAAGAGATTCAATACACAAGGTAAGGGGATTTCATCTCACTTTTTATTTCCATGGGATACATGATTTATTCACCACCCATCCCTTTTTTGTGGTGTGTATACTATACATGGATGTATTAAAAGATCCTTATACTAAAATTTATGGGTATTTACAAATCCATTTGATGATCATTCTTTCATGGGGGTTAGGTTTCAAAAGTTACCAAATTTGTAAAATAGATGTGTCTCAATTTGCCTTATTTCATACTCATGTTTTGTTATACACCTAAATTATTTTTAAGGTGTATACACTTTCATTTTACATATAATATCCTGAATCACCTTCATTTCATAATATTTTAATCTTCATTTAATTTTCTTTTCTTGCATGAGGAGTATGATCCCAAGTAACCAAGTTGTAAGAGTTTATTGAATCAATCGCATCACTTTTTGAGATTGTTAAGGATTATTCTTATATAATGAAATATTATGATCCATCTCTCAAGAAAACACATGAATTATATTCTCCATTGGTTATTATAGATATCATTATGTATTAGTACCATTTTTAACTCTTTTGTACTTAAGATAAAGTCTATAAGTAAAATTTGATCATCTCTCTCTTCGGTCGGAAATCTAATGTATTCAAAAACCATGTTTTCAAAAATTCTTTCAAACATGTTATCAAAAGATATTTTAAGAAAATTTTCAAGGAAAATGTATTTTAAAAACTTTTGATGGTTTCCAGTGCTTCCATTATAAGTTTTAAATGTTTTTTCAAATAAAATGGTTTTCAAAAGGTTTTCAATTTTAAAAAGTGTTTCTTAATGCAGAATGGATATTTTCTCAAGAAATGTTTTAAAATTATATTTAAAAATTATTTAACATCTAATATACCATTCATAGGTGTTAATAATACCTTTATGTGGAAATTATTCATTGTTTCCATACATATTATTTTCCTGAATGGATTATGTTTTGATGACATGATTTTTATGAATCCTGTTTCTCTTCCATAGGTTATATGCTTTTGAAATATGTGTATTTCCACAGATTATGTTTATGATGAAATTATTATGAAACCTATATATTTCCACAGGTTATGATACGATTACATGTTTATGATACCCATTTTGTTTCATGGGTTATGATATGTTTATTTATGATCCTTTGGCACATGTATGTATGATTTCATTATAAGATGGGTGGGACATATATATCCTTCCAATGCATTGGGTAAATATTATATATCATGAGATATAAATGGATATAAGAGGAAATGAACATGGTTTAGTATTATTGGTTTGGAAAGGGGAGTGAACATGATTCTGTATTAAAGGGATGGAATGGGGTCTGAACCTGATTTAATAAAGTACTTTGTCCACTAAGATAGTCTTAGATGATATTTATTCACTACTATGGAAATCATTATATATGATTATGTGTCTTCCACAATTCCATATTTTATTCCTATGTTATGATTTCATGGCTATGTTGATTATTTACTTATGATTCATATCTTATGAACCGTCAAGATATATGACATGATTAATGTATATGATCTTTGATATTCAGGGCATGATATTCTATTTGTACAATCATGTTCTCATACCATTTTGCTCATGATTATTCTTACATATCTCTTTTATTTACCCTTACTGAGCATTTGAGATCACCCCTTTTTATGTTTCTTTCCCCCTAGGTTGTAAATATATATATTATTTCTGATGTATCTAAGAATGGTTCTAGTCAAGAATAACTATGGGGGAGATAATGTATCTCATTTATGTACCAGTGTTTATATATACATGTTTCCAAAGGAACTAGACTAATATGGTCCTTGGGTGTATATTTGTGTAATTTTTTAAGTATTCCATAAAAATTTTATAATGTTAATGTATTAAAAGATAGGTTCACTATAGTTGGTATCAGAGAAAAGTTTTAGTTATCATTTGGAAGATAAGATGAGAAAACCTTAATAAGAACCATAAGGACATGTCTAAGGATAAGTATAAGGATAAGTAAAAGTATATAAAAATGTCATGGAATTTTGGTAAAGTATAGAGTGGGTGGTCTCTTACAGATACATCCCTTTATGGATACTACAAGTGGATGTGGCTCTGGCACAAATTTACCTAAGAGTGACAACTCTGAAAATATGTTACAGGCCTAACTTGAGGTAATCTAGTATATGAAAATAGTCCTTGATACATTCCTTGTTTGACACTCTAGGGGATATGATTTTGGAATTCACAAACTCTTCATGAACCATTATGAAATATTTAAATTGAAGTTGGCTATAAATAACCTAGGATAAATGTATGTTTGCATAGATTAAGGAAGTTTTCATAATTTAAACTTATTATAAGTGAATTTTCATGATTATGTGGTTCCTTGATATGATAAATGTTTCTCATTATATGATTTTTGGTTTTATTCAATGCATGGAACCCAAAGGAACCATGTTAATGATGACTGCGATGGAAAATTCAACAATTTTCCTCCTGATAAACCGAATTCTATGGGATATGGAATTAAAAACATCATTGTTATCCTCACACAACTTTCTCAAGATATGAATCATGGTGGAATTCCAAATGAGAAAAGGATGGAACAAAATTATGTTGAGTCTTTCATAAGGAAACATCCACCTTATTTTAGAGGGTCTAATTATCCATTTGTTACTGAAAAATGTTCAGTACTAATGAAAATATTTTCTCCATTATCCAATGTTTATAGAATTAGAAATTCATTCTGGCCATCTATCAATTAGAAGGCGAAGCAGACCAGTGGTGGAATCTAATCAATAGTACGTCGTAGAAAGATGATATTGAATCCATGGATTGAGATAGGTTCAAGAACTTATATTTAAATAAGTACTTTTCTTAGAGTCTTTGTACCAATATGGAGAAAGTGTTCCTTGAGTTTAGGCAAAGGGATGATGAATCTGTTGGTACCTACGTGGCTAATTTCACAAGACTTATGTGGTACGATTTAGGAATTGTCATGAAACTTGAAAGTAAAGTCAACATGTTCTTTTGTGGCTTAAACCAAAGTTTCATAAGGTAACTATCCATATGATAATTTAGTAGCTAAGAAGATATTGTGTTTTGTGAAATCAAGGTTGAAATGGAGGTTGGATTCATGTATCATATTCACGGTTTTGATAAGAAAAGGAAGATGGAGTTCGAAGGAAACTCTAAAAACCAAGGGGGGAAAGTTGATTTTTCCTTTATGCTCTAAATGTGGGAATAATAATGGAGGAATTTTATTCAGGGGTATAGTAAATGTTTTAAGTGTATAAAGGAATGTCACTATGCAATTGATTATCAATATGATGGGATGAAGATAGATAAAAATTCTAATGGAGAGAAAGTTTCATAGAACGGACCTTCCAAAATTCAGTAATACCGGTGTAAGGAGAATGGAAATTATACTAACCACTTCCCAAACCCAAGGTTTGGTGATGATGATCGACATTATCATCCTCTTAAGACAAATTATAAGGAGAAATATCATGCAATCACTAATTTTTATGATGGTGCGATAACGACATGATGAAAGGTACACCTACCATCCACTCCAGAACTACTAATTTCATACTTGATTATAGATCTACCCACTATTTAATATCTAAATAATTTTATATGGGTGTCAAGATTCCACCAAAACAATTAGATGTTGAATCAGAAGGTCAAACCACTAATGGTATGATGATTGCATATCAATTTTATGATTCCTCTCTGATTGAAGTTTGTGGGAATGTGCTTCTTCTAAATCTTTTCATTCTTCCTTTGGTTGAATTTGATGTCATCTTAGGCATGTATTGGATTTATTTTTATAAATCCTGCCTCAATTGTCAAGGAAGTGAAGTTACTATTGACATTTCAAACCCTCCTATGATCATCCATCAATGTGACGAAAAACATGAACCTCTTTTGGATAATACATCTAGTGTATGGGTATTAATTCCCATTCAAATGGGTTGTTTATATAAAATGTTTGGGGAGAAAATCGACATCGATAATATACTTATTCATCGATAATTTGTGGATGTATTTTTTGAAGAGTTGTCTAGTCTCCCACCAAAACAGGAAGTTGAGTTCTCAATAGAACTTACACCTGGTTCCACACCAATATCAAAATATCCTCATAGAATGGATCCGATTGAATTGTAGGAATTGAAGAATAATATCCAAGAAAACCTTGATAAGGTATTCATTCATCCAATTATGTCACCTTGGGGTGCACCCTTTCTTTTTAATAAAAAATAAATATTGATCAATGCAACTCTGCATTGTTTATCATGAGTTAAACAAGATCATAATAAAAAAATTTATCCTCTTCCCTATATTGATGACTTGTTTGATCAACTTTGTAGGGATCAATACTTTTCTAAGACTGACCTTTATTCTAGATATCATCAATTGGGGTTCAAGAAAGAGAATATACCCAAGAAGGAATTATATACAAGTTATGGACACAGTGAATATATAGTGATTCCTTTTGGTCTTACTAATTCCCCTGTTATCTTCATGTATTTAATGAATATAGTCTTTAGAGATTACCTTTACCAGTTTTTGGTAGTCTTTATAGATGATATTCTAATATATTCAAAGAGAAAGGAAGATAATGAAGATCACTTGAGAATTGTAATAAAGACCCAATGTAAGGATAAACTCTATGAAAAATTTACAAATTGTAAATTTTTCTAGTAAAAGGTTTCATTTTTTGGGTCACATAATCTCAAGAGATAGTACATCAATAGATCCTTCAATGAAAAAGGCTATTGAATAATGGCCTGGACCAAATATGGTGACTAAGATCCATGGATTTCTTGGTGTAACTAGATATTATCAACAATTTCTGGAGAATTTATCATGACTATCTAATCCTCTAACTATGTTAACTCAGAAGGGTGTTAGGATCCTTTAGATAGTTGTATGTGAGGAATATTTCAATGAACTAGAGAGAAGTTTAGTCAGTGAACCTATTCTTACATTACCCTATAGTAGATAAGGGTTTGTAATCTATAGAGATTCATTGAAGAAGTGTTTGGGATGTTATATTATGCAGAATAAAATGGTTATAGAATATACCTCATGATAGTTTAAGCTTTTGGAGAAAAAATACCCAACTCATGATTTGGATTTAGCAGTAGTAATTTTTTTCATTAAAGATATGGAGGAATTATCTTTATGGAGGAAATTGTGATATATATACCAACTATAAAAGAATGAAATATATATTCACATAGAAGGATTTGAACATGAACCATAGAATATGGTTAGAGTTGATAAAGGATTATGACTGATCAATACATTACCATCCTTGGAAAGTGAACAAGGTGGTTGATGATTTGAGTCGGAAGGATCATTCTAGCTTATTCATGATAAGGATCACAAAAGATCTGAGATTTTTGGATTTTAAAAGGATGGATCTATAAATCCTAAAGGAAGGGTAGAAATCTTATATTTATCAAATTAATGTTAAACCCTTTATCCTAGTGAATACTAAGGAGGTGTATAAGGAATATGAAGTTGTGAAAAATAAATTTAGAAGTTTTCATGAGGGTAACCTTGATTAGGATAGAATGATGAGGTCTAAGAACCGTGTATGTGTTGATTCCATACCCTATTTAAAGAAGGAGCTATAAGAGGAATCTCATAGTTCTTCATTATATATTAATCTTGTAAGTATGAATATGTACAGGGATATGAAATAATACTTTTGTTGGGATGGTATTAAGAGAGATATTTCATATTTTGTATCGTAGTGCTTAGTATTCCAACAAGTTGCTGTTGAAAGACAAAAGCCAAAGGGGATGTTGCACCCATTACCCATACCAAAATGGAAATGGGAGAACATCACTATGTATTTTTCCATTGTAAGGACCAAAAACTCTAAATGTTTTAATGCTATATGGGTGGTAGTAGATCACCTTAATAATTCAGCACACATCATCTCTATCAGATATTACTTCTCTCTATATAATCTTCCTAAGATATACATTAAGGAAGTCGTAAGGTTGCAGGGGGTACCACATTCTATTATATTGGATCAAGATCCGAGGATCACCTAAAAGTTTTTGGTGAAGTCCTAATCAAGCACTTGATAGATAATCGACCTTCATCACTGCTTATCATCCTCTGACAGATGGTCAGTTTGAATGAAAAATTCAAACCCTAGAGGATATGTTGAGATCTTGTTCCCTAAATTTCAAATGTGGTTGGGATAAACGTCTTCCCCTATTTGATTTGTCTTACAATAACAGGTTTCACTCAATCATTTATATGGAACCTTATGAATCCCTCTATAATAATAAATGTAGAGATCCAACATTCCAGAATTAAGTTAGAGAAAGAAAGCTATTGGGACCTGAGATCGCTGAAGAATGATCGAGAAGGTTAGAACCATTCAGTAGAATATCAAGGTAGCTAAAAGACAGTAAAACAATTACACTGATAACCATTAGTGTGATCTATAACCTGAATTTAGTGAAGATTTTTTTCAACAAAGTTCGCCCTGGAATAAATTTATGAGATTCTGGAAGAAAGGGAAACTAAGCCCTAGGTATATCGACCCCATTGAGATTCATGATCATATCGGGGCAGTAGCATGTCACTTGGAAGTTCATAAAAATCTATCTCAAGTCCATGATGTGTTCTATTTATCTATACTAAGTATGTGCATACCTGACCCTTCACATGTATAGAACTTAGAGGTCATACCGCTAGAGCATGATCTATTTATGAAGAAAACCCTATTGAAATTATAAACTAATGAGATAAAGTTCTACAAAACAAGAACACTCACTTGGTAAAAGTATTGTGGAGAAATTACTTGTTATAGGAAGCTATGTTGGGACTTTAGGATATTATTAAGTATAATTTTCCTTATTTATTTTACATGAGTAACTAATTTTAAGGGAAAATATCATTTTAAGGGTGGTAAAATGTAACACCCCGAGTTTTTGTGGACCTTTTTTATGAGTAAATTTAATTTTCATTTATATCTTGAAATAATCTAAGTCAAAAATTCATTTCACATGAAATTTAATTGGTGTAAGTCATGAAAAATGTAAACTTGGTGTATGTTACATGGAACATTGACTTGGTGTGCATTACACGCACCACTGATGATTCTACGAAAAATAATTTTATTATTATAATTATTTAAATGAGATAATTATAACCAAGACATTTAACTTAGTAATATGAACAATAATAACTCCTTTTAAAATATTTTATATAATGGTTTTATATAGATAACAAAATATTGATAGTGAAATACATAATTTTTGGTAAAGACCTTATATGTGTAAAAAATACTATTTTCTCAAACAAACTAATTTTCATGTCCTTATGTGAGAAATAATAAAATAAATTTTAGAAAAATTTTGAAATTTAAACTGATAAAATAAACTTTAATTTTTAATTTGTAATGTATAAATTATTTTAGGGTGAACTTTTTGGATTTTTTTCAAAAACATCATATTTGCATGAATAGTGAAAAATACTGTGTTTCAATTCAAAACAGATTCTTCATCTGATTTATTTATAAGGTTAAATTATATTTTAAATTGGTTTCAAAGGCTAATTATATAATATATTTAAAAATTAATACAATTTAGTTTATTAATATTAATTTTACATTGAAATTAGATATAAAAACACAGCAAACTTTTTGAATGTTTTTACTTTAAAAACCCGCATTATCGACCCGACTACGAGATTAATTTTAAACTAATTTCTACAACTTATATCATTAAAATTTCAAAAAATGGATTCTATATTTTTAATCAACGTAATTTATAATGTCTAATAAGGTCAACTTAGTTTTTTACTAAAAATATTATCGAAAGTAATTAAAATTAATTACATCGATTAAGGTAAAATTAAGGTTAACGAATGACTAAACCATAAATTTAAGACCAAAATGAATTAGAAACTTGTAAAACTCCCATTTTATCGAAATTATTCCTTCATTAAGCATCTAAATTTGAGTTTGGTTGGTTTGGTATGACTTTTGTTAGCAAAAAATAGGGGTACACCTAACTTGTTTTCAAAAATACCAAGTGGGAATTTTCCCTTCCCCATAAAAGGAAACCCCCTCTCCCTCTTCTTCAATCCTCTAAAACCACATAAGTTCGTCCAATATCTAGCCAATACACTTCCAAACATCACTCCCTTACTCCTTTAATCCTTCATTTTGGAAGAAATCAATCCAAGAAATCCTTTTGGAATAAACCAAAAAAAGTTACCTAATTAAGAGTAACGTCTTCTCTCAAGATCCTTTTTTTATTTTATTTATCCACCCCATACACTATCTTTATTCCATTATTTTATAAAAAACCAGTATAATAAATATAATATGATATTTTCATTCTAATGTTTTTACCTACACATATGCACACCTTCCTCTAATGGGTAACGAACAAACTATTTATGTGTACGGTGAACTACCGCCTCACTAAACGATGATTGTTCATTTTTCCTTTATCACATAAAATGTTTTAAATTATGAGATAAAATCTGTTTATATATGTTATATATTATATTATTATGTATTTGATCTTCTTTATTACTTTTCATTTGGTATAAATACGATAATTTCGTTTGATGAAGTGTGAACTACCGCCCCCTCAAAGCGATGTGATTCGTTCACACAATAAATGGAATGTATTAAAAATGGTTTAGTGAAATTATATGGTATATATGATATAATAATTCAATTATAATAATTATATAAATACATATATTTCTTTTACTTTCTTTCTTTCAACATGATAATTCAACAGAAATAGCATTCATGCGTACATATGGCTTACCTTCTCCATGAATGTTGTATTCCATTTCATACTTCCATATTATAAGGATTATTATAATACACATATACTGAATATAAATTATATTTAAATCCTGGTTTAAATTCTTGAAATCATCATATAAGTATAAGGACCAAATATAAAACAAATTAAGACACATACAAAAAACAAAGCATATATTACCTGAAGTAAAACCTTAACATAGAATTGTTAATAAGAGGGTCATATAAAGACATAACAGACCATATATATTATTATAAGTATTAATATAGTTCTATGGTATAATTATAATAAATTTATATTTATTATATAGCAGTTCTTTATGAGTACGAAGAGAGTCAAGACACATGGTAAGGGGATTTCATTTCACTTTTTATTTCTATGAGATGCTTGCTTTATTCACCACCCATTCATTTTGTGTGGTGTGTATACTACCCATGGATGTATTAAATGATTCTTATAATTACGTTTATGGATATTTAGAAATCCATTTTATGATATTTATTACAAGGAGTTTAAGTTTCAAAAGCTACCAAATCGGTAAAATAGTGTTTTCTCAATTTTCCTTCTTTGAGACTCATGTTTTGTTATGCAGCTAAATTCTTTTTGAGGTGTATATACATCCATTTTACATGTTATGTCGTGAATATAATTATTTTCTTGATATTTTATGTTTCATATAATTTCCTTTTCTTACATTAACATTATGATCCAATGTATCAATGTCATAAGAGTGTATTGAAATAGTCTCATCACTTTTTGAGATTGTTAATGATTATTTTGATTTGATGAAATCTCATGATTCATATCTCAAGAAAACTAATGGATTTTTTTATCCTCTATTTATTCAAGATATTCTCATGTATTAGTACCATTTTCTACTCTTTGTATTTGAGATAATTTTTTTAAATAAAATTTAGCAGTCTCTCTCTTCGGTCGAAAATCTATTCTATTCAAAAATAATTTTTTCAAAAATGTTTTCAAAAGATCTTTAAAGCTCATTTTCAAGGAAAATATTATTTTTGAAACGTTTTATATTTTTTAATTCTTCCTTTATATGTTTTAAAAGATTATTTCAATGAAAAAGTTTTCTAAAAGGTTTTATGTTTTAAAAAGAATTTTCAATGAAAAAAGGATATTTTTATCAAGAAATGTTTGTAAATGATATTTCAGATTTAGTTACCATCGAATATAACATAAATTGGTGTTACTCATGCCATTATGGGGAAATTATTCAACTATTACATTTATATTCTTTCCCTGAATAGATTATGTTTTTATGGAATGATGTTTATGAAACCCATTTATCTTCTACAGGTTATATGATTTTGAAATACACGTCTTTCCACAGGTTATGTTTATGATGAAATGATTATGAAACATATATATTTACACTAGTTATGATATGATTACATGTTTATAATTTCCATTTCATTTCATGGGTAATGATATGGTTATTTATGATCTTTCGGAACATGAATGTATAATTTCATTATGAGATTGGTGGGACCTATATCTCCCTCAAATGCATTGGGTAATGATTTATATCTAATGAGATAGACATGGATGGAATGGGAAATGAAAATGGTTCAGTATTACATGGCTAGCACAGAAAATGATCCTAGTTTATTATTACAAGGCTGGAATGGGGAGTGTACTCAGTTCAGTAATACAAGGTTGGAATGGGGTGTGAACCCAGTTCATTAAAGGAATTTGTCCACTAAGATAATCTCAGCAGAAACTCCTTGAATACTATGGAAATCATTTTATATGGTTATGTGTCTTCCATAATTCAATGTTTTATTCCTATGTTATGATTTCATGACTTATATTAATTATTTTCTTATAAATCATATCTTATGAACTGATAATCTTTATTCCATGATTCATGTATATGATCTTTGATATATAGGGTATGATCTTATATTTTCATGATCACATTCTCAAACCCTTATGCTCATGATTATGCTTACATATTTCCAATGTTTACCATTATTGAGTGTTTCAGCTCACCCATTTTTATGTTTCCTTCCCCCGGGTTATGAATATATGTATTATGTCTGATGTTTCTAAGAAGAGTGTTATTCAAGAAGAACCTTGTGGGACATTATGTAGCTCATTTATAAACCAATGTTTATGTTTCCATGTTTCCAAAGGCACTAGGGTCTTTGTGCATCTATTTTTTTAATGTTTTAAGTATTCCACAAAAGTTATGTAATATTAATGTATATAAATAAAGGGTATCTATATGACCCTTCTTTAATGCTTTCTAGAACACTTCATACACCACCTGAGCCTTGGAACACATCCAAAAATATCATTTAAAAGAATCTAAACAATAAAAATCCAAATCCAAGTATTAGTTATCAAAATGAACCCACCACCAAATCAAATATCCAAATTCCATTAGGAATTATAAACATAAATGGGTATGGGGTTTTATACACTCCCCTCCATAGAACCTATTAACTATGTGAATCATGCATGGTATTAAAACTATTAACCCTAACCTATACTATTTATCAGTTCATGCTCAATTAATTTCAATCTAATCTAGAACACAAATCGAGATATTGTTGCACCACTCCCAACATGAGGTATGTTATTTATCAAGGATCAATCTATCACTCATCATCATAACTAAAAAACCAATATGTGCTTACTCACACCTATCTAACCTAAGATTCTATGGTTTTATCAATTGATTCATCCTCAATCTTATCATGCTCCCCACCATAAGAATCAACTCATAAATTAATATTCATGAGAAATTATACTCCCCAATATCAGAATCACCTACTAAAATATATTAGAAATGGTCCAAGGATATGCATAGTACAGTTTCTATCCCACCACACCTAATCATGGGAAATTACACTAGTTTAAATATTAAACTCATTTTTATCACCGATCCCAAAATAAATCATACAAGCCTCCACCATCCATTCATAAGCTCAAATACTCCATCTTTTCATAAAAAATCCCTAGATAATCCCCAAAACACATTTTTCATACCCAACGGGATATTCCTAATGTATTTTATAACCCACCAAATCAAATTACATGTAGAATCACTGTTTGAACCTCCTATAGACAAATTTTCCCATAAAAATTCAAATTCACCTACCAATTCGCTATTACATCACAGCCAGATTTCAATGTATTAACATCCTATGGAATATCGAGATCATCCCAATCCCACGTTGAAGTCTAAACTCAAATATCATTATAATACTATGGTTTAATCCTCAACCATCTAAATCCTCTATTATACCCTCACTTGATAACCAACACACCATTTATTTAACTCATCCTTAGATCATATCAATTTCACCACAGGCATGATGCCAATGAAATAGATCCATCAAATACTACATGTAAATATGAAATATCATATTAAAAACACAGATAGTTTAAATTGGATTTATCTATTCACCATAATACAAATTCCAAATAAACCATCCAATGACCACTCTCACAATAACTAAATCACCCTTTCAATATAATGGCCACTATTGTATGAAAAAATATAAATGTTTCTCACACCTGAGCTCTAACATGAACCATAAATCACTGACCACCCCCGAATCACTTTGATTGACTTCCTGGGCACCCACAAAAAACATTATTAATGATATTAATTCTATAAAATAGCCAATAGTTCACTATCCACTATATCAATTAACATATACCACTCCTAGAGTGAAGTATCAACCAGTTCAATCACCACAAATGTGTCACTCTTATAAATCCATGCTCATAAAAAAAACTCATAGCAAAACTCTACTCATAGTTTCATCATCATAAACAAGGAAACATGTCTCATCCTTATCCAACATATTGTGACACTATTCCTTCAAGAATTCTATCTAAACACCTTCTTGAAAATATGATCCAAGGCACCCATTCAGTTAGACCATATCATGGTACCCTGGTCTACCTATGATGTCACTAGTCACAATATAGGAATATTTTAGATTTTATCAAAACTCTCAAGAAATTATGCACACAATAATTTCATTGCAACCATCAGTCCTTATCTCATACATAACCGATCACCGATCTAAAAATTCAAAGGGAAATATGTGATTCCAAATCTATTCCAAATCCAATCGGTCTATGATCTAATACAACCCCAATCATGGAATCTAACTCATGATCTCATGAGCTACTTATCACCTAACTTAGGCTTGTGTACCTGGTCCACTGACCAATCTCTTCATGTATGATAGTATCATTTAACTAGATCATGCTTGGAATTCATCTTCAAAATCGATGAATCTTACTTATGTCAATCTAACAACCCAAAATTTTAAAAATGAAATTCCATTCTGAATGAATAAATACCTTATTAAGTAATGTAGTTATAGAAAAAAACATAATGATGTTCAATTTTTTATTTTGGACCATTATAGAATATAGAAATAATTTTTTAATCCATATTAAATAACAATTAAGCTAAACAACCATTGATAATATAGTCATTATACAATAAACATTAGGATTCACATATATTAATGGTTATAATAATTTCTAATTGACATAGAAGTAAGAAGTAATGACCTCAACCAGTATGATTGTACCCTGCGAAGCTCATTTATTAGAGATTTTGAGGGCGATGGCATAACTTGGATTTACCCTTAACTAAGCCTACGTCACGATTCAACAAATGGAACATGAGTGAAGCTATTTAAAAGAAAATTTCAAGATCATATAGATCATTTCCCAAACAATGTTCATTAAACCACCCCAAGAAATTATCACCATCGCACAGCTTACCCTTAGGCATATAATGGTGTAATAAAGGGTTATATATCTAAACCCCAATAGTGTGAATTTTTTTATTTCATTTTTAATTAATTAATGATTATATTTATTGATTTTCATTATTACTTTATTGATATACATGATTATATAATGAGTTTGGTAAAATTATATTTTTATATGAAGAAACTAAAATTGTATTTTTCAAAAAAAATATAAATATATATAGTTCCAATTAATACCCTATTTTTTATAAATTAAAATATTTTTGAAATAAAATTTATTTTCATGAAATAGTCTTATTAAATAATATTTATTTAAATATTAATGATAATATGATTTAATGAAGTCATGTATAATATTTATAAGGTTAAGAAAGTTGTTTGCATCATAAAAACTAGTATTATTAAATAAATAAGGTTTTTTATTTAAAAGTGAAAATTACTATATTTATAAAATTATTTTTCTGAAATAAATATCATTTTTTAAATCAGTGCATTGAAATTATCAAATTGTGAATTTTCCATAATGTTTTGAGACATTTGATTTTTTTGGTCAAAATTTATTATAATGTGTTATGAAATAATAATATCCCAAAAGTGGGGGGGGGGGGGTCGATCCATGACAAAAACTATATTTACCCCTTAAAAAATGAGCTTTTGAATATCTTTCATTAATTTTACAAATATATATTGAATCCTCCGAAACCTATAATATATTTTAATGGTTTATAAACAATTCTTCATAGACATGACTCACCTCCACATCATGAATGGTATTATCTTTATGAGTTCCATTATTAAACTATTAAAATATTTAAACCCACTCCTATTTGGAAAAAACCATGGTAAAAACCCAAGGTAAGGATTGTGTTTTTGATTGATTATTAATTAGATTCCAAAACCTGTGTATAGAAATTAATAAAGAATCCATATCTATTTTTTTATAAATGCACACCCAACCTCTCAGTATATTTAACTAAAAACACATTAATCATGAAGTTACTATAGGTATACATCTATAAATCCCTCAAAATGTTTTCCCATGATCTTAATATTCTCCTTCCAAGCATTTCAAAGAACCCTATAAAATGTAAGAGATTCCCTTCCTCCTCCTCTATATTCAAGTACTTTCATTGTATTTGGCCTTTTAATTTCCAAATATTCAAGTTGACATATGTATTTACACATATATTTACTATCCTTATGATTCCCATGTAATTATATAGCACGTTTCAATCTCATTAAACCCTTCAATCAATCTTTGTGTACACCCATTTTTATGCTGAAATTATCCTGTGATTTTCCATACCCAACTTTTGTGTTGTGAATATACATCCCTATTTACACTCAATGGTATTAACCTAGTTGTAACTATCATTCATTGGTTTGTTAATTATATATATTAAACCCACATTCCAAATTCATGGGATTAAAATTTATTAAATTCATTCTTATATTATATGATCTATGTGGTACAGAAATGCATATACATGATATGAATATTCTTGGTGGGACTGAAATTAAATGGCCATTCAATTCATTTTGTAATGTTTTTGTCTTGTGATATACCTTTTATGGTGAATGGGAACATAGCATAAGAACATTATATTATGATTTTCTGGTATTTATCCTTGGATTATTCTTATGATGTCATATTTTATGTTGTGGACACATCTTAATGATGCCTTGATGTTATAATCTTATATTATGATACGATGTTCTTGAAAATTGTTATCACCTTTATATTACGACACTTTATTCACTTATATTTCATTAAATTGTGTTATGTTTTTATTATCCCCTTACCGGGATTTATATCTTGTCTTTTTTTATGTATGTCCCCTGGTTATCTTGTAAAGTATTAGAATAACAATGGAATTTAAGGTCATGTTATAGAGTTTTTAAATAATTTCATTATATCCCTATTTCAAGTTATTGTGCTATGTATATAATTTACCGTAGACATTAGGCCTCTTAATCTTTGGGGATTCTATCATGAGCTCCTTGATGTAAAATATCATGAAATAAAGTGTATAAAGGATCTGGGATTGTCATTGTTAGTATTAGAGAAATTTCTAGTTATTTTTAGGGATTATTATTTGAAAACCTTAGTGAAAACCATATGGATAACCCGAAACATAGAAAAAATAGAAACTTTTCATGAAGTTTAAAATACTAGTTTCTAAGAAACAAAATCCCCATCATAATACTATAAGTGGATGTGGATCAGGAATAGATATTTATAGGGCTAGTAACCCCAAACGGGATCATTGGGTAATAAATCGACTTATGACTAGTGCGCAATAGAGAGGAATTGATGCACACATGTTTTAAAACTCCAAAGAGATATTCATTGGTTAATAATTTATTTTCTATAAATGATTATGAAGGGAATAAAAATTACTGGAAAATTTAATGTCAGTAAATAGGTCCTGGATAACATAGATTGAAACCTATAAATTCATAGGTAAAGGAATATGTTTCATTTCTGATTTATCCCTTTTATATTTATAAGATACCATTTTATATGCTTAATTGTTTGAAAAATCTCATCCATATGTCTATTTTGGATGAAATAAATTATTATAAATAAAATAAAATATTGTAATTCATGATTTTCATCCATTCATGTACTTCAAATATCCTATGTGACTATCATTATATGCATTATTTCATATCATGAAATTTTAGTAAAACTATTCAAACACTACCTCATAATATAGAATCCAAGTTATCAATGAAAACATAAAGTATGTAAAATATTTAATCACAAGTATATAACTTCTACCCTATCAATATTAACAGGTTTAATTTCCTAGGGAACCTTTTGATACTCCCTTTAGTGGAGTTTAATGCTATTCTGGGAATGGATTGGATCTCTTTATATAGAACCAAGATGAATTATTAGGAGAAGGAAATCACCCTCCATATTGTGAACCCCATATGATTATATATATTCATAAGGAGGATGATGGATCTCCTTTTGAATCATCACCTCAGGCATTGATATTATTTCCTTATGAAAAAGTGTATCTATATCAAATGATTAAGACTAAGGAAAATATAATCATTGATGGCATGTTTATTATAAGAGAATACAGTAATATAGTTCTTGAATAATTGTCTGATATTATTTGAAGTCAGTAGGTGGAGATCTTTTTTTTGAAAATAAAGACAGATAGAATTAATGATGAAGATCAGCATTCGTACAAAAGAAAACCCATGGAGGGAAATTGATCAGCCAGATCTGGTTTTCATCGAAGGGGCCTGAGGCCGCTATCTTATGAGCCATGTTGTTTCCTTCCCTTTTGTTAAAGGAGAAGGTGCCGCAAGAAAATCCTTGGCGAAGTGAGCGAATTCTCCTAATGATGAGGCCAAATGACTGGAGTCCTGCTTCGTTGTGGTTAATAACATCGACCACAATGAGTCAGGTAGACTCAATGATGATATCCACCCATCAATGTTCCACATTGAGCATCATACCTACAAGGATGGTCGAGGCCTCAGCAACTACAGGTTCCTAGAAGGCATGATGTGATTCGTATTTTTCTGCAATGATTTTCCCTAGATGATTTCGGGCCAGGAGACCGAGAGCAACATGCCCATACTTGGGGAGATACACGTCCACATTAAGCTTAAGATTCCCTTCCGTTGGGGGGTTCCAATGTGGGGGAAAGTAGGGGGTTACACCTGGCATAGAGTGTTCATTTTTTTCCTTCCAGCCCTCAATCCATGAGATGGCCCGTTCAATCCAGAATTCAGGAGGTTTATGAACGTGGTGAAAAACAAAATCGTTACGCCGAACCCAAATGATCCAAGCTAAGGTGAAAAGAGAACCAACCTTAGTCGATGAAAGAGAGGAGCACCAATGTAGCAGAAGATCAAGGAGGTCAGAGGCAATGTCCAGAGAAGCATCTGAAATTGGGCCCCACAAATTCAAAATTTCCTTAGCTCCTAGGCAGTGAATGATGGCGTGTAAAGGAGATTCTGGATTGTTCGGGCAGAAAGGGAAGGACTCAGTACTCTCCATATGTTGGTAAACGATCAAAATAATGGTAGAGAGAGTGCTTGTGCACACCTACCACCAAAATTGGCGTATTTTTGGGGGACTTTGAGCTTGCAATGAAATTTCCATGGTCCCTCATCCCAGTCGACAGTGGGAATGCCAAGGGCCATTCTGTACCCAGATGTCACCGTGTATTTTCCTGAAATGTCATTGGTCCAAAAAATATGATCAGGGCCTACATCGAGGACCCAGGGGATGCTCAGGATAATTCTTTGGTCTCTTTCATTGAACCATCCATGGATCTTTTCCAAACACCACCTCGGGCCCTGGTCTGAAAGGAGGCAGTTGACGGTAGCGTCATCAAGACCTGGTTGGGCGGGGGATGTAGACCTCATACCATCCTTATCAAAAATCCATGGATAGATCCAGATGTTGAAAGATGAGCCATTCCCAATCCTCCAGCCCAACCCTTTTTCTAGGAGATTTCGGGCCCCCCAAATGCTTCTCCAGAGGAAGCTAGGTTAAGGTCCAAGAGAGGAAGCAGGGAAATTTGGGTGCGGAAATTATTTAGCTCGGGGTACCTATGCACAGAGAGAAGATGGGTGATTAATGAGGTTTCATCCCTACTTGGCCAACAGTGCATAATTGAAGAGAAGAAGATTCTGGAATCTCATCCCTCCCTCCGACATGGGTTTGCAGAGTTTCTCCCAGCCCATCCAGTGGGGTCTATTCCTTCCATCATTTTTCCCCCACCAGAAGTTGGTAGTATGTGAATGAATCTGATTGATGATGGTCGTCGGGAGCTTAAACAGTGACATAAAATAGCTTGCTATAGACTAGATGATAGCTTTAATAAGGGTTTCTTTCCCATCTTTGGAGATGCTTTTTGGGGTCCATCCTTGAATTTTTTTCTCAATCCCGTCCACCAGAGAAGAAAAGGTTTCTTTTTTGGACGGGCCAATCACCGTGGGAATCTGGAGATAATTCTGGTGTTTATAGACCATGTGGATTACTACTAATGCACAAAGTTCATTTCTCTTGGCAATAGGAACCCCGGCGCTGAAAGAGATTTCTGATTTGCAGTGATTGATAGACTATCCAGACGCCCACCCATACTGCCAGATCGCCTGGCTGATCACCCGACATTCATTCAAAGTTGATCTGGAGAAAAGGAGGTAGTCGTTAGCAAAGAAGAGATTCGACACTGGTGGGCTTTCACGACAGACCTTTTCCCCATGAATATATTTCGAGGAAGCAGCCCTAGAAATAAGGTTTGAGAAAACATCAGCCACCAAGATGAAAACAAAAGGGGAGAGGGGATCTCCCTGGCGCAGGCCTCGGGTTGGGTCGAATCCTATGGTAAGGTCCCCATTGACCTTGATTATAAAGGAAATGGTTGAGATGCAATGCATGATAATATCTTTCCATTTAGTGCGAAAACCCATTTTCAGCATCACAACTCTTAGGAACTACTATTCCACTTTATCGTAGGCTTTTGTCATATCCAGTTTTCTGGCCTTGGTTCCTCTTTTCATGGTGGAGTGAGTTTTCATAGAGTGGAACACTTCATGGGCCACAATTACATTATCAGTAATTAGTCCCTTGGCCACGAAGGCAGTCTGGTTTTTGGAGATAATATCAGGAAGCCAAGGGCACAGCCGATTGACAAGGATTTTGGAGAAGATCTTATAAGAGACGTTCCAGAGGCTGATGGGTCTAAAATCAGGGATCTCCAGAGGTTTCTTGATTTTGGGAATGAGGATGAGGATAGTTTCGTTGATGGTGGAAATGCTTGAATTCCCCATCCAGATACTTTTAATCATTTTGCAGATGTCAGGACCGATGATGTGCCAGTATTGTTTAAAAAAAGGCGTTGATTCCGTCTGGTCCCAGGGTCTTAGTGGGGTGGATATGTTTCAGAGCCTGGCATATCTCGTCATTCGTCACATCTTTGGTAAGCTGTCGAATGATCTCATCGGTGATCACTTTTCTGATGCATTCTTCCACTTCCGTAGACATGACAGGAGATCCTACAGAGAAAAGGTTTTGGAAATAGCATATCAAAGCTTCGTGAATACCTCTGGTGTCAGAAACATTGCTGCCATCCGGTTGTAATAAACACATAATAGAATTTTTACGACGTCTATAGGTGGAGTTCTTAATCTAACTTATACCTATAGATTTTCCAATGTCCAAGACTTGATATAAAATTGTCACTATTAAACTTGAAGAGCTGAAGAAGCAACTACAAGAGAATCTAGATAAATGGTTTATACGCCAAAGCATTCCACCTTGGGGAAAAACATTCCTTTTTTCATGAAAAAGGATGGTTCAATAAACCTTTTCATTAATTATCATGAACTAAACAAGTTTGAAATAAAGAACAAGTATCATCTTCCATGGATTGTTGACTTGTTCAGTCAGCTATGTAGAACCCTATACTTATATAAGGTTGATCTTTGATCCGGATATTACCAATTAAATGTGATGAAGGAGGATATCCCCAAGAATTATTTTTTTATAATGTGCAGGATCTAACAGTTCATAGTGAATCCATTTGGACTCACTAATGCTCTAGTTATCTTTATGAAATAAATGAATAGTGTGTTTAGAGACTACATTAAAATAAATTGGTAGTATTTATAGATGATGTTATTATCTAATCCAAAATACAGGTGTAATATGAGAAGAATTTGGATTTAATGGTGATGTTATTATGAAAGTGATGTTATTCATATTTTTATAACTTATTTTACACTCCCTTTACTGATTTTATATGAAATGTTCATAATTTGTGTGAAATATTAATATTTGAATATTAAATATAATTTTAGAGCACTATTTGAATTCATCCTGATTCAAGTCTGTTTAATGTATTAAAAATACATCTCACCCTACTAATCCAAATTTCCTGATTCATTTTTTTAGGGTTACTCAAATTAAAACATTTCATTAGAAAGAACCTTTGGACAAATCAACCATTTGTAGGGTCATATGGTCCACACAAGAAGACCCAAAGAATCTGTGAAGTACTGGACCATCCATGATGATTTAGTTACTAGTCTGAATCCCGAAGCCCAAATTTTTTGAAACTCCACCATATGTTCTTGATTATCCAAAGTAATCATTAATAAAACTTTGAAGGTCCAAATACACAAACAAGGGTCCAAACTAATGCTTTGAAATTCATCCCACCATTCTGGACATGAATTAAAATCCAAACATTATTCAGAACATTGCTCATGATATAGTCATCAAATCCAGTTAATAGTTTTCAGTGTGAAATAGGAGATATAGACATCCTACGTTGTTGAAGAAATAATTTGTATTTTAAGGCATAATCTTATTCAAAAATTCATTTACATTTCTGCCATCAAAAAAGCATGGATAGAAATTGAAATTTTAACATTGTTTATGAAAACCACCATAACACTTGCTCCATAAGTCCAAATGCATCCAAAGATTTAGTGTAGTCAGACACAATTATTATATACATCTTTTAAGAAGAGGATATCTCAAGATTTGGATGTATAGATGGCCAAATTGGATATGAAAGTGGAGGGGAAGATTTGGAATGAAAACAGTCCACCTCCTTGGGCTATAAATACAACCCCCTATTCTCCTTGCATGTGGTTGGAATTTCAACACTTAAGTAGGATATTTGGCTCAAAAAGATCCTTTCCAAGGTTCTAGGAGTAAATTCCTTGATATGGTTTCAAAAATAGATACCTCCCTTCCACTTTTATTTTCATTCTCCTTTTCATTTGTTTTGAATTGCATTTGTGTAAGCTATTTCCAATTTCATTTGAATTTTAATGAATGTTTCTTCTTCCTATTCTATTTTATTTATACACTATCTATTATTAAATATTAATACTATTAAAATAGTTTAAATCGTGTTCAATCACCTTCACTTATTTCTCTTTATCATTCAATATAATGTTCGTTTTTAATTCTCGTCATCGTTCGTGTTTGTGTGTGTATTCAACACACAACACTTTTCTTATCCCTTTGTTTTCCTTATTTCTATAATTCATAATCATAAATATAATAAACCAGATTACTAATCATGTTAATGGATGAGTAAATCTTTCATTGGGGTGAGTTATAATTTAGGTATGTTAAGTGATTGAGAACTTTTTCTTGATAAATATTCTTTGAATTAACATTGTGTATGTCGGACTTAACATGTCGGGGATTAATGACTTGTTTTGTTTAATGAGTGGTTTCCATGGATTATTGGAACCATAAATACACTACCATAAACATGATATTATTAATATTTGAACCCTAAGTTATGTTAAGGCTTCGATTAAAGCCTTAACACCTGGGAATTCCAATCAACATCAACATGTAACATGGGTATTAATTTAATTAAATATAAAACAAGCCACAAGGATATCACTAGCTTAACTAAAAAATCATGAACTCACCCCAATATTTATTAAATTGTTAAATAATTAAAACATTTCAATTAAGCTCTACAAACAAACCCCCACAATCAAAATGCAATCAACAAAAAACAATCGACTATTAAAACGTATCATCACTGAGGATTCAACCCGAGTGTTGCTATACACATTAGTAGAGCATAAAAACCTTGAATGGTCGATAGGTGATAATAGTCTATGCTTTAAAATGGATTCGTTTACGAGGATGGTGCAATTAAGTATTTGTTAGTTTCTCATTATTGTAAAAACAAAACAAAAAAATACACAATTCTAAAAACAATTGAAAAAAAAACACAACGAAAAACCTGCCTTCTCATAAAAGTCATAAACCAAAAGAACACAATGAAAATCCCATATTTATGTAAGAACTCAGATCTTATTTTCAAGTATGTTTTTCCTTTTCTAGTAGTTTTTTAGAAAAATAGGAAAATATGGAAATTTTTGGAGTACACGTCGTGTACTTTATGAGTACACGCCGTGTACTTCGATGCCACTGGAAGTCGTGTGTTGGCCATGTCATGGAAACACACACTGCCATGTAAGGGTGACTTGGAGGCTGCCTAAAGAAGAGTACGGAAAAGGAAAGTACACACCATGTACTCCATAATTACAGGTCGTGTACTTTCTTTTTATTTCGTTAAATGGACCAGGGTCGCATCTAATCCTTATTTCCATCTTCTTCTTAGCCTAATTCCATCCAAACCATATAAGGAGGCAGAATATTCTCCGAGCTTCTGATCCATCACCAGTTATCCAAATCTAACATCGTTGGTTGCAATAGAATCACAGCGGTGAGTTCTTAGTTCTTCTTTGGCCACATTTCCTGATTCTTTCTCTTATGAGAGTTATCATAGGTTGAACATTTTAGAAATTTTTGCAGATCTAATTCATTCTAGGCCAATTCACGGGCCTAGTTTCAAGTATATCGATCTCCTAGGATAGTGGTAGGTGGTTTTTTTTCCTTATGTTGAATGTCTTTGGGTTTTTGTGCAAAAGTATTGGATTCCCATGTTTTGGGTATCCCGGGTCAGGGATTTTGTTCCTATAGATTAATTTCCACAGATTGATTGTTAGCATGAGGTTAATTGATAATAATATATGCTTTTTTTCTTGTTTGAGGATCACCCCATGTTTGTTATCCCTATTTGGATATTTATAGCCGTTTGTCACAGTTTTCCTGCAAGGCAAACACTATTTCAATTGCTAGTTTGATTGTTATAACTGATTTCATGTGTTGCCTGTTGTTTTAATTCTTTTGATGCATTGTGTATTTTATCCAAGTAGTTGTTAAACTTACTTAGGGTTAATGACAGTCGATTACACACAACTGGACTGTTCAGGGCTGTGAGAACCTGGTGCAGGAGACCAAAGAGGGAGTAGAAGATTAAGTGCTTCCCTAGGGGGTCTGTTGTAATAAGTTTCATACGCATTACCTACAGGAATTAGACTTTGTGCTTCCTAAGAGTGTCCTTAGTTTATGCATGTATCGAGACCATAGGAGGAATTAGATGTAAGATCTTTCTCAGAGAGTCTGTAGCTATCGTTGCAAGACCATAGGGGAATCGACGTGAGTGCTTCCCATAGTGTTTGTGCCTTTGTTTGTTTACTTGACTATAGGGGTCTACTAGTTTGAGCCACACAGAGAGTCAATGTGAATTTTGGTTGTTTGGTTGGTTTAGATGAGTCTACCAATCCAAAGCACAAGCTTGGATCTATTGGCCTGCTTGTTTGTTTAGGTAGTCTTTTGATGCCTATTGTGTTACCTGTTTACCTTGGAATAGAGAGCTTTGCTAGATTCCTTGGTTTTTTAATTAAACAAATGAATTAATTTTTAAATGAATGTGTATGGTAATTGGTAGGATTGTTTACTTTTGTACTCCTAGTTCATTACTACATTTACTTTCATTACTTCTACTATATTAATCACTGACAGTAGGGCACAGATCTTGTGGTGGTTGCCTACTGGGATTAGTCTCACAACCTGTTTGGGTCCTGCTTTTCGGTGCAAAGAGGTTATATGGTTGCAGTTGTGAATAGGGATTGTGGCCCTTCTACTTCAGGTACGTGAATTCTTTTTGAAGCTGGAGAGCATATGACCGAGCTTAGGCTTGCGATGATGCTAGAGTAACTGTTTACTTTTCATACTTTATTTCTCAGTTGTATTTCAGCACATTGTTTTGTTTGATATTTTCCTTAGATACTTTTACCTACTGCATCATTATCATCATTACTATATATTCATTGCTTCCGCTGTTTAGTTTTAGATATTGTATGTTGTTTACTACTTCCGCTATTGACAGTTATTTCATTTCCCTTGTATACCTTACCAAATGAGGGCATAGTCTCCCCAATGACTCACCAAGGCCCTCGCTACAAGTCAGAATCCTATGGTATTTGGGGAAATTCACTTGAGGTCTTGTGGTGAACTGGGTATGGGGCACGAGTTTAGTGGCTCTGGATTTGGGTCGTTACAAAGTGGTATCATAGGGGTTTCTTTTCTTTTCTATTGAATTACTATTTAGCGACATTAGACAAGTATATAATGGAATAGGTAAATGGTAAATAGCTATGCCTGGGAGTTCTAGAACCCATCCATAGGGAAAAATCTAGGTTACCTTGAATATTGCAATTTTCGAGTTTTGCAAATGTTACAGTTTAATTGACTTCACTGTTGGGTGGTGCACTTGTGTTGTGTTGTTACTGTTTATATGATTGTGGTTCTATTTTTTTGCAACCTGATGAGATGAGGGTATACCATCTCACGCATCATATAGGCACTTGTTAGAAAATGACATGTCATGAATTTTTCCATTCCATCAAAATTGCATTAGAATTTGCATGCTTTTGTGATAGAATTTCTGATAGACTATGCATGTTGTTGTGATAGTTGTTGTGATAGAATACCTCCTATGTTGATAGGGTATCATTTTTTTAAAGCTTCTTTATCATGGACACCAAACTTTGGTCTCAGATGTGCTATGGGCCCTCGAGGATTGGAATTTGGTGGATCGTGAGTTTGTTATACGGTTTACTTGTTATATTCATTGTTATGATGCCAAGATTTGATTCGCAGAGAGTATGGGCCCCCACAGATCATAATTTGGCACATAGGTGCTTGTTTTAGTGTTTTTTCAGTGGTTCCGAGGGTTCTCGTATGTTTACTGCCCAAAAACCCAGACAACACGGCGTGTGTTCTTATGAACACACACCATGTGTTCTTCTATTTGGGAAGAACTACTTTTCATTGTTACATGCCGTGTACTTTCATGTACACGCCGTGTACATGCATTCCATATGACCTAGTCATGTAGTTGAATACATGGGTTGGGAAATCCATAGGGAAACACGTTGTGTACCATGCTGACACGCCGTGTAGTAGTGTTCTGTGTACCAATCTGGGTGACTAACTACACGGACAAGGGAAAAATCTTAAGGACATGTCGTGTAGTTTCCTGCTGGGACAGTCCGTGGTCCTAGCCATGTAAGAGTAACTGGGCAGGGAGAAAAAGGGTTAGTACATGCCGTGTAGTTTGAGAACACACCGTGTAGTTGGGTGGATTACATAGCCATGTATGGACAAGGTACACGCCTAGGGTAAAATTTCAGGAAACACGTCGTGTAGTGGTACTACACACCGTGTAGTCATTTTTTCCCCAAATTTTAAATTTTTTCTCTCATGTTCCACTTTACTCTCTTAAGTTGCAACTGTGTTCATCGTTAATGAAGGTGTACTTGTGACCTTTAAAACTCATGCTGCCAAGACGTCCTCTCGTTGCACGTCAGGAACCAGGAAGTGACTGTACGCCTGATATGGAAGATCAGGGACTACCAGTAGTTCTACCTATCGTTTGGAACATGGCACCTGTAGTGATTCCATTCACAGGTGTAGACGCTCAGTTCAGAGAGGGTTTCATGATATTCATGCAGACCTTCCAGGGAGCTCAGCATCCTTCCTCGTCTATGGCAGAGCTGACGCTGGTTTTTCAGCAGCAGTATCCTCCCACGTTCATAGGGGATGGAGGACCACAGGTTGTGGAGTCATGGATAGAAGCCATGCTATCCATCTTCGAGAGCCTATAGATGCCTCTGGAGAAGAGAGTGAAGCTCGTGAGTTATATGATGTGAGACTCCACCAAGAGGTGGTGGGATGTGGTTTCACAGGAAGGGTGCCAAGTGGCATGGCTTGGGACGAGTTTCAGCGTACGTTCTACGACTACTTCCACCCAGCGATGCTGAGGGATGAAAAAGACAGAGAGTTCATGATCCTTTAGCAGTGTAATCTCATAGTTATGGATTATTCCTCTCACCTCACAGAGTTACAGTGTTTCACTACTGTTTTGGGGAATGACGAGTTGTTTTAAGCGAGGAAGCTTGAGTAAGGCCTCAGAACGGACATCAGACCATAGGTGAACGTCTTCCAATTGACTTCTATTACTCTGATAGTCAACCAAGCGCTTATCATGGAGAGAGATCTGAGGGAGAATGGAGCTGTGAACCCGGGTAGTTCAGCATCTAGGGCTGATTCATTTCATATGGACAGCCAGAAGCGCCACCGAGAGTCTACACAAGGTGACTCGAGGAAGAGAGGTATTTCTTCTGGTAGATGGGATCTTCCTTCTAGAAACCAAGTGGTGTGATATTAGTGTGGACAAAGTGGGCATAAGAAGCCTCAGTTCCCGAGATACCCAATGGAGTGCCGATCTTGCAGCAAGATGGGTCATCTGCAGTGTTTCTGCAAGGTTTTCCTTCCAGGGGCTAGTGAGGGAGGATCGGTTTCGACTCCGTATATAGGAGAAGGATTACCAGTTTCACAGCAGACTGGGGGATAGAGTTCTTCAGGTCGTTTAGGCCAGGGTAGAAGCTGTGGACGTAGTGGTCAAGCTCAGGGTGGGTTAGCTCAGGAATCTCAGGCTGCTACATAGGGCCGTGATGAAGGCTAGATTTTTGTGGTAGAGTAGATTCATTCGGAGCAAGATACTGGACCTTCTACAGTTCGAGGTATGATTTTAGTTTCCTCAGTTTTATCATATGCACTTTCGATACAAAATTCTCTCATAGATTTATTTCTGTGCATACTGTGGAAATCCTTAGACGTACTGTTTATACTTATGAGGATATGATGACGCTAGACACTCCCTTAGAAATTAGAACTGCTAGTGTGTGTCATTGCTTAGACTGCCCCCCGTGAGGTTGTTGGGTATCGTTTTTTGTGTAATCTCCATGTTTTGGAGATTACAGGCTATGATTTCATTCTCAGGATGGACTGGTAAGTTCCCTTCTAGGCCTTTGTCGATTTTTATCATCGTAGGGTGAGTTTCATATCATTAGAGGGATGATCGTTTCTTCACAAGGGTGAATGGGATGTCCAGGTGAGCAGAGCTGGAGCAGAGCATCATGGGTTGGGCAGTGTTATGGCCCAGATTGCTAGCTTATATCTAGATGACCAGGGGACTTCTCATATAGATTTTCCTCCAGTGGTTGATCGCTTTCCAGATGTCTTTCCAGAAGACTTTTCTAGTTTGCATCCGGAGTGAGAGGTAGACTTCTCTTTTGATCTTGTTCCAAGAGTAGAACTGATATCCATACCTCCTTATAGGATGGCTACACCCGAGTTACAGGATCTCAAGAATCAGTTGGAGGAGTTGAAGGAAAAGGGTTTTATCCAACCCAGTACTTCTCTTTGGGGTTCTCCCATTCTGTTTGAAAATAAGGTGGATGGTACTTTACGGATTTGTGTGGATTATTGGAAGCTAAACCAGTTAACGGTCAAGAACCGATATCCATTGCCATGGATAGATGATCTCTTAAATCAGATTCGAGAAGCTATAGTGTTCTTACAGATCGACTTGAGATCCATCTATCATCAGTTGTGTTTCAGACCATCTGATATACCTCTTACAACCTTCCAGAGTAGGTATGTTCTGTATGGTTATTTGGTTATTCCGTTCAGTCTCACAAACGCGCCAGCAGTTTTCATGGTGCTGATGAACAGAGTTTTCCATCCTTACTTGGATTCTTTTGTGGTGGTTTTTGTGTACGATATCTTGGTGTACTCTCACACTCGACACGACCATGCCAACCATCTTGAGATCATTTTGAGTACACTGAGGGAGCATCAGTTGTATTCTAATCTCTCAAAGTTCCACTTTTGGATGGACGAGATTCACTTCTTGGGTCATGTCATCTTAGAGATAATTTTATCAGTAGACTTAGAAAAGGTGAGAGCAGTAGTTACCTGGGAGCATCCGAAGAATGTCTTCGAGGTACAAAGTTTCTTAGGTCTGGATGGTTACTACAGGAAGTTTATAAAATACTTCTCATGCTTAGCAGCGCCGTTGATGGGATTGACTAAGAAGGTGTGATGTATGTTTGGTCAGAAGTCTGTGATTCAGCCTTTCAGGAGCTGAAGGGGAGATTGACTTCAGCACTAATTCTAGTTTTCCTGGATCCAGGCAAAAGTTATACAGTTTTCTGTTATACATCTGGCATCGGGCTTGGAGTAGTGCTCATGCAGGAGGATCGTGTTATTGCATATGGATCTCGGCAGTTGAGGTCACATGAGAGGAACTATCCTATTCATGACTTGGAGTTGGATGCAGTTGTTCATGCTTTGCGTTTTTTGAAACATTATCTTCTAGGAGAGTATTTTGTGCTATATACTGACCAAAAGAGCTTTAGGTATATCTTCACGTAGTGTGAATTTAATCTGAGACAATGGAGGTGGGTTGAGTACCTACAGTATTTCGATTTTGAGCTTTCGTATATGCCTGGGAAAGGCAATGTGGTGGCAGAAGCACTAAGCTGGAGGACACAGATATAGTTAGTTCAGGAGGCCAGGAGTGAGTGGCAGCTTATGTCTCTGTTCTATAAAATGCATTTGTATGTCCACGACATGTAGGGTCAGACTTTTCTTTCTTCTATAGCTGTTACCTCTACCCTTCTTGACTGAGTTTGAATGAGGCAGTTATCAGATTCTGAAGGCCTAGTCCTACGGGAAAGTGTGTTAGGGGAGGACCCTCTTCCCAAATGAACCATAGGTGAAGGTGAGATCTTTCATTTCTAGGGATGCGTATGGGTGTCGGTAGATATACGCCAGGAGATGATGTGAGAATTTCATTCCTCAGTTTTGGTTGTTCATCCTGGCATCACCAAGAAGTATCGTGATCTACACTTCCAGTATTGGTGGCCAGGTATGAAGAGAGATGTTGCTGGTTTTGTCATGAGGTGTTCCACCTATCAGCAGGTGAAGACGGAGCACCAGTTACCAGCAGGGCTTTTATAGAAGCTACCCATTCCTGAGTGGAAGTGGAATGATGTCGTGATGGACTTCGTGACTGGGTTACCGAGATCACCTCGAGGGAATGACACAGTATGGGTTGTCATTGACAATATCACGAAGGTTTCTCACTTCTTTCAGATTAAGGAGACCTTCAGTGTTGATGATATTGGATGGTTGTACATACGTGAGATTGTACACTTGCATGGGGTTCCAAGTACTATCATTTCAGATAAGGATGCCCACTTTACATCGCATTTCTGGCAAGGGATACCGAGGGCTTTGGGTACACAAGTACTTCTGAGTACTACTTACTATCCCCAGATACATGACCAGTCAGAGTGCACGATTAAGGTGCTATAGGTCATTCTATGAGCATGCGTCCTTGATTTTAGAGGTTCTTGGGAGAGAGATATACCTCTACTGGAATTTGCCTACAATAATAGTTTTCAAGCAACTATTTAGATGGCACCATTCGAGGCATTGTATGGTAGGCTGTGCTGATCACCATTATATTGGATGGAGGCAGGAGAGGTAGATATAATGGGACCTCGTCTTATTTAGGAGACCACAGAACAAGTGGAGTTGATTCAGAAAAGGATGGCTACTACACAGTCTCAGCAGATATCTTATGCTGATCAGCGGAGACGACCTTTGGAGTACAAGGTCAGAGATTAGGTTTCCCTACGTGTTACCTCGAGGTTGGGACACAAGAGGATCAAGAGACAGTTTAAGCTTTCACCAAGATACGTCGGGCCGTTTGAGGTTCTGGATAGAGTCGCGCTAGTTGCTTATAGGTTACAGTTACCTCAGAGGTATCAGGCTATGCATGACGTCTTCCATGTTTCTCAGCTTTGACGCTATTTCTCAGACCCATCACATGTTTTTCAACCCAAGGAGGTTGAGCTGGAGCAGGATGCATCATTTGAGGATCATATTATCAGGATTATTGATCATAGTTCAAAGTTACTCCATGGCTGGTCTGTTCCTCTAGTACGGGTGTTATGGTAGCACGGCCGTGTATAGGACGAGACTTGGGAGAGGGAGGCCGATATGCGGTCATAATGGCCAGAGTTGTTCAAGGTTTATTTTTCTCCACCATGTTAGGGAAATTTGGAGACAAATTTCTTTAAGGGAGGAAGTTTGTAAGAACTCAGATCTTCTTTTCAGGTATGTTTTTCTTTTTCTAGTAGTTTTTGAGAAAAAGAGGAAAATCAGGAAATTTTTAGAGTACACGCCGTGTACATTATGAGTAAACTCCGTGTACTTCGATGCCACTGGAAGCCATGTGCTGGCTATGTCCTGGACACACACACAGACGTGTAAGGGTCAGTTGGAAGCTACCTAAAGCGAAGTACGGAAAAGGAAAGTACATGTCGTGTACTTTATTTTTATTTCGTTAAATAGACCGGGGTCATGTCTAATCCTTATTTCCATCTTCTTCTTTGCTTAATTCTGTTTAGAGGATCTGAGGAGGCTGAATCTTCTCCAAGTTGATGATCCGTCACCGATTATCTGAATTAAACACCGTCAGTTGCAATAGAATCGCATCAGTGAGTTATTGGTTCTTTTTTAGCCACATTTCCTGATTATTTATCTTCTGAGAGTTATCGTAGGTTGAACGTTTTAGATGTTTTGCAGATCTACTCCGTTCTAGGCCGATTCACGGGCCGAGGTTCAAGCATATTGATCTCCTAGGATCTAGGTAGGTGGTTTGTTTCCTTACGTTTAATGTCTTTGAGTTTTTGTGCAAAAGTGTCGGATTCCCATATTTCGGGTATCCCGGGTTAGGGATTTTGGTCCTATTGTTTAATTGACTTATATTTCTTGTTAGATTAAGGTTAATTGATAATAATATATTCTTGTTTTCATGTTTGAGGATCACCCCATGGCTGTTATCCCTGTTTGGTTGTTTATCATCGTTTGGCACAGTTTGCCTGCAAGGCAAACCCTATTGCAATTTCTAGTTTGCTTGTTATAACTAATTGCATGTGTTGCCTGCTGTTTTAATGCTTTTAATGCATTGTATTTTTTATCCAATTAGTTTCTAAACTTACTTAGGTCTAATAATAGTCGATTACGCATGACTGGACTGCTCAGGGCTATGAGAACCTAGTGCGGGAGACCAAAGAGGGAATAGACGATTAAGTGCTTCCCGGGGGGGTCTGTTAGAATTAGTGTTGTACGTAGTACTACAATAATTGGACTTTGTGCTTCCTAAGAGTGTCCTTAGTTGATGCACGTATCGATACCACATGAGAAATTAGACATAAGAGCTTCCTTAGAGTGTCTGTAGCTATCATTGCAAGACCACAGGGGAATCGATGTGAGTGCTTCCCAGAGTGTATGTTCCATTGTATGTTTACTTGACTATAGGGGTTTTCTAGTTTGAGACACCCAGATAGTTGGTGTAAATGTGGATTTTTTGGTTGGTTTAGATGATTCTACCAAGCCAAAGCACAATATTGGATCTATTGGGCTGCTTGTTTGTTTATGTAGTCTTTTGATGCCTGTTGTGTTACCTGTTTACCTTGGAATAGAGAGCTTTATTAGATTACTTGGTTCTTTAATTAAATGAATTAATTAGTTGTTAAATGAATGTGAATAGTAATTCATAGTATTGTTTACTTGTGTACTCCTAGTTCATTACTACATTTACTTTCATTACTTCTACTATACTACTCAATGACAGTAGGCCACAGATCTTGTGGTGGTTGCCTACTGAGATTAGTCTCACACCCTGTTCGGGTCCTAATTTTCGGCCCAAACAGGTTATATGTTTGTCGGTGTGGATAGGTATTGTGGCCCTTCTACTTGAGGTACATGATTGTTGGTTTCAGCTGGAGAGCATAGGACCGAGCTTAGGCTTGTGATGTTATTGGAGTTACTGTTTACTTTTCGTACTTTGTTTCTCAGTTGTATTTCATCACGTTGTTGTGTTTGATGTTTTCCTTAGATACTTGTACATGCTACATCATTATCATCATTACTATATATTCATTGCTTCCGTTATTTAGTTTCAGATATTTTATGATGTTTACTACTTCTTCTATTAACTGGTATTTCCTTTCCCTTTTATACCTTACCAAATAAGGGCATAGTTTCCCCAATGACTTACCAAGGCCCTCACTGCTAGTCAGCAGCCTCTGGTGTTTGGGGAAATGCGCTTGAAGTTAGGTGTAAAACCGGGTATGGGACACCAGTTGAGTGACTCTAGATTCGGGTCGTTACACTTCATCTTTCTTCTAAAATATCTATGATTGCCCTGTATCCTCCCAAAAAATCCCTTGTATTTTTTTGAACTTGAAATTGAGTGACCACTTTTCCAACTTAGAAGGAACATTAGGTATAATCAAATAATTCAAGAACCAGTCCTTGTCCAACCAATTGAATTATATATGGCCAATCCTAGGGAACAAACACTTATAGAAATTTTTTCTCCTGATATAAATTACCAACCCCTTGGTATTCAATATCCAATCATAGAGGCTGACTTCGAACTCAAATCGGGTTTCATTCATCTTCTACCTCATTTCCACAGGCTATCCGGTGAGGATCCACATCTCCCCCTTGATGATTTCCCAGTGGTGTACTCTACCATGAAGCCTCAAGGGGTTACTAAGGAACAAATAAAACTTATAGAATTCCCTTTTTCCTTAGCTAAATCTTCCAAGTCATGGATCTTCTACCTCCCTCCATGTTCCATAACCACATAAAATGACATGAAGTGACTATTCTTAGAGAAATTATTTCCTTCTTATCATACTGCTTCTATCCAAAAATAAATAAGTGGTATCCATAAATTCCCAAATGAATCACTCCATTAGTACTGGGAGAGGTTCAAAAATCTTATGGAAACCTACCCACACCACCATATCCCTGAAAAACTCTTGATCCAATATTTCTATGAGGGCTTGTTGGCTCTGGAGAGAACTCTCATTGATGTTGCAAGTGGCACTGCTTTTGTTGATAAAACTCTGGTAGCTACAAGAGATCTCATAAGCAACATGGATGAAAACACATAAAAATTCCATAATTGAGCACAATATCAAGTCAAAAAACCCCAAGATAGTCTATCAATAGAGATGAATAAGATGACAGAGTTGATGAGTGATCTTATAGGTCTTGTGTGAAAACTAGTTGTGGCATCCAAAGACCCAACCTCATCTTCTCCACAATCACTATTCCCTGGACCTATCAAGAACTATAGAATCTGTATCTCCCCACATCATCCAACTGACACATGTCCAAAAATTTAAGAGGATCCATCTGATTCATCCGGACCAATGGAGCTCAATGCAGCATATTCTCAGAGGAACACCAACCCTCAATAATCATGTTAGTTCATTAGAAACCTCAACATACCCCACTCTGAGACCTTCTCTTCTACCTTAAACCAATGTTTGAGGTATGGTAATCCCATTTATCATCCCCCTATATTCCTTCCTCAAAATCCAAACCAATTCCAATATGGTCAAAGTGTAGGTAACTTTCATTAACCTTATCCTTTTGTTCCTCAACCTCAAAGGATCAATCCTCCACTTCCTCCTCCTATATTCCACTATCCTAGTGAGGCTTCCCAATTCCCAAACCAATAAAATAACTTTCCCAAGACCAAAATCAATGTAATCACAATATTGTACAAGCCTCTTCTTCCAAGAAACCATGGGAAAGTGCAGTGGAAGATCTTTCCTCCTTCACCTGTTCCAGTCTCAAAAACATTGAAACCCAAATTGGTCAACTTGCATCCCACATGAGCCAGTAACAATAAGAAAATTCTTCCCAACTCCCATCTCAACCATGGAAAAACCCCATGGGTAATGTAAGTAAAATTTAACTTAGATTAGGAAAACAAATGTCTATACCTCATGATGGATCCTCAAATGAACCATTGAATGTTTATTTGGAAAAATAAAATAAAATTAACTATAAAAGAAACCTAAAGTCACTTCCTCACCTCATTCCATCCATCTAAAGAATCCAATTACTTTTCCACAAGTTATCTCTAAACCAAATAAGTCATATGAACCCAATCCTGAAATTCTCAACATATTTAGACATGTTGAAGTCAGCATTCCCCTCTTATATTCCATAAAACAAATCTCTAAGTATGCCAAGTTTCTTAAGGAATTTTTCACCCATAAAATACAACTTAAGACAATTGAGAATTTTTCAATGGAAAAGTATATACCCATGAATTTCAAAGATCCTGGGACCTTTACAGTTCCATGCCAAATAGGAAGTTCCATGTTTTATGATGCACTCATAGACCTAGGAGCCTCGATAAATATCATGCCTAAATCCATATTCTCTAACCTTGATCTAGGTCCCTTACATGTAATAGGTGTTGTCATCCAATTAGTCAATCAAAGAACAACCAGTCCAGAGGGAATAATTGAGGTTTTCCTTGTCCGAGTCAATGATCTTATCTTCCCAGAATACTTCTATGTCCTTGACATGGAAGGTGAGACAACTTCTTTCTAATCTCATCTGATTATATGAAGACCTTCCCTTATGACATCTAAAACCAAAATTTATGTCCATGTTGTCATCCTATCCATGGAGTTTGGTGACCAAATAGTCAATTTCAATATTTTCCAATCCATGTGATGCCCATCGTAGAATCAATAATTATTCCCTATACATGCTTATGAAAGTATTTCTGAGAGTGTGTTGAATCAAAAACTATCATGTTATTATTTTTCTACTGATAAAGGAGTTTATGAATATTTCATCCTCATTAACCAAGTCATAAATGGAGAATTTGATGTTGACATTACAAATGAAAACTCCATTGATCTAAAGGTTCTTGAAAACTCTTTGTAATCCAAACTCACCTTTGGCCTCCACTACTCCAACTTGGATGGTAATGGGGAAAACGAACGAGCATGTTAATTTTTGATTAAAATAGTATTATCCAACATTCATCATTTCCTATCCATGATTCTTAAAATTATATTATATGTGAGGTGAACCCCAAACCAATGTGTTTATATTTTCCTGATGGGAGTTAAGGTTGTGAGATTTATTCTATAATTAGAAAAGTGATCACTGGTGAGGTTGAAATTGACCATTATTTGGTGAAAAAATTTGATATAAAGGATATTGAAAAAAGTATTCATCCTTATAAATCCATTGATCCTTATTACTCTACATTGGTATGTGATGAAATAAATGAGTCAAAAACAACTGGGATCTCATACTCTGGTTTCGTGTTATCTGATTCTTACATAAATGAACCATCAGAATTGATACATCTTCTTGAATGTCTAAGCATATAAAACCATCACCTTGTGGATAAAATCACTCCTCATGTTGAAGACCAAAGGGAGGATAGTCATCTTCTTTTTCCACCCCCATTGAATATCAATAGAAATAAGAAGGAAGGGATGAAATTACCCAATGAATCATCGGGCCTCCCAAATGAAAAGTATTTCTCGAAGCAAACTAGAGTTGAGAAAATACAATGGCCACTATTATACTATGGGTATTCCACTGCAACTATCCAGCTGTAGACAAATAAATGCAATGCTTCTTGGGAGGCAACCCATGTTTTCTTTTACTTTTGCTAAATTTTAATTTCTTTTTAGTTTTTTATTAGATGAATAATGATTTTTATTTTTCAGGTAAGATGCCACATGAGGCACATCAATTTCCACAAACCCACCACTAGATGGAGACGATGACCCACCAAATCCAAACCAGGGTCACCTCTTTCCCTTTAACTCCCTCTTTATCTCTAACTCCCTCTTTCTCTCTTCTTCCTCCTTTTTTCTCTCCCACCCTTTTTCTTTTTCTTCCTCTCTTTTTCATTTTTTTATCACTTTCATCATCAAACCCTTTTTTTCTTTTTCTCTTTATCTTTTGCGTGATTGTGTATTTTAAATAAAAAAATTAAAAAACCAGTCAAATATAAAAAGAAAAAAACAAGAGTCATAATTACTCACAATTAAATTTTCTAATTTTGTCCAACCATTTTGGGGAGTAAAAAAGACTTGTTTTCATCTCAGATTTTTTTTATTTTCATCATGGATTTGGATAAATAATTTTTTTTCATGAATAATAAATATTGAATGCACAGTTTTAGATTTGGAAATTTATTATTCCCCAATGATAAGGAATAAAAATATCTTTCATGCCAAGTTCACCTATGGACATCTTTTCAAAATGTGTGTTTTCACCCCCGATTGTGAGTCTTGAGTTTGTGGACCTTCAAGATGAATTTCCTACTTTGTTGTCCATTAATAAGATATAGTAAGTTTATTAACCACATGAGAATAACAATAGACAAATAGCCTCACATTTCCTATACATTAATACTCCTTTTGAAATCCCCTTCGAGCATATGAAAATATTTTCTTATTATCCACATTATAATTCCAATACCTTGTCCCACCCAATATCTACATGTATTTTCATTTCATACTTTTTTGAAATTTAAGTGTGGGGGGAATGGATTTCATTTTGGGTAACCTTTGTTGATTTCACCATGTTATAATATGCTTCAAGGAAAGAATCTATTTCAGTGTGGGGGTGAGGTTTTCATTTAGTGGGGTTTGGGAAATGTGTATATTTTTACCTTGTTCAAATTTTATTGAAAATGTTTCAAAAAAACGATGACAAAAAATCAAAAAAACAAAACAAAAAATGGGTTGTGTCTTGTGTTGGTCAAAAATAACTTTTCATAAACCATTGATCTTGTTATAAATATTTCAATTAGTGTCATGAGAAGATCAATCATAGGTTGTGATATGTGTTTGAGATCTTTTTCAAGTTCAACTTTTGACAAAAAAAAAAAGAAAAAAGAACACTTATATTATATATTATTGTGTCATTGGGATAAGTTTTGTGTTCTGTAATTATTTCACCTTCTCATAACCTTCAATTTTCTTCATCCTTTGTTTCTTTTCTCACACAATCATTCCCTTGTAAATATGTGTTTTCATTTCTTCCCATGTTTCATTTTGAAATAATTGTGAATTTTTTTACCCATGATGATGTTTTACCCCTCTTCTCCTCTCTGTTGGACATTATATTACTATTTTCCCATAGCCACAGAAAAACCCCCTAATAATACATCTTGATTAGTTTTCACTTTAGGATAGGGAATGGAATCTTAGAGATCTTTCGAACTCTGATATTTTCACTTTTGGTTGGTTAAAGAGTGAACCACTCCATTCATGAATTTTATCAACTTGGGAGGTGTGAGTTTTGAGTGTCCACATTTTCCATTTCTAAATTTGAGAATGAAAAATGAGTTTTTTTTTTGGAACATGGTTTCTATAACAATTTATGGTGTAATTAAAAATGGATGAGTGAAATAGTCAAATCCTCCCATGAGTGGTGAAAACAAATTTTTAATATTTGTTGGTGAGTGAAAATGATTTTGTACTGTTTTTTATATTTGTTGCACATGAGGACCTAAAAAAGACTAAGTTTGGGGGAGTTGGTGTTATTAATATTTTAATTACTTATTAAATACTCCCTTTACTAATTTTATTTGAAATTTTCATAATTTTTGTGAAATATTAATGTTTAAAAATTAAATATAATTTTAGAGAACTCTTTGAATTCATATAGATTCAAGTATATTTAATGTTTTAATAATAAATCTCATCCTACTTATCCAAATTTCATGATTATATTTTTTTAGGGTTACTTACACATATTACAATATTTAATTAGAAGAAACCTTTGGCCAAATCGTACATTTTGAGGGTCATATGGTCCATACAAAATGATTCAAAGAATCTGTGAAGAAACTGGACCAGCCATGATGATTGAGTTATAGGTCTAAATCCCCAAGACCAAATTTTATAGAACTCCGCCAAATGTTTTTTATTATCTAAAATAAACATGGATAAAAATTTTAAGGTCCAACTATATAAACAAGGGGCCCATCTAATTCTTTGAAGTCCATCCCACCATTCTGGATGGGAGTTAAAATTTAGTCACTATTCATGACATTTCAAATGATCTACTAATCAAATGAAGATGAGATTATTCAATGTGAAATAAGAGATATAGGTCACCAACTTTGGTGAATAAATAATTCATATTTGAAGGCATATATTTATTCAAAAATCCATTCCAATTTTGGCCATAGAAAAAGCATGGATAGAAATGGACAGTTTAACATTATTTAAGAAAACTGTCATAAAATTGAATCCATAAGTCCAAATTCCTCCAAATTTTTATATTAGTTGGCCAATATTATTATATACCTATTTTAAGAAGATTATATCTCTATATTCAGCTTTCTGTATGGACAAAATGGAAATGCAAGTTGAGTGGGAGATTTGGAATGAAAACAGTCCACCTCCTTTGGCTATAAATACAACCCCCTCTTCTACTTGCATGTTGTAGGTTTTTCAGCACTTAAGGAAGAGTTTTGGCATGATTAGATCCTTTATAAGGTCCTGTGAGGACTTCCCATGATCTTGTTTGAACACGATATATCTCTCCTCCACTTTTATTTTCATTTTTCTTCGTTTGTTTTCAACTGTATTTGTGTAATCTATTTTCAATTTCATTTGAATTTTAATGAAATTTTCTTCTTCATATTCAATTTTAATCATCCACTATATGTTATTAAATATTAATACACTTAACATAGGTTAAATCATGTTCAGTCCATTTCCCTTCTTTTTCTTTCACATTCAATCTAATGTTCGTTTTTAATCCTCATCGTTGTTCGTGTGTGTGTGTGTTCAACACACAACTCTTTTCATATCCCTTTATTTTCCTTATTTTTATAATTCATAATCATAAATATAATAAACTATATTACTAATAATATTAATTTCTGAGTAAATATCTTTTTGGGGTGAGTTATAATTTAGGTATGTTAAGTGATTGATAACTTTTTCTCGATTAATATTCTTTGAATTAAGATTGTGTATGTTGGACTTAACATGTCATGGATTAATGACATGTTTGGTTTAATGAGTGGTTTACATGGATTATTAGAACCATAAATACACTACCATAATCAAGATATGATTAATATTAGAACCCTAAGTTAAGTTAAGGCTTGGATTAAATCCTTAACACTTAGGAATTCGAATCAATGTCAACTTGTGACATGGGTGTTAATTTAATTAAATATTAAGAAAGGATCAAGGGTACCACAAGCTTAACTACCTAATGATGAAATCACCCCAATATTTATTAAATTGTTAAATCAATCAATCATTTCAATTAAGATATGAAAATAAACCCCCACAATCAAAATACAATAAACAAAAAATCGACTATTACAACGTATCATCATCGAGGATTCGACCTGAGTGCTTCTATACAGATTAGCAGAGCATCAGAACCTTGAACGGTCAATAAGAGAAAATCGGTCATGCTTTAAGAAAGTAAAAGTTATATGCGAAGTATAAATAATGAAATACTTTTATGTAATAAGTAATATTCCTAGGGAATGGTATCGCCAACAAATAGATATTAACGGATTCTTCGATGAAAGAGCCAATTGAAGGATGGACCATACCAAAATTTGTGATAGATATCCACAGTTTCATTATACTAGCAAGTATTATAATCGATTTATGAGAAGCTTCACATTATTTTAAAACCCACTAACCAAGATAACTCAAAAGGTAGTGAAGTTTTTTTATACTGTTGAATGTTAGGATAGATTTAAAAATTTAAAGAAGTGGATAATCACTATACATATTCTCAAATTACCCAAAAGTAGGGAAGGATTTGTGATCTATAGTGATGTGACCAAAAAGGGCTTGGATTTTTTACTCATGAAAAATGACAAAGTGATATCTTATACCTCCCACCAATTAAGGATACATGAGAATAATTACCAAATGCAGGATATGGAATTGGATGCAGTGATCTTCATATTAAATATTTAGAGACATTATCTTTAAAAGGATATATGTAATGTCCCAGCCCGACTAACCACTAAACTGATAACTGGAATGGTCACCAAAAGGCCTCAATAGTGTCACATCGTATGCCAATGGCTACCGACTAGTAGCAAGGGTCCAAGGAGGTGACAATGTGGAGATTATACCCTCATATTAGAGTAACATAGTGGTGAATATATATATATATATATAATCATTGAATTTAAATTTATTTATGCCTATCTATGCATATGCAGGTAATTTTCCATTGAAAAATGCAACACAAAACAACCACATAAAGGTCTAATGTACTAAATAAATTTACCAGAAACATAGAAAATACAAAATACCTAATTATTAATTAATCAATAATGAAGAACAAAGGAAATGAAACACTAAATTGACAATGGGTAGACCAAAATTTTCTCATTCAGTGGTGGTTGCCGAAAAACCCCAATGATGACCAAAGAGTCCCATGGAATACCTTAACAATGTGAAAAAAAGAACTGGTTAAACCTTAACCTAGGGTTTGGAAAAACAAAATTGAGTGTTGGGGAGAGGAAAAACCATCCAAACAAGGGAGGATTAAAAAAATCAGAGGCCTTACCTCGAGGAATCGTATGATAAAATAAAATGGGGTTCAATCAAAATGAAGATATGAGAATGAGAGGGGATCTCACGCGTGCCATGGGAGATGGGAGGGAGAGTTGTGTGATGCATTTGGTGGAGGAGGTGTAGTTTAGGTTTTGGTTTTATTGTCATTTTAATTTTAATTTAATTTAATTTAATTTAATTTCATTAAAAAAACACATTCCACGGTTTGGATTTCATGGTTAACCAAACTGTGTGCCAAACTGAGCGATGAACAGTGCGAGCATACTGTCTATTTGGAACTAACCATGTAGGTTAAGTGCACAGTTTGGGTAAACTATGTATAGATATTGTGATGCATTTCTACTCCTTTTTTCCAGTCACATGGTTTTCTGCTGAGTGTCACACGGTTTTAGACAAACTGTGTGCCCTGTGTAGACCCTCCAAACCTTTGATTTTTAGGGCCCGGTGCTCCCAAAACTTAACAAGACTCCCGAGGGACCCCTTGAGACTTTACCTAAGTATAAAAACAATATATTAAATTGTTATAACTCTAATAATTATGTTCTGAAACACAGTTTTAAAATCAGCATGTTCGGTGAATGAAAAGGTTCAAATCCCCTTGAGATTAAACCATGGCTCAAAATACAGGTCATTAATACCTTACCACCTTAGAACTTATCATACCCGAGAATCCTTTGGGAACAACTAAAACATCACCCAACCTAAAAGCATCATTAATCTTTGTTCAAATGGTTTTGTTTCATTTCCAAATTCCCAAGGCACCTACAAGCATTATTTCAACACATGGCACTTAAGCCATAAAAACCCAATCCAATGATAATCGTAAGAAAGAAAAATTGAGATGGAGCTTACTTGATATTGTTTGACTAGAGATATGATCACGTCTTCGTCTCTTTGAACACCTAGCCCAAGGTTCTCCCAACCTTAGGCTTCATCATTAAACAGCCAATTTTAAACCACGACGTCTCCACCATTGGAATTTCCATACAAAGAAAACCCCTTAGCATTATAATGATTCTCTTGGTATGATTTATTTTACTGGGAGAAAGATATTACTTTCATGGCTACAAAAGGGACCCCACAATAACGAAATTTTCAAATCCCGATTGACCAAACTGGAACTGGCCATGAAATATTTCCAAGACACTGCTGACCTTGAGACCACACCCGCCTTAACTAGATATCTTTCCTTAAAATAGGTTCCTTATGAACAAACACATTTAACAACAAATAAGAATAATTCATGCCACTCTAGATAACTTTCCTTTAAAATTACTGGCTTATAAGGTAATATTATTTCAAGTTGAACCACAACACCTTATTCTAAGTCATTTTTCATTTACAACAAACACATTCACTGAAGTCCATGCCTAAATTTAGATGATGTTTTTTGATCAACCCATCACCTGGTCATTTAAACTTCTATGACTTAGCACAAGAATGGGTATAACCTAGATCCAATCCACTAGAATTTCCACCCTTTTTAATACATCACCTCTGATCCCATCAACAAGTATGGAATAACCACAGATTCATTGAACTAGCGTCCATAGAACTAATCCAAGGTAGTTTATCCTCTATGTTGACAAGTGAGATGTCAGTAAAAAAAAAAACATCCACATTAGATCATTGGATGAGCCTATTGAGGCATACACCTGGTGGTTTAGTCAAAGGAAACAACTAGTTTCTAATATTTTTTCTTAGGTGTTCCTACTTGGGAACCTAAGTATTACTCGGGACTAACCAATCCTTGATTAGAACCACATGTCAGCATACATCTCTAAGAAAACCACTCAACCAATCCCAACAATTTTTATACTTTATTGTGGTGTAATACTGAGGCTCTCTTAGTGAATCATGGATTATTTCAAGATAGGGGATATGCTCATCACTTAGCAGAATACACTAAGAGGGTCTGATGATTTCCACAAGAAGAACAGTCAAACTACTATAGGTTGAACTCATTAAAGAAGCTCTAATTCACCTACCGATGCATCATTATTTAATCAATCACAATTCCCTACTATACGAGGAATTTCTATGATCATTCAAGATTAACCACAATGGTGTTTCACCAGGGTTTCAAACATATCCAACCATATCAATATCATGATGTCGAGTAAGCACTGACATACAAACACTAGAAGCGACGTGCCACTATCTTTCTTAGGAGTGTTATAGTCATCAAAATGAAAGATAAGTTAGATTATTATAAGCAATCTTGATTCAATTTACCTTAAAAACATGTAAAAAACTCTTCTGAGTCACACTTGTATACATCAAAACATTATAGGGAAATACAAACAAAAAAATCAGCATGTCAAAACACCCGAGTCTCTAGGAAGTCATCTCGGGCATTTGGAAAAACTTGATTTCCTTAACTCAAAAGTCACTCTACTACAGAGATGACCCAAGAACATACTCAACAGTACCAAACTCAAAAATTCCACCAAACTCAAACATTTTTTCACACCATTTTGCAACTCGACGGATATTGTATATACAGATACATGCTACCCCTAGATTAATAAGCAACCGACACATCCTAAATACTATCCATAGGTTTTCCACCCTATGAATTCCAGTATCAGATGGACCATGTAGAAAAATGGATCAAATTCCTACCATCCCTTATGACTGTAAAATAGACTATGAATCTCTTGATTCACCCAAAGAAAAGAAATAGGATTAGAAGACCTACTAAGGGGCTGATCATTCCCTTTGCATATCTAGCCTACTAAAACTGAGCATCACTCCATCCCCTTTCCCATAAAAATGGTTGAGGTAAACATGACCACCTATCCAAAAAGGGTTCTATTGAGAAACTAAGAGTCCTTCAATGTACAACGACACCTGAAAGACACCAAAAATCATAGAAACTCATAGTTTTTATCAGGGTATTTAAGTTCTAAAGTTTCTACCTACTACAAACTATCCCCTTACAAAATCACAAACATATACCCATAACATGGTCACACCAACTGGAAAGTCACTTGGATCAAGGTCCTATCATTCAATAAATTGCTACAAAAGATAAATTACAACAATAAAAACTCACATTTTCTTTCCAAGACGACTCAAAAGATATGTAAAACTGCCCAAACATGAGGGTTTAAGCTACATAAACCACCAGGGGTTCCATTTTAAAGTCATTATATTGATTTAAATTTATCCTTTAAAAATTTTTAAGATTCAAATTGAACATAAAACACAATTAATTAAAAAAAAGAACTTGGTAAAATACAAATAAAAACAAGAAATTATTATAAAAACCCTTTTAAAAACATTAACTATTTATAAACATCCCATTATAATTAGGAAATTTATGAAATAATTTCATTTTAAGTTATAAAATATAGGGTTACCTACAAGGGTCCCATTAAGCTAACCTCGGCTCATCATAATACAACCCAAAAAAGTTACTTAATGCATACACTTTCAAAACACCAATGGAGGTTCATCTGATAGAAAAATTCCCCAACTGACCTACATGGGTCTAGTTCTGAATTTTATAAGATTCCAAATCATTGTAGATTTAAAATTGAATATATTTTACATTTAAATGAATTTAAAACATATTCCATTATCATATATATATATATATGGTTTAGTGAAATTGGTGTCTATATACCAATCCATAAATCACCCATACACTTTACAGCTTGGAATTTGTCTCTCGTTAATCAAAATCAATTTACCTTAAAATTAAACATTAGAAGCCATTACATTTTAACAACAGTCTTTATATATATAAAACTCAAGGATAGTTTGAGTACATGGGTGTACTTTTCCCAATTATAAGGTGCCCATACACCTTAAAATTGAGAAAAGGTTCTCGTTTTAAACGAAACTAGATAAATTTATCCCATTAAATCAATTAAAATTTTAAAATGAAACTATCATGTTATCATAAGAAGTAAACATAAAGAAACATGCTAGAATATCATAGAATAATGATACACATGTAGAAAAGAATAATTACCTAAGCATGGAAAAAATTTAACATGATAAATAAATCACCCAAGAATTTCATAAACATAGGAATGCTAATAAATAAAATGCATGTCATACACTTAAGGCATGTAATTGAAATCAACAGGCATCTTATAAATGTAACTAAATGGAATTCCATATGCTGAAATGTGAATTCCTATATGTCTATAATGATTCATGTCATGTTACTTCCTTATAATACCAGGCCTAGGAAAAAATCACATAAAACTCCATAAATAAATAACTAGTGGAAAACTCACCAATCACTCGAGGTGAAATCAAATCAACTATAATATCGAATAGCATGAACATCAATCCCTAACCTGGCCACTTGGTTATTTTCCCATGGGTGGGATGATTAGTCCCAGACACAAATATTTACCAATCACTGACACGTACCTCGTATATTATATACCAACCCAAAATAGTAAGACTAGAGAAAAATAAGGCTCTTATACCAATTTATAACATCTCATCCCGACTGACCACTAAACTAGTAGCTGGATTGGTCGCCACGTGGAATCAAGCATGTCTCCTCATATGCTAGAGGCTGTCAACATGCAACGAGGGTATAAGGAGGTGATAGTGGGGATACTTTACACTCATATAAAATTAGCACAATGGTATAATATAAATAAATACAAAACAAGTGAAGAAGAGGTAATAATAAAGAAATAACAATAGTATAAGTATAATATAAAAATTGAATAAAAGTGACCAATGCCAATTTATAGCAATGCAAGTATAACAGATGATGCTATAAGTAAAAGTAGTAAAATTTACAAATTGAAATGCAATGTAGTAAAAGAAAAACTTCCTAAAAACTATCATCATGAGCATCTCAAGCACCAACTCGGTCCTCTTCCCCAACTCTATCCTAGTCATGTGAATCCACCATTGGAAGATGGATGCTTCCCTTTGTCGATACCTACACACATAAAGTCTACTCGAGTACCAATGGCGCCCATGTAGGGTGTGAGATAAAATCTCAGTAGGCAAAAACCCATGGTGTCTATCCCAATATAGTCCATATATAAATTAATGAAGTGAAAATAATGAAGAATAATAAATATAACTGAATAGAAAAACAGATACGCGCTCAGGTTCCTAAAGGACACCTTGAGGCTCTACCTAATTTAACTCATTGTTGAAATAAGATGTTTGACTAGTAACTATATATATATATGTAATATATATATATATATAGTATAATTATGTATATTTCATCCACCTATATGAACCAAGTGTGTGCGGACGCCTAATGACCATATACTTGGAATAATAGTGTTGGTTGGACTGGGGAGTAACTCACATATCCAAGATAAGTCTAACAAACCTATAAGCTCAAGCCAAAGGGTACATTCCCTACAACCCAATAACTGTGTGAGACTTCCTGAAACAATGCTCGAGATAGTGAGTGATCAATAATTACATCACTCGAATCATGTAATGTGGCATAAGAACCCAACACCCATAGTTTATCACTAGTGTGAGACACCCTAAACTTAAAACCTAATGTAAGGAGTGTGATTATCCACTATTCTCAACACCCCTTACCATCATATCACAACCTCTATAAAGGCATATTATAATTATAAATAGAAATGGGTATTACCTCCTATCTAGATCTTTTATCTAGAACATATAAATATATGTATATGTGGCACAATCAAACATATAATTTTAACATGAGTCATTACCTCTCATGTAACATATTTACAGATCCTTTAAGTATAATTAAGTAATAATAATATTTTAAACATAACACATGATGTAATACCTGTCATATGTTGTTTTTTTTAAATTTTAATTATACACAAACATTACAATTCCAAAGAAGAATTTAATAAAACATAATTAAGAGCATGGTCTTACCATACTTCAAAACCCATTTTATTTAATCAAACTCATTCATTTAAGGAAGGGTAAACATCATGAAAATCCATTCCATTTAGCCTAATCAAGATAACTCAACTTATAAAGCTCAATGAGAAATTTGGAGGTCTTGTTTTAGAAAGGGACACTTACTGGCATGGTTAATTTGAACAAAGAGTTGGTCCAAGTACTTAGGAGATGCATTGGTCCATTTATGATTTTCATAGAAAGATGGGAACTTCATTTAAGTATAATAAGAGAGGACATATACGACATGGCACTTACTAAACTCTAACATGAATGCATAATAAAACTAAAATCCATAAACCAAGCATTATATAAATAAATAATAATTACTTTTTAGCTTAGAATATAGGGAACCTAAATCAAGGGGTTTTATTATAAAAACATGACATTTTTCTTCAAACAATTAAGTTATTATATTAAAATATTCATTCAATAATCATACACAATAGATATTAAAGAATTGTTTATTTTAAACCCGTACAACATATATAAAATTCCAAGCAAGGTTCGAAAAGTGATCAATTAATTAATTTCTAAAATTTATAGGGAAATGGAAAGGGATCCTACCTCAATAAGAAGAAGGACAATCCAAACACTTCAGAACATAAAATTTTCATCAGTGACCACTAAAAGCTACTATTTACCACCTCTGAGCATATGAATTTTCACATATACATAAGGACACCTATCCCTAATGTACCTATTTTCATGGATGTTAATATGTACAAGGCGATCCTTACATATATTATTATATATGCATATACCCGTTTACACTTACACACATATAAATTTTTCATATATATACAGAATCAAACATATCCCTAATATATATATCCATTCCTCTATTTATGAATATATATATATATATATAATGAGAAAATTTACATATATATATATATATATATGTATACCTATTAATACGCAGGTAAGATGCCATTGGAAAAGGCAATGAAAAACCACCACGCAAGGTCCAACGTACTAAACAAATTTACCAGAAACTCAGAAACTAGAGGATCCCCAATTATAAATTTGAAAATAATGAATAATGGAGTAAAAATAACCTCAAATTGATGACAAGTGTATCAAAAAAGCTTCATCTTCAGTGGTAGTTGTCAAAACACATTTGAAGACGACCCAAGAGTCCCACAACATGCCCTCACAAGGGAAGAAACCCAAAAGTACCAGTTAAACCTTGACCTAGGGTCCATCCAAATGAAATTGGGTGATGAGGATATGAAAAATTGGCCAAACAAGGGAGGATAAAGGATCCGAAAAACTTACCTCTAGGAATCGCCTCATAAATCCAAAAAAAATTGGGGGAAATCAGCGTGAAGAGAGGAGGTCTAGAGGGGATCTCTCACACACCATGGGAAAAGGGAGGGAGATTTTGATGCATAGGGTGAAGGAGGAGTAGTTTTGGGTTTGGTTTTATTTTCATTTTCATTATAATTTAATTTAATTTAATTTCTTTAAAAAAACACAGTGCATGGTTTGGATCCCATGGTTAGCCAAACTGTGTTCTAATTGTGCAATGAACAGTGTGATCATACTGTCCATTTGGAACTAACCATGTGGACTAGGTGGAATGTTTGGGTAAACCATATACAGACTGTGCGGGGAGTTTCTTTTCTTTTTCTACAGTCCCATGGTTTTCTACTAAGGGCTACAAGGTTTCATAATAATCATACAACATGTGAAGAACCTTCTAACCTTTGATTTTCAAGGTCTGGTGCTCCCAAAACTCAATGATACTCTTGAGGCAGCCCTCTAGATTTTACCTAAGTCAAAAAACACATTTTATTATTCCAACTCTTTTAATTATGTTCTAAATCTTGGTTTTAAAAATCGCATATCTAGTAAATGAAAAAGTTCAAATTCCATTGAATGTTAACCTTGGATTAAAATGTAGGTCGTTACAATAATTTTGAAATATATATGGATCATAAAATTCTAAAGTATATATTCACACAAAATGATCTCAATATGCTCGAATAAAGGTGTTTATAGTTGATTGAGGAGTATGATTGTTCAACCCATTACCTTCCTAAGAAAGAAAATAATGTGGTAGATGCTCTGAGTTGGAAAGAACCCATGGCCCTATTCATCATGAAGATTAAAAGTAATCCAATATTATTTTACACACAAAGGATTGAAATTTGATAAATAGAACATTATCTAACCATTCTCAAATAACTTTTCAACCATCCATTCTTGAGAGGATCATGGAGGACAAGAAAGATTATAAGGATCTACAGAAAAATGTAGCAAATATTTTGGAGTTAAAATTTTCTAAAGATTGAGTAATAAGGTTTCTAACCTTGATATTTGTTCCATATAATCCATAACTAAAGAGGGAAATTCTGGAAGATGTGCATAACTAATCATTCTCTATTTATCCAAGAAGCACTAAGATGTTTTGATATCTAATGTAAGACTTCAGGTGGGATAACATGAAGAGGGAGATTGTGGAATTTGTATCTCGATGCTTATAATTTCAATGATCCAAGTCTAAATTAAATAAGTCTAATAGTATGATGAAACCATTTCCAAATAGTATGGAAATGTGAAATCATAATAATTTATTTTTTCATAGCACACCCCAAGACATCTAAAGTCAATAAATCCATTTGGTTGCTAGTTCATCACCTTATAAAGTCAGTGTATGTCATTATTATCAAGTAAGAGTGATATATCAATCAAATATATAATATATACATAATAGAAGAGGTATGAATATATAAAGTACCAATATCCATTTTATCTTATCGAGTTCCAAGGTTTACCTTGAGTGTCTAGAGAATCCTTCAGTAATCATTGTATATAGATATGAGTAACAGTACTACTTATCACCCTTAGATGGATTTTTATTATGAGATAACCATTAAAAATATAAAGGATATTTTTAGATCATGTTTAATGGATTTCCAAGGATTTTGGGATTAGAACCTTCCTATAGTGGAGTTCTCGTATAACAAAAAAATTTATTCTACCATTCCAATGGAACTTCGTGGGTCTCTATATTGGAAGAGGTGAAAAACTCCAACATTCTAGGATGAATTTGGAGAGTGGAAGTAGAAGGGACATGATATTATCCAATATATGATAGAGAAGGATCAAACCATTCACTGTCATATGAAATCATTATAAAATTAATATAAAAGTTACACATACAATCCTCAATGTGATATAGAGTTTGAGGTCAGAGATAAGATATTCTTTCTAATATCACCATGGAATAAATTCATGAGTTTTGGGAAGAAGGTAAATCTTAGTCCTAGATACATCATCCACTTTCATATCCTTAATCGCATCATATCAATGGCCTATCGAATAGCACTCCCACCTAAAAAATCTCAAGTACATGATAGGTTCTATATATCCCTGTTAAGTAAATAGTAGACCCCCCACATGTACTAAATATATAGGTTGTAACTTTAGAGAATGATCTGTTATATGAGGATCATTCAGTGAAGATCATAGACCATAGAGACAAAATTCTATGAAACAAGAAAACTCACCTGGTCAAAGTACTGTATCAGAAGCACAAGTTTTAGGAGGCAATATGGGAACTAAAATAGGCGATGAAATAGAAGTACCCTTATTTGTATTAGTGTGTGAAATAAAATTTCTATGGAAATTTTATTAAAGGGGAATAATTTCATGACCCAAATTTTCATAAATTAAATTCTTTTATGAATTAACAAATTCCTTCTTAAGTAATGTAGTTATAAAAAATACATGCACAATATTTCATTTATTATTTTGGACCATTATAAAATTTATAAATAATTTGTTTTTCAGGATTAAAAGACCATTATGAATCATAAATGTTGATAATATTATAGTTCTACAATAACCATTTATATTATTATATATTAGGGTTTATAATAATAACTAATTGACATAGAAGGAAGAATTTATGGCCTCGTCCAGTAATATTGTACCCTATGAAGCTTATATATCCAAACATAAAAGGGTGATAGAAACCATTTTATTTTCAATTTACCTTTCCCAAGATGAGTTTCAACAACTAAAATATGAGTGAAACCATTTATGGAAAAATTTCAAACTCATGGAGATCACCACCCAAACCATATTCACCGAACCACCCTAAGAAAGTACCACAATCACACACATTTTACCATAGAGAATATGCTAGTGTCATAAGGGGTTATATATCTAGACCCTAGTTTTATGAATTTTTTTATTTTATTTTTTAATTAATTAATAATTACTTTTATCCCTTTTAATTATTACTTTATATATATTCATGATTATAAAACGAGTTTGGTAAAATTAGATTTTGATACGAAGAAATTAAAATTCTATTTTTGGGAAATATATATATAGTTTCAATTAAAAAACTTTTTTTTATCAATTCAATAAATTTTTAAATAAAAAATTTTTAGGAAATTTTATTATTAAATAATATTTATTTAAATAAAAATGATAATATGATTTAATGAAGTCTTCTATAATATTTAGAAGGATCAAAATGTTGTTCGGGTTGTGAAAACTAGTATTTTTCAATAAATAACGAATTTTATTTAAAAGTGGAAATTATTATATTTAGAAAATTATATTAGTGAAGTAAATATCAATTTTTAAATCTACATATCAAAATTATCTAGTGGTTTATTTTTCATAGTTTTCTAATACATTCGAATTTCTAGGTAAAAATTAAATACGGTACAAATATATGTTATGTATTATGACATCATAATAATGAAAACATGATGTAATAAAAGGCATACATGACAGAAAATAGATTTTCCCTTTAAAATAATGTGTTCTTAAAGTTATTTGATTAATTTTACAAACCTATAATGAATCCTCCAAAACCTATATTATATGTTATGGTTTTAAAAACAATTCTTTATGAAGATGACTCACCTACACATCATTAATGGTATTACTTTAATTAGTTTTTCTATTAGAATGATAAAATATTAAAAACCACTCCTATTTAGAAAAAACCATGGTATGGTTCATGGTTTTTATTACTTTATTACTTAAATTCTAAAACCTAAGATTAGAAATTAATAAAGTATCCCCTTATCTTTTCCTATCAATACCCACCCATGCTCCCATTACCCTTCACTAAAAACCCATTTCCCATAAATTTTCTCTCTTGATCTCCCTATATAAATACCTCCTAATGTGTTCCCAAAATCTTATGAAGCTTCTCATAATCATTTGGAAGCACCTTCTCAAGGTAAGGGATATCTTCTTCCTCCTATTTATTCAAGTACTTTCTTTGTATTAAGCCTTTTGATTTACAATTTTTCATATTGGCATTTTTTTTAAACATCCATGTACTATCCTTATAATTCCTAAGTAATGTGATACTACATTTTACTCTCATTAAAAAATTCCTATAACCTTTATGTAATCCTTTTTTGATGTAAAAATTATCCCATGATGTTACACTCCCAACTTGTGTTTTGTGGATACACATCCCCATTTTAAATCAAGGGTATTCACTTAGATATAAATATCATTTATTGATTGGGGACATACATTTATGTAACCCAGACTTCTTATTCATGAGTTAAAAAGTTATCAATGTTATTCATATGTTGTATAATATATCTATCATACAAATGTGTGTACATGATATGAATGTGACGAGTGGGACCATAATTATATAGGCATCTAATACATTGGATAATGTTTTTATCTTGGGATAAACCATTTGTGGTTACCCTAAACACACTATGTTATTAATTATTGGTAGTAATACTTGACTTGTTCTTATAATATCATGTTTTATGTTGTTTCAACATTCCTATGATGCCTTGGTTTCATCATCTTATACCATATTTCAATGTTCATGATTATGATCCTTGCATTTCTATTATTCCTCCTGAAACACATTTAATACTTCAATTTATCTTATTCTTTGACTATTCCCTTACTATTAGTTACATCTCACCCCTTTTAAATGTGCATCCCCAAGTTATTCCATGCAATATTACATGATCAAGGGAATTTAAGGGCATGTTATGGAGTTTTAAAAAAATATTATTATATCCATATTTAAAGTTATTGTGCTATTTATATAATTTTTTAAAGACATGAGGCCTCTCGATATTTTTGGATTGTGTAATGAGTATATTAATTTAATAGATTGTGAAATAATGTGTATAAAAGATATAGGTTATTATTTTCAAGGTTTTCTTCAAGATCACCAAACATTTGGGCATCGTTCCAAACCAAGAAGCATCCATCTACACTCTCACCACACCCTCTAAAGTTAATCTATAATCAATGGGGTTAAGAATATTATCGATCCAAACCTTGAAAAATATCTTTAAAACACAATCACTAGAACTCATGGTGCTTTCTTCATGAAAATCCAAGTCATAATCATGATTATACCATATACAACATCACTTCCATTACACTGATCTTAGGGAAAGGCACCTACCCATGAATTCCACATTTATAATACTAATCCATCGACATGTCTACATACAATATTTGGTATAACATATCATTCATCAATATCAACCTAAATAATATTCTCATGCTTCCCATATATAAGGCATTCACATGTCTGGTCTAACCAATCACTCTTGGGGTACCCTAAAATACAATGGCTTATATCATCCATAATACCAACATCAATAATATCCAATGACATATCAGGAAAAAAAATAGGCTATCCAACATATCAAATAATTCATATCTCTTATAAGTCATAGATCACAGTAAACACTTCTATATTTCCATTCCCAACATCACATGGTCACTCACATGCTGAACCACCCAATCTATGGTTATCTCATATATGAACATTAGGCATCACATTCCAAGTCATCAGTATAGTAGGGAACTAATTCTCACCTGGAATTTGAATAAAAAACTACCCCTAGAGAATCCTAAATCTCAATCTTATCCCCACAGACCATTAGAATATGGGATTCACTCCCTTTAAGATATAATTATAATCTATCAAAATTTATATATATATAATCATCCTTCCTAAATGATATATTTAAAGTATACCATATTCATAAGGTCTTGGTATGTAGAAATCCACCACCAATATTATTGGGAAAACACCATATAAGTTTAAATAACTGGAAATATTTTCATAATAACCTAATTGGTTCATCACAAGGAATAAAACATTTGTACCAAACTACTAGTTTCGTGATAAATTCCATGTGCTGAGAGACTATATAGCTATTGTCAAGGAGAATCTCATCATAGATCTACATGAACTATCATTAGAAGGAAATATACTCTGGCCTAGTAGAGTATAATTCCACCACCAAATTATTTTTGAATACTCCATATATGTTTTTGTTGACAGTTTATACAATTTACTAATGTGTATTCAGTGAATAAAATAACAATCCAGCACATTTATGTCATGTAAAACCTAGATTCTGTGTATGATGCAAGTACACAACCTCTTTCCAATGGTCTAAGAGCTAAAACCCTGAAAATAATAAATCCAAAACTCTATGTATATAACTCTAGGTGAAATCATAAAATTTTAAAATAAAAATCCATGAACACTAATTACATACCCCTAGTAACCTGGACTTATAATCAAAAAAGGTGTTCACAGTGCTCTAGTCTGATATCTATCACCATATCTAACCTATCTCTATTTCACCTATCTACCATCTCTCAAAATAGTAATACAAAATAAAACTCTGATACACTTTGTCATAGTAGTCACATAAGCTTTGATACCACTTTTTGATTCCCTCCCTTGGGTTGTAGCCACTAAATAGTGTCCATACCAGAGGAGTAATCAATGGGACCGCAATAACAAATCCAAGTAAGCCAAACGCTACTAACTAGAAGTGGGTGTCTGGGTTAGTATCATGGGGAGACTATACCCTCATATCAGAGAGTAAAATAATAGATAGAAATAACCAAACATCATCTAATACAATGACCATCATAGTACAATAAAGTAGTAAACATAATCATTAATAATTAAAAAATGTAGAATCATATAGTTATATAGACTCACTACCCTCCCACTAGGCTGAAAAATAAAATAAAAAATTAATAAAAGATGAAAATCAATGTACAAGAGCCTCTATAACATGTATGGACCTCACCTCATCCCAATGTATAATCTCGTCAAAGCGATCCCACTTGATTAAGCTACTATAAGACTCTTCCCAACTTGAACCAGTGATTAATGAGATCTTTATAGGTACCCAAGTGTCTGGTCTACCTGAGTAGGGTGTGAGAATAACTCATTATGGAAGAACCAATGTGTTCCCATCCATAACAAGTAAATGTAGTGTGAATTCATAAATCAAGTTTGGATAAATAAATAAATAAAATATGGAAGCATAAATAAATAACCACTTTTGATACTTTGGTAATTTATACCACACAAGATCAACCCAAACCTTCTTTGTTCAATTTTGGGGTGTCTATGAGCACTTTATATGACCATACCAATCAAATAATAGGTGAAAATTCCAACCCTAGGAGGTTATACTGGGTGTCCCATAATACTCGGTACAAATTTGATCCCTAGGGGGATATCCCTAGGAAATCCAACAGTAACATCATGAATACAACTAATTCTTATGGGGTGACCCAAGATAATCTACTAATAGTATTTGGATCCACATATGATTTGTAGGGGTGAACATAGAAAATCAAGTAACATTATCAGGCACTAGATTCAATTCCAAGGGGATGACCCTTGGTAATATAGTAACATAATGAGGCCCCACAGCTGATTTCTATGGGGATAACCTTTTATAGTTGGTTCCCTAGATCCAACTAATTTTTAGTTTAGATTAAAATTATATTCAAAAAATTTAATACTAATATAAATGTCTAATCACATATTGATTATTCTTATAAAGAACATTAATGTGACCACGTCTGAGGGTATCTATCTCATTGATAAGGTCATAGTAGTACCCTTATATGATGAGAACCTTGAAATGCTATGAAGATATTCATCAATATAGTTTTTTGATTGAATAATGTACTAGGATAGGTCCCATGGTATATAGACATTTAGGTGCAATAACTCATAAGTAGATGAGGATTCTTATCCTAAAGTTTTCACTTAGTAATCTTCAAGATTAGGGATTATGAGAACTAACATACTAGTAGTAATTATATATATTTTGGTTTAATTGGATATTCCTATCTAAAAATGTGTGTAGTGGTCCTTAGACATTAAGATTATCATTGATGCATGTCCTGACTCATGCACTTATATTTATTGACCAAAACCATCATGGAATATATTGGCGGGAAGTAGATTATGTCGGGTATCTCACGATTGAAATTTCATTAATGAATAATTCGAGTAAGGATTCATCCTTTCCCACTTTATGGAAGTTGATATCATAGACCTTTGATTAGAATAGAACTTTATCATTAAATACCATGTACATGGTGTAACGAACTTTATTTTAGATAGTCAAAGAAATACATCTCCAACATATAGGTTGGTGACACATATGTAAAACCTTCTTAATTAGATATTGTGAAAAAGGTATTACACAGTGAGTGTTCATAGGTTGGTATTACATAGTTGTAAAATCTTCTTTATTCTGGTATTCAATGAATACTGAGGAGTTCAAACAAACCAAGGCCTCATCCGGTGATAAATAATTATGTAAAAACTGATAAATATTATTTATCAACTTGTTCAAGTCCGTGTGCGCCACAAAAATATATTATTATTATTATGCGGCCTGGGGTTTCCTTAAAGGTCATAATATTATTTAATGGATGGAATTCATTAATTTTTTAACCTAAAATATAACTATATAAATAGATGGTTATGTTTATTGTGTATAGCATCGATCGGTGTGGAATCGAAAAATATAGAATTGTTTCGCACAATGAATTCTCTCTAAACTCATCCTTTTATCTCCCTCTCAAGAACTAGAATTTTAAGATAGATTACTTCAAGATAAAAGAATGAGTGATCAAGAACAAATAATGCAAGACATTAGATTTGACATGCTACCACCCATAGATCGATTGGCATTGATCGAATGTCATAAGATCATGTGTGGATCACTACTAGAGATATTCTATTCTTGGATCCTCACAGTGAAATGAAGTCAATATGAAAGGTAATTTTTGAATGATCAACATTAATCAATGAATAAATTCACTAATCCAAGGTATTCATTTCTTTAGATATTAAATAAATTAATTATAAATTAGACATGGAACTTCCTTGCACATGGTTTTGGGAAATGATAATTAAAATAAATTTTAATATATCATCCACCAATGCATGGTTACGCTATTCCCAACACCAAAAATGTGCATCATGTGTTTACCATTCAACCCAAAACACAGTTTTCAGATTACACGATGTGTATTGGTGTACATGTCGTTTAGTCTACATAGGTTAGTGGTGTAAATCACGCAATCAGATTACATTTGGATGCATTAAGTTTATAATTATTTATTTTATTATTGATCTATGTAAATTGTGATTATATTTTCATTTCATGTTATTCATTATTTAATACTATTTGAATTAACATGGTTTGACATATTAATAAATTTTGTACAATGATTTCATTTTCTTAAAGGTATAAGAACACATGAATAATGATGAGAGATGCCATCGGGAACTGCCAAATTTTTTGTCAGCAAGATAGTGTTACACAACATGTAATTGGAATTACCCCTCATGTGCCCTAGTGCATTACATTTGGTTGCATTGAGGGATACATGGTGATCCATATAGTAATTATGCACAATGTACATCATGTGTTTACCAGTCAACCTACAACACAGTTTTCTAATTACACGGTGTGTATCGATATACATATCATTTAGTCTAAAAGCTCCTGCTTGGCATCCAAAAGACCCAAGATCAAATCCAGGTAGGGACAAAATTCCAGGGACTATAGAAGTAGCGGCGGCACTGTAGCGGCGACGGCACTATAGTAGGTACTATAGTAGTAGCGGTATTGTAGTCGGTATTGTAGCAGCATGTACTGTAGCAGAATAGTATTATAATAGTACTGTTCACTGAGGGGTTATTTGGGAAAAAAATTGGCTTTCAAGCCTTGTATTCATGACACCTGGCCTTGGGTCTTCAGGCTATGTAATGGGTCTCCCTCTACCCACACTAAAGAGTTATTTTCTTTAAATAATAAACTGAGGATGCAACCCCAACCTTTAATAAAATTATACATGTTAAACACCATGTGAGACTAAAAACCAGAGAATTTATGATATACCTAAAATGTATGTTGTGTACATGTCATATAGTTCATCAAATACCTTGTACAGATAATAAAATGAGCAACTCAGTTAGAAAACAAACACACGGTTCCAAGAGATATATGGTGTGTAGCTAGTCTGTACACGTCATGTAGTCTTCCAAGACATACGCCGAAGACCCAGGCATGCATCCAAGATACACATGAAGTGGAACACATTGAATGTGGCTAGTTGTTACACACTATACAGTTCATCTTAGGTACACATCACAAACCCAGGTGTGTACCCAGGATTCACAGAAATTGAGATACATGGCGTGTAGCTGGATGTACATGCCCTATAGTCTCCCACTGAAGTTTATAATTAAAAATTAACTTAAATTTAAAAATTTCATAATTAAAAACATATTTTATTGATTGGAACACTATTGAATATTTGACTATTCAATAAGGGTTTTAAAGAATTTTAAATTCTCAATTATTATTGTTGCTATAAATATGTCATTATTAGTTATACTATTTATTTTTCATGAATTACATAAATGATGGGTATCTTGAATAAAGTTTGGATGATGAAAGATAATTAATTAATTGATCATTCATGATCATGATCCAGACTTGTGTATGAATTGGATGATTTAATTTAATTTATTATATGGGTTTGAAATTACTTAATATTAAATTAAATGATGGATTTAGATTCATCCCCCCCCCACATTATTAAACATGACATGCGTGTCCAAGGAAATTTATGTAATCCCCTTTAACCAATCCTTTGGTTCCCCTCACCTGCATGTGAGTAATAAATTCTGGTAAATAATGGAACATCCAAGAGTGAATGGAGGTAGTTCAAGATGAAACCATGATGATTATAACTCAGTGATGGATAGGTGTAAAGATGTAATGTTGTAACTCATTCTCTGGCTGGATAAATTTTTTATTTCCCCTAGGTCATAGGTTGGTTTAATGTTGTCTCATTAAATCTATTGTTAGATAAATCTAATTAATGGGTTATTTAATTAATTAATTATTTATGTCTATGAAATTATTTATTTTATGGATGCAAGTTCTCAATCACATAAATAAATTAATTAATGTGAAAATATCGAAATTAAATAAATGGATTATGCATAAATGTTTTATCTAGTATGGTCAATAAATTAAGTAACATCCACTTAATATTTACAAGACATGTAAAAGATAAAACAAGATAAAATTTATAAATAATAAATTAAAATATCTCAATTAAATATTATTTCATATATGGCCTTCCATTACATTATTAGGAATGAAACTCAATAAAACTAAGTGTTTGATCAACCCTTTTTGGGACACTTACTTTTATAAGGACAATTTGTATGAATGTTTTGGGATGACATAACCATTTTACATAAAGAAGAGTATCCCTTGTTAGAATTGGTGGAATTTTTAGGCAATTGTTAATGAAATAAAATTTAATATTTCAAGATAGGAAATTCCACTAAATGGATCAAGGATATACAATCCCACAATTGGCAAAGACCTTCCTACCTAAATACCGTAAAGTAGCTTTACCAACCCTTGTTGGGGTTATGTGATAGGGAATATTGATCCTTTCCACTATAATTTCCTAGAAAATAGAAATTATGAGTAAAATGATAAGGGATATTGGGTCTTTATAAAATAATGTAAGAATTAATAAAATTAAATTATTAATATTTATCACATATTTTGTAATCAAGTACAGTACTAATAATCGGTTTTAATTGATTTAGAAAAATGGAAAGTAAAATCATGAAAGTAGTGCAATAATTACTTAACTAATGGTATGTCCTTGAAAATAAAAATTAGTATATGTGGTTCAATCATTTATAATATTCACTATTATCAGAAAATTTTATTATGTGTTGGAATCCCCTATTCTTTTTCTGCCACCCTAGCAGGTGAGTGGAAGTGAAAGGGAATCCTGCTAGAGATATGTTGAGGATTTTTCTTATATCTGTTGTATTATATTATCAACTATGATAAAGAAGTTGATGGTACATAATAAGAACATGTATTCTTACACCATAATAACATATCTCCATTCTCTTGATAAAGAGAATAAAAGGCTTAAAATAAACAAGATTGTCAATTCACTATATCAGTGTAAACTAAAAAAAGAAATTTAGATACTAATCATGCGATCAAAATGATGGGGTATATTAATCAATTAGAAAAATTGGTCTTCCAATTAGATAGTAAACTATCCATTAATCTTATTATATTATCCTTACCACCAATATTATGATAATTTTTCCAATCCTGGATAAAAAATGGATAAGTTTCCCAAGAAACTTTTATCTGTACTTCACCAAGAAGATAGGGATTGGTTGAACCCTATTTTTCCACCCCTTATAGTGATAAGTTTAAAATATATGGGTGGATATCATATTTATAGTATATAGTCAAAAGATCCATCACAACATTCTTCAAATAGATAAATGATTCCAATGTAGAAGAATGAATGTGAGGCTATTTTCTTCTCATGTGGAAAGCATGGACATTAGAAAATAATTTAAAATGAATTTAAGAAGAAATCAGTTTCATCCACTTTAGGTATATTCATAACTTTTCTATTCATCACTGTTATATTAAATGAAATATTATCACTACATAAATGTATTTAAATATAGGAAATGTTGAAGAATATAAGGGTTATAAAGTGAACTCAAAATAAGCTAAGAAAGGTTGATTCTTATGTTATAAAATGGGAGATAGCTTCTTCTCATTCCTAAATAGATTGATTCAAGTTTTTAATAAGTGTTACCAAACCATTTATCTCATTTTAAGTCTATTCACAATGATACATTATTTCACATTTAGAATAAATGTAATTATGGTACTATAAATGCTAAATTATTAGTTTAGTGACTCTTGAATCCCTTATATCCATTACAATGAATGATGAATATAAAATATAATTATATTACCTAATCATGGAAATATAATTATTTGTCAAATTAAAATGAATTTAGTTGGCTTTTTTATTCCCTTCATTGTGTTTTTTAGTCACAATTGAGATAAGGTATTGGATATAAAAACAAACTACTTATCATCTTTTAGATAGAAACCTTTATACAACGAGGTAAATCACAAAGATTTTAAATTTGGTTCAGCATGGAAATTTGAAATATTTTAAAGTTAAAGGAATCTCCATATACTCATGAGATTATATTAAGAAATTATATAAATTCTTATTGAAGTAAATGAGTAAAATCATTAAAGAAAGAGGAATCTTTGAGTTGGCTTACAAGAGAAAATTTTATCTAGGTAATCATTGATCAAACATGTGGGGTAAATATTATCCCAAACTCACATTTCCTTATATGCATAAATTATTTGATGATAGTAAAAAGAAGATTAATTATTAGTATTATATATATTAAAAAGAATCTATTATACCATCTAAAACATATTTTTTAAATATAAGTTTAACAACAAACCATATGCCAAGTATATTGTCTAATGGATTTCATATGAATTATGATATGATAAAAATATATTAGGACACTACCATAAGTGTTTGTTGAAACCCATTTTTTTAAATCTAGACATAGCTAAAAACGAATAATAAAACACTAAGTTTCATTAATGTTAATGATCCTACATCCACTAAGGATATTAACAACTAGTCAAGATCGACTATATTTACAAAAAGGATTCTTATCTCTTAGAAGATAGTGGGAGAATACTTAACTTCTATAGGTTAAGGATCTGGATGTACATAAGTTGTCATAGGAATACTATAATCCACAAATCTTAGTGTGAGGAGTAGTTCCAGAGACACATACTTCATGGGAATTCATAATGGAAGAGGTGTTTTATGTTCACTACAGTGGGTGATACATGTATTATTCTTTTAGAATAATGATTCCTATATAGAACCGGTAAATTTTAATATGATAAGATTGACAAGTAAATATAAATAACAATAATGAACTTGATGTATTAGGTTTCGAGATTTATTATTTTGACAATTTATATAACTTAATACCACTGGTGAGTATTCAAGATAAACTAGGAATGGATGGTATAATATGGTACCAAAAAACATGATTTATTATCAAAAGTGTAGTAAATGAAAAAAATTATCACCTCTCATCATGACTAAAATCCATTTTGAATTATACTTTTAAAAACATACTTCTATTATCATCATATTGGGCTATTAATTGTCCAAACCACCTCATTTAGATTAATCCTTATAGAATATATCAATATGACATGACCAAAAGGATAACCTATGATATATGTCTACTAGACATAACTAAAAGGGTTGGTGATATCAATAAATTTCAATAAGATATGTATATTCCATAAATTTATTTATGAATAAATCAGGTATAGTGATCATGGGATATTATTTTGGAAACAAATGAGTGACCTGTATCTTAGAATGGTTAGTGGGAGAATTATAAGTTTCCAAGATAAATATGTTAATAACATATGAAAAAAACTTATCTTAAAAGTATGTTAAGATGAAGGAATGAAATTCCTCGAAGTTTGGCTTAAAGTAATAATTGTGTTATGGGAAATAAGATCTATATAAATGGATATACATTTTTTATTAATCTATTTATAGTACATATATTGATAAAGTATTAAAAAAATTTGAAAAAATTCATGACTAGATTTTTATTAGCATATTGTCATTTCATTAGAAAATACCTAGGAATTGGAAGTGATTATAGAGATTAAAATAATTTCAAATTATTAAGTGATAGGAATTCATATCATGTGACATGATATGTACTGAGGTTTGATATTACTAATGCATAAATAATAATAGGTGAATATAAAATAAATCCAACATAATTATATAGACTTGTAGTTAGAACTATCCAATTATACTTTAAAAAGTAAAAATGGATGAGTTCTTGGTTCCTAGAGAAGTGATAATACTAGTGATCAAGGGAATTTAACACTTACATTTATTTATCTAAATTTGATCTAGTATCACTACTGATGATATAGTAATATGTAAGAAAAAAACTGTTACAACCAGTGGTTTTCATATCTAAAATATCTAAGTATGTTCCAGCTTCTAAAACAGCTTAATAAGTGATTTAGCAATGTCTTGTTCTAATTTTGGGTTATACCAAAAAAAATAGGTTTATCATTTTATGATACATTTTGACTCTGGATTTAGTTAAAATTTTAGGATACTAAAATGGTAACAATAAGTGGATATTTGGTTAAATAACTACTTGAGGTATTTTCTCAAGATATTTAGGTTATGGAAAATAGATTTAGTGCACAAACATGTGGCTTAACCAACCCTAGCCCAGGAAATGTGGTATTCCTAGAAATTATATCCATACTCAGTAGAATCATGTTTAACATATGAGTACTAATCTTTCAATTGGGAGTTAGTTCAAGATAAAGTGGTAGTTTTCTGGAGTTGGTGCTCTAGAACCAACTAATTTGTAATTTCGATTGCCTTTGTATTCAAAGAAGTTAATATTAATATAAATAAATTATCACATATTGATTGTTCTTCTGTATAACATTAATATGATAATGTCCTAGGGTATCTATCACATTGATAAGGTCATATCAGTTCCCCTCTATGATGAGAACATTGATGTGATATGAAGATATTACTAAATATAGTTTTGTAGTTGGATAAGATACTATTATAGGGAACAATGTTTATAACCATCAGGTGACTGTTCTCATAATCAGATGAATCTTCTTCTCATGAAGTTATAAATTGGTAATCTACAAGATGATAGATTATGATAACAGACCCACCAGTAGGAATTATTCATGTTTTGGTGTCATTAGATATCCTTATATGTGAATGTGTGTGTTCTTCCTCAGTCTTTAAGATTATCATTGATGCATGTCATGACTCAAAAACTTAGATTTCCTAACCAAAACCACAATGCAATAAGTTTGGGGGAAGTAGGGTAAGTTGGGAGCATCATGATTAAAATGTCATTAATGAATAAGTTGATGAAGGATTTGTACCTTCTATCTTAATGGGAGTTGATATCTTGGACCTTTGATTAGAATATAACTGTGGCATTAAATTCCATGTCCATGGTGTAATGACATTTATTTCAGATAGTCAAAGAAATATATATCAAGAATATAGGTTAGTATCATATATGTGTAACATATTTAATCAGATATTGCAAAAAAGGAATTATATTACATAATGAATGTTGGTATGTGGTTTTCAATGTTACAACATTAAGTTATTTCACTTAGGTTCCTTGATCCCTTTCTGGATAGTAATCTTATACTTTATGAAAGATCACCTAATTCCAATGAGAAAAAATCCTAGAGGTTCACACACTAAGTGTTTCCATTGATCTCAATTAAATTATGAATGAATTTAATTAATAGATTAAATATTACTCTCAAGACCAAGGAATAATTTTATTCAAGTTATATTGATCACAAAATTTTAATAAAAATTTAGTCATCAGTATGTGAATAAATATATATTTATTTATTTTATTAAATATTTAATAAATATTTATTTACAGCTATGTGAATGAAATATTTCTTTATAAATAAAATATTTATTCAGGTATTCAATAAAAATTGGTTACTTAGAACAAACCAAGACCATGTCTGGAGATAAATAATTATTTGAAAGATGACAAATATTATTTATAAATTTTCACAAGTTAGCATGCACCAAAAAATAATATTATTATTATTATGAGGTATGGGGTTTCATTAAAGGTTATAATATTATTTAATTTCTATAATGAATTAAATAATTATTTTAACCTAAACCCTTACTCTATAAATAGATGGTTATGTCTATTTTTTATAGCATTGATTGATGTGTAGTCAAAAAAGAGAGAATTGTTGTGAATAATGAATTCTCTATTAACTTCTCATATCTCTCTATAAAGAACGAGAATTTCAGGATAGATTTCTTCAAGATCAAATAACGAGTGATCAAGAATTGACTACACAAGACATTCAATTCACTGCGTTAGAACCTGGAGATCAAGTGGCATTGCTCAGAGATCATAGGACCATGTTCATATCACTGTCGGAGGGATTTTATCTTTGGATCCTCATAGTTCAAAGAAGGTAATCTAAATGGGTCTCTTCATATGATTAGCATTCATCAACAAATAAATTTCTTTAGACAAGGTATTCATTTCTTTATATATTAAATAAATTAATTATGAATTTGATGTGAAATTTCATCTCTCATGGTTTCGGGCAACGATAACTAAAAGAGATTTTAATATATTTCCCACCACCATATTCTTCTTTTGTACATAAAACCATCATTACCCTAATAAATCTAGTATCAATATCCATCTATAAAGTTTATTCCTAGGTTTATATCCCTAGTAAATAAATATAGACATCAACGGTTGGATCCTAGCATCTAGTGCATCCAATCTCATTCAAAAACTCATGAGATTTCTCTATTAGGAAAACAAATCACATCGCAGTAGGCACATGGTGGATTTCTAAGGTGGTGGCCCTAGAAATTATCACATTCATCAAGCATGAATATAATACATAATAGGTAGTATTATAAATTCTAATAATCATCAAGTGTCATTTTTGGGTCCAAGGTTCATGTCCAAGGCATCCCATGGAATCATGTGTTGTTAACGATTTATAGGGGACTGGAACTAAGAAATCACTCATATCATAAAAACTATCAATTAATAAGAGTATGATCCTATGTAATCATATTCGATTTGTTATCTAAGGTGAAACCTATAATAGCCACTACTCTACTTCCCAAACACACCCTCTCAAGGTTCAATGCATCACTAGAGCACCTACCAGGGTCTGCTAGGTCGCATATCTATCTTGACACCCCACATGGGTTCCTCAGATTCAATCTCATCTCCCATTATAACTCCCTTCACATAGAGGTAATTTCATCCCATGGAATCATCATAATAATTTCTCATCCTCACTAACCTCATTTGATATGTCTCATAAGGATGTTGGCTAGAATCGCATCCCTTTTCCTAGCTTCCTTAGGTCGGTCCCCACACCCATCCTATCAACCAATCTCTAGAGGGTCTACTCACCTAGGTAATCACATCATAATGTGTTGGACACTCTTCCTATAAAATATATACTAGCCCTCATGATATAATGAATATCAAGATTCCATAAAGTTTCACTAGGTCTGGTCACTCAGTCAATCACTCACCCTACTCAAATGAGCTACATGAAACTATCCAAGGTCTTCTATATTGTTTAATCCATTTGATTATTTCCCCTTAGGGTATAATTGTAAAAAGTTATATAATAATAATAAATCTAATAATAATCGGTGGTTGATGAAATCAAGATAGTACACAAGGGTTCATCATGTCCCTTGGCACTTTTTTCATTCCATGCTTAGGAATTTAATTTTTAGTTAATCAATATACTTTAAATCAAAGTTTGTTTATCACCCTTGGTGTTGATAAATAATACCACTTTACAAATATATATAAATAAAATCAATTATTGTAGTGGTATGCCCAAGGGACCACCTACTTGAAGAATGGATTTATTCCCTTTTTAATTTCATAGATCAACAGTGCTACCTTTTCTTTTTCATGCATCTTTCAAGTCCAATTGGCCACCGCCATCAACAAAAGGTCCTATATCTAATCCAAATATCAAATAATTAATTATTACACTCACATGTAACAGTATATAACTAAATAAATAATTTATTTTATTTTATTTTATTTTATTTAGTAAAAAATCCAAGACTCACCATGCAGCTTCCACTTTATGGAACATCATATCATGGGGTGTGATCTCCTCCTAACACACACCTGAACCTAGGACATAAAATAACATTATCTAATTTTATCAATATTAATTAATTTCATAATTAATATAGATATTAATAATTCGAAAAATATCACAAGGCACTCTTGTTTCAATAAAACCATAACCAAATTCACACGAATGGTTTGGAATTCACTCCCAACACTATCCTCAGAAAAGCCTCTAACATGTAATTCTAATTTAACGGAAAAATTAATTTAATTTAAGAAAAAAACTAATTAACATCAAATAGTGACATATCTCAATGAAACAAAATATGATAGTTTTTAGACACCATCTCAAGATTCCCTTTATGAAAGCTGATTGAAATCCCCATCAAAATTATATGATTCCACCATTCTTCGAAGGAATTAGTTCCAAACCCTAATCCAAAATAATATGAAATTAGAGATAATTTAAAGAAAGAAAAATATAAATAAGTGGAGGGAGAAACATACCTCAATTATTGAGAAAAATAACACCCAGAATGACTCATGTAATGGGGTTGAGAAAGGAGGAGGAAGGGGAGTATCTGACCAATATGGCCCACCATGATCTTCATTTCCCCTAAAAATAAAGGGGGCATGATCATTAAATTATTGTTTATCCCATTCCAAAAATACCCAAACTTATTTCATGGTATGAAAATGATTCCCATGACTTTAAATACTTAGGCAGTATCCCCCACCCCTCTTATATCTCCCCTTTCATGAAATGAACATGCCTCATGAGAGACAACCATAGTCTAGACCGCCTTTCACACTATAAAAGGCTTGAAGCTACCATTTTTCAATATCCAGGCCACCTAACCCTTATTTAATGCTCTTTTTAACACCCAAGACACCACCTAATCTTCATAACATAACCAAAAATGTTATTTAAGAGCATCGAAACCCCAAAAATCTTAATATGAGTTTCATTTTTCAAAACCAACCCACCACCCAATAAAAAATTCAAATTCCATTTGGAATTATCAACTCGAAATGGGTATGAGGTTTTATAGATGTCATGTAAAAATGGATCACATGAGAATGAATATGTATATATGATATACCTTGTGTATGTGGGTATAGAGATGTATTTTTTTGATTGAGGTCTTTCCAGATATCCTTGTATCTTGAGTAGCACTGATTCTTTAGTATGGGATGATATTTGTTTATATTTATGAATCTGGTGATTCATATTTATTATCAATTATACAAAGGCTTATGGGATCACACATTGTGGTTGACTGAATAGGAATTGAATTTGACACAAATAGTCTCTCTAAAAGTGTTTTGGAGTTTTCCAAAATAGTTTGGGATGGGTATTCATGAGGTATTAAATTTGATGTAATATAAGATATAGTTAATAATAGACTTACAAAAGATTTTTGGAATATATCTAAAAGGAATTTTGGATATATTTTTACAATTTATTGTATATGATACAATATAAGGTGAAATGGCATAATTTGTTTGAGTATTTACTACAAGTTAGATATTGAAGAAGATATGACTTAAAGCCTATCATGTCTATGATGAAGATTAGATTATATAATAGTGTATAATACAGGGGTATCATTTGAGAATATATCCTTATTTTATGGAAAATGAAAATGTGCTTGATGGGAATATCATTTTGTATGATATATATATATATATATATATATATATCATACCCAACGATATGAATGTAAATCAAATGTAAAAAAATTAACATTTAGCAGTCTCCAACATATAGAGATATATATATAAATATTTTATATTATGAAATGGTTGAGAGATAAATGTATTCGTGAAATGGTTGTATGAACATGTCGAGTAGAATTTACTCAAGTGTTATAAACCCTGAGTAAATTCATGTTCACTCAGGGAGCATCTATAAGAGATCTATATAAATAGAAAGTTCCCATTCAACGAGTTAGTGTGACTCTTCTATGTAGTTGGACAAACTCCTTGATCCCAAAGCTCTATCATTCTTCTAAAATTACATAGAGAGGAGACACCATGCCATGGTGAGAAGAGAAATCCTAATCATATGATGAGTGATTTAGTATGTCTCATGAGAAAACCATATGGGAGGGATTCCCTTTAGCAACCTCTTGAGTGATCTTAATCAACCAAAGATGGTGAAGTTGGTTACAAAAACACTTCTTTGTAAGGTACAAATGTATCAGTTTTTATTAATGTTTGTTCCAAAGAACTATCTATCTTTATTTCTTATATTACCATAATATTAAAAAATATCTTATCACATGATGATATTTCTTATACATAACTTTAATGTGATAATTTCCTTGTAATATTTATTGAATTAAAATGTTATAACAAATCCCTGTTATAATGAAAACCAAGAGATTTTTTCTAACCCTTTCACATCTGGGTCACACATCATCACAAATACATTCTTTTCGTTCCCCAAATTCTTACTTTTCAAAGGCAGCCGATCTCTAACACTGTGGATAGTAATGTTGTATCCTTGATAAAAACCAGCTGATGGGATTTTTTTTACTCCTTCCATGGGTTCCTCCTTGGAGCTCATTTCCTAGTCCAGGTCTCCCTCTTATATTTGAGTTGTGTTCATGAAACTTATTATTGGTACAATCTCTTTGTGGGCGCTGGTTAATTATTATGATTCTATCATGATAGGGCATCAATCTTTCTTTGGAGCAGATGGTAATTTTAGGAACGTCGGAGCATATCTAGACACTGGGTGTGTTGGACTCCTGTAAGTTCTTCTTATTTTTAATTCATCTCACGTGAGGCATCTTAGACACACAACCCAAGTCATTCCATATCAATCATGATGTATTTTACTCAAAGGGTAGTCTTTTTCTTTTGAATTTAGAGTAATATCATATAAGTCATCTTAGGAATATAACTTAAGTCGCCATCTGTTATCCACAAGATAGTTAACACCATGGGCGTAAGTATTCCAAGGATTTTTTCCTCAATAATCCCATGTTTACAAAACAGGGTGGGTATTATGGATTAGTTCTTGATTTCAACATCTTGTGGATATGGTAAGGTTGATCTGGATTCCCCTTAAGGCAGATCAAGAAGGTGCATCCCTAGGAGGGAAGACCTAGATAGTTTACCAATGGATCAGAACTGCTCATGGATATGGATCCAAAGATGTGGATCAGAACACCCCATGGTTGTGGATCTGGGAGGTGTTTCCCTAAGAGGGAAGATGTCAGAACTGAACAGTTCACCATTGGATAATAAGACCCTATGAAGGTTGATCTTATAGTTGTATCCCCGGGAGGGAATATATTTCACATGAATAGTTTACCAATACATAAGAACACCCCATGTATGTGGATCTAGGGCATGAGTTTAACAACTTGTGGAGATGAGTTTGGTAGATTAGGACACCTCATAGAGGTGGATCAAGAAGGTGCGTCCCTAGGTGGGAATATGTCACACCTTGAAGTTTACTTATAGATGGATAAGAACTCCCTATAGTGGAATATTTATGGGGTGTACTATAAATGGAATATTTCACACCATGAAGGTGGAAAATTCAATTTGGCATAAATCCTACGAGTTTATTAGAATTCCCATTAGAGGTAGGTAAGAGAGTTACATCCCTTGGAGGGTGCACCAAGGTTTTCCTTTGTCAGTATTTATCCTCGGGGAGGCCTCTTATATAACCTATTTAGAATTAAGGGACCAAAACCCACATATTTTGATTCCACGGTTTAAGGTCATGTGACAGGACCAATATATACAGTTTAACATCATGTGTTAAGGATGATCATCTCACAAATAGATCGTTGATGAGGGATGGTGTGGGGCTTATGCATGAAATATTCCCATCACAAGAGTATTTCTCTTGGTTCATATTGGTTTGGGGATTGCACAATGAATATTACCAAGGGACCTGTAGGAGATATGGTCTCTCATTTTAGGGTTATGATCTTATCAGGGATGTGGGATAAAGAACATCAGGATGGATGTATATGTTTTTTTTGGACCTCAGAGAGGATACCAACATATCCTTGTTAGTTGAGAATCAAAGTCCGCATAGTTTAGAATTGTTTTGGATTATACCAATTAGGAAGCCCATTTTTGGGGGCTTATAATCTGGAGGATTCCCATTAGAGCATGTGGATGGGGATTATGCATTGGGAAAACCCATGTACTTCTAGGAGAAGTGATGATGTTGTTTTGGATTATGCATGGGAGCATCTCAAGTGCTATTATGGAATAGAAATGATGAGGATGGGGCTTACATGTGGGATATTCCCATGTTCTTCTAGGAGCATAAATGATGTGGTTGGGGCATATTCATGGGAGTAGCCCATGTTCTTCTATGGAACGACAATGATGAGGATGGGTCTTACATGTGGGAGACTCCCATGTGATTCTAAGAGCAGTGATGATTTGGTTGGGGCTTATGCATGGGGGAAACCCATGTGCTGCTATGGAGAAATAATAATGAGGATGATTCTTATGCACAGAAGCTACCCATGTGCTTCTAAGAGTTGCATTGATGTGGTTTGGGATTACTTGTGGGAATGGACTAGGTGATTTTATGGAGTAGTAATGATGAGGATGGGTATTATGCATGGCAGATGCTCTTCATGTCATCCTCATGTCAAATCATGAGGGAATCTCATGTGAATTTCATGAGGTAAGTTTACATTTAAATGTCATGTGAAAGGTTGTGGTGTGTGGGACTTATGAAATGAGATGCCCATCATTATCCTCGCATTATAATGTGAGGGAATATTAGCTTTTTGATGGGTCTATAGGGATATGATTGGGGATTTCACTAGGTGAGGAGGACCATGGTGGATTTTTTGTGGTCATATCATTATCATGGAATGAGTAATCTCATGCTTGATGCATAAAGAATCACATTTTTTCACATGAGTCGTCCTATTCTCGAATTATATGGTATGTTAAAGTTTAAAGTCATGTAATGAGGACTTCTAGGCATCTTATTCTTAACACATAAGGCATCTCAGGTTTTTCATGGGAGGTATCCTATTCTTGAATGATATGTTATTCTACAATTTAAATTCATGTAGTGAGGATTAAGGGGTGACTTCTCATGATCATGACTTGAGGAAACTTGTCCTTGATGAAAAAGGAATCATGTTCATGAATGATAGGGTATACTTAGTTTTGAATTCATTTAGTGAGGACTAGGATGAATATTATGTCTTATGCGTAAGGCATCTCATGTTTGTCATAGGAGGCATCCTATTTTTGAATGATGGGGTATGATATTGTTTAAATCAATGTAGTGAGGACTACTGGGCATCTTATTCTTCATGCATAAGGCATCTCGTTTTTTGTCATAGGATGCATCCTATTCTTGGATGATAGGTTATGCTATAGTTTAATGTCATGTAGTGAGGAATAAGGGGTGTCATCTTCTGATCATGGAATGGGGCATATTATGCTTGATTCATAAGGAAAAATATTCATTAATTTTTGGGTATATTATGGTTTAAATTCATCTAGTGGGAAAAATAGGTAGAAGAATCCTAGAAATGGGTGGTATGGGACTTATGCAGGAGTGACCCTTTTTGGTTCAACCCAACATAGGATCTATGTGGTGAGGTTTCAAGAGATGCCTGGGGAATGGATTGACTCAAGTTAATCAGGGAATCCATGATGAGAATATCAACTCAGGACATAGGAAAATGACCAAGAGGAGTAGGTTGACTCAAGGTATTTCATGAGATGTAGAGGATTATCTTGAATCATTTAAATATTTAAGGTGGATGTTCGGGCTTGTTAACACTCCTTTCCATCACAGAGTCTAACGAATTGAAAAGGGGAAATACCTTGAACCCAAAGTGATTCATCCTTTGAAGAAACATCAAAAATTGACAAAGGTATGAACAAAGGTTCAAATGCACTTGAGTCGCGCAAGTTACACCAAGGTCACGCAGGTGACTTGTGCGCCACACAGGTGACTTGCACGCCGTGTAGGTGACTTGAATGCCCTTTTTGAATTTCTCCCAGGGTCTTCTCCCACCTATAAATACCCCCGATAGGCCCCCCATTTTGGGGATGAAAAATTCCAGAAACACAAATTTGAGCTCCCGACGCTCTAGTCTCTTCTCAAAACTTATGAACCCTTCTAATGTAATTTCTTACCTAGAAAAGGAAGATCTAAATAGGGGGAGTAAGGCCTATGTGTTGAAACTCATCAACACTTGCGTGCCTAGGTGGCCAACCCTTAAGGGAAATGGCCCCACTTGCACGTCGCCTTACCCCTTCTACACAACTTGCGTGCCTCTCTTCTAGAAGTCTCTAGGGGTAATATTAAATGCTTGATCCAAGCCTCACCCAAGTTCTACCCTAAGTATTTACCATCGCGCAAGTACCCATGTGTCGCGCAGGTACACCTGCGCGACCTGGACTTGCGCACCCACGCAGTACTTGCGCGCCTACGCAGGACTTGCGCTCCACCTTCTTTTTGGGTGCCTCTCCTGTCCATTTCACCTATCCTATGTTTATCCACCTATCCTTTTCAATATTAAGACTTCATAACTCTCTCCAAAGTCATTTATGACATGATTTCTTTGTTGGCTTCCTTATCTAAAAGGAATTATGTGGAACATCTCTTAAAACCTAGTGATTTACATATCCTCGTGTCACTAAGGTCAGATATTTCATTCATTCAACCTCATCCATTAAGATGAGAGAATCCTTAACCTGGGCCTTCTTTTCGGGAGTAATCCCCAATCCAAGTTCTCATTAATTTTCGCATCCTTTTCAGGAGTAAGCCCCAAGTTCCTTAATATGGGCCTCCTTTTTAGGAGTAAGCCCCAATCCTAGTTCTCATTAATTTGGGAATCCTCCTTAGGAGTAAGACCCAAGTTCCTTAACCTGGGCCTCCTTTTCAGGAGTAATCCCCAATCCAATTTCTCATTAATTTGTGCATCCGATTCAGGAGTAAGCCCCAAGTTCCTTAATATGGGAATCCTTTTCAGGAGTAAGCCCCAAGTTCCTTAATATGGGACTCCTTTTCAGGAGTAAGCCTCAATCCAAGTTCTCATTAATTTGGGAATCCTTTTCAGGACTAAGCCCAAAGTTCCTTAATATGGGCATCCTTTTCATAAGTAAGCCCCAAGTTCTATAATATGGGCCTCCTTTTCAAGAGTAAGCCCCAATCCAAGTTCTCATTAATTTGGGTATCCTCCTTAGGAGTAATCCCCAGGTTCCTTAACCTGGGCCTCCTTTTCAGGAGTATTCCCTAGTCCAAATTCTCATTAATATTGGGCATCCTTCTTAGGAGTAAGAACCAGTTATAATTCCCTTAACCAGGGCTTCCTTTTTAGGAGTAATCCCCAATCTTAATTTCTCTTAACCGGTCTTAATTTACTTTTGATATGGGTTTCCTTCTTAGGAGTAAAACCCAATCATAAAGTCTCCTCCTAATTTGGGCATGTTCCTCAGGAGTAATCCCCAAGATAGAGTATCCAAATCTCCCTGATGTACATATACCTTTATGGACCTTGTTCCTGGGTTTTTTCCTTGAATTAAATCTTAATCTTCATCTATTTTGGGCAGTCATACATACATAAGCCCCACATCATTGGATCTTTCATCACCCAATTGTCTGGTTTCATCAATACCTCTTGTTTCTCACACCGAGTATGACTCACATGAGCTTAGAGTGTAAAAGTAACCATGAAATCTTTCTTGGAGCCATCAATCATGCATAAACATCATAATCCATCACTCGAACTACATGGGTTTTGATTCCTTTTCCAAAACAAAGGATACGTAGGTAGCCCATCTGTGGGTACAATCCCAACTATGAAATAATCCATGTCCTTCTGAATGACAATAAACTTCAAGTGACCCACTGAGTGGATTTAAAACCAGTATGGTCATCACAATGATCAAGAGACTTTTATTTATTAAAGGAAACCATTGACTAAGAATCTCTTACAAATATAGATGATTCTCTATTAATGAAGAACCTCGAATACACATAAACGATTCTCTAAATCTCCTACATATCATTCATTGATAGTCAAATCTAAAGGAAAGATCATTTTATACTTGGTAATGTAATAAGGATTCACGAAAATAACTTAAATCTATAAAGAGAGTCTTGGAGTAGACAATAATTCCCCTCAGAAAGGTGTGTTGAGTCCGACCTCCCATCCTCTCAACCAATCCAAATTCTTAAGCCTCATCAGTCCACAACTAATGAGTGCCTACCTTTGGAAAGTAGGTCTAAATGGATATGGAATCATTGGATGTTTCTGGTTCTATGAACAAACCCGTTATAAACTGATTAGAATGCTTGAACCTTTAATCAACGAGGTCATCCCCAATTCCAGAGGAAACAAAAAATGGTGAACTCGATGTGAATCCTTAACCAAGTTAAAATGATGTTTTACTTATTTGTTAGGCCCCTATTTAAACTCAACGAGAGGGCCAACAAGACAGTCAATAACATATGTGCTCATCCAAAAGATGTAGCAGCCGAATTTATCTGGATTATGTTTGTTATATCAAACATGCACTATTTTCCAAGATCTTCTGCATTACAAGAATTGATTTTCTTAAGTTCACTGCTATGAATACTTCTACTGTGAAAACCTCTCCTGTGAATGCATTTGCTGCTACTCCTGCTGGATCGTCATCCACTCTGAGGAGGACACCACCTACTCAGCATCTTCAACGCTGGGTATCAAATGCGCTGGTTAAGGAGTACCGTCAAAATGGTACTATTCCAACTTTGGAGTCCACTAGACAAGCCCTACAAGTGAATAACTCACCTTGGTCATCCGAATAGTGATGACCAGCGATCAAGAAGCATGCGGTGCTAACTACCATCTCCAACCATTTCGGTTCGTTATCCCCGGAATGCAATCACCATTTCCTCCCTTATTCTGGGGAAGTGAATGAGCAGGTCCCTCAGGGCTCTAACTCAAAGAGACAGGAGTCCTTCCCGAGGGCTCCTATCAACAATCACCACCAGACTCGAGTGGAAGTGCGCCCTCCATATGATGAGGGTGTCGTCTCCAGGCGTTCAGCTTAGGTTCCTCGAACCCGAGCAGTCAAGAAAAACCACCATAGGCGAAAACCGGTTAACCGTGAGAAGGTTCTCATCTCTGCCGTTTCTGGAGAAGTCCACCAACCTAACCTAGTGGCAAGCAACGAGCAGGCACACACACCCGTCTGTTTTAATTCCGTTGTCCAGTAGACTCGTCTGGAAGTAGCACACCAATCCCACCAGGAAATTCCGGTGGAGTACTATAGACAGGAACATACACCTGTTTAAAAATCATCAGCTAGTCAGCAGGCTCGTCTGACTACATACGATGAAGCCCGCCAACCCAATGTATTGACAACTGGTAAACAGGCACATACACCTTCTTACACTCATCAATCCTGCCAACAGCCTCGTCTGTCATTATTGAAGGAAGATCTTCAACCACGTTCGGTGGAGTGCAATCAGAAGGCAGATACACCTTCTAGTATTGATCAATCCTACCAACAGTCTCATTTGGTAGCATTCGGAGAAGTCAGTCGGAAAGCTCTGGTGACAAATAGGAGGCAGACTCAACTCTCTGCCCCCACACATGAGTACTTCCAGAATTCACTGACAGGAAAAGGAGGACTGGAGCAGGCACATACACCTACTCCAAGCACAGAATGGACGTATATCCCTATTCCGGCTGTTGAAGTCACCAAAAACATTCTGTCAATGGTGAAAGAGCAGAACCATATCTCTGCCCATATTCTGGATGCCTTCCGGGATATTATAACATCTTCAGCAGCATCTCAGGGAAAGACACGTAAATCTATCCCAACCAATGGAGTGACACATCAACAATTCACTCTGGAATAGACACACACATCTGTTCTAGTCCAAGAGGTTTTTGGGGCATACTCCCCCATATCATACGGACAGCCAAGTCAGGCACATACACCTGATTTGAGTGGAGATAATCATCCTAACCTGATCATTTCTCCTGAGTAGGAACATACACCTGCCCATAATGACCACTTTCGTCAACAAGTGATTCCAAAAGTGAGTAAGAAGGAATCTAAAAAGAAGACTCGCCCAGCACAGTCAATAAATCAAGATCCAATCTGTAACAGGGCCTTGCTCGATGCTGGAGTTCATGATGCGCTTAGACAATTATCTATTACAACTCAAGATTCTATTCTCTCAGTTCCCAATAGTGGGAACATTAATTCTAAAGGTCTGCATTAGATAATTCCTCATGAAGGCTTTCTTCATGACAATTCGGTCAATCTTGAAGTTTCATCTTCAGATGAGAGCCACAAGAACCCTCTTTGTGTCCAGAAGATCAAGGAGCAAAATGTTTCATCTTTTGTTGTAACTCACCATGGTGGTCCTCCCCATGATGATGAATTTAGCTATGAAATTCCTCTTCGTAGTAGTTATTCACATTGCTTGGAAAATTCTCCTACATGAAATGTAGTGACGAGAAAGCCCTCTTATCTTGAGGCACTTGAAAATGTGAAGCCAATCATGTCTGATGCTTTACCATTAGCATGTGAAATAATTTCTCAACCAGAAGATAGCCTAGGGTGTAGTTCATTCTTTGAACCACCCCTAAGTCATGCATCTTCTAGTTTGATCGGTAATTTCTCTACCAATCTGGTTGAATCCGATGAAGCAACAAGGAAGCACCAGCTCTGGTCTAATCAGGTAGAAGAATCTTCATTGAATGATAAATAGGAAATACTAAATATGAGAAAACAACTGGAAAAAGGTGAAGTTCCAGTTATGTTTTGGCCTTTGGCTAATTCTCAGTATGACATTACAGAGATTTTGACGGAAGATGGAATTCATGATATTGATCTCAACATATGGAAAAATATTTGTCAGTTGAAAAAGAAAATATTATCTTATGATGAATATAAAAATCATTTTAGGATAATAGAAGGGTTACAACTCCAAATTGATTTGGCAGCTCTCTCAGTTTCTCGATATCTGAAGGCTGAAAAGCAGCAGAGAGCCCTTCAGTGTTCATGCCTTGGTGCACTAAGAAGATTGTTCCAGTTAATTTCCAATACCCCATCTGGTATTCATATCATGGGATGGGGTGTTCATGGAGTGCTACATTTCACTATACTCTCCAGTCAGCAAATCCCGCCGAAAATGGTCCCATGCAATGTTATTGCTAATAGCCGGCCACAGTCAATGGGTTTTCTTTGTAATCAAAAGATTTTCCAAGAACAGGTCTCAACTAGTTACTCTCAAAATCAAGAATACAGAAAAGAAGTTGTTGAATTACTCCTGCATCAAGCAAATTAGAATATTGAACAGGCCTCTCGTTTGGATCATTCACATCATCAAGTGATAGAAGTTTCATAAATCATCCAACGGTCTTTTGAGCTAGGTGATAAAATTTGATGCAGGTTGATGCATCCAACCAATTTCCATACTAAATTCCATAAGATCAGGAGAGCTTTCAAGAAGGTCTCAGATATAGCATGTCAAGAACCACCCTAGCTTTCCAGACTGGGGTCCCTTTTAACCCAACCCTCGGAATCAACAAATAGGATTCGAGGAGTTGAGCAAAGACAACAGGAACATCCCCAGTCCACCGGACTGGGGACTTTTTCAAATCCTCAATCCCTCCCTCAGAGAAAGTAATTTTTCTCTCGATTGGGGAAGAATCCTCAAGAGGAACTAAGAACAAAATTATCACGCAATTCCCTCCAAATTACGGTTCATCTAGAAGTTCCTGAGGGATCGAATCAATAAAAGGAAATGTCTCATCAAGGGAATGGAAGAATTAATTATCTCAGAAATACCAATAGAAGAGATGAAATGCATTATGCATCAATTAATGTCATTAATGTCATTATTGTTGATCCACCAGATGAGGTTCACTCAAAGGGATCAGATAAAGAAGTTCCTGCTCAAGAAGTTGTATGCACAGACACAAATGAAGAAGGTGTGCGTACACGAAATCAAAGGATTAGTTAGAACCTAGGTAATCCTTCAAGTAACCCACTTCCCCCTCTCTGAAAGGTGTCCAATAAGGGTAAAGAAAGAATAAGGTTACATACCCTTCCTCTGGAGAAGTCCAATCACTCTCTCTAGAGCAAAGATTCGCACAAAAAGAGGAATAGATGAAGGAATTGAGGAGGTTGAATGCAGAACTACTTCAAAGTAGTATTCCTCAGAAATGTGTTGGATTCAGTCAGCCAAGAGAATTTGTTGCGGCTACTTAGATGGATCAATAATATCCTTCTCTACCAGTACACCCTCACAGGTCTAATCCTACGGGTCAAGTGCAACAACAATTGGTGGTTCTCCCATCAGTTGCAGCACCAACCACCACATTTTTTCAAGCTCCAATAATTGCACTTGTTCAGGTCCAAGCCCAACCAAATGTTTTTCAAAAGTTAATAACTACTATTGAGTCATTAACAGCTCGGTTGGAAGCTATGGAGGGAAAGCGGGCTCAAATTAAACCAGAAAAGAGAGCTTACCCTGAATTGGTTGATGCAATTCCTCCCCCATCAAATTTTTCAAGTACCACTTTCCCAATCTTTAATGGTTTAGGAGACCCATAGCAACACTTGACACATTTTGTTTCTCGTTGCGATCCTATGATGGGAGCCCCTCAGCAATAGGAAGCAGTTAAGCTCCAGTATTTTGTACAGTCATTACAAGGGCCTTCTTTTGTCTGGTACACAAGCTTGAAATCCCGGTCAATTATCGAATGGGAGGATCTCCTCCAACGACTCCTTCTTCAATTCAACTCATCTTTTCCAAAGACAACAGTTTTTTATCTTAAAAACTGTATGCAAAGGGAGAATGAAAGGGTTTTAGATTTCATTTCTCTCTGGAAGGGATTAACATATTCCCTAAGCTTAGCACTCCCTCAAGAGGAATTTTTGTCAATCTGTGTGGAAAATTTACATACTGAGTTGTGCACACCGCCGATCCCTATGAAATAAACAAGAGGGTTTCGAAACCTTAATTCAATTGATCAACAAATTGAAGACTCTCTTATAAAGACTAATGATAAAGATCATTTAATTCCATCAGCTCTAGGAAGTAGAATGGGTAATGCAGAGACTACTGTAGTTATGCTTAAATAAGAACCTGTACCTACTTATACTTCAAAGCCTTCATCTTCTCGAAGGGATCCGCTTCCTGAACGTCAAAAACAGAGGTTGTTTCATCAATATGATCAAAGAGATCAAAGACGAAAACAATTTGAGGATTTGAAGAGAAAAGTTTACTCTTTCCGAAATGAACAAGTTCTTGGTTACTTAATTTCGGCTCTGGAAAATAATTTGGTTCAATTGCCAAGGCCCAAGAGGCCGAATAAGGAAGGAGATGAAGACCGTCCCAATTAACATGTAATATCTGCATTCGATGATGCCTTGTTGCTCATGACATTTCTGTTTGAATGAGTGTAAATTCAATATATTATTTTTATGTAATAAATCAAAATGTACAAATTATAAATGGATATTTACCTTCGCATGTACATATTTGATCTTGAAATTCCTTTTCTTTGCGCTTTTTCGAAAGTAGACCCATGCCCTGTTAGAAAATAATACGAATGGGGTAAATTTAAAATTCATTATAATATATAAAACTATTGTGAAATTGAAACTTACGTTTCCAATATATTCTTAAAACTTTCTCGCACATCATCATGGAGAGAGCATATCCAATAAAGTGTTTTCTCCCTAGGGCAAAAAACCCCTAACATCTAATGATCCCTGATAAAAGGAAATTTAGCGTTACTGGTTTTTTATGTTAAAAGATAATTAACTCTTTGAGAGGGATGTGTTTCATACCTCTCACAAAAAGGCATCATCCAACACTGTGTGATTACATTCTTTTCAAATCTATCAGCAATATAAAGCATTCTTTGTTCCTCATCCAATGCACCTGCTTCAGGGGAAATCAATTGTGGGTCCACGAATCCATATACATCTGTCAGCTCATTCCTCTCACAAATTTTATACAGATACCTAATACAAAGCAGACATAAGTATACATTTTTAATAAATATAACGCAAGGAAAAGGTGTTAAGACTTACATGATAAAAATTTGCACCACGTTGATGCCCAACTTATCTCCAGTGACAAACTCCATGATATCAGTTTTCATAATCCCCATACATAGTTCACGTCCACAGACATGAGCTTCTATTGTAAAGTCATAATGATCCGCCAACAAATTTGAATATCTTGACAATTTGTCAAGACTGCTAGTATCTGCATCTGATGTCATAGCTATCTGTCTTTGTTGTTGTCTATACAGTATTTCTTTACCTTTGAAGTATTCCTGTAAAAATAAATTGAAAAATATATTAGTTTTCAAATGATAAAACATTAATAAAAATATAAAATAAAAGATATAACATCCATACCTCTATGGTAATGAGTCGAAGAAGTCTGGATGGCCAAAGTAAAAAATGGCTGATACTATGTCCAACTGTCGTCACCTCATCTGTAGGTAATGGTATCCGAGCTGATCTATCTATAATATCCTGTACAGTGACCCTCTGATTCTCTACCTCTAACTGTTGATGATGAACTGTATCTCCTATACAATATACCATCCCATATGCAACTATATGATGTTGAGGATCATCAACATACAACTCACAATAAGTAGGTAGCTGCGGCGGAGGAGGAGGATCAAAAATGGGGTCCGCAGGCTGAGGTGGGGGAGTGGGAGCTACTGGGAGAGGTGGAGTGGGAGCTGCACCCTGAAATTGTCTTTGCAAGTCTGCAAACATTAACTGCACCGATGCTCTAATCTTGTCCTCCATTGTCGCATTAATATTATGGACTTCAGCCTCCAAGGATTCTATTTTTTTTTATAAACTCCCTCAACATTAGAAGTTGAGGAACGTGGCAACACTTTTCTTACCGATACACCTGCCGGATATCCTCTTACACATCCAGGATGTTCGGGCTTTCCCAATGCCACAGATAAAATATCTTCCCTCCCAGATGGTGTAAATGTCCCCTGTGAACTCTGCTCCTCAAGAGAGTCCTGTAATAATTAATTGAACATTTCTATAATGATTGGAAATATATGACGAAAATAGTAAACTTAAATAAATAAAATAGATATCTTACAATCCTCTTTACTACGAGTCTCGATTCTTCCGAAAGATATTGTCCTTTTTTGCCCTTCAGAGCTCTTTTCCATTTCTCATGTCTAGATGGAGGGGATGGAGGGGCCACCTCTCCAGAGCTTGAAGACTCAGCTCTTAGTTGTTGAAATTTTTCTGCCATCATTTGTTCTTCCAATAATGCATACCCTCCCCGAGATAAACTATGAGGGTATACATTTTTAGATTGGATCTCTTGATGAGCTTTCCTTGTTTGCTGTAAATTAAGAATAAGTAATCATTAACAAAACAATAATAAGATCATTTATATAAGAAAGCTTATAAAAGTTTACATTTCCCTTACCAAAAATGATTCTTTTCTTCTACTTTCAAAAAATTGTCTCCATGTGTCTTCATCTATAAAAGGATATATACGACATGGATTCTCACGACTCCTATGACCATAAATGAAATCAGATGAGAGGGTTGATTTGAAATCCCTCCATCTCCTAGCAGCCAACGATAAGCATTTCTTCCTGACTCCTCCAGTGTCAGGAATATCAAATGTCATCTGATAAAAAAGAGGTTAAAAATATTATATATACTAGAAACATTTAAAGAACAGTCAAACAATAGCAAAAGATCTTACCAAAATGGTCTCCCACAGCTGAGAAATTATCGCCTTATCCACACTTCTCCAATCATCATAGAGAATACTTACTTTGCTCTTAGCCTGAGTTGCTACAAAACCCTTAAAATCTTTAGCATTTGGACCTCTAGGAAGATCATCATCATCAAGCTCCACGACTATCCTCTCCTCCTTCGTACGGGCAAGTGATAATTTTGGTAAACGTGTGCACTCACGCTTACCAACCTTTGAACTCTTTTTCGTAATAGGAGCATGTGAATGTTCCTCCCCAGATGTATGACCAATATGCTCATCTCCAGAATCATGTGGCTGATCAACTGATTGATCTGTCATTTTCCTTCAAATCAAAAAAACAAACATTAGTTCACAAATAGAAAAGTGTACTAAATTACATAATAGTAAACATTGGTAATATGGTAAGCATGTTAAACAATGATAAACATGGTAAACACAGGCAAAAGTTTGCCAAGGAGTTGGCCCAAGAAAGCTGAAAAGTGGACTCACTGAGTCCACCGGTCAGCCGGTGTGAGCACACCGGCCAGCCGGAGGACCCAGGCAGTAGACTTGCCCACTGCCTGGTGCCACCGTCCGGCCGCTGGCTCACCACCGGCCGGCCGCTGGCTCATCACCGGCCGGCCGCTGGTGATCCAGACAGAGAGGAAGGCTCTCTGTCTGGTCCACCGGCCGGCCGGTGGTGATCCAGCGGCCGGCCGGTGGACCAGACAGAGAGCCTTCCTCTCTGTCTGCACCGCCGGCCGGCCGCTGGCTCAACACCGGCCGGCCGCTGGTGATCCAGACAGAGAGGAAGGCTCTCTGTCTGGATCACCAGCGGTCGGCCGGTGTTGAGCCAGCGGCCGGCCGGCGGTTCAGACAGAGAGGAAGGCTCTCTGTCTGGACCACCGGCCGGCCGCTGGCTCAGCACCGGCCGGCCGGTGGACCAGACAGAGCTTTGTTCTGGACCACCGGCCAACCGGTGATCCACCACCGGCCAGCCGGTGCGCCCAGGACTTCTCCTCTTTACGGTTTTTATTGTTTTATCGTTTTGGTTTGATACATGTTTTAATAAGTAAAAAATTTACAGTATCTAACATTATATGAAAAAACTAAATGTAAACAAGAAATAAACTTGTGTTACCTGTAATTTTAGGAATGTACAGTTGGATTGTTTTCCCAAATTCCTTCGTCGTGATCGTTCCTTATGGCACAAACCATGTCTTCAACATACTCATCATTATGTTCTGTTAATCTTTCCATGGAAGTAGGGATCTCACATAAATCAGCATCTTCATCAAATTCATCCTCACCAACATATTGGTTTTTCCCTTGTAAAACAACAGCCCACTGCATATCTGATTGATCTACTACATATAAAATTTGTTTGGCATGTGTTGGCATTATAAAAGAATCAGTTGTGTCTTCCAATCTATTCAGATTAACAAGTGTCATTCCAAATTCATCGTGTCTGACACTGTTGTTACTGATAAACCATTTACAGTTAAAAACGGGAACTTTAATTTTAAAGTAATCAGCCTCCCATATGTCTTCAATCACTCCATAATATGCACTTGATGCCGAAATTGGGTTTCTGTCCTTAGCACTCGAAAAATGCATTGCTTCTGCAAACACCAATACACCACTATTCTGAACTGCACTTCTGTTGTCCTGAGCTTTCGTATGAAATGTATAGCCATTAATGTCATAAGCGGACCATGTTATCACATTTAAAGATGGACCACCCACTATCCATTTTAATGTCTCTGATACATCTGATCTACCAAGTAAGGTCTTTTTAAAACATGGCAAAAAAGTTTTGTTGTTCTCATTCAAAATCCACATTTCTTTCTTCTTTGGATGACATTGTTTCAACTCATTAATATGCAATGTGATATACGGTTGAACATCAGCTATGTTATTCAAGATGTATGATTCTAACTTCTTCATATGTTCAGCTGACAGTGATTTGACTTTCAAGCCACGAATCCCCTTTCCCTCATTATTAACCCGTTCATGGAGAGATGGAGGCAAACCTATGTGTTGCGCCGTAGCCAAGTAGCTCGTACAAAACTCTGCTACCTCCTCAGAAATATACTTCTCAATAATGGAGGCTTCAGGTCGATATGGATTTTTAACATATCCCTTTAATATTTTCATATACCTTTCAAAAGGATACATCCAACGAAGATATACAGGTCCACAAAGCCTTATTTCTCGAACCAGATGAATCATTAAATGCACCATCATATCAAAAAAAGTTGGAGGAAAATACATTTCCAAATGACAAAGTATAAAAATTGCATCCTTTTCCAAAATGTTCAAAGCATTCACATCAATCGCCTTGTTGCAAATTGAATTGAAAAAATAACACAACCTCATTATAGTCTTTCTGACACGGATGGGCAATATTCCACGCAGTGAAACTGGTAGAATTTGTTGCATCATGACATGACAATCATGTGATTTCATACCTATCAACTTCAAGTATTTCAATGAGACAAAATTTTTTACATTTGAAGAATAACCTTGAGGCACTTCGATATCATGAAGACACTGACAGAAGCTACTTTTCTCCCTCTTCGATAATGTATGACAAGTCGGGGGAAGAAATGTTCGTCTTCCTTTAGGAGTAGGAGCTAACTCCAAACGTATTCCCATTGACAGTAGGTCTAACCTTGCATTCAACCCATCTTTTGTCTTTCCTTTAATATCTAGCAATGTTCCGATCAAAGAATCACATATATTCTTCTCCACGTGCATGACATCAATATTATGTTTGACTTCATGATACCTCCAATATGGTAGCTCAAAAAATATTGACCTTTTCTTCCAAATATGTCTATCATTACCAGATTTTTGTGTCTTTCCCAATGTCACATCAAGGTTTTTCACCCTATCAAAATACAATTCTGGGGATAAAGGTTGAGGAGCAGTATCAAATTCTTGTGTGCCATTGAATGCCTTTTTTAGTCTTCTATAAGGGTGATCCATAGGCAAAAACTTTCGATGACCCATGTACACTGTTTTCCTCCCATGATGCAATTGACAATATGACGTCTGTTGTTCGCAAATTGGACATGCTTTATTCCCTTTAACACTTTATCCAGACAAATTTCCATATGCTGGGAAGTCATTTATAGTGAATAGAAGCATTGCATGCAGTTGAAAATATTCCATTTTATAAGAATCATACACCCTAATACCATCAGCCCATAACAGTTTCAAATCATCAATCAGCGGTGACAAGTATACATCAATATCATTGTCGGGTTGCTTTGGACCAGAGATCATGATACTCAACATGACATATTTGCGCTTCATACAAACTTCAGGATAGAGGTTGTAAATTACCAATAAAACAGGCCATGAACTATGTGTGCTACTGAGGGTTCGGTATGGATTCATTCCATCTGTGCACAAGCCTATTCTCAGATTTCTAATTTCATTTCCAAATGTAGGGTACTGGGCATCAATTTTCTTCCATTGTGGACAATTAGCTGGATGACGTATTTTTCCATCACATACCCGCTCATCAGCATGCCATCTTAACCTTTTTGCATCATGTGAATTAGCAAATAAACATTTGAAACGAGGAATTATAGAAAGATACCAAAATACCTTTGAAGGGAGCTTTGTAATCTCTACATCAGCTTGTGATTTTTCTTTCACCTTATACCGTGATGTCCCACATTTAGGACACTCTTTCAGAAATTCATATTCCATCCTATATATAATGCAGTCATTCGGACAGGCATGTATTTTCCTGTATCCCAATCCCATCGGGCATAATATTTTTTTGGCCTTATAATGTGAATCTGGAAGATCGTTATTTTTTGGAAGAATGTCTTTCATCAATTGTAGCAACTCTGTAAAACTTTTGTCACTCCATCCATGTTTCGCCTTCAGGTTAATCAATCTTAACACCGCCGACAAAACCGTAAAATCTGTACAACCAGGATATAATGGTTTTTCGGCATCACCATATAGACGTGCAACTGTCGGTTCTATCTCAATTTGTTCTACTACAATATCGCGAATCATTTCTTCAATTCCATCGGAGTTACCATCTTGCGATTCATTATCATCAGTGACATTCTGTCCAGTTTCGCCATGCCAAATCCAAGGGTTGTAACTCGGATTGAAACCATGACAAATCAGATGATCTTTTATCTCTCTACTTTTCAACTTCTTCATATTCAGACATTTCAGGCATGGACAAAAAAAAATGTCACTACTTGGAACATTTCGTTTAGAAAATTCCAAAAAGGCATCAACACCTTCCTCATATTCATTGCTCATTCGATGTGCCGTAATCCAACTTCGACTCATTATTACCTATAACAAATAGCAAAAATATATATATTTTTTAGATAAGACAAATATATGTTTATATGAAAAAAATCATAATTTGAATGTAAACAATTTTGAAATATAAAACAAATCGATGTGTAAACCCCCCTGGACACCCCCCCGACCCCTCTGGACAGCCCCCCACCCCTCCTGGACACAACCCCCCACCCCCGACCTGCTTGGACACCCCCCTGGACACCCCCCAACCCTCTGGACAGCCCCCCCACCCCTCCTAAACACCACCCCCACCCCCTACCCCCTTGGACACCCCCCTGGACACCCCCAACGCCCACCCACACCCTTGGACAGCCCCCCACACCCACCCACCCCCTTGTAAACCCCCCTGGACACCCCCCGACCCCTCTGGACAGCCCCCCCACCCCTCCTGGACACCACCCCCCACCCCCTACCCCCTTGGACACCCCCCTGGACATCCCCCAACCCTCTGGGCAGCCCCCCCCCCCCCCCCCCACCCACCCGGACAACCCCAAATACCCTCTGGAGAGGCCGCCACCCACTTGGACAGCCCCCCACACCCATCCACCCCCTTGGACAGCCCCCCACACCCATCCACCCCCTTGCACACCCCCCTGGACACCCCACCGACCCCTCTGGACAGGCCGCCACCCCCTTGGACAGCCCCCCACACCCACCCATCCCCTTGGACACCACCCTGGACACCCCGCGACCCCTCTGGACAGCCCCTGACCCCTCTAAAAAGCACCTCCACCCCTCCTGGACACAACCCCCCACTCCCGACCTGCTTGGACACCCCCCTGGACACCCCCCAACCCTCTAGACAGCCCCCCCACCCCTCCTAAACACCACCACCCACCACCTACCCCCTTGGACACCCCCCTGGACACCCCCCAACACCCACCCACACCCTTGGACAACCCCCCACACCCACCCACCCCCTTGTAAACCCCCCTGGACACCCCCCGACCCCAAATCCATGCACCTATGCCATGGTTGTGTGTGAATAAAGTAGTAACAACTGTAAAAGGGAAACCCATCCAAATGGACACGCCCCAACCCTCTCGGGGATTTATAGAAAACGATGAAAAATTAGTGAAATCATAAAATTACTCAATATTGCAAGTCGAACAAATAGATCTAGGGATGATAAATAAGATTATGGTGCCAAAACGAGTTAAAAGGGTTCGCAATCGAATAATCTTAGCTAGTTTCAACAAAAAAAATCACAACACATATATATATACTATCCGCGAAAAAAAAAAGAATGAGTGGGAGGATTACCTGAGTGCTGCGAGTTTAGATGATTGATCCGAGGAGATTAAATATGAGAAACGATGATCGCAAAACGAATCTAAACCAACGAAATGGACGAGCCGATTCGGGTTTACGCGCGAGAGAGACGAGTCGCGACTGTCGAAGGTAAACTCGCGAATGACAATCCACGGGTCTGGGTAAATTTTTAAATGAGTTATCACGTCGGTTATTCAATAACCGACGTGATAATTGTTTTAAAAACATTTATAACGTCGGTTATTTCAATAACCGACGTAAAAACCTTCCTCCGATTCATTTTTTACGTCGGTTATTTTATAACTGACGTTATAAAGGGCTCAAAATCCGCATTTTTTACGTCAGTTATGGAATAACCGACGTCAAAAACATCTGCGGATTCTTTTTTTACGTCGGTTATAAAATAACCGACGTAAAAAAGCCTTCAAAAACCACGTTTGTTACGTCGGTTATTCAATAACTGACGTAAAAAGGCCTTCGAAAACCGCGTTTTTTACGTCAGTTATTTTTATAACCGACGTAAAAAACGAAGCCGCGTGATTAATAACGTCGGTTATAAAAATAACCGACGTTAAAGGTGTACCGAATACAGGTTTTTACGTCAGTTATTTCTTAACCGACGTAAAAAAACCTCGTTTTACATATTATGACGTCGGTTTTATATAACCGACGTAAAAAATGGTGACGTAAAAAACATTTTCTGCACTAGTGGTCCAAAGCATCAACTTCCAAGGCACCTGCTAAACCACATGTTTCTATTGGGAAACACAGACCTTTGGATCAAAAGTATGATGTATTGAAACACTTGGCCCAAGTACCGGCCAAGTTATCAATTCTGGATGCCTTGAATTTATCAAAGGATCTTCGGGATGCACCAATCGAGGCCTTTTCAAGTCCTTGGGAGTTTGAAACTGAAATTGATGCGGCTGAAGTCTACCATGTAGAGAATAATCCTACAGAATGCCATGCAGTGATATCTTTCACAGATGAAGATTAAGATGATGTTGTACATGGACATATTAGACCTTTGTACTTATCTAGAAACATCAATGGTGTAGATGTCTGAAGAGTCCTCATTGATAATGGTTCAGGAGTCAACATCATCCCCATTCATACACTTCGTCGATTGGGCCTCACAGAATCTGATTTATCTCCTTCTACTTTGATGTTACAAGGATATGATAAAAATTAACAAGAACCACTGGGTGAGATTACACTCAGAACTCAGTTTGGAGATCTTGTATCCAATTCAGATTTCATGGTTGTTGATCAAGACTCAGCCTTCAACATCTTTCTTGGTAGACCCTGGCTACATCGACATGCAACTATCCCTTCATCATACCATCAATGTCTCAAATATTGTTTTGATGGTCAAATTGGGACATTATATGGTGATAAGTCCCCGTTCAAGACATGTGAATCTCAATACATTGAGGTGTAATTCTATCACATGAAGGGAAAAGAGAAATCCATAACAAGAGAGATTACCAAATTTAATGCTCCATATGGTTTGGAAAAGATTCCAGTAAACCCATTTACGCATGTGAGTACAGATTATGTATTGCCTTTTTGTCAGATTGACAGGATAGACTCAAATCAAAATACTCTTATGGAAACTTCCATAATGTCAATTACGGCAATAAAGCTAGACAAAATGGGAGAAATTGGTGATTCACCAAGAAATTATGAAAGCTCAAATAGGGATGTCTTCATTTCATCTGCTAAAATTCAGTAATTCTATACTTCACCAATCAGGTCAGAGCAAGTTATAGCAATGTCAGAGGTAAATGATGATGTTGATTCTCAATCCATCATCTCCTCTTTATTACCCAAAGAAGACCCTTCATCATCAATAGGGTTGGAAATGGAAGCTTCTTCTTCAAGATGTTCAAATTTTAACATCTCTTCTGATTATGAGAATTCTACTTCATCGTCTACTATGAAAGTAGAAACAGAAGAAATAACACATGTTGAAGAAGAATAAGAAGATCTCAGGGATGCTCCTCCAGTATTTGAATAGGTAATCTCTACCACTGTGGATGAACTCAGAGAAATAAATCTGGGTACAAAAGAAGATCCACGCCCCACATTAATTAGTGCGGCCATGACTATTGAAGAGAAAGAGATGTATATTTCTTTTCTAAAGAAAAATTGAGATATATTTGCTTGGAACTATACAGAGATGCCAGGGCTTGATCCTGATGTTGCCACTCATCATTTGGGTTTTCCAGAAGAACATCGAGGATTCAAACAAGCCACTAGAAGAATACACCCAACCTATGCTTCCAAAATTGAATCTGAAGAGGATAAGCTCAACAAAGATAACTTCATCAGAGAAGTTAAATATCCCAATTGGTTGGCTAATATTGTCCCAGTGAAAAAGAAGAATGGGAAAATTAGAGTTTTCATTGATTTCATAGATCTTAATCGGAACTGTTCTAAGGATGATTTTCCAGCACTAATTACAGAACTCTTAATTGATGCAACAGCTATCTATGAAGCACTTTCATTCATGGATGGATATTCAGGATATAATCAAATCTGAATAGCTCTAGAATATGAGGAATCTATAGCTTTCAGAGCCCCTTAGGGTGTGTTTTTCTATTGGGTAAAGCCCTTTGGCCTAAAGAATGCAGGCGCAACATATCAGTGTGCCATGCATTGTATCTTCAAACCCTTTTTAGGGAAGTTTGTTGAATGTTATGTGGATGATTTGGTAGTTAAATCCAAACAGCGTTCTAATAACATGGATGATTTGGAAATCATATTCCAAAAACTTCAGCAACATAATTTTAAGATGAACCCCTTAAAATGTGCTTTTGGGGTAACCTCAGGAAACTTTCTCGGCTTTGTTGTACTCCATCGTGGTATCGAAGTCGATCCTAAGAAGACGAAGTCAATCCTTGGTATCTCACCTCCTAGAAATTTAAAATAATTGAGAGGACTTCAAGGACACTTAGCCTATATTCTGCATTTCATCGCCAATTTGATAGGCAAAATTTTACCCTTCACCAAATTGATGAAGAAGGGAGTCACTTATAAGTGGACTGAAGAATTTCAAGAAGAATTTGATATTCTCTAGAAGTATCTCTTGATTCCACCAGTGTTAATGCCACCTATTGAAGGAAGACCACTTATCCTCTATGTGACAACTCTAGAGCGATCATTGGGTGCCTTTCTTGCCCAGAAGAATGATGCTGGAAATGAAAACGACCTCTATTATCTCAGTCGGACAATGCTTGAAGCAGAAACCCGATAATCAAATATTGAGAAGTGTTTCCTAGCATTAATCTTTTCAGTTCAAAACTTGAGACACTACCTGCAACATCACGAGGTCCAATTGGTATCTCGCAATAACCCGCTCAAATTCATCCTTAGTTGTCCAATGCTTACAGGACGTCTGGAAAGGTGGGCAGTTATTTTGCAGCAATTTGATATTCAATATGTGTCTCAAAGGGAAATAAAGTGCCAAGCTCTGGATGATTTCCCTGCTCAACACCCTTTAGTGTAAGATACATCTCCAGATATTGAACTTCCTGATAAGGAAGTATTCTTTATTCAAGATAGTCTTCAAACATGGTAAATGTACTTTGATGGTGCTTCCAGAAGTCCAACAGGGAGGAAAATGGAAAATCCTAAATTCAACAAAGTTGGGTTAGGAGTTGTGCTCATTTCTCTAGAAAAGGCGGTGTTACCCTATTCTTTTTCATTGTTGGGAGGCAGTACAAATAATGAAGTAGAATACCAAGCTCTTATCACAGGCTTGGAGTTGGCACTTCAAGCACAAGTGAATCACTTAAATGTGAAAGGTGATTCAGTCCTGGTAATAAAACAAGTCAATGGGGATTATGCAATCAGAAAAGAAGAATTAATCCCTTTGTATGATTACGTCAGAGAGTTAATGGAGGTGTTTCTTTCAGAACTGGAATTTTCTTATGTCCCAAGATCACAAAATTCCCAAGCTGATGCACTGGCTAATATAGCCATAGCTTTGGAAGATCCAAATTGGGATGAGACAACCATCAGTATTGCCCACCATCATACTATTTCACCTTATGTTCAAGCCAGAACAGAGGAAATCAATGAAATTAGTCCCATATCTGAACCATATGGTCATACTATAGGATGGATGACACCTATTAGGGAATACCTTCAAAATGGAACACTTCCACCTGATAGAGCTGGGAAAGAACAAGTTTGGAGACGTGTGGTGAATTTAACTCTTTATGATATCCCAGATCACTTAGAGAAGTTCTCTACAAAAGGGGTTTTGATGGAGTTCTCTTCAGATGCATTGATGGTGAAGAGACAATGGCTGTCATGAAAGAAGTGCATGCATGAGTTTGTGGTGCCCATCAGTCTGTACATAGACTATCTGATCAAATTCGAAGGCTTGGATAATTTTGGCCTTCAATGATACACGATTGTGTTGATTTCACAAAGAAGTGTCATTCCTGCCATGTACATGCCAACTTCATTCATCAACCCCCAGAGTTTCTTCATACAGCTAAATACTTGTGGCCATTTTCCACATGGGGAATGTATGTAGTAGGACCTTATCCTTCGGCTAAATCTAAGAAGTTTAAGTACATTCTTACTGTTATTGACTTCTTTTCCAAATGGGTAGAGGCAATACCCCTCAAAGAAGTCAGTTCTAAATGCATTTTTAGCTTTATCAAGTCTAACATCATTACCAGATTTGGTGTCCCTCATAACATATTGATGGAAAATGGAACCAACTTCTATTCATCCGAGGTGAGAAGGTTTTATCAAGAATACAACATCAAATCCAACAATTCATCTCGGTATCATGCAGTGGTCAATGGCCAGATGGAAGCTTTCAACAAGACTCTGTCAAATATACTACAAAAGATGGTGGATGAAGATAATAAATCATGTCCTGATAAACTCTTTCTTGCTTTATGGGCTTATCGGACCACCACCTGCACTGCAACGTGGTCAACTCCATATTCATTGGTATATGGAACAGAAGCAGTATTGCCAATTGAGGTTCAACTACCCTTGCTCAGAGTATCCATTTGTGATCAGTAATCTACAGGTGAACAATCTCAAAAGCGATTGGATGAATTTGAACAGTTAGATGAGAAAATATTGTGCACCTTGCACCACTTTGAACTCTATCAGAATTGAAAATCATGAGCTTTCAATAAAAATTTCGTCTTTGTTCATTAGTTCAAGGAGAATTGGTATTAGTTCTCAGAACTCCAATGATACCAGGAAAGAAACCTCCCAAGCTTGACCCAATATGGGAAGGACCTTATTCAATACATAAGGTCTACTCCAATGGACTTATTCTTTAATCTCAATGGATGGAGAAATCATCACTACTCCAACCAATGTCATATTTCTGAAGAAATATTTTTTATGAACACAAAATACATTAAGGGTCTATGCATATGACTTTAAACTATTGGCACTTATGTCCAACATGATGTTAAATTGTGACGTCCTAACTACATGACAAAAAACTGTACAGAAGTCCCTTATGTACAGCAAGATGATAAATTTAATAACCAAAGGTCCATGCATATGACCTTAAACTATTGGAATTTCTCTCGTCCAGCAAGATGTTTAACTACGTCATCATCTTTGTTCCATGCATATGAACTTAAACTATTCTCACATTCGTCCAACATGACGTTAAATTGTGTCCCTTTCATTATCCTATATGACGTTAAACTATACAGTTATGGTCCATGAATATGACCTTAAACTATTCACACCATCATCCAACATGACGCTAAACTGTATCATCCTTTTTTCGTCTAACATGATGTTAATCTGTGAAAAAGACCCTAATACGTCCAACATGACATTAAATTGTGTCCTCTTTTGTCCTTACTACATGACATTAAACTGCACAGTCCCCCTTTCATCCAACATGATGTTAAACTGTATTGTCCCCATCATCCTAACTACATGATGCTAAACTATACAGAAATCCATTCATATGTCCTAGATGACATTAAACTGTGCATCGTTAAAGTTGTTGCCACCTCTTGTTTCTCACACTGATTATGACTCATGTGAGCTTAGAGCAAACTTCAACCATAACACCCTCTTTGGGCTGCTAACCACGTGTAAGTCCCAACAGCATTTTTTTAGGTCGTTGTACCCAAGAACAACTTGATCACTAATTAATTCTTTAATTGAACTACGTAGAATTTGATCCTTTCCTTCCAGGATGGGTACGTAGGTAACCTCCCAAGGTTCAAGCCCAAAACCAATCTCTTCACATTGGTTCACCTTTTTCCTTGTTATATGACATTAAAATTTACATCACCTTTTTTCCTGTATGATAGTAAACTACAACATTCTTTGATGTCCTCACCTGAGAGGAATTAATTATTTACATTGATATCCAATCATGTTATATTTCAAAGACTATGTACATACAAGGTAATGCCTGAACCTTTTATCATGGGTCAAACCATCATTGCACTAAAGTCCCCTTTTTCACCCTTCACTTGTACAAACCATATCTGTACATAGGGTATTTCAAGAACTACGTACGGCTTGATTCCCATCCTTAGGAAATACGTAGGAACCTTCGAGCATCCCTCAAATCCAACCCAAAGTCTTTGGGCCTAACCCCAAATTCCACTTTCAGTACCCTGACTGAAAAGTCCTTGTGAAAACACACACTGTGTATTCTTTATAATGGTCCAAGTTCTGTGACCCTAAACTAATATCTCTTACACTTTCGTCCCACATGATGTTAAACTATATTTCATGAACTATGTACGGCTTGATTCCCATCCTTATGGGATACGTAGTGAAGTCCAACATTTCAATTCAGGACCCAACCACTACATGATTATGGTTAGCATTGATCTGTGTCTCTCTAAATACATTGGACAATACCCATTTTTATGTGTCATAATCCTAACCTTAAATACTTCCAGATCTTCATAACCCTTTTCTTGACTTGTAGTCACAAAATGTCTAATTTCTAAGAGTTATTTTTCCTGACTATGCAGCACGTTCCCTTAGGTAGCCTTGCATAAACAGTCTACATAACAGACTTGTCATCCAAAAGATACTATTATTTGACTATGCAGCCAATGCCCTTAGGCAGTCCTGCATAATTCAACCCCCTAATGGGTTTGTTAAATAATGGTAACTTCATTCGTGGAAAGAAAACCTATTTTTTCCTTAGTTGTATTAATGACAATATGTAAGGATCCGCATAAAATAGCCATCCTTAACATATTCACCCCATTTTCTTTTTCATGATCTGAAAGTATTCAAGTCTATGGTTTATATTTCTCTTCCCTATATTTGGGTCATACCTTCATAGGAGTGACATTCATCTAGTTCTTAGATGATCTTTCTTGGAAATATCTTCTCCATATTCAAGTACCTCTCTTCATACAGCAAACTCTATGCTTTGGAAAATTTGAATCTCCATAAACTTCCAATAGCATTTAGCACTAGAAAAGTAAATTTCTGGGAGTTCTTTTTTCCTGACTATGTAGCACGTGCCCTTAGGCGACCTTGCATAAATAGTCTAGATAAAAGACTTTTCATCCAAAAGATACTATTATTTGACTATGAAACCAATTCCCTTAGGCGGCCCTACATAATTCAACCCCCTAATGGGTTTGTTAAATAATGGTAACTTCATTCTTGGGAATTACTTCTTCTAATGCCTTTTATCCCTTTTTCGTATCATTCCTCTGATTCAAAATTTCTTAAGCCATAGTTTACATGTTTTGCTTCATACTTGAGTGTGGTAAAATGTTTTCAGATAAGTTGTCAAGGAATTGAGTAAATTTTAACCCATTCGGTCAAATCTATTTTGACCTTAAACATTATCCTTTTTATGTCCGATGTGCATGAATTTAAACTACCCACAAAAGACATGGGAACTCTGAATAAAATTCAAGTCCCAACTCACTAAAACATACATTTTCGTATGATTTAGGTAATATTGAGTAATTAAGAGATTAAAAGTTTATAGGGTTATTTATAATAATACTAGTAAAAATCAAACTATGCTTACTAAGCCCATTGGATTAGATAAAAATATAAAGTAGGTAGAGGGAAAATGCATGCACAGATGATTGAAAATGAAAGCGTTTTTTCATTTGATGCACAAGAATTAGAAGGACATCCACATACTGGATTCTCTTATCTTTTCCAAGAATTACAAGAGGCTGTCAACATAAGTTTTCACTTGATGTACAGCAACCCGAGCTTCACACTACTGGAAATACAGTCTTTCCCAGCAGTTCTGAACCATTCGGAAAGGCTGTAGAACCATTGGTATATGTTATACCTATGGTTCTGAAAACCGTAGGGAAGTAAGCTATTGGGAAATCTTTTCCCAACGGTTTACAATGAACCATTGGGATAGGGTTGGGGAAAATTAACCTATCCCAATGATTGTGCCAAACCGTTGGGATAGTTTTTCCCAGTGGTTTGGCTTGAACCGTTGGGAAAGCCCAAGGACTATCCTCTTTCCCAACGGTTTCTAAACCCTTGGAAAAGGTTTTTTACCAACGGTTGAATGAACCGTTGGTAAAAAAAGAATCCGAGATGCTATGCCAATGGTTTGAAACCGTTGGCACAGCCTATACTATACAAATTGCAAAGAAGCTCGACAATTTGCACAATATGCCTCATTTTGTGCATTCTCTATCATTTTCAATCCAATTATTGTACCTACAATAAACTAACACATACATATACAATTATTGTACCTATAATAACCAACTAACATATACATATAGAGAACAAATTCATACACATTTAACATATAATGCATCCTGGAACTATACACATCCATAATTAAATTAGAATTTATAACGTAATTATAAACATACATAATTCATTAAAATTTAGATGAAAATTATATGTGGAATCCAGAATTCAATTCATAATTTGATCGGTTTTTTGTATACCATATATTTTTACCTGAAATGATGTCCATTTTAAACAAAATGCATACACCTGGAGTGATATTGGCCACACCATGCCTCGGATTGATAAGAGGTTAACTCGTAAACGTCACAAATGACCCATCAATCATTTTACTAAAGTATCAACATATTCCGAAAACGTTTGATCGGTTTTCCATATGCCAGTTGATGTTTTTCACTTAAAATGATGTCCTTTTGAAACAAAAGACTGAAACTTTGAGTGGTGTCGGCCACACCGCGTCTCAGATTGAGGCGGGGTTGATTCGTACACGTCACATATGACCATGGATCGTTGTGCTAAATTATCAACACAATCAGAATCCGTTTGGTCAGTTTTCCATATGTACTTAAAATTTTGTCCATTTTAAACAAAAGAGAGGCACTTAGAGTGATCCCAGCCACAACGTGCCTCGGATTAAGGAAGGGTTGGCTCGTACACGTCACATATGACCCATGGAACATTTTCCTAAATCATCAACACATTTTGAATTCGTTTGGTTGGTTTTTCATATGTCAGTTGTTCTTTTCACTTATAATCATGTCCATTTTAAACAAAAGAGAGACACTCTGAATGGTGTCGGCCACACCGCACCTCGGATTAAGGCGGGGCTGACTCATACACGTCACATATGACCCATGGATCGTTGTGCTAAAGTATCAACACAATCTGAATGTTTTTGGTTTCTTTTCTGTATGCCAGTTGATGTTTTTTTACTTAAAATGATGTCCTTTTGAAACAAAAGACAGACACTTTGAGTGGTGCTGGCTACACCGAGCCTCAGATTGAGGTAGTGTCGACTCGTACACATCACATATGACCCATTTATCATTGTGCTAAAGTATCAACACAATCAGAATCCGTTTGGTTATTTTTCTCTATGTACTTAAAATGTTGTCCATTTTAAACAAAAGAGATCTACTTAGAGTGATCCCGGCCACATCGTTCCTCGGATTAAGGCGGGGTTGACTCATACATGTCACATATGACCCATGGATCGTTCTAATAAATTATCAACAGAATACAAATGCATTTGGTCAGTTTTTCATATGTCAGTTGTTCTTTTCACTTATAATCTTGTCCATTTTAAACAAAAGAGAGACACTTTGAATGGTTTTGGCCCCACCGTGCCTCAGATTGAGACGGTGTTGACTCTTACACGTCACATATGACCCATGGATCATTGTGATGAAGTATCTACACAATACGAATGCGTTTGGTCAGTTTTCTATATACCAGTTGATGTTTTTAACTTAAAATGATGTCCTTTTGAAACAGAAGATAGAAACTTTGGGTGGTGTCAGCCACACCGTGTCTCAGATTGAGGCGCGGTTGATTCATAAATGTCACATATGACCCATGGATAGTGCTCCTAAAATTTCAACATAAACCGATTGCATTTGGTCGGTTTCCGTGTGTACTTAAAATGTTGTCCATTTTAAACAAAAGAGATCCACTTAGAGTGATCCCAATCAAACCATGCCTTGGATTAAAGCAGGGATGACTCATACACATCACATATGACCCATGGATTGTTTTGATAAATTATCAATAGAATCCGAATTTGTTTGGTCAGTTTTCTGTATGTCACTTGTTCTTTTCACTTATAATCTTGTCCATTTTAAACAAAAGAGAGACACTGTGAATGGTGTCAGCCACACTTCACCTTGTATTGAGACAGGGTTGACTCATACACATCACATATGACCCATGGATCATTTTTTTTAAACTATCAACACAATCCGAATGCATTTTCTCGGTTTTCCGTATGCCAGTTGATGTTTTTCACTTAAAATGGTGTCTTTTTGAAACAAAAGACAGACACTTTGAGTGGTGCCGGCCACACCGCGTCTCAGATTGAGGCGGGGTTGATTCGTACACGTCACAAATGACTCATGGATCGTTCTCCTAAAGTTTCAACAGAAACTTAATGCGTTTGGTCGGTTTTCCGTATGTACTTAAAATGTTGTCTATTTTAAACAAAAGAGAGCCACTTAGAGTGATCTCAGACACACCGTGCCTCGGATTAAGGCGTAGTTGACTCGTACACGTCACATATGACCCATGGATTGTTGTGATAAATTATCAACATAATCCGAATGCGTTTGTTCATTTTTTCGTATGTCAGTTGATCTTTTAACTTATAATCCTATCCATTTAAAAAAAAAGAGAGACATTGTGAATGGTGTCGGCCACACTGCGCATCGGATTGAGGTGGGGTTGACTCGTACACGTCATATATGACCCATGGATCATTGTACTAAAGTATTGACACAATCTAAATGTGTCTGGTCAGTTTTTCGTATGTCAGTTGATGTTTTTCACTTAAAATGATGTCCTTTTGAAACAAAAGATAGAAACTTTGAGTGGTGTCGGCCACACCACGTCTCCGATTGAGGTGAGGTTGATTTATACACGTCACATATGACCCATGTATTGTTCTTCTAAAGTTTCAATGGAAACCGAATATGTTTGGCCAGTTTTCCGTATGTACTTAAAATGTTGTCCATTTTAAACAAAAGAGAGCCACTTAGAGTGATCCCGGCCACACCGTGCCTCGGATTAATTTGGGGTTGGCTTGTACACATCACATATGGCCCATGGATTTTTTTCCTAAAGTATCAACACATTTCAAATTCATTTGGTTGGTTTTCCGTATGTCAGTTGTTCTTTTCACTTATAATCCTGTCCATTTTAAACAAAATAGAGACATTGTGAATGGTGTCGGCCACACCATGCCTCGTATTGAGGCGGGGTTGACTTGTACACATAAAATATGACTCATGGATCGTTGTTCTAAATTATCGACACAATCCGAATGCGTTTGGTCGGTTTTCCATATGCCAGTTGATGTTTTTCACTTAAAATGATGTCCTTTCAAAACAAAAGATAGACACTTTGAGTGGTGCTGTCCACACCATATCTCAGATTGAGGCGTGGTTGATTCGTACATGTCACATATGACCCATGGATCGTTCTCCTAAAGTTTCAACGGAAACCTAATGCGTTTGGTCAATTTTCCGTATGTACTTAAAATGTTGTCCATTTTAAACAAAAGAGAGCCACTTAGAGTGATCTCGGCCACACCGTGCCTCAGATTAAGGCGGGGTTTACTCTTACACATCACATATGACCCATGGATCATTTTCCTAAAGCATCAACACATTTTGAATGTATTTGGTCAGTTTTTTGTATGTGAGTTGTTCTTTTCACTTATAATCCTGTCCATTTTAAGCAGAAGAGAGACACTCTGAATAATGTCGGCCACACCACGCCTTGGATTAAGGCAGGGTTGAATCTTACACGTCACATATGACCCATGGATTATTGTGCTAAAGTATCGACACAATCTGAATGCGTTTGGTCAGTTTTATGTATGCCAGTTGATGTTTTTCACTTAAAATGATGTCCTTTTGAAACAAAAGACAGACAGTTTGAGTGGTGTCGGCCACACCGCGTCTCATATTGAGGCGAGGTTGATTCGTACACGTCACATATTACCCATGGATAGTTCTCCTAAATTTTCAATGGATACCGAATGTGTTTGGTCGGTTTTCCGTGTGTACCTAAAATGTTGTCCATTTTAAACAAAAGAGAAACACTTAGAGTGATCCCGGCCACACCGTGCCTTGGATTAAGGAGAGGTTGACTTGTACACGTCACATATGACCCATGGATCATTGTCCAAAATTATCAACACATTTTGAATGCATTTGGTCAGTTTTTCGTATGTTAGTTGTTCTTTTCACTTATAATCCTGTCAATTTTAAACAAAAGTGAGACACTCTGAATGGTGTCGGCCACACCGCGCCTCGGATTAAGGCGGGGTTGACTTGTACACATCACATATGACCCATGGATCGTTGTGATAAAGTATCGACACAATCCGAATGCGTTTTATCAGTTTTTGGTATTCCAGTTGATGTTTTTCACTTAAAATGATGTCCTTTTGAAACAAAAGACAGACAGTTTGAGTGGTGCCGGCCACACCGCGTCTCAAATTGAGGCGGGGTTGATTCGTACACGTCACAATTGACCCATGGATCGTTCTCCTAAAGTTTCAACAGAAACTGAATGCGTTTGGTCGGTTTTCCGTATGTACTTAAAATGTTGTCTATTTTAAACAAAAGAGAGCCACTTAGAGTGATCTCAGACACACCGTGCCTCGGATTAAGGTGTAGTTGACTCGTACACGTCACATATGACCCATGTATTGTTGTGATAAATTATCAACAGAATCCGAATGCGTTTGTTTGGTTTTTTGTATGTCAGTTGATCTTTTAACATATAATCCTATCCATTTTTAAAAAAAAAGAGAGACATTGTGAATGGTGTCGGCCACACTGCGCATCGGATTGAGGTGGGGTTGACTCGTACACATCATATATGACCCATGGATCATTGTACTAAAGTATCGACACAGTCTAAATGTGTCTGGTCATTTTTCCGTATGTCAGTTGATGTTTTTCACTTAAAATGATGTCCTTTTGAAACAAAAGACAAGAACTTTGAGTGGTGTCATCCACACCACGTCTCTGATTGAGGCGAGGTTGATTTATACACGTCACATATGACCCATGTATTTTTCTCCTAAAGTTTCAATGGAAACCGAATGTGTTTGGCCAGTTTTTCGTATGTGCTTAAAATGTTGTCCATTTTAAACAAAAGAGAGACACTTAGAGTGATCCCGGCCACACCGTGCCTCGGATTAATTTGGGGTTGGCTTGTAAACATCACATATGGCCCATGGATTTTTTTCCTAAAGTATCAACACATTTCAAATTCGTTTGGTCGGTTTTCCGTATGTCAGTTGTTCTTTTCACTTATAATCCTATCCATTTTAAACAAAATAGAGACATTGTGAATGGTGTCGGCCACACCATGCCTCGTATTGAAGCGGGGTTGACTTGTACACATAAAATATGACCCATGGATCGTTGTTCTAAAGTATCGACACAATCCGAATGCGTTTGGTCGGTTTTCCATATGCCAGTTGATGTTTTTCACTTAAAATGATGTTGTTTTGAAACAAAAGATAGACACTTTGAGTGGTGCTGTCCACACCACACATCAGATTGAGGAGTGGTTGATTTGTACAGGTCACATATGACCCATGGATCGTTCTCCTAAAGTTTCAACGGAAACCTAATGCGTTTGGTCAATTTTCCGTATGTACTTAAAATGTTGTCCATTTTAAACAAAAGAGAGCCACTTAGAGTGATCTCGGCCACACCGTGCCTCAGATTAAGGAGGGGTTTACTCGTACACATCACATATGGCCCATGGATAATTTTCCTAAAGCATCAACACATTTTGAATGTATTTGGTCAGATTTTCGTATGTGAGTTGTTCTTTTCACTTATAATCCTGTCCATTTTAAGCAGAAGAGAGATAATCTGAATAATGTCGGCCTCACCATGCCTCGGATTAAGGCTGGGTTGAATCTTACACGTCACATAGGACCCATGGATTGTTGTGCTAAAGTATCAACACAATCTGAATGAGTTTGGTCAGTTTTCCGTATGCCAGTTGATGTTTTTCACTTAAAATGATGTCCTTTTGAAACAAAAGACAGACAGTTTGAGTGGTGTCGGCCACACTGCATATCAGATTAAGGCGAGGTTGATTTGTACACGTCAAATATTACCCATGGATAGTTCTCCTAAAATTTTAATGGATACCGAATGTGTTTGGTCGGTTTTCCGTATGTACCTAAAATGTTGTCCATTTTAAACAAAAGAGAGACACTTAGAGTGATCTCGGCCACACCGTGCCTCAGATTAAGGTGAGGTTGACTTGTACACGTCACATATGACCCATGGATCATTGTCCTAATTTATGAACACATTTTGAATGCATTTGGTCAGTTTTTCATATGTCAGTTGTTCTTTTCACTTATAATCCTGTTAATTTTAAACAAAAGAGAGACACTCTTAATGGTGTTGGCCACACCGTGCCTCGTATTAAGGCGGGGTTGACTTGTACACATCACATATGACCCATGGATAATTGTGATAAAGTATCGACACAATCCGAATGCGTTTTGTTAGTTTTTGGTATTCCAGTTGATGTTTTTCACTTAAAATGATGTCCTTTTGAAACAAAAGACAGACAGTTTGAGTGGTTCCGGACACACCGCGTCTCAAATTAAGGCGGGGTTGATTCGTACATGTCACGTACGACCCATGGATTGTTCTCCTAAAGTTTCAATGGAAACTGAATGCGCTTGGTCAGTTTTCCATATGTACTTAAAATGTTGTCCATTTTCAACAAAAGAGAGCCACTTAGAGTGATCCCAGCCACACCGTGCCTTGGATTAAGGTGGGGTTGACTCGTACACGTCACATATGACCCATGGATCATTTTCCTAAATCATAAACACATTTCAAATGCATTTGGTCAGTTTTTCGTATGTCAGTTGTTCTTTTCACTCATAATCCTTTCCATTTTAAACAAAAGAGAGACACTCTGAATGGTGTCGGCCACACCGAAACTCGGATTAAGGAAGGGTTGACTCTTACACATCACATATGACCCATGTATCATTATCCTAATGCTTCAATGGAAACCGAATGCGTTTGGTTGGATTTCTGTATGCCAGTTGATGTTTTTCACTTAAAATGATGTCCTTTTGAAACAAAAGACAAATAGTTTGAGTGGTGCTAGCCACACCACGTCTCAGATTGAGGCGAGGTTGATTTTTACATGTCACATATGACTCATGGATCGTTCTCCTAAAGTTTCAATGGAAACCGAATGGGTTTAGTCGGTTTTCCGTATGTACTTAAAATATTGTCCATTTTAAACAAAAGAGTGTCACTTAGAGTGATCCCGGCCACACTATGCCTCGGATTAAGGTGATGTTGACTTTTACACGTCACATATGACCCACGGATCATTTTCTTAAAGCATCAACACATTTCAAATGCATTTGGTCAGTTTTTAGTATGTCAGTTGTTCTTTTCACTTATAATCCTATCCATTTTAAACAAAAGAGAGACACTATGAATGGTGTCGGCCACACCGTGCCTCGTATTAAGGCGGGGTAGACTCATACACATCACATATGACCCATGGATTGTTCTAATAAAGTTTCAATGAAAACTGAATGCGTTTGGTCAGTTTTCCATATGTTCTTAAAATGTTGTCCATTTTAAACAAAAGAGAGCCACTTAGAGTGATTTCGGCCACACCGTGTCTCGGATTAAGGCGGGGTTGACTCGTACACGTCACATATAACCCATGGATCGTTGTGATAAATTATCTATAGAATCCGAATGTGTTTGGTTAGTTTTCCGTATGTCAGTTGTTTTTTTCACTTATAATCTTGTCCATTTTAAACAATAGAGAGACACTATGAATGGTTTAAGCCACACCGTGCCTCGGATTGAGGCGGGGTTGACTTGTACACATCACATATGACCCATGGATCGTTATACTAAAGTAGCGACCCCATCTGAATGCATTTGGTCAGTTTTCTGTATGCCAGATGATGTTTTTCACTTAAAATGATGTCCTTTTGAAACAAAAGACAGAAACTTTGAGTGGTGTCGGCCACACCACATCTCCGATTGAGGCGAGGTTGATTCATACATGTCACATATGACCCATGGATCGTTCTCCTAACGTTTCAATGTAAAATGATTGTGTTTGGTTGGTTTTCCATATGTACTTAAAATGTTGTCCATTTTAAACAAAAGGGAGCCACTTAGACTGATCTCGGTCACAACGTGCCTCGGATTCAGCCCAGGTTGGCTCATACACATCACATATGACCCATGGATCATTTTGATAAATTATCAACAAAATTCGAATGCGTTTGGTCAGTTTTATGTATGCCAGTTGTTCTTTTCACTTATAATTCTGTCCATTTGAAACAAAAGAGACACAGTTAGAGTGGTATGTTAGTTGTTTATTCACATTATTCAAATACACTATTTGACTATGGGTCTTTAAATTAATTTATTTATGAAAAATTTAAATTTAAAATGAGAATATTAGAAAATTAATAGAAGATAAAACTTTTACTAAAAATCCTTGTGGAAATATTAAGGTAAACATGATTTATGAGAATCCTCATGTGTCGATTAGTTGAATGGTATTTACTTAAAATCTTGTGGACATTCATATATAATATTTTTATATCATTCTAAGTATGGAATATATTTTAGTTTATCATGATATGAAACGTTTTAGAGCTAACAATGTCATGCCCAATGAATACATCCCTTTAATAACATACCAAGAATCTATGATATTGATTAGATGTGTAAATGTGATTTACATTGATTATCATGATGAAAATAAATAAAATATATATTATAGATTTTATATTAGTAAATGAAATCAAGGAGGGTGGGGGGCTGTCCGGGGGGCTGTCTGGTGGGTGTTTGGGGGGCTGTCCGGGGACCAAGGAGGGGGGGGGGGTTGTGCGTGGGACTATCCGGGGGGTGTTCGAGGGGTGTTTGGGGGGTTGTTCGGGGGGTTGTCCGAGGTCCAAGGAGGAGGGTGGGGGATGTCCGGGGGGCTATCTGGGGGGATGTCCGAGGGGCTGTCCGGGTTCAGGGAGAAGGGTGGGGGGCTGTCTGGGGGGCTATCCGAGGGGCTGTTCAGGGGCTGTCCGGGGACTGTCCGGGGGGATGTCTGGGGACCAAGGAGGATGGGGGGGGCTATCCGGGGGGATGTCTGGGGGTCTGTCCCGGATCCAAGGAGGATGGTGGGGGGTTTTCCAGGGTCCAGGAAGGAGGGGGGTTCCCAAACACACAACCACTAAAAGACAACAACATCCATAAAAACAGATAATATATAAAAATAACACAACTCCAATACTATACTACGAGTCTAGATAAAACCAACAACTAGAATATGTTGAATATCAAATCTCAGTAATATAGTCAAACATGTAATGGATCAATATGTCCCACATCACCATCACCATCATCATCACCCTCGTCCTCATCCCTATCATCGTCCTCGCCCTCCTCAGCGCCCTCCTCCTTGCCCTCACCCTCCTCCTCGCCCTCGCTACCCACCTCGCCCTCCTACTCTCCCTCCTCTTCTGCATCAGACTCCTCACCATCATCATCGTCAAGCTGGAAATCATCCTAACCACCACTAGAACTTCCACCTTGTGCACAATATATAGAACGTATCAACGACATATATTCATCAAAAGTTGGGTTGGCCTCTGCTGGAAGTGCTGAACGTAGAACTTCAATAAATTTCATAAACACACTTTTTTCCCTAGCAGACTGTTCTTCTGTCTCTGTGGCCCTTTTCTCATCCTGTTCTACCTGTGCCCTAACTGGCTACAGCTTGGTGGCACTATAGCTCATACCTGAGGAGGGCCAATACCTCTTCGGGGCTATCCTAGGTCGGCAGCGTACTCTGTCAGGATGCTCCTCTCACAACACCTGATGTAAGTGATCTGTTGGCCCAAGATTGTCTGGTTCTTAGGCATCGAGGGCATCTAAAGCAGCCTATTACAAAAATAAATATATCATTAAGTTACCAAATAGATATTAAAATATAAAATCAATAGATTAAAACTTACAATCTACTACTGAGTCGCTTCGTTGACGACACTTCCATCCTTTTTCCGTCTACTCGAGCAAACCTGTTTTGCTCGACGGACACGTCCTTCAATATTTTGTATTTTCCTCTAAAATGACATTAAAAACTAAAGCTATATGAAAACATTAGCAAACTATTAAATAATTGAGGAAAAAAAAGAAAGTGTAAGTCATAATGAAAACTTATAAACAATTTTCATACATGCTTCCTCTCATGATCAGGCATCGTAGTGCGTCCCAGTGTGTGGAGGTATTTTTTTCACCAATGTTATTTTTATTTTTTCTAGATGATTACTAAATAAAATTAGAAAATACAACAGATAGTATTAATGAAAAACATGAAATTTATTATTTAAATATCTCAAATGTAATTAATACCTTAAACTGGGTACACATCCAATGAGTAATCATATGATGATACTGCTCTATAGGACAATCATCCACCACTGGTACCGCCTCTAACTCAGTGCCAACTCTAGAAACCCAGACAATATACAACTCATGCTTGTAGGCTCTCCAAACCTCACCTAAATCCTTTAGACGTTCTCGTCATCCACCCTCACCATCAGGAAAATTAAATCGAAGATGACATCAAAATATTAATTCATATAAATACAAAAATAATTCATGGCATTAAATAGAACAGATTTTTTTACCCATATCTCTGCCCAAGCTCTATCCTTGACCTCATGTGGAAAATTTCTCCATGATAGCGGGCTGATGGGAATGATGTCGGAGTATTTGGCATGCATCGCCAAAAAACTCTGACATTGCTGCCCGATTTTCTCAACCATTTGGTTGTCTTCATTATAATCCACCATAACCTGTGTGTGGCGGTTCCACACCGAACGCATGTGTGTATGCTCCTACCCACGCCTCCTGTCATTAGATGTATCTGTCATGAAAGAAAAAAAAATATTTTATCAAAACATGTTATAATGAATATAAATATTTCTATAAATATTTGTTAGGGTTCTATAAATATACATGCGTCGGTCTGATCGCTGAGCGCCGCTGGATCTGAAGAAACTGATGGAACACCCTGTGGTGGAACAGGAGTCGAAGATGATGGAATATAGAAGCTCAGAGAGACAGAAGTATAAGGAAAAATATATCAGATAGCTCTCTGACCGAATTCTGACTGGGGAGTGGGAATCATCATGGGATGTGAAAATGATGGGCTAGAAGATGTAGAAGGTAGCAAAAACATGGGAGGCCTAAATATCCCGTGTGTCCCTAACGACACACCAGGATCAGAATGTGGGAATGATGACATGTCAGTGGGAGGGGCAGGGTCTAGTTGGGTATGTGCAGTTGCTCAACCACCTCTGGTACAAACCCTCCTCGTACCACCGGCCTGAGTACTAGGACCAGTACTAGGCTCCTCATCGAATAACTGTCAACATATAGGTGGATCCTACAAAAATATTTACAAAAAAATTAATCACATGACATTATATATTCTTTAAATATATCAATTTGAAATAAAGTACTCACTATAAGAACTAATGATGGAATACCCAACTCCGTTATTCGACGATTTTTCTCCATCATTTTTTTCCTTTGTCTCTCTTCAATTGGCTTCATTTCCTGCTTTTGAAAACAAATATGTAATTAATTCGAAAAAGGAAACTAATGTGTAACCTAAAAAACTAAATATATGAGGGAATAAGGGGATTCATTGGTAATTTAGCTATAAATTGTTTTATAATATCTTGAATGGATTTAATAAATCATACAAGTTGTAATGTTCACCAAGTTAGAAATATTGTTTGACTAGGTTTGAATACAGTTCAATTCCAAATTATAAAATGCAATTCAAATAAAACTGCAACCAATAAACATTGAAAATTCACATAATGGTCAAGTCATCTAAAACATATTTGTGATCAATACTAAATCAATTTGAATATTACCAACCTTAACAACCCAACTTGAGGTAAACCAAAACAATTGAGAACATGGATGAATGATTCTATATATTTTCAACCACGACTTCAGGTTCCTAATAAACTCTGAAAATTGAGCTATTGGAGTCATCAAAAGAAATAAATGGATTTTTTCCAATGGCACTAGGGACAGTTTCAATTCCATCATCACCATCATAAAAAATATGTCATGGAATTACTTCAACTATGACATCAAATTCAGGTCGAAGTTGGTCTTTGACATAAAAAACTTTTTTAGCCATTGATGCCAACACATATGGTTCTTTGGTTGCAAGAGTGTGATTCATATTAATTAATAAAAATCCACAATCATAAATAAATGTGTCATGTCTCGTCATCGAATAAAACCAATAGAATTTCATCATTGTGACTCATCCATGAGAGTAATAATCCAATATTATTATTTTCTCAACAACTCCATAATAACCCACATTTTCAAATCGCAATATACTATCTGATGCACTGGCATAACAATCTGTTGTGGCAGTAACCATAACACCATCATGTTGTGTTCTCATGTTCATTGCTCGTTCAGTGACAATAAATTTGTACCCATTGATAATAATAGATTTACAGTCACGAACTATGGTATTAGGACCAAAAGCTAAAGCTCTTATTTCCTCAGAGACAGAGTCAACAGACAAAATCAATACCTGCAATATAAATGACTATTAAACTTAATTAAATATTGATATAATTATTTTAAACAGTAATATTTTTACCTTCAATTTTAACCACGAAGAAAACTCTTTTCTATGAAAATTCTCTCTCCTTCTCAAAGATAAAGAACGATGATTTCTATTTATCATTGTTTTATGTTCCCTGTAGATAAGAAATATGAATAGTTTAACATATATATATGTAAGATATACATAATCAATTTATTTACCTGATATAGTCATCGAACAAATCACATTTGAACAAAACTGTGCGATGTGCCATCTCCCGCTCTTCATGGCTTAATGTATTCAATGTATATGATCCAGGAATTCATCTTGTTTGAGGAAGTGATGGAAAACTGGGTTCAATTTTCTCATACTATTCTTCTTCATTTCTCATTGGTCTATTCAATATTGTAGTAAGATTAGACAAATACATCGAGCAGAAATCCATACATTCTTGATCCAAGTAACCGTTCACGATAGAACCTTCGGGATGATTTCTGTTTCAGACATAAGACTTTAATGTGAACATATTTCTTTCAGTTGGATACATCCAACAAAAATAAACAGGTCCTCCGAGAATTATTTCAGTGGGAATATAGACATTCAGACGCAGCATGCATGTGAAAAATGATGGAGGAAATATTTTCTCCAACTCACACAAAATTAATGGGGCATCAGTCAACATTTTTTGTAAGAAATACTTAGACAACTTCTTAGCACAAAGATCTCTAAACAAATGGCACAATCAAATAACAGACACCCTTACATTATTGGAAAAAAGATAACATATTTCTATTAGAAGCAACTCATGGAGTAGAACGTGATAATCATGAGTCTTCAAAGATTTTAGCGTCAACTCTCTTCTGTAGACCCATTTAGATATGTTTCTTGAATAGCCATTAGGAACTCTAATATTCTATAATACTTCCATAAATTGTTTTTTTTTCATAGGTGTCGTCATATAAGAAGCACATGGAAGTTTCCATTTATTTTCACTGATACGCATAGGATGTAATTCTGGTTTGATGCCCCAATCCACCAAGTCACGCCAAGATCGTAAATCATATTTTGTCATCCCCTTGACATTTAGAAGAGACGAAAGCAAAATTTCGCATATATTCTTTTCAATATGCATTATGTCTAAGCAATGATGTAACAAATTGGTTTACCAATAAGGCAAATCAAAAAAGATACTCCTCTTCCTCCAATTGTAACAGGTTTCAGTGGAAACATTCTTTCTCTTTCCAGATTTCATTTGACCCTTCTTGAATGAAAAACTGAAATATTTCAATTCATTAAGCACATCAGTTCCAGACATACGTTGAGGTGGATCATCGGTCTCTATGATATTATCAAATATTCGAAGATTTATTCTATATGGCTAATCCTTTGGAAAGAATCGTCGATGTCCCATAAAACTAAAACTACAGTGATGTTTCTGTCTTCTAGATCGTGTATTCTTCATACAAATGAGACATGACAGTTTTCCCTTCATGCTCTGTCCAGACATCATTGTATAAGCCAAAAAATCATTGATCATCCACATAAGCGCAGCACGCATCTGAAATATGTCTTTCGAACTTGCATCATATGTGCGCACAACCACATCCCAAAGAAGTTTCAACTCTTTTATTAAAGGTTTCATGTATACATCAATATCAATGTCGGGATCAGAAGGACCAGATATGAGTATACTCATGAAAGTGAAAGGTTTTTTCATACACAACCATGGGGGAAGATTATAAATGTGTATAAAAACTGGCCATGTGCTGTGCGAAGTAAGCATCTGCCCAAACGGATTAAAACCATCACATGAAAGACCCAGCCTCACATTACGCATGTCAGATGCAAAATCAAGATGTCAAGAATCAAATCTTTTCCATGAAAATCCATCTGCAGGATGAACCAACTCATCATTAGTCTTCTTTCTCTCGATATCATGCCATCTCATTTTTATTGATATTTCATCAGACATAAAAAGATTCTAGAGTCTGGGGATCAATGGAAAGTGCCACATTACTTTCTGTGGAACGTGGGATGGTGTTCCATCAGATTTTGACTTCCAGCGGGATGTGCCACATTTCATACAATCATTTCGTTCAACAGTTTCCTCCTAGAATAAACTGTAATCTTTCGATCAAGCATGAATTTTGTTTCTTGAAAATCCAAGTTCCTCAACTAACTTCCATGCCATATTGTGGTTTGAGGTAATATCTGCATAATTTGGAAGTAAATCCGTCAAGAGGGTAAGAATGTAATCGATTGCTGTATTAGAAATCCCATACATAGTTTTCCCATGAAACAATCGGATTAAAAATTCCATATTTTTCATGTTATCACATTGTCGATATACTGGAGTCGTGGCAGCATCATTCAATTTTTTCAACCTATCAATATCATCATTTTCACTAGATTCATCAGCTATCCTCATATCAAAGTCTTCTTGAGTCTAAATCCTTTCTTTTTCATGATGATGAATAAACAGAAACTGATCATCTAACAAATTCTCCATTCCGGTCCTTTCATTTAGATCATCAAAAATTTGAGATTTCATTTTCTCCCCATTGTGATACCACACAAAGTATTTTGCTTGAAAACCATTTTTGGTTATGTGGTAGCTGACTTCTTCACGGCTCAACCAAGGTCTACCAACACAATTGGAACATGGGCAGTGTATGCGACCACTATCTGAAGCATTGTGAAATGAAAAATCTATAAAGATCTCCAAATTGTTTTGAAAATCGCTTGAGAACTGATCGGTTTCATACATCCATCTTCTTTCCATTTGGTAAAAAGAATTTATATAAGCCATTTTTTCATAAACAATTCAATAGGATTGAACTTTAATAGAAAATACATTTAAGTAAATGATAAAGGAAGAAAATAATCAAGGTATCAACTACACATCTGAAAAAAAATACTAATACGTTATTGAAAAAATGTAAAACCAACAAGAACTTAATGTGTTATCACATCACAGCATGCCTCATCCCATAACCATATTAGTAAGGTGTCATGAACATGAATAACATTAACCTTGTTCCATCCTCCTACCCTACATGACCCCAACCACATGCCACATCTTATTATAGCCTTATCACGTCGCACCTCACCTGAAAACACTAGGGAAATCATTGTACATATCACCTGAAGACACATGGACAATCACATCACATCTTGCCTAAAAACACATAGTCAATCACTTATTAAGGAAGAGTAGGGAATACATGGTAGCTATCCAACTATATAACCACCATCCTATATATTATAAAAAATACCCATAACTCAAAACCTCTAATCGTTGGTATGTTTATCCAACTCTGGTTGGGAATGTGTAGAAATAACATAAAATACATGATATATAGATAACACAAAATACCCAACCTATGGGTTCACATTAACTACATAATCACACACTTCACTACTACCATACAACACATAAACCATCACAACCACTTTCACCACTATATGCAACACACCACACCACCACCACACAAGACACATAGCATTTCCCACTTTCATTTATAATCCACTTCATTCACACTTACATTGTCCATTCATTTAATGTTAAATTAATTAAATCCATTTACCACACATCCATTTCTATTCCATATCATTTATTTACTATCTTGTTTTTTTGTTTTAACAGCCTAATTTATTCCATAGATAACCAAGAAACTAATAAAACCACCACACAACAACTCACCATCTCACAATAACCATCGTCGCCATGTTACATCGGCCAACCATCTCACCAAAACAACCACATATCACAACAAAAATATTGCACATCACAACCCACCGCACAACCAAAACCACATCACCACATCATACACCACAACCTCATCACACAACACCTCCACACGGCACAACACCACCACACATCATCACTATCACACAACTTCACATGTCACATCCATGCCCACTAACCATCACATTACAACCCACATATCACAAAGCCCAACTGGTCACCTCAATCACCATACAACAAACTACAAAATACAATGAAACACAACAAAAAACCTCTCATAAAAGAAACATACCCCAACTTCCACAATTTACTCAAGGTCTTCTATTACATTGCCCCTTTATTTAGTATGGACATTATAACAAAAATGATATTCCATGGGAAACTAATTAATTACCAAAATATTCGTTCATTTCCCTATTTTTCAGAGTGAAATCACATCAAAATAAAAACATAAAACTAAAATATTAGATCAATAACAAAAAAACAAAGTAGAATATGTGTATAAAGAATAAAATACATGATTTGAGAAGATTCAGAAGGATTTTCACCAGTTCTGATGGGGGAGTTCGAGAGAGGAGCCGAGCACCGGATTGATTTTAGGGTTCTGTCGCAACTAGGGGAGAGCAGCGGCCTGATTGTATTTGGGGAAAAGATGTACCAATGTTTTTTAAAAACTGCTGGGAAAGGGGTGTTCAGGGTACCCTTTCCCAACACTTCAATAGAACCATTGGCAAAGGGGTTTCCTTTCCCAACGGTTTTATAAAACTGTTGGGAAAGGGTAACTTGAACACCCCTTTGCCAACAGTTCCATAGAACCATTGGCAAAGGGGTGCCCTTTTCCAATGGTTCTAATGAACCGTTGGGAAAGGGTTTCATATCCCTTATTTACCAACGGTTTAAGAAAACCGTGGGTAAAAACCACATTTCCAGTAGTGTCATCAGCAGCCACTTGAAGCTCATGCACTCGACCAACTTCACTCTTTTCAGCCTGATGGAGTGATTTCTTGGCATCCGTGATGGCTTTCATTCCATTTTCTTAAGATCCCTATAGTGAATTATTGAGTTGGTCAAGTTACCCAGTAACAACATCTAACTATTGCTGAAGATACATCTGTTGGACAACTTTATCTTTGATTTTATGCTTCAGCTCCTTCATCTTGGAAGCATAGTCAGCCTCAACTCGGGATACCATAGCCTCAAATTCACTGATATTGGCTAACAGCTTCACCCTGGTTAGATCTTCACGGTGCTTTTTCTCCTTCTTCCTTCTTAAGATGACTTGATTCACCACGGCATGGATCTTTTGATATTCAAAACCGCCAAGTCCCAGAATAACAAACAGGGATGACAATCGCGGGATCTTTAATGACAGATCTTTAAGAGGAACTTCAGATATGATTTTCCATATGTTTTTCCATGCCTTGCATCATGAAAATTGGAGCGCCTTTTGTACTTCTTGATCCGACTCAGCATCACTGTCGTAGGGGGGAATATAATCTGGGATTAATGCACTTAGGGAAGTGCCATGTTCTGCTCCTTCCCCCTGACCTGTGCTTCTTCACTTTCAATTCTTGTTGGGGTGGAGGCTGAGGCTTCACCTCTAGATGTAGCCACTAAAATTGATGGCCCTGCATAATCAATAGAAAGCATTGGTTAGTTTCAAAGGATAAAAAAAAGTTAATTGGCTATCTTGAAAATTAAGTACAGTTTCATATATTGTTATCCCTTACCCAATGGTAGATCAGTAACTTGAGAAGGCTCCTCCCCATATTTCTTAGCTTCGATAGGATTTTCAGGATGAGTTTGAGGAAGCTCTATAGGGTTCAGATCCACTTGTGATAATGTCTCTACAATAGTAGGGTTTTCTGTACCCCCTTCAGGCATTGGTAGTTCAGCAGCTTTCTCGGATAGAGCTACATATTTGAACCGATCATGATTAGACATGTAATAAGAAGTTATTTTTAATAGGAATAAGGATAACATTCACATCCATAATCTTCTAAATTACCTGGTAATTTAACATGATTCATAAAATCTTTGAAAGATGCACTAAGTTCCATAATTTCATCTAATTTCATCTCAGAATCCTGGTTAGTCTCACCAGTGGGAGCATTTGATGTGTTTTCTTGGCGACCTTCACCCTGCGGTCCCTAACCCAGGACAACATCTTCAGATAAAATCACGGCATCAGTTGCAATAGCCACCAAAAGTTTGAGTGCAGGGGTTAAACCTAAAGTATTACAGAATGGAAGTCAGTAGATGTTTCATTTAACATTTTATGAAGCATTGTTAACTTACCAGAAGCAGTTTCTTCTCTTCTTACAACAGAAATAAGAGGGATACTGGGAACATACGCTGGCTCTTCTCCAGGAGCAGCCAAGTTAGCATGAACTTATGATTGTTCACCAGTACCCTTCATGGTCCTCAAAGGAGGGTCAGTCCTCTCTCTCAAAGGAGAAATTGAAGAAGCCCCTGCAATCCCTAGAAATATGATCAGCCTTTTCATGGGTATAGACTCATGATTATCCGAAGGACTTACCCCTACTAATGAAGTGCTTAGTTTTGGACTTCCTCCTTCGTTGCCTTTGCTTCATTGGTTTTTTGGGAGTATCGGTAGTCTCCCTTATAGGCACTTGAATTGGAGAATGGAAGGCCATGTCCAACTCCTCATTCATGGCCTGTTGTCCTGGAGATATCTCACCCGATTCGCAAGTAGATTCAGCAGTATCCCCAATTGCAGTACCACCAGGGCTATATTGTGGCGAAGGAACCTCAGTAGTTCCTTTATTTGCGAGCTGAAGGATGAAGAAAATAATTTCATTGAGTAACAAAGTTTTGACAAATCAAGCTGCAAAGAAAATAAGGAAAGAAAACTTACAACTTCAGGAGCCACGTAATCGTGCCACTCCTCATCTCAAAAACCACCATTCCCCTCAGTGTCACCACGACCAATCATTTCTTTCACCCGCTTGGTGATAGGAATGGAATCGTCAGTGGCATATATTAGCATTTATAGCTCTCTGATATAATCCCGCACTTCATTGGGGTTATCCTTGTAATGGATATCTGTAGAAGCCACAAGATTCCCTATTCCAGGGAGGTGCAACCCCTCGCATAAATCCTGCCAGGCAGTTTTAGTACCACAGTATAAACTCTGCCATGTCTGGACAGCCTCTGGTCGTAGATATTCAGTATGTGTACCAGATGGCTGCGAGGAAGTTCCTACAATCTTTGACTTCATCTTCTTCCCAGCTCTTACAACTACATATAGAGAATAAGAAAATAATACTTGTTTCTCTATAAAGTAATGGTGATTAAATTTCCACAATGAAGTAACTTACCAGGAGTTGATGGAGTGGGTATTTTGATTCTGACTGGAGGATTATATCGGGCACGAGGCCGCTTCTCCACTTTTTGTGCCTCATCATCCCCATCTTGGGAATCCGGTGAGTCAATCCTAGATGAGGAATCTGGAAAATCAGCTTCAGGTGAGGAAGCATCACCTTCATGAGGAAGGGTTTCTTTTTCTACAGTCCTCTTCCTTTTCCCCACCTGATAAACTGGTTGATTCAGCACCCCTCTAGGGTATGATGTTATCCAGTGCTCAGAATACCATTTAGTCAAGTTATATGCCGCTTTTTCAACTGGTAGCTCAAACACTGCCCTGGTCTTCTCCCTAGATGTCAGCAACCATAGTTTCTGGGCAACCATCGGATGTTTCTCTAACCTGACATGCACAGGGGGAGATATAGCAGTTTGTTGTAAACACTTGAATTGATGTGAAAATATATAAGGATCATAGGCCTCGCATATAATCTCTCCATCAATTCTGACAACCAGCACATCATCTCTGCAGGCCAGCATCTATGCCCTCAAATCCAGGCTGGTTGTTCCATCATCAACAAACCACCCGGTTGGCGGATTTCCATAAGGAAATAAATTAAATTCCTTATACATGCTCAGCCTCACCTTCATGTCATAAGAATTGAGAGCTAGTGGAGAAATTCCAGAGAATGCCTGCACTGATGGCCTGAAAGAACATCTGGGGATTTGTAAACCATTCTGTACAATTATACGTCCTGAAGTGAGTAGCGATCCAACCCCATAAAACATGGAACGGTCCCACTATTCTTAAAAAAGACTTACCCATGAAGACATGGAGTAAGATCCTGTGAATATTTTCTAAAATGGGGGTATCCAACCCAACAATTTTCCCTCAGCCAACTTAGCTGTGATAATGAAGGTCCCTGGTCTAACGCCTCTCTTCGAGCCCCTGACTGGTAGAAGATAAACACTGAGCCACAAGGCCAAAAATCCCGCCAGACGAGTCTTCTTTGGGATTCTCTGATTCACCTCATATCCCCACTTCTCAAATTCCCATACCTCTAGGGTCGGCCATAATGTTCCAGGAGCACCCCTTTTCTCTATTTTAGGGAAATTGGTAGGACGAGTGGGCCTCTTCTCTTTGGGCCCCTTGTTCTTGGATCCCTTCTCCTTAGATCCCTTTTCCTTCGGCTCCTTCTCCTTCTTATCGATAAGAAATATATTCATCCATTCCTTTGGATGAATATCCTTTCTAGAATGAGTCAAGGAGGTCTCTGAACTCTTGATCTTGTGGAATATTTTCAATAATTCCTGAGCCAAAGTCGGGGTCTTCTCTGAATCATTCCAAGTCACCTTGGGAGGGATAAATTCATCATACATATCACCCAAAATTGGAGCCCCTGAGATCTTTTGTACATCCCACAGACTGATTCCTACTTCTCCATGTGTCAGATGGAAAGAATTGGTTTCTGGGCTCCAATGGCTGAGTATCTCTGGCACAAAGTTATAATTCCTGTAAACATATGTTTGCCAGCCCAGACAGCTTCATATATCGCAACCCCTTTCAAATCCTCAACAAACTCTGCACAGGTTTGTCGCACGCAGTATGCCCATATCCAGTTTGCCTTCAGACCTCCTTTAGGACAGAAGTCCTAGCTCTTATTGCGGCCTTTGGATTGATCCATCTGAGAATTTTAGAAGATTGAGGGATAACAATGTAGTTGCAGCTCAGGCTTATGAGGTTTTAGATCTGGCATACAAGGTCTATGATGCATCATATGGGCCTTCTCCACTATTCCATCATTTAGAAATACTCCTCCACAAGAGATATTTTCTACAGAATAGTTGGTGTAGTTCTGAAACCAAGAAATTGGAAGATAGTTCTTTGCTTCTGGAATGGTAACTTATCGCAGATGACCGTAGCCATACAAAGGCAGATAGATGCTTTGTGGGAAATCAAGATGATACTTCTTCAGGAACTTGGCCAAATCCGGGAGAGTTCTGTCGCAAACGGTATAATAATCATGGCCAATTATTCTCATCATATCATCAACTCGCTTGCTAGACAGTTCATCAGCCGTTCTGATTCTCTTGGGAGCCATTGAATCTGCATAAAAGTTGAATAAATTAACTCTTAAATGGGTTTATTTTTTATAAAATTTGTGAAGAAATTAAAAAAAATGGTAAAGGAATTAAGGTGCACAAGTCTCATTTTGGCATGCAAGTATGGATGTGTCACGCAAGTTTTTGTTACGCAAGTATCACCACGCAAGTCCAAATACCTTGACAGCAGTGCGACAGCGAAGAAATAGTGGAAAAAAGATCAAATTTCACGGCGAAGGGAACTTGCACGGTGAGAGCACGAAATTCTGAAATTCGGTGCTTTGCGTGAGAAATGGCCACGTATATATAGGCCAGGCCTCGAGCCTATGTGCCTAAAAGCCAGCGCGCGCAACCAGCTACACTGAGGCCTGTGCGACTTGCACTTGCGCGATGCCATCTGCGCGCTCAACACTTGCGCACCGAAGTTTCCTTAGTTTTCTTCTTTCCTCAGAGTTACATCCTCATTTCTTTCGGATCCAACTCTGAGGGGGGACTTTAGTTGACACTCCTTTCCGTCAGAGAGTTTAATTAATTAAAAAGGGGAAATACCTTGAACCCAAAGTAATTCATCCTTTGAAGAAACGTCAAAAATTGACAAAGGCTTGAACAAAGGTTCAAATGCACTTGAGTTGTGCAAGTTCCACCAAGGTTGCGCAGGTGACTTGCGTGCCGCATAGGTGACCTGCGCACCGCGCAGGTGACGTGCGCACCCTCTATGAATTTCGCCCAGGGTCTTCTCCAGCCGATAAATACCCCCGGTGGGCCCCCCATTTTGGGGACGAAAAATTCCAGAAACTCAAATTTGAGCTCCCGGCGCCCTAGTCTCTTCTCAAATCTTTCGAACACTTCTAAGGTAATTTCTTACCTAGAAACGGAAGATCTAAAGAGTGGGAGTAAGGCCTAAGTGTTGAAACTCATTAACACTTGTGCGCCTAGGTGGCCAGCCCTTAAGGGAAATGGCCCCACTTGGGCGCCGGCTTACCCCTTCCACACAACTTGCGTGCCTCTCTTCTGTAAGTATCTAGGGGTAATATTAAAGGCTTGAGCCGAGCCTCGCCCAAGTTCTACCCTAAGGATTGACCGTCGTGCAAGTACCCATGTGTCATGCAGGTACATCTGCGCGACCTGAACATGCACACCCACGCAGTACTTGCGCGCCCACGCAGGACTTCCATGCCACCTTCTTTTTGGGTTCTCCTCCTGCCTATTTCACCTATCCTATGTTTATCCACCTATCATTTTCAAGATTAAGCCTTCACAACTCTCTCCAAAGTCATTTATGACATGATTTCTTTGTTGGATTCCTTATCTGAAACGAATTCTGTGGAACATCTATTAAAACCTAGTGATTTACATATCCTCATGTCACTAAGGTCAGATATTTCATTCATTCAACCACATCCTTTAAGATGAGAGAATCCTTAACTTGGGCCTCCTTTTCAGGAGTAAGCCCCAATCCAAGTTCTCATTAATTTGGGCATCCTCCTTAGGATTAAGCCCTATGTTCCTTAACCTGATCCTTCTTTTCAGGAGTAAGCCCGAGTCCAAATTCTCATTAATATTGGGCATCCTCTTTAGGAGTAAGCCCTAGTTATAATTCCCTTAACCTGGGCTTCCTTTTCAAGAGTAATCCCCAATCTTAATTTCTATTAACCAGTCTTAATTTACTTTTGATCTGGGTTTCCTTCTTAGGAGTAAAACCCAATCATAAAGTCTCCTCATAATTTGGGAATCTTCCTCAGGAGTAAGCCCCAAGTTAGAGTATCAAAATCTCCATGAAGTACATATACCTTTATGGACCTTGTTCCTAGGTTTTTTCCCAGAAGTAAATCTTAATCTTCATCTATTTTGGGTAGTCATACATACATAAGCCCCACATCATTGCATATTTCGTGGACCAATTGTCTGGTTTCACCAATACATCTTGTTTCTCACACCGAGCATGACTCACGTGAGCTTAGAGTGTAAAATTAATCATGAAATCTTTCTTGGAGCCATCAATCATGCATAAACATCATACTCCCTCACTCGAACTACATGGGTTCTGATTCCTTTTCCAAAACAAAGGATACATAGGTATCCCATCTATGGGTACGATCCCATCAACGAAATAATCCATGTCCTTCTGAATGAAAATAAACTTCAAGTTCCCCACTTAGTGGCTTTAAAACCAGTATTGTCATCACAATGATCAAGAGCCTTTTATGTATTAAAGGATACCATTGACTAAGAATCTCTAACAAATACAGATGATTATTTATTAATGAAGAACCTCGAATACATATAAAAGATTATCTAAATCTCCTACATATCAATCATTGATTGTCAGATCTAAAGGAAAGATCATTTTATACTTGTTAATGTAATAAGGATCCACGAACATAACTTAAATCTATTAAGAGAGTCCCGGAGTAGACAATAATTCCCCTTAAAAAGGTGTGATGAGTCTGACCTCCCATCCTCTCGACCAATGAAAATTCTTAAGCCTCATCAGTCCACAACTAATGATCACCTACCTTTGGAAAGTAGGTCCAAATGGATATGGAATCATTGAATGTTTCCAGTTCTACAAAAAAACCCGTTAGAAACTGATTGGAATGTTTGAACCTTTAATCAACAAGGTCGTCCCCAATTTCAGAGGAAACAGTGCTGTATAAGGGTGCAACCCAAAAATGTTGTAGACCCATCCCAAAAAAAAATTAGTGTGACTCTCTATTTTTCATGGGGGTCAATGAATTTAGATAAGGCACTGAGCTAGATAACTAAGAATGAAGCCTGACACTAATCTCGAGTAGGGGTGTGGGGGCACATCCTGTGTGGTATGGACCAGTGGGCATAGAGGTAGGATCATTATGAAGGATAAGGATTCATGATGGAAGGGGATTTGTAGAGATTAGGGTATCACAAAGGATGGGTCTTCACAAATTTCAAGGTCTTGTGAAGGGTGGGGATTAGAGGATCTCATTGTATCATGAGGTATGGGGATTCATACAATTGTGATGCATTGTCAAACTCGTGGAGGAACACCATCACGGCTTCATTCACCCGTGAAGGGAGATTTTTGAATCCGTAAATAATTTTTATGAAGGTTAACTTCAAGGCTTCACATGTTCATAAATGGAGATTCATAAATCAAACTTTTATGAGATGGATTTATGAACAGGACTTGCGAACCATATTTGGTGGTCTATCTTCAAACAACTATAATTTATGATCCATAACTCAATTCAGTCACTAAGACCAATAAAATCAATGATAGAAAAATAATATATGATTTTGTACCCAGATCCTCATAACTTGGTTCATTCTCGGATGTGTTTTCTTAGTTCCAACAATTCCCCCCCCCCTCAGAATGGGGTCCAATGAGGACAAGGAGGGTGAGGTGGACGACATTCAGAGGAAATCACTGTGGAAAATGCCTACATTTGGGCATACTCTGTACCGATCATAATGTTATATTGATCACCATAAGAAGTTTACTAACCAGGAATTTCTGGGGAATCAACAAATTTAGGAGTGTCCTAACTAATAGGGGATATGGCTAGATGACGAGGCTCTTTGAACAACCAACTTTCTTCTCCAATATGTGCTAGTGCATAAACAGGGAAATACCATGGGCATTGAAATATACCCAAACAAAGTAAAATTGGGAGTGTGAATCATGGTGCCCAAAATATAGAACAAAAGTGGAGTGGTATGGAAATACAGGAAAACTATTGACCATGTTTGAAACACATCATCTATATTATTATCCTAAGATGGGTATAGACAACTGAGGGTCAACTGTTTTCCATGTTGAAAACAAGGAACCTGTCTCAAATTTTTGTCCAAAGTCTTCCAGAATGTTTTCTCTTAATGATAGGTGTGACTTAGACGGACACCATTCGGTTAGGGGGTCCCTTCAGATGTGGAAGGGGATGAGGATCTAAACATGGGGAATGTGAAGCTTGGAAATGAAGTGGTGGAATGTTTGAATAGATTCCAAAACTATCATAATTACCCAACCATGACTTGGAGAACATTGGGTATGGTCATATCGGTCTAAATAAGGGTCAAAATCATTTTCTTGGGAGAGATAAATATCATATGTCAATCGAAGGCTGAAGAAACATGAGTGATGTGGTATATGATGAGCACCGATGGAAGGGTTCTTAAGAGAAGGCCTAAGTTACCCTAGAATTTTATGTCATGAAAAAATAACAATAAATACATAGTTTTATGTCATATAGTCAAGACATTTGACATGAAATTTAACATCATATGATAAGGATGGGGAATTGTACAGTTTAAATTCAGGTGATCAGAATGCATCTCAAAGTTTAATGTCACATGACTGAGGCGTGGAGTTCTTAGAGATTATGCACTAGTCTGCCCAACATTTCTTCCTCATGTCGGATCAAAAAAAAGTCTCATGTCCATTGAATAGGGTAAAGTTGTAGTTTAGCATCGTGAAAAAGAGGTCGTAGTGAACCAATTTGAATGATACCAATCCAAATGAGGGTGTAGAGGGTGATGGAGGGTAGCGTGAAGGTATTCCCCACACTGAGAACGGAATCTAGGGTAGGTCATATACAGTTTAAGGTCATTTTTCATGGACCAATACTCCTAGTATAAGGTCATAGATTTTGGCCTTATTATAAATAGTATTTGGTCATAATTCTTGTAACAAGGGGGTGTGTAAAAAAAGAATGTGTGTGGATCTTAAAAGGTTGACTGACATGAATGTGGGGGCCTATGAGTCCACATAAATCCACACTAAATACTCTCGAGACAACTTGTACACAGTTTAAAGTTGTGAGTATTCGACCATGAAACATGATGTGGTAAAAGACTGATGTTGTTAAGGGGATACCCTCTTGGATGAGAGTGTTTAATCTTATCATGAATAAATATGAGGAATCCAAAATTTATTTGGGTTAAGGCTATAGTTTAATTCCATGTGTTTAGTATGTAAGTACTTTTTCATCCCGTAATTTTCATATGGGGAATCCTAGTTTAATACAGGGTAAAATCATATCTTATTCAGAGGAATCCTAGACTTTCCTAGGGTATGAATGTAGTTTAACGTCAAGTGTTGAGGATGTTCCTTCCTCATAACAGTCCATTAGATAATTCTAGTCCACTAATGTGTCAATGTAATTAAATTAGGGCTTATACCAGAAATCATTCCTGTGGGGTATTTTTGGGTGATTACACCATATATAACAGATTTTTTTTCTTTGAATCTATAGATGGGACTAGATACAGAAAGTCTAAGAATTACTATATATCCCATAAGAATGGGAATCAATCCACACGTTTTTTGGAGGTGGATGTACAAATTTTAAGTTCATATAGTCTAGACCAAATGTTAGTGGTTTATGGTCATAATGCATGGACCATGAGAAATCAATTTAGATTCATGATGTGTTGACTATAGAAGTGTTTATTCTAAGGGTATTCATGAAACATGAAGAAGATAAACTTGAAATCAATGAGACAAAGGAGGATTGTGTTCCACATAAGTATCATGAAACAAATGACACATAGTTTAAGGTTGTAATTCTTGGACCTATGATATAAGGAAAACAATTTAAAGTCATGATTCTTGGACTTGGACTCCTACTGTATGGTTGTAGAGATTGGACTATAGGGTTTTTTGTATAGATTGACCATATCAGTACACACCCTACTAAAAATCATAATCCCATATGAATAATGCTCAGTGTGGGAAATAATGAGTGGTTAGGGAATTTCCCATACACATGGGAGTGCACGGAAGGGTCGAGGAGATATTGGGTTGATAATTTCCAAGTGACACTGACATGCTTACTTGATGCATGAAACTGAATGAAGGGGTGACACCAAGGCTATTGAAATTACACCAAGAAATAGGGAGGTATAAAAGAGATAGATATAGAATTTCAAGATCTGGATAAAGGGGGTGACTGGTGACTAGGGATCTACTATTGAACTTGTTCAAAACAGAGGGACCACAACTATACTAGTTAAGAAAGGGGTGAGTAGATGTAGGATCAACTATTGACCAGGTTTGAAACATGGCATTCGTGGTTTGTTTTAAAAGATTCATCATGGTGTTAACCTAGGAAGGGAGGTGATCCTTGGATAGACACCATCAATGTTAGGGGGTCATTTGGATTTGAAAGATTATTAAAATACAAACCAAGAAAGACTCTAAGTGTGGAAATGGAATGGGGGAATGTCTATATGGATTTCAACATTTTAGGTTCAATACTACAACACATTTGGACACACCAATAGGTCATATTGGAAAGTGGGATTCAAACTCAGGTTTTGTGATTAGTTTAAGGTCATATTTCATAGATCATGTTTACTAGTTTATGTTCTTAAAACTCAAACCATGAGCTCTTATTTCAAGGTCATAGATTTTGGATTATAGGAAGAATACTAAAAGGGGAGATGCATAGCCTGGAAGAGTCACAAACCTGAAATGAAAGGGGTCCTAGGAGGACCAATTTTACACCATGTATTCCTGAGGAGATCACATATAGTTTAAACATGTGATTATTAGACTAAAGGTGGATATTAGTTTAAGGTCTTAAATATTGGCCCAATAATGGGGATAAGGGGATAAAGGATTTAATGAATTTGTATTGGTCTCAGAGATGAGAAGTCTGAGTATCACTATGTATCCCATAAGGATGGTAATCAATCCATATGTAGTTTTGGAATGTGTGACACATAGTTTAAGTTCATACAGTCTTGACCATGACAAACGGTTTAATGTCATGTTTCTTAGACTATAGGGTAAAGTTTCATGTCAAGGGTATATATATGGAAATAAAGAGGTAAACCCCTAATGTGAATAGATACAAGGAGGATCATGTACCAAATACACACATTAAAAGTCTAGGTATCACTATGTATCCCATAAGGATGGAATTCAACCCACATGTAATTATATAACACTACATGGAAAGTGACCAATGTTGGTAGGGGTGATCCTCTCTGGTGAGAAAATTAAGGTATCCCAGGTTTTTTGTGGGGAATACCATGTTCTAAGTATGGGGTAAAGTTATTTAACCATCCCATACTTATCATATGAAGAATGATGATTCAAAATGGGATAAACATAATATCTTGTGTGATATTTAAGAGGCATCCCAGATTTAGGTGGGGTAAGGCATTTGTTGATTATTTTTGTTCATCCTTTATTCACCATAAAAAGCATAATGATTTGATATATGGTAAGATCATCACTTGTTCAAATGAATCTAAAACTTTTCTAGGTTAAGTCTGGAGTTCAACATCATGAATTGAGGATGTTGGGATTTTTTATTTAATGTTGTACAACTTGTATTGTAGGGGCAGTAAATAGTTTAAGGTCATAATGATTGTACCATAGAGAGGGGATTCTCGCAAAAATATAGGTATCATGGAGGAGTGAAAAACCTAGTGTGAATTAAGGCCTAGTATATCCCGCACCACACCTCTTGTTACTGGGAAGACTTTCACATAGTTTAAAGTCGTGATGCTTGGACTTGTGCTCCTGATTTAATTTCATGGAGCTCGAGACCATGGGAGAAGTTTTCCAAAATATATGTGTATGGCGTGATAGGTAAAACACCATGTAAATGTGGAACAAGGAGTCCCATGTCACACAAAATACTCCCAAGATTGGCACATATTTTAATGTCTTTATTCTTATACCTGATCTTCTAGTTTAGGGTTATAGAGTTTATACCATGTAGTGATTATATCATATGGATATGAGTACTGTAGAGGAGTGAAAAAACTGATTTGAATGAGGCACTAGGAAGCCCAATTCAACACAGAAAAAATTATTGATATAACCCTATTATAGTTTAAAGTTATGATTCTTGGACACGGACTCCTAATTTAAGGTCATAGAGTCTGGACCATGGTGATTAGTTTAAGGTATTACTGCCTGGACTGAAAATTTATACAGCTTGACCACATGGGTACACATCCTACCATGACTTATAAGACCATGTTATCTATGATTAGAGTTAGTATCAAGCTGTGGTGATTATTTTTCTAACACATGGAAGTGCATAGTAGGGGGAAGGATATTTTGAGTTAATTATGTCCCAAAAACACTACCCTACTTACTCAATACACACAAATGCATAGAGGGGTAATAAAAAGGGTGTTGGAGTTCCACCAAAACATAAGGAGGTGCAATGTGTGAATCACTGCACCTGATATCTAGAACACAATGAGGTTAGTGTAAATATGGATGAAAACTATTGAACCTATTTGAAATACATAATCCATATCAGGTTACCTAGGATGGGGATAGATAAATGATAATTGACCATTTAACCTGTTCAAAATGTGGGACCTATCTCGAAATGTCTTCTAGGGTTTTCACCCAATATGGTATATGAGCCATTTTTTTAGGAACTATGCTATTAAAGGGTCCAATCAGACATGATAGAGGATGAGGATCTAGATAAAGGGACATGTGAAGCATGTAAATGGATCAGTAGAATGTCCATGTGGATCCCAACACCATAGGTTTATGTCATAGTGAATTTTAACACATCAATGGGGAATATTGGATAGAGGGAGTTGAACCCATTCTCAAGGAAGTGGGTCCTGAGGTAGTTATTTAATGTGTAATAGTATCATATTGGTGTTTAATATAGATTTCTATCTTATATGATGATCATGGAATTAAATAATATTAGATCATGTGATGGGGATGTGGAATCATCTCATAATTATCATATAAGGTATCCTATGTTCTATACATAGGTTAAGGCTACAATTTAATGTCGTGTTATGAGGAATATGGACACATAGTTTAACATCATATAGTAAGGACATTGCATCACATAGTGTAATTTTATGTTATTAGGATGAGTGGTGGATATCATTTAACATCACATAGGTTTGACCATGGTTGTTGCAGTTTTTGGTCACGTAGCTTTGACCAAAATGTTGTACAGTTTAATGTCATGTGACCAAGATTTTGTCCCACAATTTAATTTCATATAACCAAGATGATGGTTATAATACATTTTAACATATTATAACTAGGATACTTGGCCATAAAGATTGTGTCGCTAGAGGGGTGGTCATCTCCACCCCATTTTGTTGGTTTTGGGTACTTTTGGATCAGAAGGAATCCATACATGGTATTGCACTAAAATTTCCCCAGTGTACATGTATATATTCTCCCAGTGAGATATGGTCTTTTTTCATAAGTAACATTTTACGAGTTAGTGTTAGGGTCGCAGGGAGGATTTCTACAGTTTCTAATTGAACGAGAAGTAGGGAGAGTAAACCTAACGTGACTTATAGAAATTTGGGGTCTCGATTTTAGTTATATAAAATCATTTCCTCATGTAGTGGTTGGTATGATATGGAGTTCCCCAAAGATGGAATAATCCACCTAAGCTATTTGATAGATGATTATTGTGGCATGAATGATAGGCTTACCCCGGTGTCATTTTGGTACCTTGAGAGTGATGACTCTTAACCAGGTGGATGGGGTGATAGTGACGAGGAGGCATGGAAGCCTAAAACATTGGTATGATAAGGATATGGTTCCTGAGAGGTATGGAATCATGGATCATTGGTATGATGGGGTGATGGAATCCTATTGGCATGGAATCCTGTAGTAGAGATTATATGGGATGATGGATCCTTAGAGGCATGGAATCCTGGATCATCGGCATGATGAGGTGATGGATCCCAAGAGGCATGGAATCCTAGAGAATCGATATGATATGGAAATGGTGATCAGGAGGCATAGAAGCCCGGATAGTTGGTATTATGGGGTGACGGAGACTAGGAGGCATGGATCCCTAGAGCATTAGTTCAACGGGGTGATGGCGCCTAGGAGGAATCAAATCCTAGGAGTGTCGATTCGACGGGGTGATTGTGACCAGGAGGCATGGAATCCCAGATCATCGATACAACAGGGAGATGCAGCACGAGAGGCATGGAAGCCTGAATTGTCTATTCAATGTAGCGATTGTGCCCATAAGGTTTTTAATCCAATATAACTTTGGTTTGATGGGGTGATGGTTCTTGGAAGGCATGGAAGATAGTATTTTTTGTATGATGTGGTGATTGAGCCTGGGAGGCATGAAATCCTAGATAGTTAGTAAAATAGAGAGATTAAGCCCAAGAGGATGGAAGCTTGGAGCATAGGTTTGATGGGGTGGTGGCTAATTGAAGCTGTGGAATCCTGGGAGAGTCAGTATGATGGGGTGATGGCACTAAGGAGGAATGTAATCTGAGGAGTGTCGGTTCGATGAGTTGATTGCACTAAGGAGTCGGGGAATCCTAGAATGTTAGTTTGATGATGTGATGGTTCTCAAGAAGTTTGAATGCCTGGATCATCAATATAATGGGTCGTTGAAGCCTAGGAGGTACGTAGGCATGGATCGTCGTTACGATGGGGAGATGAATCACAGGAGTTGTGGAAGTCTGGATCATTAGTTCGACATGGTTATGACACCTGGGAAGCATAGAAGCCTAGAAGCTTTGATATGACGGGCGATGGGCCTCGAGGGGCATGGAAGCCTGTAGCTTTCGTTTAACGGGGTGATATCACCTAGGAGGCATGAAATCTTTGTAGTGTTGATTCGATGGGGTGATTGCACCTATGAGGCCTGGAATTCATAATAATTGGTTCGACAGGGTGATGGTGCTCAGGAGACGTGGAAGCCTGGATCCTCGGTATGATAGGGCGATGGAGTCTGGGAGGAATGGAATCCAAGAACTTTAGTATGATAGGGTGATGGAACCCATTAGGTATGGAATCCTAAAGGATCGGTAAAATAGGGCAATGGAGCCCAGGAGGGTTGGAATTCTGTCTCCTTGAAATGTCAAGGTGAGGGAGCCCTAGGTCTATGGATGCCTATCTCATCAAAATATCGACTTGATTCCACTAAGGATTTGTGGATTCCAATATCACCGAAATTTCTAGGTGATAGATATCAGGAGATTTGTGTCCCTATTTCATTGGTATCACACAATGCAAAGAAACCAGAGTTGGGAAATGATCAACCTGTCCCTGATACAAGAGATGATGAGCCTTTATGCCCTGGTATGGTTTATCAGAGAAAGGAATGTCTTTGACATGGGGATAAAATAGCATCTCGTCTTTTTATAACTTAAACATTCATTTCGTTACATGGAATTGAGGATCTTTAAGGTTTAATGTCTTGGAAACAAGGAACATAAAACATGAAAACAACATAAAACATTCTTCTTAAACACTTGAAAGTATTCTCTTTTAGTTCATCCTAGGTTCATTATTGCATCTCATAACCTGGGGACATACATCAAAAGAAAGGGTGAGCAGAAGGCCCAGTAATGGAAACAAGAGAAACATTTTACATGTGAACTTGAGATACTTCAATAAGGACATGAAAAGAACTTTAAGGCATGAGAAAAAAATCATGAGATACATCATAATAAAAATAACATTTTTCATAACATGAAGATGTGGCTGAAACATTTAATATTGAAAAACATTTCGTTTCACCAAGGTCCATCCCCAAGGTGTCATTAAAAATTACCAAGGTTATTCACCAAGGTATCAGTCTAAAAAGTCATCTCTAGAGATTAAGTCTTTACCCAATGCATTGGAGCGCTATCTGGGCGCACCATTGACATGTATTTATTATCATGTGATCCACATATATCAGCATCAATCATTTCACAAACAACCCATATAGCATAAAATAAATGAGTTTCATTTCATAATCATAACGTTTTAAAAACTGCTTTAAAGACATGATTTTTATGTCACTTTAAACCCACGGAAAAGGGAAAGCGGTTTCATGTATGTAAATCCCAGAATTTAAAATAGAAAATTTTGAAATATATGTGAATACCCCGGTAGAAATAATAGCTTTGAGTGTTCACTTAATAACATAAAATAATTTTGAGAAGAAGAGAGAGACATTTTGAGACGAAAATTCTGCAGCATAATGGCTACGTTACAGGGTTTTAGAAAACCTTAAAAAGAGAGGGGACATGGGTCACCCACTCATAAATGATCTATATAAATATTATAGGGACATAATATAAAGGATATGATTCATGGTAATGAAATTTTAAGGACATACCATTTTAAATGAAAAACATGGAAGTAAGACAGAAATAAGATTTCTCTTATAAAAATTCGGCAGCCTAACGGTGTCACTTAAACTTCAATAAAAATGAATTGACAAGATGAAATAGAATCTCTCATCATATGATCATAAAAGATCAGTTTGATATATGTAGATATCATACCCCAAAATAATAAAAAGGAACTTGAAAGACTTGACATGAAAATAGAACTTGAAAAATGAGAAGGGTGAAAGAATCCCTTAAAAATTCGGCAGCCTAACAGCGTCACTTAAACTTCAATAAAAATGATTTGACAAGATCACATAGGGTCTCTCATAATATGATCATAAGAGATCAGTATGATAGATATAGAGATCATACCCCAACATAATAAAAAGGAACTTGAAAGACTTGACATGAAAATCGAACATGAAAAATGAGAAGGGTGAAAGAATCCCTTAAAAATTCGGCAGCCTAACGGCGTCACTTAAACTTTCATAAAACGAAATGATGAGAGTAAGAGGGGGTATCTCATCATATAAACATGAAAAGGGCAGTAATAGGAATATAAAATAACATCCTCTCACATAAGAACATGGAGCATAAAAGAAATGACATAAAAGAGATTACATGAAAAGAAAGAGAGAGGTCGGATCCCTTACCTTAAAACGTAACTCTTAAAACTCAAAGGTTTGGACCTTGAGGGCTTGGGGGCACCTTGAGAGGACTCCTTGGGAGGTAAGGAGACCATAAATTAGTTGGGGGAGAGTTGTGAGTGAAAACTAAAGGAAAAGGGTGGGTATTTATAGGGAAAGTGAGGGGACAAGGCATTAATGGCCAAGGGACACCTCACAAGTGCTTTTCTCAAAACCATGTGCTCTCCCATGGCATTTACAATGGAGTTAGGACACATGGGGCCCCCAAAACAATAATTCATCACCCTTGGCCGGCCAGCCCTTAATATATCTCATGAAATCATCATGACACAATTATGATGTCATTAAACATACTGAAACCCTAAAACTGCTTTTTTTACTACTCACTGAAAATTCATCTTTCTCAGAAAAATCCCAAAATTTCACCTTAATCAAATATCGACGCTCTGATTACCAATATGAACTCCATTTTATAAAAATAATTTCTAAATATTTTTAATTTAATTTTTAAATAAAAACACTATTCACCGAAAATTAGTTTTTTCAGAAAAAACCCCAAAAATTACCATAACATAATATCGATGCTCTGAGTTCAAAAATAATGTCCTTTTTATAAAAATAATTTTCTAATTATTTTTAATTAAATTTTTAATTAAAAAATACTATTCACCCGAAAAAACTAATACTTGACTAATAATTTATGAAACCGTTATTTACCCATTTTATTGAATCACATTACTTAATCTAGGTGTCTAAATTATATTAAAACTTTCTTTGAGTGAAATTACTAATCCATTTGGTCACATTACTAATCCTAAGCGTAAAATCACTATTCATAATTTACTATTCATCAAAAATTAAGTTGATCTTATTAGACTCCAAATTCCTTACTGAACACTTTTGCAGAAGAGTGTTTTTTGAAAATCATTACACATCATTAATTATTTAGGGTTTACATAAATATTTTAAAATATCTTTTTTTTTTCAAAATTCATCAATAAAATACATCCTAAAATTATCAAAACATTTAAAATTTCACAAACATCACTAATGGAAGAAATCTCAATTCATTCATCCCAAAGTATTACACAAAGAAGCTAGGGTCTCGTCACATAGCCCCTTATAACACCGGCATATGACCAAAGTGTAAGGTGTGCTATGGTGAGAGAATCTGAGGGAGGCTCAGATAACATTGCCCTAGTAGTAATCTCTACTAACATGAACTTCTCCCGTAGGTGTTTCCGTTCAAGCTTGACACGCTGGAGTTCGGCTTGGGCTTGGTCCAAAGTGAAGCCCAAAGATGCCACCTCCTTCCCAAGCTCTGATAAGTAGGCATTATAAGGTTCGAGTCTACTGGATGAATCCATCGACTCCTCTTTCTGCATTAACCAATAACACCTCTATTAAATCATTTAAGAGTAAGTTAATACAATACTCAAAAATATTGGGACGTTACATTCTTCCCCCCTTAAGAAATTTTATCCCTGAAATTTATACTTGAGGCCTAGTCGAAAAGGTGAGGGTACTTTTGCTTCATCGTTTACTCAGGCTCCCAAGTCGCTTCTTCATATTTATGATTCCTCCACAACACATTCACAAGGTGGGTAGTCTTGTTTCGTAGAACCTTGTCTCTACGGTCTAAGATCTTCATTGGCCACTCCTCATAAGAGAGGTCATGTTCTAGTTGTACCACCTCTGGGTTTAGTACATGCGAAGGGTTGGGTATGTACTTCCTCAAAAGAGATACATAGAAGACATTGTGAACTTGAGCTAGGTTCGGTGGAAGTGCTAGACGATAGGCCACTGCTCCTATGCGATCAAGGATTTCATAGGGGCCAATGTACCTAGGGATGAGCTTCCCTTTCTTCCCAAACCGCATGACTCTATTCCATGGAGAAATTCGATGGAAGACTTTGTCACCAACACCAAACTCTAAGTCCCTTCGACGATTGTCAGCATAGCTCTTCTGCCGACTCTGAGCAGCCTTTATGTGTTGTTGGATGGCTTGAACCTGTTCTGTCATCTATTGCACAAGATCAGGTCCAAGAAGCTTTCTCTCACTAGTTCCACCCCAACAAGTAGGAGTTCTATATTGCTTTCCATACAAAGCTTCATAGGGTTCCATCTGAATACTCGAATGGAAGCTGTTTTTATAGGATAACTCAACTAATGGGAGGTGTTGATCCCATCCACCTTTAAATTCCATTGAGCATAATCTCAGCATGTCTTTGAGTGTCTGAATAGTCCTTTCAGATTGGCCATCAGTTTGAGGATGATAGGTCGTACTAAAATTCAATTCAGCATTCAGAGCATGTTGAAGACTTCTCCAGAATTTTGATGTGAATCTTGGATCACGATCAGACAAGATGTATAGTGGTACCCCATGCAGCCTTACAACTTCCTTCACATATATCTTGGAAAGCTGATACAGAGATAAATCTTCCGGAATAGAGATAAAATGGGCTGTCTTGGTGAGATGGTCCACAATAACCCATATCGTATTGTTTTCTATGGATGTTTTCAGGAGACCAGTTACAAAGTCCATAGTGATATTATCCCACTTCCATACTGTTATGGGCAGCGGTTGTAATACCCCCTTATGAAGTTGTCGTTATTCCTTTACTTGCTGACACACCAGGCACCTAGTAGTGTAATCATCAATCTCCCTCTTCATGTTATCCCACAAATAATGATCATGAAGGTCTCTATACATTTTAGTGCTTCCTGGATGTATAGAGAAAGTAGAGCTATGAGCTTCATCCATTAGTTCTTTCTTTATCTCCGGAATAGATAGAACACATAGTCTTGTACGAAATTTCAATACACCTTCTTGGTCAATATTGAAATCAGGGAACTTCCCATATTTTACAGCCTCCAACTTCTCTTGCAGCAAAGGATCTTCTTTTTGATTCTTCTTGATCTTCTCTAGTAATGAAGGTTGGGAAATAATTTGGGATAGGGTTGATGATGTCCATTTCCTTATAATTCTGATGTCCAGTTTTACTAGATCTTTAATCAAGGGATCTCCTAGTATCCTTATTGTTTCCAAAACAACAGGGTCTTTCCTGCTTAACGCATCCGCAACTTTATTTGGTCTTCCAGGGTGATAATGAATTGAACAATTATAGTCTTTAATAAGCTCCAACCATCTCCTTTGTCTCATGTTCAATTCTTTCTCTGTGAAAATATACTTTAGACTTTGGTGGTCAGTGTATATATCACATTTATCCCCATAAAGATAGTGCCTCCATATCTTTAAACAACTATTGCCAGCTCTAGATCATGCGTAGGATAATTCTGCTCATGAATCCTCAACTTTCGAGATGCATAAGCAATTACCTTGTCATTTTACATGAGGACGCACCCAAGCCCTTTCAGAGATGCATCGCTAAAAATAACGAATCCTTCTCCGATAGAGGGTAGTGTTAACACATGTGCAGTAACCAATCTCTTCTTCATCTCTTAGAAACTTTCCTCGCATTCCTTTGTCTAGATGAACTTAACCCCTTTTCGAGTCAACTTGGTTAGTGGATTAGAAAGCCGTGAAAAGTTTTTCAAAAACCTCCTATAATATCCCGCTAAACCAAGGAAACTACGAATCTCAGTTAATATTGTGGGTTGAGGCCACTCCTCCACAACCATTGTCTTTTCAGGGTCAACCGAGATTCCTTCATTGGTTACGATTTTCCCAAAGAAAGCCACTTGTTGTAACCAAAACTCACACTTGATGAACTTTCCAAAGAGCCTCTCCTTCCACAGAGTTTTCAAAATAACCCTCAGATGATCTTCATGCTCCTCACGACTTTTTGAATATATAAAAATATCATCAATAAAAACTACCACAATGTTATCAAGGTAGTCCTTAAAGACTCTATTCATCAAATCCATGAAAATAGCAGGAGCATTAGTCAAGCCGAAGGGCATAACAGTAAACTCATAATGCCCATATCTTGATCGGAAGGCAGTCTTTGGAATATCTTCCTTCTTCACCCTCAGTTGATGATAACCAGATCGAAGGTCAATCTTAGAGAAGAATTGAGCCCCACGAAGTTGGTCAAATAAATCATCATTTCTTGGAAGAGGGTATCTATTCTTCACTGTGATCCCATTCAGTTCTCTATAATCAATGCATAGCCGCATTGATCCATCCTTCTTCTTCACAAAGATAACTGGTTCTCCCCAAGGAGATACACTCAGTCGGATAAACCCCTTCTCCAACAAGTCTTGGAGTTGTTTCTTTAACTCTTCTACCTCCACATTTTCCATTCTATATGGGGTCTTTGATATCGGTTGTGATCCAGGTACGAGTTCAATGGAGAACTCTACCTCTCTTTCTGGGGGAGGTCCAGGTAACTCCTCAGGAAATACATCCAGGTATTCCTGAACAATTGAAACATCTTCTATCTGTATACTCCCTTTTCCTTATTCGTCATCACCAATTAACTCCATAAATAAAGCTATCGGAGGTGCTTCTAGATAGGGATCAAATTGGGATATCTCTCCTTGGAAGATAACTGTAGGTCGTTTATTCAAGACTACTGAGATTTCCTTACTTTTGCATTTGATCTTAGCATTATACTTTGAGAGCCAGTCCATCCCTAGTATAATGTCAAATTCCAACATGGGAATGACTCCTAGATTTGCGATAAGATTGTGCTCACTAAAGTAAACACTAGAGTCTCTAAACACTGTTGATTCATGGATAATCCCACTAGGAGTCTTGACTGATAACTCTACCTCAAGCAGTTCTGGGATTGATTCTATATTCTTTGCAAACTTGGAGGAAATAAAGGAATGCGTAGAACTAGAATCAAACAAAGTAGTTTCTAGTTTTGAGAGGACAACAAGATTACCTGCTACCACGTCATTCGGAGCTTCAACTTCAGTTGTTGTGATAGAAAAAGCACGACCTTGCTCCCCTGGCCTTTTCTGAGGTTGATGGTGATTCCCCTCCACTGCCCTTGGATTTGGATAGAGATTAGCATAGTGCCCAAGCTGTCCACACTTGAAGCAATGGACTTCGGGTAAGGCCATAACCATCTTTCCTCTGTCGTTAGTGTTGGGGAGTTGAGGCTTCACCTCACTACGACAATTCCGAGCAATATGGCCTCCTCTTCCACACTTGTAGCACTTTCCACTTCCGACTAAGCAGTTCCCCGGATGCTTCTTCCCACATTTATTGCATGTGGTAAGTTACATTTGCTTTCCACCTCTTCCCTAATCAAAAGTATTCCCTAAACTGGGATCCAACGATCTCTTCTTGTCATTTTATTTATGAGACCACTGTGTCTCACCAAACTCTAGCTCGACTTTCATTGCACTCCGCACGATCTCCTCGTAGCTATAGTAGTCCCGGTTGGCTAAATTCTTCCGCAGATGAGGTCTCAGTCCACCAAAAAATCTATCAACCTTCCCACTTGATCCATGACAATGATAGAGGTATATCGTGAAAGTTGGGTGAAGTTCATCTCATAGCTTCCGACAGATTCGTTCTCCTTCTGCTTCAGCTCGAGAAACTCTTTCTCTATTCTCATTCTCATGGAACGAGGGAAATACTTATTAAAGAATATTCCCCAGAACTCTTCCCACTCCATAAATTCCATCTCTCCTCTAGGCTTCTTGTTTTTGACCAGTGACCACCACTGGTCAGCTTCTCCCTCTAGGCGGTAAACAGCAAGGGTGACTTTTTCTTGTTCCGAACAAAGGAGTACAGAAAAGAACTTTTCAACGGAGCTTATCCATTGTTCCGCAACCAAAGGTCAGTAGATCCACTGAATGATGGTGGTCGTTGACGCATGAAGGACTCAACAGAATGTTGTTCCCTTCGTGGTGAGAGCGGCCTCTCAGCTTGATTCAAGTTATTACTCATAACTTGAGTCAGTTGGTTCATCATTCGCATGAATGTTTCCATTACGGCTTCCATCGGAGGGCCGTCAGCACATGGTGTGTTGCGGTCACCATCTTCACGGTTCCTCCTATTGCCCGCCATTTTCTAAAAGAATAAAACTTTAGTGAGAAACTTATTTTATTTATGAATCTTTTAACTAAGACTTCATTCTTAGAAAATTACATTTCTCTATAATTCCTTCATAATGATTCATAAAAATCTTGTGATTAACCAAACATATCCCCCAAGAGTGTCGTAACCAAGAGTGCAGCAAGGCCCATTATCGTGCACCAGTTCCCATTCGAGTCTAGCTCAAAGCGGTGTTTTCGGGTTTTACCCCTATGTACATCTATGCCAGAGCCGCCTCTACCTGCTCGTATCCAGACAGGGATGTATTTGTTTGATAAACCACTTACTCAATACTTACCAAAATACCAGGAAGTTTTCCTATATTTAAACTTTTCTATAGGGTTATTACTAAAGTTTTTATATCCCAATTTCCACAAATAACTAAACCATCCTTTGATACCAACAATAGAATCCCATCTTTTTATAACATAAACATTCATTTCATTACACGGAACTGAGGATCTTTAAGGATTAGTGTCTTGGAAACAAGGAACATAAAACATGAAAACAACATAAAACATTCTTCTTAAACACTTGAAAGGATTCTCCTTAAGTTCATCATAGGTTCATTACTGCATCTCATAACCTGGGGACATACATCAAAAGAAAGGGTGAGTAGAAGGCCCTGTAAGGGAAACAAGAGAAACATTTTACATGTGAACTTGAGATACTTCAATAAGGACATGAAAAGAACTTTAAGGCATGAGAAAAAAATCATGAGATACATCATAATAAAAATAACATTTTTCACAACTTGAAGATGTGGCTGCAACATTTAATATTGACAATCATTTCATTTCACCAAGGTCCATCCCCAAGATGTCATTAAAAATTACCAAGGTTATTCACCAAGGTATCAGTCTAAAAAGTCATCTCTAGAGATTAAGTCTTTACCCAATGCATTGGAGCGCTATCTGGGCACACCCTTGACATGTCTTTATTTTCATGTGAGCCACATATATCATCATCAATCATTTCATAAACAACCCATATAGCATAAAAGAAATGGGTTTCATTTCATAATCATAACATTTTAAAAACTGCTTTAAAGACATGGTCTTTATGTCACATTAAACCCACAGAAAAGGGAAAGCGGGTTTCATGTATGTAAATCCCAGAATTTAAAATAGAAAATTTTGATATATATGTGAATACCCCTATATAAATAAGAGATTTTAGTATATACTTAATAACATAAAATAATTTTGAGAAAAAGAGAGAGACATTTTGAGACGAAAATTCTACAGCATAACGGCTACGTTAAAGGGTTTTAGAAAACGTTGAAAAGAGAAGGGACATGGGTCACCCACTCATAAATGATCTATAAAAATAGTATAGGGACAGAATATAAAGGATTTGATTCATTGTAATGAAATTTTAAGGACATACCATTTGAAATGAAAAACATGGAATTAAGACAGAAATAATATTTCTCTTATAAAAATTTGGCAACCTAACAGTGTCACTTAAACTTCAATAAAAATGAATTGACAAGATCAAATAGGGTCTCTCATCATATGATCATAAAAGATCAGTATGACAGATGTAGAGATCATACCCCAACATAATAAAAAGGAACTTGAAAGACTTGACATGAAAATAGAACTTGAAAAATGAGAAGGGTGAAAGAATCCCTTAAAAATTCGGCAGCCTAACAGCGTCACTTAAACTTCAATAAAAATGATTTGACAAGAAAAAATAGGGTCTCTCATAATATTATCATAAGATATCAGTATTATAGATATAGAGATCATACCCCAACATAATAAAAAGGAACTTGAAAGACTTGACATGAAAATCGAACTTGAAAAATGAGAAGGGTGAAAGAATCCCTTAAACATTCGGCAGCCTAACGACATCACTTAAACATTCATAAAACGAAATGATGAGAGTAAGAGGGGGTATCTCATCATATAAACATGAAAAGGGCAGTAATAGGAATATAAAATAACATCCTCTCACATAAGAACATGGAGCATAAAAGAAATGACATAAAAGAGATTACATGAAAAGAAAGAGAGAGGTCGGATCCCTTACCTTAAAACGTAACTCTTAAAACTCAAAGGTTTGGACCTTGAGGGCTTGGGGGCACCTTGAGAGGACTCCTTGGGAGGTAAGGAGACCATAAATTAGTTGGGGGAGAGTTGTGAGTGAAAACTAAAGGAAAAGGGTGGGTATTTATAGGGAAAGTGAGGGGACAAGGCATTAATGGCCAAGGGACACCTCACAAGTGCTTTTCTCAAAACCATGTGCTCTCCCATGGAATTTACCATGGAGTTAGGACACATGGGGCCCCCAAAACAATAATTCATCACCCTTGGCCGGCCAGCCCTTAATATATCTCATGAAATCATCATGACACAATTATGATGTCATTAAACATACTGAAACCCTAAAACTGCTTTTTTTACTACTCACTGAAAATTCATCTTTCTCAGAAAAATCCCAAAATTTCACCTTAATCAAATATCGACGCTCTGATTACCAATATGAACTCCATTTTATAAAAATAATTTCTAAATATTTTTAATTTAATTTTTAAATAAAAACACTATTCACCGAAAATTAGTTTTTTCAGAAAAAACCCCAAAAATTACCATAACATAATATCGATGCTCTGAGTTCAAAAATAATGTCCTTTTTATAAAAATAATTTTCTAATTATTTTTAATTAAATTTTTAATTAAAAAATACTATTCACCCGAAAAAACTAATACTTGACTAATAATTTATGAAACCGTTATTTACCCATTTTATTGAATCACATTACTTAATCTAGGTGTCTAAATTATATTAAAACTTTCTTTGAGTGAAATTACTAATCCATTTGGTCACATTACTAATCCTAAGCGTAAAATCACTATTCATAATTTACTATTCATCAAAAATTAAGTTGATCTTATTAGACTCCAAATTCCTTACTGAACACTTTTGCAGAAGAGTGTTTTTTGAAAATCATTACACATCATTAATTATTTAGGGTTTACATAAATATTTTAAAATATCTTTTTTTTTCAAAATTCATCAATAAAATACATCCTAAAATTATCAAAACATTTAAAATTTCACAAACATCACTAATGGAAGAAATCTCAATTCATTCATCCCAAAGTATTACACAAAGAAGCTAGGGTCTCGTCACATAGCCCCTTATAACACCGGCATATGACCAAAGTGTAAGGTGTGCTATGGTGAGAGAATCTGAGGGAGGCTCAGATAACATTGCCCTAGTAGTAATCTCTACTCACATGAACTTCTCCCGTAGGTGTTTCCGTTCAAGCTTGACACGCTGGAGTTCGGCTTGGGCTTGGTCCAAAGTGAAGCCCAAAGATGCCACCTCCTTCCCAAGCTCTGATAAGTAGGCATTATAAGGTTCGAGTCTACTGGATGAATCCATCGACTCCTCTTTCTGCATTAACCAATAACACCTCTATTAAATCATTTAAGAGTAAGTTAATACAATACTCAAAAATATTGGGACGTTACATTCTTCCCCCCTTAAGAAATTTTATCCCTGAAATTTATACTTGAGACCTAGTCGAAAAGGTGAGGGTACTTTTGCTTCATCGTTTACTCAGGCTCCCAAGTCGCTTCTTCATATTTATGATTCCTCCACAACACATTCACAAGGTGGGTAGTCTTGTTTCGTAGAACCTTGTCTCTACGGTCTAAGATCTTCATTGGCCACTCCTCATAAGAGAGGTCATGTTCTAGTTGTACCACCTCTGGGTTTAGTACATGCGAAGGGTTGGGTATGTACTTCCTCAAAAGAGATACATAGAAGACATTGTGAACTTGAGCTAGGTTCGGTGGAAGTGCTAGACGATAGGCCACTGCTCCTATGCGATCAAGGATTTCATAGGGGCCAATGTACCTAGGGATGAGCTTCCCTTTCTTCCCAAACCGCATGACTCTATTCCATGGAGAAATTCGATGGAAGACTTTGTCACCAACACCAAACTCTAAGTCCCTTCGACGATTGTCAGCATAGCTCTTCTGCCGACTCTGAGCAGCCTTTATGTGTTGTTGGATGGCTTGAACCTGTTCTGTCATCTATTGCACAAGATCAGGTCCAAGAAGCTTTCTCTCACTAGTTCCACCCCAACAAGTAGGAGTTCTATATCGCTTTCCATACAAAGCTTCATAGGGTTCCATCTGAATACTCGAATGGAAGCTGTTTTTATAGGATAACTCAACTAATGGGAGGTGTTGATCCCATCCACCTTTAAATTCCATTGAGCATAATCTCAGCATGTCTTTGAGTGTCTGAATAGTCCTTTCAGATTGGCCATCAGTTTGAGGATGATAGGTCGTACTAAAATTCAATTCAGTATTCAGAGCATGTTGAAGACTTCTCCAGAATTTTGATGTGAATCTTGGATCACGATCAGACAAGATGTATAGTGGTACCCCATGCAGCCTTACAACTTCCTTCACATATATCTTGGAAAGCTGATACAGTGATAAATCTTCCGGAATAGAGATAAAATGGGCTGTCTTGGTGAGATGGTCCACAATAACCCATATCGTATTGTTTTCTTTGGATGTTTTCAGGAGACCAGTTACAAAGTCCATAGTGATATTATCCCACTTCCATACTGGTATGGGCAGCGGTTGTAATACCCCCTTAGGAAGTTGTCGTTATTCCTTTACTTGCTGACACACCAGGCACCTAGTAGTGTAATCATCAATCTCCCTCTTCATGTTATCCCACAAATAATGATCACGAAGGTCTCTATACATTTTAGTGATTCCTGGATGTATAGAGAAAGTAGAGCTATGAGCTTCATCCATTAGTTCTTTCTTTATATCCGGAATAGATAGAACACATAGTCTTGTACTAAATTTCAATACACCTTCTTGGTCAATATTGAAATCAGGGAACTTCCCATATTTTACAGCCTCCAACTTCTCTTGCAGCAAAGGATCTTCTTTTTGATTCTTCTTGATCTTCTCTAGTAATGAAGGTTGGGAAATAATTTGGGATAGGGTTGATGATGTCCATTTCCTTATAATTCCGATGTCCAGTTTTACTAGATCTTTAATCAAGGGATCTCCTAGTATCCTTATTGTTTCCAAAACAACAGGGTCTTTCCTGCTTAACGCATCCGCAACTTTATTTGGTCTTCCAGGGTGATAATGAATTGAACAATTATAGTCTTTAATAAGCTCCAACCATCTCCTTTGTCTCATGTTCAATTCTTTCTGTGTGAAAATATACTTTAGACTTTGGTGGTCAGTGTATATATCACATTTATCCCCATAAAGATAGTGCCTCCATGTCTTTAAACAACTACTGCCAGCTCTAGATCATACGTAGGATAATTCTGCTCATGAATCTTCAACTTTCGAGATGCATAAGCAATTACCTTGTCATTTTACATGAGGACGCACCCAAGCCCTTTCAGAGATGCATCGCTAAAAATAACGAATCCTTCTCCGATAGAGGGTAGTGTTAACACATGTGCAGTAACCAATCTCTTCTTCATCTCTTAGAAACTTTCCTCGCATTCCTTTGTCTAGATGAACTTAACCCCTTTTCGAGTCAACTTGGTTAGTGGATTAGAAAGCCGTGAAAAGTTTTTCAAAAACCTCCTATAATATCCCGCTAAACCAAGGAAACTACGAATCTCAGTTAATATTGTGGGTTGAGGCCACTCCTCCACAACCATTGTCTTTGCAGGGTCAACCGAGATTCCTTCATTGGTTACGATTTTCCCCAAGAAAGCCACTTGTTGTAACCAAAACTCACACTTGATGAACTTTCCAAAGAGCCTCTCCTTCCACAGAGTTTTCAAAATAACCCTCAGATGATCTTCATGCTCCTCACGACTTTTTGAATATATAAAAATATCATCAATAAAAACTACCACAATGTTATCAAGGTAGTCCTTAAAGACTCTATTCATCAAATCCATGAAAATAGCAGGAGCATTAGTCAAGCCGGAAGGGCATAAAAGTAAACTCATAATGCCCATATCTTGATCGGAAGGCAGTCTTTGGAATATCTTCCTTCTTCACCCTCAGTTGATGATAACCAGATCGAAGGTCAATCTTAGAGAAGAATTGAGCCCCACGAAGTTGGTCAAATAAATCATCATTTCTTGGAAGAGGGTATCTATTCTTCACTGTGATCCCATTCAGTTCTCTATAATCAATGCATAGCCGCATTGATCCATCCTTCTTCTTCACAAAGATAACTGGTTCTCCCCAAGGAGATACACTCATTCGGATAAACCCCTTCTCCAACAAGTCTTGGAGTTGTTTCTTTAACTCTTCTACCTCCACATTTTCCATTCTATATGGGGTCTTTGATATCGGTTGTGATCCAGGTACGAGTTCAATGGAGAACTCTACCTCTCTTTCTGGGGGAGGTCCAGGTAACTCCTCAGGAAATACATCCAGGTATTCCTGAACAATTGAAACATCTTCTATCTGTATACTCCCTTTTCCTTATTCATCATCACCAATTAACTCCATAAATAAAGCTATAGGAGGTGCTTCTAGATAGGGATCAAATTGGTATATCTCTCCTTGGAAGATAACTGTAGTTCGTTTATTCAAGACTACTGAGATTTCCTTACTTTTGCATTTGATCTTAGCATTATACTTTGAGAGCCAGTCCATCCCTAGTATAATGTCAAATTCCAACATTGGAATGACTCCTAGATTTGCGATAAGATTGTGCTCACTAAAGTAAACACTAGAGTCTCTAAACACTGTTGATTCATGGATAATCCCACTAGGAGTCTTGACTGACAACTCTACCTCAAGCAGTTCTGGGATTGATTCTATATTCTTTGCAAACTTGGAGGAAATAAAGGAATGCGTAGAACTAAAATCAAACAAAGTAGTTTCTAGTTTTGAGAGGACAACAAGATTACCTGCTACCACGTCATTCGGAGCTTCAACTTCAGTTGTTGTGATAGAAAAAGCACGACCTTGCTCCCCTGGCCTTTTCTGAGGTTGATGGTGATTCCCCTCCACTGCCCTTGGATTTGGATAGAGATTAGCATAGTGCCCAAGCTGTCCACACTTGAAGCAATGGACTTCGGGTAAGGCCAGAACCATCTTTCCTCTGTCGTTAGTGTTGGGGAGTTGAGGCTTCACCTCACTACGACAATTCCGAGCAATATGGCCTCCTCTTCCACACTTGTAGCACTTTCCACTTCCGACTAAGCAGTTCCCCGGATGCTTCTTCCCACATTTATTGCATGTGGTAAGTTACATTTGCTTTCCACCTCTTCCCTAATCAAAAGTATTCCCTAAACTGGGATCCAAAAATCTCTTCTTGTCATTTTATTTATGAGACCACTGTGTCTCACCAAACTCTAGCTCGACTTTCATTGCACTCCGCACGATCTCCTCGTAGCTATAGTAGTCCCGGTTGGCTAAATTCTTCCGCAGATGAGGTCTCAGTCCACCAAAAAATCTATCAACCTTCCCACTTGATCCATGACAATGATAGAGGTATATCGTGAATGTTGGGTGAAGTTCATCTCATAGCTTCCGACAGATTCGTTCTCCTTCTGCTTCAGCTCGAGAAACTCTTTCTCTATTCTCATTCTCATGGAACGAGGGAAATACTTATTAAAGAATATTCCCCAGAACTCTTCCCACTCCATAAATTCCATCTCTCCTCTAGGCTTCTTGTTTTTGACCAGTGACCACCACTGGTCAGCTTCTCCCTCTAGGCGGTAAACAGCAAGGGTGACTTTTTCTTGTTCCGAACAAAGGAGTACAGAAAAGAAATTTTCAACGGAGCTTATCCATTGTTCCGCAACCAAAGGTCAGTAGATCCACTGAATGATGGTGTTCGTTGACGCATGAAGGAATCAACAGAATGTTGTTCCCTTCGTGGTGAGAGTGGCCTCTCAGCTTGATTCAAGTTATTACTCATAACTTGAGTCAGTTGGTTCATCATTCGCATGAATGTTTCCATTACGGCTTCCATCGGAGGGCCATCAGCACATGGTGTGTTGCGGTCACCATCTGCACGGTTCCTCCTATTGCCCGCCATTTTCTAATAGAATAAAACTTTAGTGAGAAACTTATTTTATTTATGAATCTTTTAACTAAGACTTCATTCTTAGAAAATTACATTTCTCTATAATTCCTTCATAATGATTCATAAAAATCTTGTGATTAACCAAACATATCCCCCAAGAGTGTCGTAACCAAGAGTGCAGCAAGGCCCATTATCGTGCACCAGTTCCCATTCGAGTCTAGCTCAAAGCGGTGTTTTCGGGTTTTACCCCTATGTACATCTATGCCAGAGCCGCCTCTACCTGCTCGTATCCAGACAGGGATGTATTTGTTTGATAAACCACTTACTCAATACTTACCAAAATACCAGGAAGTTTTCCTATATTTAAACTTTTCTATAGGGTTATTACTAAAGTTTTTATATCCTAATTTCCACAAATAACTAAACCATCCTTTGATACCAACAATAGAATCCCATCTTTTTATAACATAAACATTCATTTCATTACATGGAACTGAGGATCTTTAAGGATTAGTGTCTTGGAAACAAGGAACATAAAACATGAAAACAACATAAAACATTCTTCTTAAACACTTGAAAGGATTCTCCTTAAGTTCATCATAGGTTCATTACTGCATCTCATAACCTGGGGACATACATCAAAAGAAAGGGTGAGTAGAAGGCCCTGTAAGGGAAACAAGAGAAACATTTTACATGTGAACTTGAGATACTTCAATAAGGACATGAAAAGAACTTTAAGGCATGAGAAAAAAATCATGAGATACATCATAATAAAAATAACATTTTTCACAACTTGAAGATGTGGCTGCAACATTTAATATTGACAATCATTTCATTTCACCAAGGTCCATCCCCAAGATGTCATTAAAAATTACCAAGGTTATTCACCAAGGTATCAGTCTAAAAAGTCATCTCTAGAGATTAAGTCTTTACCCAATGCATTGGAGCGCTATCTGGGCACACCCTTGACATGTCTTTATTGTCATGTGAGCCACATATATCATCATCAATCATTTCATAAACAACCCATATAGCATAAAAGAAATGGGTTTCATTTCATAATCATAACATTTTAAAAACTGCTTTAAAGATATGGTCTTTATGTCACATTAAACCCACAGAAAAGGGAAAGCGGGTTTCATGTATGTAAATCCCAGAATTTAAAATAGAAAATTTTGATATATATGTGAATACCCCTATATAAATAAGAGATTTTAGTATATACTTAATAACATAAAATAATTTTGAGAAAAAGAGAGAGACATTTTGAGACGAAAATTCTACAGCATAAGGGCTACGTTAAAGGGTTTTAGAAAACGTTGAAAAGAGAAGGGACATGGGTCACCCACTCATAAATGATCTATAAAAATAGTATAGGGACAGAATATAAAGGATATGATTCATTGTAATGAAATTTTAAGGACATACCATTTGAAATGAAAAACATGGAATTAAGACAGAAATAATATTTCTCTTATAAAAATTTGGCAACCTAACAGCGTCACTTAAACTTCAATAAAAATGAATTGACAAGATCAAATAGGGTCTCTCATCATATGATCATAAAAGATCAGTATGACAGATGTAGAGATCATACCCCAACATAATAAAAAGGAACTTGAAAGACTTGACATGAAAATAGAACTTGAAAAATGAGAAGGGTGAAAGAATCCCTTAAAAATTCGGCAGCCTAATAGCGTCACTTAAACTTCAATAAAAATGATTTGACAAGAAAAAATAGGGTCTCTCATAATATTATCATAAGATATCAGTATTATAGATATAGAGATCATACCCCAACATAATAAAAAGGAACTTGAAATACTTGACATGAAAATCGAACTTGAAAAATGAGAAGGGTGAAAGAATCCCTTAAACATTCGGCAGCCTAACGGCATCACTTAAACATTCATAAAACGAAATGATGAGAGTAAGAGGGGATCTATCATCATATAAACATTAAAAGGGCAGTAAGATTAATATAAAATAACATCCTCTCACATAAGAACATGGAGCATAAAATCAATGACATAAAAGAGATTACATGAAAAGAAAGAGAGAGGTCGGATCCGTTACCTTAAAACGTAAATCTTAAAACTCAAAGGTTTGGACCTTGAGGGCTTGGGGGCATCTTGAGATGACTCCTTGGGAGGTAAGGAGACCATAAATTCGTTGGGGAAGAGTTGGGAGTGAAAACTAAAGGAGGAAAGGGTGTGTATTTATAGGGAAAGTGAGGGGACAAGGCATTAATGGCCAAGGGACACCTCACAAGTGCTTTTCTCAAAACCATGTGCTCTCCCATGGCATTTACCCTGGAGTTAGGCCACATGGGGCCCCCAAAACAATAATGCATCACCCTCGGCCGGCCAACCCTTAAAATATCTCATGACATCATCATGACACAGTTATGATGTCATTAAACATACCGAAACCCTAAAACTGCTTTTTTTACTATTCACTGAAAATTCATCTTTCTCAGAAAAATCCCAAAATTTCACCTTAATGAAATATCGACACTCTGATTACAAAAATGAACTCCATTTTATAAAAATATTTTTCTAAATATTTTTAATTCAATTTTTAAATAAAAACACTATTCACCGAAAATTCATTTTTTCAGAAAAAACTCCAAAAATTACCATAACATAATATCGATGCTCTGAGTTCAAAAATAGTGTCCTTTTTATAAAAATAATTTTATAATTATTTTTAATTAAATTTTTAATTAAAAAAACTATTCACCGGAAAAAACTAAGTCTTGACTAATAATTTATGAAACCGTTATTTACCCATTTTATTGAATCACATTACTTAATCTAGGTGCCTAAATTATATTAAAACTTTCTTTGAGTGAAATTACTAATCCATTTGGTCACATTACTAATCCTAAGCGTAAAATCACTATTCATAATTTACTATTCATCAAAAATTAAGTTGATCTTATTAGACTCCAAATTCTTTACTGAACACCTTTGCAGAAGACTATTTTTTGAAAATCATTACACATCATTAATTATTTAGGGTTTACATAAATATTTAAAAATATCTTTTTTGTCAAAATTCATCAATAAAATACATCCTAAAATTATCCGGACATTTGAAATTTCACAAACATCACTAAAGGAAGAAATCTCAATTCATTCATCCCAAAGGATTACACAAAGAAGCTAGGGTCTCGTCACATAACCCCTTATAACACTGGCATATGACCTAAGTGTAATGTGTGTTATGGTGAGAGAATCTGAGGGAGGCTAAGATAACATTTCCCTAGTAGTAATCTCTACTAACTTGAACTTCTCCCGTAAGCGTTTCCGTTCAAGATTGACACGCTGGAGTTCGGCTTGGGCTTGGTCCAAAGCGAAGCCCAAAGACGCCACCTCCTTCCCAAGCTCTGATAAGTGGGCTTCATAAGGTTCGAGTCTACTAGATGAAGCCATCGACTCCTCTTTCTACATTAACCAATAACATCTCTATTAAATCATTTAAGAGTAAGTTAATATACTACTCAAAAAGATTTGGTCATTACAGATAACCTCCATGAAGGCTTGTGGTAATATAGGGAGGACCTTCATACTTGTTGATAGTGGAAAAGGGAGGACCTCTATGATATTTGATGTCAATTTAGGGATGACCTCTACATGTATTGGTAGAGGCATGGGGAGGACCTTCATGTTAGTTGACGTAGGTGTGGGAAGGACCTCCGCACTAATTGGTAGTTGCATGTGTATAAACACTATGTCGGTTGATGGGAGTGTGGGGAGGACCTCCATAATAACTAATTATGGTGATAGGGAGGACCTTTGTTCTAGTAGATGGTAGTGTAGGGAGGACCTCGACAATGGATGATGACATAAATGGGTAGGACCTCTGTTCTAGCTTATGGCAGTGTGTGGGGTACTTCCACAGTGGTGGATGATGGCGATTGGGAGGAACTCTATGCTAGTTTATGGGAGTGCGTGGTGGAACTCCCAAATGGTCTATGATTGTGATAGGGAGGCCATCAGTATTAATTAGTGGAACAACTAGGAGGACCTCCACAATGGATGATGATGTTGATGGGGAGGACCTTTGCATCGGTTGATTGTTGTTTGAGGAGGACCTCTGTAATGGATGGTGATGGAAATGGGGAGGACTTCTGTTATGGTTGATGATAGTGTGGAGAGGACCTCCAAAATATATGATAATAGTGATGGTGAGGAAATCTATGCCAATTTATGGTAGTGCAAGGAGGATCTATTCAATGGTTGATGATGGCGACGGGGAGGACCTCTGTGTCGTTTGATGGCAGTACAGGTAGGACCTCTGCATTTGATGATGATGGTGATAGGGAGTACCTCTATACGGATTGATGGAAGTGTGTGGAGGAACTCTACAATGGATTATGATGGCGATGATGAGGACCTCCATGCTGGTTAATGGCAGTGCGGGGAGGACTTTTGCAATAGATGATGATGGTAATAAGGATGACCTTTGTGTCAGTTGATGGTAGTGTGAGGAAGACCTCCAAAATGTTTTATTATGGTGGTGGGGGGGACCTCCATGTCAGTTTATGGAAGTGTGTGGAGGACCTCCATAATGGCTTCCCTCATCACGGTATGTCTTGTAATGGTTGTTGGTCAGGAAGGAAACTGAGAGGGTCGACCTGACCAACCTATGAGGTGGCTTGGGCCTCTATTCAAGTGAGTAGAAGATAGATCCTCATTCTCCTATTATAGGGATCATATGGGATACATTATCGGTTTAAGGGGCCTTTTTATCTACATAGGATGCATCTTGTAGGGAAATGTTATGGGTCTTCCCCCAGTGTTGGCATCGGATGTTCTGTACCAGGGCTAGCATAGTGGGGAAGGATTCAACCTACTCATTGACCTATGGAACCAGTTGTTGATGGAACATACATGTCCTGGTTTGATCCCTTCTGGGAAGCTCTATAATAATGTCTATTATAGGTAGGTCTTTGACATCCCCATCCTCTTGGCAGAGGGGAGTGAGCTATCAAATCACTTTGAAGAGAGGATCCTGAATAGGGATGCCACTAGAACAATGGTTCTTTCCACCAATGTGTCCCATGAGGGTGGCGGTGTTGGTGAGGAGCCAATGGATTGGGGGTGGTTTCCCCCTATGCAGCTCATGAGGGGGTGGTTTCAGAAAGGATTCGATGGAGTGGAGGTGGTTTTCTACTATGCGGCCCATGAGGGTAATTGTTTTGGTGAGGATTCGATAGAGTGGATTTTGTTTTCCCCCTACGAGGCTCATGAGGGTGGAAGTGTCAAATTGATAAACCATAGTCTTTACACACCCAATGTTTTTCATCCTTTCACATATAAAGGGGAGGGGATTCGCATAGTAGATGCCTCAATTTGGACATAACCGACATTTTCATCTTCTCATAGTCAAATGGGGATAGATTTATGTTGAGTTAACCATTTATGTTTACAACACTTTCATATTCTAGGTGTGCATCATCAAAGAGATGTTCTTTTCTTACCTCACATTCCAAAGTTTGATGGCCTCTACCACCATGGATGGTGATGTCGTCTCCTTGATCAAAATAGGATGATGGGATGTTGGTTCCTCCTTCCATGGATTTCTCCATATAGATTGTTTACTAGTCCGGATATCCCATGTATATTTGAGTCATGTTCATGAAAGTCTTTCCTTATGTCATCTCTTAGTGGACACCAATTAATTATTCATCTTCTATCTTGATAGGGAAGAAATCATTCATTGGAGTAAATGGTAACTTTAGACGTGTCTAGGAATCTTTGGACACTGGTTGTGTTGGAGACCTTTGATTTCTTCCTCTTTGGAGGGAATCTTACGTGAGTTATCTTAGGTAGGACATCCAAGGAATCCCTTGTCAATCACGAGGTATTTAATGGTAGGGCTGGTCTTATCCTTTTTAATTTGGATTAATCTCATATGAAAAATATTAGGTATAGAACCTAAGGCATCATATGTTAGCCACAAGGGATTTAACACCATGAGCATAAGTCTTCTAGGGATTTTTTTTCTTCAGGCATCCCATGTTTACAACACTGTGTGGGTTTTTTGGATTAGTTCATGAGTTTAACAACTTATAGAGATGGTAAGGTTGATTTGAGTGCCCATTGAGGTGGATCAAGAATGTCCATACCCAGGATGAAATACCTAGATATTTTTTCGATAGATCAGAATGCCCTATAGAGGCAGATTTAGATTTATGGATTTGAACTTTCTATGGAGGTGGATCCAGGAGGTGTTTCTCTAGGAAGGAATATGTCACATCTGAATAGTTTACCAATAGATTAGAACACCCTATGGAGGTGGATCCGAGAGGTGTGTCCCTAGGACAGAATATTCTGTGCCAGAATAGTTTACCAATGGATCATAACACCCTAAGGATATGGATCCAAGGCATAAGTTTAACATCTTGTAGATATAGGTTTAGTTGATCAGGACACCTTATAGAGGTGGATCAAGGAGCTATGCCTGTGGGAGGGAAGATATCAAACTTAGAATTTTACCAATGGATGGATCAGAACACCCCATGGAGGTGGATCTAGGAAGTGTTTCCCATAAAGGGAATATGTCACAATATGAAGATGGAAAAAAATCCTTTGGAGTGAATCCTAAGAGTTTATTAGAATTCCCATTATAGGTGGACCAGAGAGGTACATTTCTAGGAGGGGGCACCTAGGTTTATTGTTGTTTGGGATAAACCTCATGGAGGTGGCCTACATATCCTATTTAGAATACAAGGATCAAACCCCATGTAGTTATATTCTTTAGTTTATGGTCGTGTGAAATGATTGATCAATGCATTTTGACGTTATTCATTAAGGATGCTCATGTCGCGAAAGGAGTGTCGACGAGGGATTGTGAAGGGATTATGCATGAAAGCTTCTCGTTGTAAGAAGATAGCTCTTGGTTGGGATTAGTGTGGAGATTATGCATGTAAGCTTCCCAAGGGACCTGGTAGATATGTGGTCTCTCATGTGAGGGGCATGATCTTATAGTGGATGTGGCCTGAAGAACATCAGGGTAGATATGAATGTTGGGTTTTTACCTCAAGGAGGCTTCTTACGCATCTTATTTATTTGGGAATAAAATATCAGGTAGTTAGGAATGGTTGGGTAATATACCAATTAGTAGGCCCATTTTTTGGGTTATACACTCCATGGATTGTCATTGGATCATGTGGTTGGGGCTTACTCATTGGGTCAGTCCATGTCCCACTGTGAACAGTGATGATGTGGTTGGGGATTACACATGGGAGAGGATCAAGTGATTCTATGGAGTGGAAATGATGATGATGGGGTATACACATGGAATATTCACATTTTATTCTTATATTGGTGATTTTGGGGTTGGGATCTATGAATGGGAGTGTCCCATGTGCTGCTATGGAGCAGTAATGATGAGGATGGGGCTTATGTGTGGGAGATTCCCATGTGCTTCTTGGAGAAGCGATGATGTGGTTGGGGATTACGCATGGGAGTGGGCCATGTTCTTATATAGAACAAAAATTATAAGTATGTTTGTTATGTATGGGGGCTTCCCATGTGTTTCTATGATCAATGATGATTTAGTTGGGGCTTGTGCATGGGAGAAAACTAGGTGCTACTCTCGAGCAATAATAATGAGGATGGGGCTTACATGTGGGAGTTATCTGTCATGTCATCCACATGTCTGGTCATAAGGGAATACCATGTGCATTGAATGAGGTAAGGTTATAGTTTAACATCATGTGAAAGGAATCGGTGTACGGAGATTATGCAATGAGATGCCCGTCATCATCCTTGTGTTAGACCGTGAGGGAATCTCATATTGCTGATTGGTTAAGAGAGATATGATTGGGGATTATACTAGATGAGGAGGCATGTGGTAGTTTTTTGGTGGTCATTTCATGATCATGGTGTGACATATCTCAATCTTGATGAATGAGGAATCTCTTTTTTGTCACAGTAAGAATCTTATTCTAAAATGATAGGGTATTCTACAGTTTAAATTCATATAGTGTGGACTAATAGGAATCTTATGCTTGATGCATAAGGAATCTAGTGTTTGTCATTGGAGGTATAATATTATTAAATGATAGGGTGTGTTATAGTTTAAAGTCATGTAGTGAGTAATAAGGGGTGTGTTCTAATGAACATGGCGTGAGGAATCTTATACTTGATGAATAAGGAATCCTATTAATGAATGGTGGGGTACACTATGGTTTAAATTAATATAGTGATGACTACTAGGAATATTTTTCTTGATGGATAGCGAATCTCATGTTTATCACAAGAGGCATCCTATTATTTAATGATAGGGTATTATATAGTTTAATGTAATGTAGTTAGAACTTCTAGGAATTTTATTCTTAACACATAAGGCATCATGTTTTTGTCACAGGAGGCATCCAATTATTGAATGATAGGGTATGCTATAGTTTAATGTTTTGTACTAAAGACTAAGGGTGTCTTCTCATGATCATGGCATGAGGCATATTATTCTTGATTAATAACACATATTTTTCACAAATGATAGGTTATACTATGTTTTAAACTCATGTAGTTAGGACAACTAGGTAGAAGATTCCTAGAAGTGGCTAGTGTCGAACTTATGCAAGAGTGGCCTTTTCTTGTTAAACCAAAAATAGGATCAAGGTGATGAGTTTTCAAGAGATTTTTGAGGAATAGATTAACTCAAGTTACTCAAGTAATCATAGATGAGAATTTCAACTCATTACATGGGAAAAGGACTAAGAGGAGCAGGCCAACTCAAGGTATTTCAGGGGGTGTAGAGGAGTACCTAAAATCATGGTAATCTGTGGGGTGGATGTTGGATCCATATGAGGGCATGACCAAAAATTTCATTGACCCATCCCAAAAGGTTCATGGTGTGACTCTCTATTTTTTTATGGGGTTTAGTGAAGAATCTAAGGGGCTCGGTTGGAGGACCGGGACTATAGCCCAGCACTGATCCTGAGTGGGGGTGCAAGGGCATAAACCCCACAGTATGGACTAGTATACCCGAAGGTAAGAGATTATCTAAGGATGGGTCTTATAAGGGCTCAAGGTATCGTGAAGGATGTGCTATCATAGATATCAGGGTCTTGTGATGGATGGGGCTTCACGAATCTCAAGGTCTCACAAAGGATATCCTGATTCTCAAGGGGAGTGCTTCGTGAATTCTGAATTCTTCATGAAGCCTCATAGAGAATTATTCCTTCACAAAGGGTTTGGGCCTTTAAGAAATTCATATCCACCTGGTGTGTTGGATCTCAAGAACACAATCGATGAGGTTTTGTGATGCCTAAGGGCTTTATATAAGAGGTTCTCATGAATCCCATGAGCTTCGTGAATTGAGAGAGAGAGGCTTCCACCCGGTGGTGTCTCCACCTGCAAATAAAGGCATGATGGGTAGTATTTATAGTAAATAGGTTTCACAAAAATTGGAGGTGTTTCGTGAAGAACTCGGGGGCTTTTTGAATGGTCATGGATCCATTGAACTCGTGAAGGAACACAGTTATGTGTTTTCACGGTCACTAATTGTGGTCGGACTCGTGGAGGAACACCGTCATGGATTCATGCATTTGAAAAGGGATCTTTGGGAATATATACTTATGTTTCATGAATGTTACCATCAAGGCTTCATGTGTTCAAAAAGGGAACTTCGCGATCCTTCTTCAGAATTATATCTACAAATGGATATAACTTCTGATCCCTAACTCTATCCAGGTTCTACGATAAGTATAGTCAAAGCCTTCAAAAAAACTACACATTTTGACCAAGATCCATATCACTTTATACATTATTGGATGAATTTTTCTGATGACAACAGGATTCTATAAAAAAATTCTTAAACATGTGTCCTATGGTCTGGATAACATCTTTCTAATAGTGCATGGATGATGTTTGAATATCTAGTGATAGAGTCTCATAATACATTGAGACTTCTTCCCATGAATTTATCACTAGGTAATTTCAAATATGGGAGTTTATAAGGACAAATCCCCTAATAATAATTCCACACGTTATATGTGTCATTGGATATTCCTATCTATGGATATGTATATTGGTGTTTAAACTTGAGAATATTATTAATTTATATCATGAATCACGCAATTCGGTGTATGGAAGAAAATTGTTACAATATATGATCATAGAAAGGTATAATATGTTGGGTGCATCATAAGTGAATTGACATTAGTTTAATAATCTAATAAAGGATTTTTTCCTTCTGATTTTATGAAAGAATATATCTCTACTCATTTTATTGAAATGGAATAGTATGATTAAATCCAAGGCCATGATAGTTCATCCACGAGTTCATTTATAAAAATAAAAGAAATTAAAATCATGAATAAAATATGATGAAACAAGTATGCATCCTACTTGATGATATATAAATAAAAAGGGATTATATTACATAGTAGAAATCATGAGAAGGTTGTTTTTATTGCAATATTAACGTTGTTTTTTATGGGTTCTTCGTTGGACCTAGGTATAGTGAGTTTCATTGGTAGGTGGGGTGAATCATTGGACAACTCTCTATTTCTCTCTCTTGTGATTTATTATGAAATCAGTCTTCATCACTTGTTAGGGTGAGTGATATCACTACTTAACTCACATGCATCTAGGAAATAAACAAAGGACACCTATGTATAACTTTCACTACTCAAAATGAGTAGTTAATCCTTTACATGATTTGGAATCACCCAAGATCACATGATATATTAGAATCACAATTGTAAATACAAATTAGAAGGGTTTATCCTTGATCTCATAATATTATAATATAAAAATAGTTTCTACCAAAAAGTGACACAATAAGTTTTACTTTTGTATTATACTTTGTTAAGGTAGGAACTATCCTAATTCCTATTATAATTTTATCCTAAAAATATTATATCTCTCCTTCACTACTTCTACATATTGAACAAGTTTGAATCCCTTATTCTTCAACACATACACCGATGTGATTATCACACACACAAACTAATCATGTTATCTTTCTCTTCTTCTTCTTATTCTTCTAATTTCACTACTTAAATAACCCTTCTAGTGTGTGTTTCACTACACAAAGACCTAATCTCTTCCTCGCTTGACTTTGTATCTCTCTCTTTGATACAATACCTAGTGATTACATACATGAAAGACACTATTTAATTTATCTTGTATATCATCAATACTTATTCTTCCTATTAAAATTTTAATTTCAATTTCAAATTCAAACAAAAAAAAATATTTCAACTTATCTTAACTTATCTTCTCAACTTCTCTCACTTCTTTTTCCTCTTATTTCATATTTTCTAGGTCATCAAGATGTTTCTACATTAACCAGAGTGTGATAAATCAATTACACCAGCTACTCTATACTTTCCATGGCATGATATGTTTCGTCATGATGTAAGATTTTCTTCTCTTCTTCTCTAGGTCTGTATGACCATGTCGTGAAATTATGCATTGTGGAATGATATATCAAACAACTATTGAATAGAATAGATAATATTTTTCATGGATTCACATCATGGTATGACATATTTTAAGCCACAGACCTGATGATTTCATCAAGGCATGGAACAAATCATCATGACATGACCAATATTCTCCATTTCTATAATCATTAATTTCGTTCATAATATTACATCCAAAAAATGAATAGATTTATCATAATAATATTAGATTCCAAATTCTCCCTGAAACAATTTTTCTAAAAACTACCTTTTAATTTATAGGAATTCCCTACTAACTTATTTTTAATTTCAAAAAAAAATATCATATTAATATTCCAAAGATACCATTTTAACCAAGTCTAGATTCCTTATCTATTCAGAGGAGTGACCCATATCTTAGGATAACACTTACATATATAGGGAAACCTTCTGATGTTCTATACATATCAATGAAATAACCCTTATGTATTGACTTAGTATCAAGATACCTATATGTATTGGAAGAGTTTATTTTATGCATTCTCTTTTTCTTAGAGATAAAACTTTAAGTATGAGAAAAACAATCCTATGAATCACAATATATCTTGGGACTTTTCCAAATTATTTGTCTGTTTAGAGTTTTCTTTTGGTATATAGAGAAGGTTTCTTATATACATTCCTGACTTTTTGAATTTCCACTAATCTATTTAGAGATACCTTTATGCATGCAGGATCTTGAAGGTTTTTCCCATTTTTTATTCTTTTTATGTTCAGAACCTCGATGACCATTATGTATAAATTTGATATACTATTATGTATTGCGTGACTTATCCGTAATTCAGACCCAATTTATTTTAACTCTAAAAATATTTAGAACAACTCCTAAATTATCTAGACTTATTCCAAACACATTCAAACACTCTATAACCATGTAATGAACTTTACCTACAATTAAACACATTGTAACACTTGTGTTCGAACATGATTTATGTATTGAGAACAAATAAAACACAAGAACCACATACACTTATTCACTTCTCCAAATCTTATTTTATAGAAAAATACCACATGCTATAGGATACTTATTCAACTAAATATCTCAAAAAACTCCACATGTGTCATAATAATCTCCCTAAGGTAACAACCACTATTTTTATCACCATATTCTTCATGGGATCAATTGGTTCATGGATTTTTTTTCAAGTTGTTGATCTTAGACTTTATGTAAGTTATCATAATGACATTGAGAAGGAATACTAGAGGTTCACACACTAAGTGTATCTAGAATATCATTAAATTAAATCTTGAATTTAAATTATAAGTATAAATATTATTTTAGATTCATGGAATGATAATTATTCACGTATTATTGATCACATAACATTAAGCACTAAATATTTGGGTGTAAAATATGTGAGCTCAATTATATCTATTTTTTATTATTCATAATAAAATAAATAAATATTTATTTATCCACCAGTTTAGTTAATAGATTAATATAAATTTTTATTTACTTATATAAATATTAAAATAAAAATTAATTAATGAGTTTCGATGATATAATATTTAATTATTTATTGAAAAAAATAATATTCATTTGTATAAATATTTTATTTAGGGTTTGATTAATACTAAGGAGGGTTAGATGTCCTTGTTAAGGGACTGATGGAAATGATATAATTTTTTAATATCATTTAAATAAATATTGATTTATTTAATTAACAATTGATATTTAAATATATTCATGTAATGTGATGTAATAATAATAATATTATTATTATTATTAGATATGGGGAATAACTTAGAGAGAATATTTTCTAAAGTTCCTTAGTACATGTATCATATGATTAACCCTAGTATATATTCAATTTTATATCATTGTAGAGAATACATTTGTTGTGAAAAACCATGAGACTCTAGAATTTTCTCAAACCCTAGAGATAAAATCCTCCTCCCTCCCTTTCAAGAGAATATAGAGAATAAGAAAACCATTTGTTGTGATCAATGAGGAATGGAATTAAGTGCTTGAATCTATCATGCTTGCACCCAGAGATTCAAGAACATTGTTTGGAGATTCATAGATCATGTGTGGATACAATTATATGAGTCCTCTATTGGATTCTCAACTACAATGATAACATAACAAGAGTGGCATCAAAATTTGACCAAAAATAATTTCCTTGTTTGAGGTAATTATTATTGGAAAAAAAAATTAAATTAAATATTAAATATATTTTCTAGAATATTTTGGGGTTACCTTTGTTAGTTAATTTGGATATTATCCATTGAAACTAATGAATAACCATTTTTAGGAACCCTCTCGAGGCTCCGACTATTCCCCAAAACCATTAATTAGTCTTAGAGAAATCACATTATAATTTATTATAATTTATTATTACTTCTACCATTTTCCATCATTTGATTATTATATTTTCATTTCCATTTTTTTCTTAATCCAAAAGTTGATATAATGCGTTCATTCAGTTCATGTGGCCAATAAAAGGTAAAGAACACATGAAGAATGATCAAATATCCCATCTATATGTACCAAGGTTGTTGACTACATGACATGTAACAGTAAATTACACATTTTTTACCCATGTCGAACCAACTTGGTGTGGTCCACATCAATAATGAAACACTATGTGCATCAATACATAGTGTCATTAAAAAATAGTTATTGATCTTCAGTGTGCCACAAGGCTTGACAGGGAGTACACAGTGTGTAGCTGGTGTGTACATCATGTAACCCCATGTGGTTTTGACTCCATGTAAATCATGGAAATCCATGTAGTCAAAGTACATGTCATCATTACATGTTGCCTATTTAATACTATTCAATTTAAATGGAATAGAATAAATTACACACCATGTAGTTGGATAGAAATTTCACATAACATGTGATAACCCATGTGAAATTCATGAAAATACTTTAGGTATGTTATACAGGAAACCAAATATGGATTACATGACTATAGATGATGGTACACATTATGTAACCCATTCCAAATCACACAAGGTACATCCCAATATAGGTATATCATGTGAGTCAATATGTGAATAATTAAGTTGAAACACAAACTATATGGTTTATAGCAAGTGGTACATGTCATGTGATAGGTGTAATTCTATACCAATTGTTGGACGAGTGATTTTTGGCATGTTGTGTGGATATAAATTCATAATTATTAATATCTATGAAATTATCCAACTACATGACATGTAATGGTGTTATACATTCCATGCACTTCATGAACATTTCTATTAGCACACCGTGTATATATATAGCATGTCGTGTGGTCATACATGCCTCACAAACTTTATAGATAGACCAATGGAGCTACACATCATGTGCATTTCGTGACACGCCATGTGGGAATACATGTCATGTAAATACACAGCACATGACAAGGACCCTACACAATCTAAGTCACAAAACATATTGAGTGAAAGTTCACGCCATGTAATAATTAAATCCAAAATTGGATTAAATCAGACATGGGAAGGTACATGTAGTGTTGCCTAGAGAGTATGCATCATGTATATATTAAATTATATTAATAAATTTAATATTATTCATAAAAGGGTGACATTTTATACCTGATTATTTTAGATTAAAATTTAATTAATTTAATTTAATTAAAATGATATAGGGTGGGACTCTTGTTATATCTCAAGAATGTTTTGGCATAATATTTAGATAAATTATTAGTTAATAGATTAATTTATCAATTCATGTAAATTTATCTTAATTAAAAAAATAGATATTAATGATAGAAAGTCTAAATGTGTATTTGTTGTATGTTCTGATTGATCATGAGCTTGACTGGCCTATGTATGTGCCAGTTTTATTTAATTTGTTTATTCATTTCATGTATTTTTATGTGATAATTTATTATTAAATTAAATATGATGATGTATAAATTATAAATTTCTCCTTTATTATGTTTATTCATGGATGTATATGTTTTATTTTATGGAACCTTAAACCCTATGTACCCCTAACATTTAGGTAAGTAAACATTTATAAATTATGGATCTCCCAATGAAAATAGATGTATTAGGACCCAATATAAGGTGAAACCATCCAAAGAGATATATAGGTTAATGGGTGAATGTTGTAACTCAGTCTAGGAATAGACTCAATGAGTTTTTTTCCAATAGGTTTGAGGTTATTTTTTTATTCCACTCAATAAATCAACTGATATATTAAAAGATTATGATCATATCACATATTTATTTTATTTTTTAGTGCATGTATATTTATTTATGTAATTCAATGAATGGTTTGCTTGGTTGATTAAACATGATTGCATAAACAAAATAAATTAATAACCATACTAAAATGAAATAAAATAAAATCATTATTCCTAAATAATTTTTGTCAGATATGGTTAATTAATTTTGCTAAAATAACATTATATTACCAATAATTTCAAGAATAAAATAAATAATATTTATATATAATTTTAATAAAACCCCTCAATGAAAATATTAAGTTAGATTTCACCTTATATAACTTGAGTTATAATACAAACATAAATCGAAGTACTCATTTATCCCTCATCAAGATACTTTCATTTATCAGGGATTTATTATAATGAATTAATTTTTAATGTTTTATTCCTTTAAATATTTCTATATATATCTATTTATTTTCCTTGGAGTTTTTTCTATATTTTGGGCATCACAGGAACCCTAAATTAATATAGTAAAAATATTAATATATATTAACGAACGTGTGTTCATCATTTGGATTTAATTTTTTTTTCACGTCATGAATGGACCATATATGGAACATCTAAGACCATTTTTATTCCAAAAACATAGGGTTTTTCCTAGTCCTGACATAATGTTGGTCCACGTTGGGTTCCCAGTTGAGGACGACCATTGGCGGGTGCTTTAAGTAAAATAAATAATTTATTTGTTTTATTTTATTTAATTTATTTAATTTATTTACCTATATAAATCCTATATAAATCATTATAGAAAAATTATACGGTTAGCCACATAACCCTAGGAATATTAGAGAAGCTAATGTGTAGATTCGTCGATAGAGGGCGGATCGTGGAGCAACGATCTTTCTTTGAGGGATTCATCTTCACCAATGAAATTCTTGGGCCTCACCAACAAAAATATAATGGACCCTTTATTTTATAATTATAAATCCAAACCCAAGGTAATGCTCATTATTTATGGATTTCTTACCTTTCTTTGATTGATCCAGTATGAATTAGTTATCTACTTTGATTTTTGATGATTGAGGTTTTTGCATGGGCCCCATTTCAATTGGTTTTCTTGAACCCTTTAGTTTATGACATATATGCCCTTGTTTCCCACCTTGATCTATATTTAGTAATCATTTTATGTAATATCATCATTAAACTATGTTTTATCATTATTTTTATGTGCTATTTTCCCTACCATTCTTCATGTTCTTCACCATTGGCCCATTGGGTTGTGGTTTGACATTTTTAAGGGTGGTTTGAGCATGAATGAACCCCTAGATTCATGGTGGTTGGGTGAAAAATAAAAATATTTGTGGTTTTTGGATGGATTGATGTTTAATGTAGTTGTAGGTAAAAAATTAATGATTTTTATATTTGAAATGGCAACAAGATGGGTGGAGGCTTTGCACTGGTGGTCAGATTTCTGATTTCCGGGCACCAGAGGTGGAATATCAGCGGCCATCGAAGACCACCATAAATTGTGGTTGGTCAAAAGTTGAATAAGGAAACATAGATGGTTAATCTAAATCCATGTGAGTAGTAGTATTTACTACCTTTGAAAAAACTGAATACTCTCTATGTAGTTCAAAACAACGTGTGCCATGTGTTCTAGATTTCAATGGCGGATATGTTTTTGGATGATCTAAAGATCACATGTCATGTGGTCAAGCCCAAATGCCATGTGACCTTACCCAGGTGGTTAAAATAGGTGTTGTCAAGACACGCCCCATGAACCCATATGAAAAAACACACCATTTCATCTCAGGGGAACGCCATGTGGCTGTATATTTCCAGCTATTTAGTTTTCTAGGTGTACACACCCAGGACCATGGGTAGACATACATGTCGTGTCCTTAAGTGGAAAAACCTTCTGTAATGAAATGGATTTACATTACCTATCTAGGTAATGACATTATTATTAATTGAGGTGATTTTAGACAATGTGTGACCCTCATACATGCCATTTAATTCTACCAAGTACTTTAGCCTTGTATATTTCCTTCTTTAGGGTTCGGATTTTGGCCCGTGAGTAGCCTATCCTAATTTTTTTCCCATGTAGGACACTATGGTATCCTTCAAAATGAATTTTGAGATATGGAGTGAGGTTTTAAGAGTGTTACTGTTTTATGAGACACTTGACTAATGGTAGTGATCAAGGAGGATCATCAAAGAGATGTTGGTGTTTTCAAGCCCCCCCCCCCACATCATACCAAGGAATGGGTCCCTTATACTCTTTACACAAGTCGAGTGGCACCCCCTGATGCACTAGGGAATGGGTCTTGTATCTACCAAGTTTCACCCTCCTCAAACACTAGGAAGTAGGTCTTCTATCTATTGATTATCACTCCCCTGTCACACCAGGGCGTAGGTCCTCTATCAATGGGGTGGAACCCCCTATCGCACTAGGTCAGATCCTCCATTGGAGACAGTTCCCCGTCAGCTATGGAGTATAATGTTTAGGTGTGTATCCTCTATACATATATCTTGTAAGTTTTTGTGTGAGGCTAGGAATTAGAGGTGCACCTTTGGAGCTGTAGGCTAACTCATCATTCTTAGATGGACTATGAAGATGGAGATCACATTTCCCTCTAGTTACAGTTTCTTTGAGCATGTATCTATTGTTGGGATGAGATGGTTGACTATTGTTATACCTTTCATCCTCTATTATTTTCATGAATTCCTATTAGGAATGTATATACCCACCCTTGCATGAGATTTTCATTTATGTTTTGTTTCTTATACAGATGATAGACAGATCAGTGGTGACTATGAAGGAGTATAACAAAACATGGTTTCTTAGACTACGTATGGTGATTGTATATAGAGATCAAGAGTTGGGATCTCTTTAGTTTTCCACTTTACTAGTTTTTTTCATGTTGGTACCTTATTTATAGTTCGGAATTTATTTTTTAAACTTTACATAATGGATATATATATATATACATATCTACTTTCATGTATTACCTAGAGTTTATTGCATGCATTGTTATACTCTATATGTTGCAGACCTTATTTATTCCTCTACATAATTGCATGGAGATGGTTGTGTGTTTGAATATAAATACTGAAGTATAAGGCCCCACATTTTAGTATTATTTTTTCTCAGTACTTTTCATTGGGCCATAGACTCTTAGAGGTAGGATTGGGGTTGTCACAGCTCATATTTCCACTAGTCAAGTAGGCCCTAGTAGTTCAGGTCATGAAAGTATGTTATCAAAGGTTGGTTCACCCTTGGGTGGGGTTTGGAGTTATAACCATGGTGAGGATTGGTAGGAACATAAAGAAATGGTGTTATATTTTATCGAGTGAAACCCACAAGCCAGGGAATCTAGTTATGGTGCAACGACTGACGTATCCATACACCTAGACTCTAACTACCTATTGGTTGGATCGGCATGCTGAGACACTGTTTTCAAGTAACCAATGGAACATTAATCATATAATATTGATACTTTACACTATAATTATTACTTGAGTAATCTAACCATATATATACTCATCTAACCATGGTATGTATTGAAAATTTTCATGATGCCTCCATGATGATAGTCATCTAGGATACTGTTATAAGATTGTTCTGATAATCAGTTGATCAATGAGGCATTAGTTCAAGGAATCACTCTTGAGGTGTTTCCTCTATGTGATAATATATTAGTGATGCCCCTTATTTATTAGCATGTGGATCCACCCCAAGTGGTATGAGTGGATGATCAACTGCATGTTAGGAATACGACAGTTCTTGTGGGGCAGGATGACAATGCATGTAGGATTAGCATAGTGCATGAGTTCTAGAATCAGAAATCATTGAGGTTTCATGGTGATCTGAACCCTCAGGCAGCTGAGGATTGTCTTGAGGTTGTGGTTTAATTGTTTAGGCTAGTTCATACCCTGGCTGATCAGATGGTTGTGATGGCGACCAAACATTTTCTTAGAGAAGTAGATTACCGGTGGAGTCTGATTACCCAGACACATGATGAGGTGATTCCCTCTTGGTCGGACTTATAAAATCTATTTAATGGTAATTATTACCCTTTTAGTTTACTAATTTTATAAATTTAGGATCTTCTCGAGTTGAGACAGGGTGATATGATGGTTTCCGAGTACGCTGTGAGGTTCATAGAACTCACATGTAACTCCATCAATATGGTTCAAGATGGTTTCCTCTGGGTGAAGAGTTTGAGAAGGGACTTTCTAGAGAAATTTTTGATATCATGGTCTCCTTATGAATTAAAAATTATGTTGGAGTGTTGTAGAAGGATCTAGTTACATAGAGATTCTCAAATGAGGGATGTCGGGCAGTGGTATCCAGTAGTAGAGAACATGGGGATAAGTCATATGTAATAGCTAACAGGAAACAGACATGAGAGTATCAGCATAGGAGACCTCCCTATGTTTGGTAAAAAACATTTTGATCTAAATTTGATGGTTTTTACATATAGTCAAATCATCTACGATATGGTTGATGCTATTTATGTGAAGGGTGAGGTCCCATGGCTCATGATTTCCCAATAAAACATGCTATAGATGGTCATCCGATAGTAGATGGATCACCACACTAGTGGAAGTACCATGACCAGGGATCCCCAAGTAATGTCCAAAGTGGCCCCTAGGGAGTTAGTGCTAGAAAAGGTGTAGGGGTAGATGTATAGGAAGAAGTTTTAGGTTGTGGGTGATTTTATGAGCTATTTATACCACCACCCTAAGGTGGCCCACTTCAGGCTTAGAGAGTGTGATGGAAAGGTCGTGGGTAGTTGCAGGAAATCAAGGGATATGATAGGAAAACTCATGATATGATTTGAGGTGTTTCCTATGTTTATTATACATATTTGTGGTACTATTTTAAATAATAATGTGTCATTATTTCATACCCTTATCCCTTATGTGAGAGTTGGAGTTGCTTGTAGAGACTTTATCCCAGCATCTATTGATAGAGGTTCCTAATGGGGGAAATTCTTCTATATCTTACAGTTTTTATAGTATGTGTTGAAAATAAGTGTTGAGAATTTCCTATGGGACCTCTTGGTCAACATGATGAAACCTTATGATGAAATCTTAGGCATGGACTCGTTGTCTATGATGAGTGATCATATAAAATGTTATCATAGAAGAGTTTGATGTCTCTATGTTGATGGGGTGAGGTTCCCCTTTGTGGGTGAGAAAGACCTTATGGAAGAGTGAGTGGGGCTTGAAAATAGAAAACTGGAACATATCACCCATCAGTTGGTGATATTTTCCCTTACTGTAGTGTGCTCTTTAGACATATGGCTTCCAGCAGTAGTTGAGGATTTCATGGATGTCTTCCCCAAAGATATCCTAACACTACCTTCGAGTTGGTAGATGGACTTATGAATTTAATTTGACCTTGTAACCACACTGATATCCTATTTGGCATATCAGATGTCCCCTATCAAGATCCTGGAGCTAAAGGTGTAGTTGGATAACCTTCAAGATAAAGTTTTTATTAGACCTAATGTTCCCCCTTGGGTAGCTTTGGTGTTGTTCTTGGAAAAAGAGGATTAGAGTTTGAGGATTTGTGTTTATTATCCAATGCCTAATCCATGTGATAGTAAAAACTAAGTACCCATTATTGATGATTGATGATATTTTCGACCAGTTGAGAGGTTTGAGTTTCATCTTAAAGATTGATATCTAGTTTCAATACCATCATTTGAGGTTTCAGGTGGATGATATTATGAATATGTAATTACAATATCACTATGGACATTATTAGTTATTAGTGATTCCTTTTTATGTGACTAATTACGCTACAGTGTTAATGGAACTTATGAATCAGAACTTCCAACGTTTCTTGGATCAGTTAGTGGTTGGCCTCATTGATGACATTCTCATTTACTCTATGTCATAGGATGAGTGTTTTGATCATTTGAGGATGGTCCTAAACATAATTCAAGAGCCCCAACTTTATGGTAATGTTTTGAAGTGTTAGTGTAACACCCCAAAATGATAAAGGGTTAAATGAATAAATGATATGACTCATGTCAACAAGGTGCACCTTCCTTTTCAGGAGCCTGTCTGATTAGAACTCCATAGTTAAGCATGCTTGTCCTGGAGTAGTGATCAAGATGGGTGACCTTCTGGGAAGTTTCTTACGCTGTGTATGAGTGAGGACAAAACACACTTGAAAAAACATGTGTTGGCCTGTAGGGAAATTCATTAGTCAGATGGACCGCTCAGGTATGTGGGTGGGCCCCAAGGTGGGGACCACATGTCTATAGGGCAATTGGTGGGTGGGCCCTAGTTTTTGACATAGTGGTATTAGTGGTGGTCAACTCTACCTTAGGACCAAGAGTCTGTGAGATTGGTTTGGGGAAACAATGTTCAGTGTTTCGAGCTCGGCTTTCTGGGATGAGACTCCAGTGTTGGTGCAGCGGCTGGCGTATCCATACACCAGGACTCTAACCTTATTTTAGACTTAGTACATGAAAGCACTAGTTGCGGGGAAATAAAATAATGGTACATGCATCATATAGGAATGGGTTGTGTTTTCCATATCCTTTGTGTCAGTTATCCAGATATACTCATTGACTGTGGTACATCTTGTTTTCTTATAGGATGCCTCTGTGACTCATACCCACTAGGATGAAACAACACGATCACAAGGATGACCCCCTCAGTGATGAGGCCTCGATATAGGGACCAGTTCCCTAGGCGTTGCCACCTGGTGGTGAACATACTATACCACCACCAGTGGAGCAGCCCGTGGTACCTGTAGTACCGACCGATGAGGAGCATAGGATGAGTGCGCTCTATGAGTTCTAGAGACAGAGACCCCTCAAGTTATAAGGAAAGCCCAACCTTCAGGAGGCTAAGGATTGGCTCAAGGCGGTGACCATATTTTTCCATCTTGTGAGAACACCAGCAGACCAGATGGTGATCCTAGGGGCAAGCCTTCTTCAGGGTTCGGCAGGACGATGGTGGAGCCTGACCACACGGACTCATGAAGAGGAGACTCTTTTGTGGATGGAGTTTGAGAGACTCTTTAGGGATTAGTTCTCTCTAGTTACACTGAGAGCAGTACACATCAAGGAGCTACATCAGCTCCAGCAGGGAAGTGTGATGGTAGATGACTATTCATCAATGTTCACCAACCTCGCCAGGTACTCGATGGATATGGTCAGAGATCAGTACTTTAGATATAGGACCTTCGAGCGAGTTCTATGAAGAGACATCTGAGCTAGTGGTTTTCCTCTATTAATTTCGACTTATGATGGAGTGCCTGAGTGGGCATTGGTGATCGAGAGATTCTTGGCGGAGCAGAGACAGCCGATGTCAGTCATCAGCAGGCAGACAGGTCCGAAGACCTCGGAAGTAGGGAGACAACGTCGGACATAGGGATCAGGACGTGAGAGACATCAGAGTAGGACCCAGGACAGGGTATCGATAGTCCAGGGCTCTTAGGCTGGATCCAGTCATCCTAGGGAGAATTGTTGCTATGCGTGCGATAGTAGGGGACATCTCACTAGAGATTATCCGATCCGATGAGCTGCTGATTGGGAAGCAGTGAATGGACCGCCAAAGCAGAGGTAGAGAGTGGAGCAAACAGACTCGCCAGGAGACGGACATGGAAAAGGAGCAGGGAGAGCTGCAGGTGGTGGTAGACACTTCGAATTACTTCCACCACCACCCCTAGGAGGTCGCACCAGGCTCAGGGAGTTGGGGGACAGGGGTGGGGACAACTGCATGTGGTCGAGGAATATGACCCAGGGGCTTCATGGATGATCCAAGGTAGGATCTGTGTCTTATCTACCTTAGTTGTCATACTTTTAGACACAGGTCCAAGTCATTCCTTCATAGTCACATGTCTTGTGTGAAACCATGAGATTCCGGTAGAATAGTTGACTCGATCCTTTTGCTTGGAGACACCAGGGGTAGGAGACTCGATGATCACACACCTTTTCAGATAGTGTGATCTTACCCTTGGAGGTGAGAGTTTCAGTTGGAACCTATTAGTGGTAGCGTCGAAGCCTTAAAAAGTCATTATCGGTATGGATTGGTTATCTTCGGTCCATTCCCATATTGACTGTTTTAGGCGAAGAGTGTGGTGTGTCCGCCATGATGGAGCGAGGATTTCCTTTGTCGTGGGAAAGGAGATGCAAGCAGCACAGAATGGGATCATGCATAAGAGGGTGCATCTGATCATTCATGAGATGGCTAGCCTTACCCTCAGAGCAGTAGATGATGTGAGCTCTCAATTCCCAGCAGTTTTGGTGTAGTATGAGGAAGTCTTTCCCAAAGATATTCCAGGATTACCACCCCTCCAGGAAATCGACTTCTGTATCAACTTACACCCCAGGAAAACACTAATTTCCTCACCAGCATATCGGATGGCTCTCGCAGAGCTTCGCAAGATGAGGGTTAAGTTTGAGGATTTGCATAGAAAGGGTTTTGTAAGACCCAGCATTTCACCCTGGGTGGCCCCGGTCTTTTTTTCCAAGAAGGAAGATGGAAGTTTGAGGTTTTTCGTGGATTACCAGTGCCTGAACCAGGTGACGGTGAAGAATAAGTATCCACTACCGAGAATCAACGACCTCTTAGATTAGCTAGAGGGGTACTGTAGTTCTCAAAGGTTGACCTTCGATCAATTTATCACCAGTTATGAGTACGGGACGAGGATATACCAAATACGTCTTTCATATGGCGCTATGGTCACTATGAGTACTTTGTGATTCCTTTCGACATGAAAAATGACCTCGCAGTTTTCATGGGACTGATGAACTGAATCTTCCAGTCGTATTTGGACCAGTTCGTAGTGGTCTTCATCGACGACATCCTTGTGTACTCGATGTCAGAGGAGGAGCACAGGATACACCTGCGGATAGTTCTAGATGTACTCTGAGAGTACCATCTTTATTGGAATCTCTCGAAGTGCCAGTTCTAGATTCAGAAGGTCCAGTTTCTAGGACATTTCATATTAGCAGATGGTGTAGCTATGGACCTAGCCAAGGTGGAGGTAGTGTTAGCATAGGAGCCACCTTGGAGCATGACGGAGGGGCGGAGCTTCCTCGGGTTGGCGGGATATTATCGGAGGTTCATTCCGGATTTCTCTCGAATATCAGCACCGATGAAAGCCTTGACCAGGAAGAGGAAACCCTTCATGTGGATGGAGAAGTTCCAGCAGGCTTTTGAGTAGTTGAGACATAGTTTGATGAGTTCCCCAATATTGAGATTACCGGAGGAGGGTGTCGAGTACATAGTTTTCTACAATGCATCAGGGACCGTGGTTATTTGTTTCCTAATGCAAAGGCAGGCAGTGATTACTTATGGTACGCGCCAGCTTAGGCCACATGAGAAGAACTATGCGACCCATGATCTTGAGTTGGTTGGGGTAGTATTCATATTGAAGATGTAAAGACACTACCTTATGGGTGAGCGGTTCATCGTCTACTCTGACCACAAGAGACTCAAGTACATCTTATCGTAGAAGGATCTGAATCTGAGACAGAGGCATTGGCTAGAGTTCCTCCAGGATTATGATTTTGAGATAATTTATACTCTTGGGAAGGGAAAAAAGTTGAAGATACTCTTAGCAGAAGGTCAAGCTTGCAGTTGTTGAGTGAGGCGATAGAGCAGTTGGCCTCATTGCAGTTGTCCTTCATAGATAGAGGGGATGCATCTTACCTACAGTCGATGATTTTCACCACCCCCCCCCCAATCTTACAGTGAGTTAGGGAGGCACAGATTGGGGATGAAGACGGTGAGGATTTACATGCTTAGTTATCCACAGGACATGTTCCTGATGGATATTCACAAGATGGAGAGCACGTACTTCGTTTCAGAGGGTGCATTGTCGTAACAGTGGTATTGTGGGAAGAGGTTATGAATGAGTTTCATATATCCCCCTTGGTGGTACATCTAGGAGTGGAAAAGATGTACCAGGATCTTTGATGGTAGTTCTGGTGGTCAGGCATGAATAAGGAAGTAGCAGAGTTCGTCTCTCGATGCCTTACGTGCTAGCAGGTGAAGGATGAGCACCAGGTCCCAGTAGGATTATCTCACCCACTAGAGGTTCCAGAGTGAAAGTGGGATGTAATATAGATGAAATTCATGAAAGTATTACCACAGCCGTCTAAGGGGCATGATTCCATCTGGGTGATCGTCGACCGACTCAACAAGTCGGCCCACTTTCTAGCCATTAGGGAGGAGAGTTCCATAGAGATATTGGGACGCCTATATGTGTAGGAGATAGTTCGTCTTGATGGAATTCCTTTAAAGATAGTATTAGACTGAGACACCTACTTTACATCACAGTTGTGGAAGGGATTGCAGGAGGCCTTTGGGACACAACTGTGCTTGAGCATGGTGTTCCATCCACAGACCAATGGTCGGACGGAGATGACCATTCAGGCTCTGGAGGATATGTTACGAGCTTGTACCTTGGACTTTGGTCGTAGTTGGGAGGACCACCTACCACTGGTGGAGTTTGCATGCAATAAAAGCTACCACTCCACCATTGGTATGGCACCTTTTGAGGCTTTGTATGGGAGACCCTGTCAGCCACCACTTTGCAGGACCGACCTCGGAGAGTCAGTACTCATTGGTCCCGAGATGGTGCGAGCCACCACTGAGAAGGTGCATATCATCCGAAAGCAGAAGAAGACTACACAGAGCTGGTAGAAGTCTAATGCTGACAGACAATAGAGGCCTCTGGTGTTCGAGGAGGGAGACCACGTCTTTCTTTGGGTCTCACCTCAATGAGGGTTACAGAGATTTGGCCAGGGAGGCAAGCTATCTCTGAGGTTCATTGGACCTTTCCAGATACTATGTAGAGTCGGCGAGGTGGCATACCACCAAGCTCTATTACCAAAGTTGCATCGGGTACAAGATGTCTTCCACGTGTCGTAGTTGAGGAGGTACGTGCATGACCCATCGCACGTCATTAACAGGGGTGAGCTGAATGTCGAGGATGGAGAAACCTTTGCTGAGTACCCGGTGGAGATTGAGGATCAGCAGGAGAGGATCCTTTGTGGGTTATAGATTCCCTTGGTGTGCGTTCGGTGGCAGCACAAGAATCTTCAAGAGAGCACGTGGGAGTGGGAGGCTCAGATCCATGCCCAGTACCCCCATATTTTTGAGTAGTCTTGTGTTGGATTTTCGGGGACGTAAAGCCCCAAGGTGGGGAGAATTTAATGTCTTGGATTTTTTCATGTATTATTTAAATATTATATAGAATTATTACGAGACCAGGTGTAGAGACGACACATTATTCCAAGACCCAGTGAGCCCGGAACTATTGTTTTAAACTTTTTAAGTTAAGTGAGTCGGCACATGTGTGTGGTTGTGGTAGTTTATAAACGGATTCTAGGATTAAAAATATGAGGGCACTGTTACGTCTGGGACGATGACTTTAATTAAGAATGGGTCTAACCTCGACCGGGGCAAGTCAGGGGTAAAAGTTAATTTTCAGACATTTTTAGTAAAAAAAAAATCGTTATGTTTATTTTATTTTATGGAAACATCCACTGCAGCGCGACGACGGGGAAACTGTTTCTTTAATAAATGCCACGTCATAATGACTCAGAAATGGAAAGATAGATTCATTAATACCACAACATATTTTGAATGCCAAACATGTTTCCCTTTTTATTGGGATAATCAAACGTCGATCAATGGTGGAAGATTGAGAGTAAAATCTTGGGAAAATCCATGGCACTTGGGAGAAAACTCTCGGTGATGAACGACGATGAATCGAAGCTGCGAATCACTGCGCCAACGAAGCTTAAGGTTCTTGAAGATGACGGAAGTGAAACCCCTTCATCAGTGATTGATCCCTTATTGAGGTAGGGGTTTTTTATTTAAATTCTTTTCCACTCTTTTTATTTAAACGACAAATGCAGATCAACCATGAACAAGTTGATCCATGGATTCGTACGTTCTTGCAGGAGGGTTTTATTGGGATGATTTGGGGAATTGATCCATGTTGAATTGTTTTTTTTATTCTTCTCTATTTAAGCCAACTATCGGGAGCGGATCAACGCTGTGGAAAATGATGGTGGAGGTTCGTCCATTGATTTTCTTATTGGATTTTCATCCAACCTTTTTCTTTCGTACATTCTTCGCATTCTTCATGGGGAAATGAAAAAAAGATCTTTGTGCATTCGTTTTGTGACGCAATGATCCCAAATTGAATATTTAACACCACAACGACCTTGCAGAGGTGTGACGACGATAGCGAACGATGAATCAGACCGGATCGGGAAAGGTCGTTCTTCGAGCGTTCTTTATGCGGGTGGATTGTTGCACATTTTTGGGGCCGATCGGAGGTCCGAAAATAATGTAATATGCTTCTTAGTGTTGGGGAGACCAAAAACTAGGAGTTTCATGGTGACCGGACCGCCGAATCGACGAACGGGACATCACGGAAGGTGCGACGGTGGAGGTTCGTGTTTCTGGAAATTTCTAGAATACATGGCATGTACTTACGAAGAACACGCCGTGTAGTAATGGAAGCGACGGCTAGGGTTTTGAGTGTCAGAGAGGAATCACACGGTGTGTGACCCTGATCACACGGTGTGTTGGACATTCCCCGAAGCTCGGCGTGTATCACGGGGATACACGGACACAGAATGGAGTACATGACTGTGTGCTCCATCACACGGCCAAGTGAGGCCAGTAACATGGGTCACCCCGTGTACCGCTTACACGGGTTGGAGTACACAGGTTGATAACTGTGTATGGGAACATGGACATCATACACAGAGCCAATCCCAGTCACTTAGACACGGCGTGTACACCGTACTATATGTTGTTTACTAACTTTTCTACACGACCAGCCTTACGACATGGGCCGTTGTACATGGGCAGTACCCAGGGTCAGACAACACGGCATGTAACTTTTCTACACGCCATGTACATTTTGGAAAATGGAATGGTCCTCTTGTTCACCGTATCATGGACATATTTCATTTGGGTTAGTGCCCCTTCTTCTTGTTCCCCTGAAGGCCAGGCATTGTTTCCTTCTACAGGAGTATGATCCCTTTAGCAGAACTTTCTGTGATAGATTCAGCATCCCTCTGAGAGGCCTGAAGCGAGATCCTCTATCCATTCCTAACTCTAGGTATAGTCAGGCATCGACGTGACCAACTCTAATGGGCTTTGATCCTCTACCTAGCTAGTGAATCACCTAGCTGGTGAATCCAGATGAGTCGCGGTATCCTCCATGGCCCTGTCTGTGATCCTCATCTGTGTATCATGATCTCTCCCACTCAAGAGTGTGTCTACCGTAATGAGTGCTTCTATCTATCGTGATCTTCACACTCAAGAGGGTGTCTCTCGTAATGAGTGTAACTACCTCTTGTGACATTTCCCGACGAACATTACTCCTCGAACAGACATCATCAGAGCTACCAAACTCCTGGAGTGTGTTCTCCTGGAATGAGCAATTCATGGAAATCTTCGAACGGAATCCCTAGTGGGAGTATGCAGTTGTGGGACTTGTCTCTAGACTACGGGTTTGGGTTTCAATTATATTTGTATTTTGATCTATTTTTATATGTTCGTTAGACATATAATGTGTAGAGATGATTGTGCCTATCCTTTGTGTAGTTTCTTTGGGTTTTTTAGGGTCCTCTACTGAGTATTGTTATACTCACCCCTGCACGGGATTTTCCCTCATATGTCATGTCTTGTGCTGACGAGCATCCTTTTGACAGAGTCCAAGGCAGACCAGGATAGGACTGACCTTTCTAAGTTCCCCACAGGCTGAGGTGTTCCTTCGGCTATGAGCAGCTGTCCCAGTACCTCTTTGTATTTTCAGGTTGGACTTTGCAGTTTTTAGACTCTTGTTTTTTGTGGGCTTGTATTCTGGCCCAGTTCACTTTTAGTAATTTACTTTCCATCGTACTCTGTTGGTTGAGTTTAGTTGTATGGATACATTTTTGTTTTATAGTGGTTTTTACTTTTCAGTATTTGTGGTCTTAGAGATATGTGTGTGTGTACATTTTCTTAGTCAATGCCTCCCATGTAGTGATATTCCTACTCGGTTCTAGTCACCAGCCCCTAGCCTATTGGAGGTGGGCTTGGGGAGTTACGGCATGGGCCCTACTGGGATGGGTCATGACAGAGACCTTCTGGGAAGTTTCTCAGGGTGTGTGTGATTGAGGAAAAAACACATTGGAAAGGACATGTGTTGGCCTGTGGAGACATTCATTAGTCAGATGGCCCGTTCAGGCATGTGGGTGGGCCCTAAGGTGAGGACCACGTGTCTGGAGGGAAACTGGTGGGTGGGGCCCAGTTGTTACATTTGGTATCAGAGGTGGTACCCAGCCTTAAGTGCAGTGCACTGCCTGGGTTGAGATGTAGGGCCCACAATGAGGATGTTGTGCTCTAAAGGGGGGGTGATTGTAACACCCCCAAATGATAAATGGTTAAATGACTAAATGATATGACTCATGTCAACAAGGTGCACCTTCCTTTTCAGGAGCCTTTCTGATTAGAATTCCACAGTTAAGTGTGCTTGTCCTGGAGTAGTGATCAAGATGGGTGATCTTCTGGGAAACTTCTCAGGGTGTGTGTGAGTGAGTAAGTTTTTCATGGTGTGTGTGAGTGAGGAAAAAACACACTGGAAAGAACATGTGTTGGCCTGTGGGGATAGTCATTAGTCAGATGGCTCGTTCAGGCATGTGGGTGGGCCCCAAGGTGGGGACCATGTGTCTTCAGGGCAACTAGTGGGTGGGGCCTAGTTGTTACAGTTAGGTTTAGATTCATGAGGTTCAATTTCTAGGTTATGTCATCCATGAGAAAAGAGTAGTGGTGGATCTAGAAAAGACTGATTAGAACTTTATTGGGAGTAACCCAAGAGCATTTCATAGAAGCTTCCTCAGGTTTTAAGGGTACTATATGAAGTTAATGGAAAATTTATCTAGGATTATTGGTGTCAAAAATCCTTTGAGGGGATGAGAATAAGGTTGACTAGTGATCCTATGTTGAAACTACTAGAGGAGGGATTAGAGTACATGGTGTTTTTTTATTCCTCGGGATATGGGAGCGCTTATGTCATCCATGAGCAAGGAGTAGTGGTGGATCCAGAAAATATTGATTAGTACTTTCTTGGGAGTAACCCAAGAGCATGTCATAGAAGTTTCTTCAAGTTTTAAGGGTACTATATGAAGTTAATGGAAAACTTATCTAGGATTATTGGTGTCAGAAATCCTTTGAGGGGATGAGAAAAAGGTTGAATAGTGCTCCTATGTTGAAACTACTGGAGGTGGGATTAGAGTACATGGTGTTTTTTTATGCCTCGGGATATGGGAGCGCTTATTTCATCCATGAGCAAGGAGTAGTGGTGGATCCAAAAAATATTGATTAGTACTTTCTTGGGAGTAACCCAAGATCACGTCAGAGAATTTTCCTCAGGTTTGAAGGGTACTATATGAAGTTAATGGAAAACTTATCTCGGATTTCAACCCATTGGAAAACCTTGATGTGGAAATGGAATCTATTTACCAGGATGATTGGTGTCAGACATCCTTTGTGGGGATGAGAATAAGGTTGACTAGTGCTCCTATGTTGAAACTACTAGAGGAGGGCTTAGAGTATATGGTGTTTTTATGCCTCTAGATATGGGATTTGGTGCATGTTGAAGTGGAGGTAGGGAGTGATCTCTTATGGTCCAAGGAAGTTAAGGACCCATGAGTATAAATACACGACTCATGACCTAAAGTTTGTAACAGTATTCTTCACCTTAAAGATATGGAGTCACTCTCTTCTGATCAAGCATTTCATTATTTACTCAGACTGTCAAAGTTTTAGGTATACCTTCACTTAGATAGATCTTACCTGTGATAGAGTAATTGGTTTGAGATCTAATACGACTATGACTTTGATATATTTTATATTCTAAGAATAGAAATGTGGTGGTATATTACCTTAATAGGAAGTCACATTCTTGCTTAGAAATTTCTTGGGAGTAACCCAAGAGCAAGTCATAGAATTTTCCTCAGGTTTGAAGGGTACTATATGAAGTTAATGGAAAACTTATCTAGGATGATTGGTGTTAAACATCCTTTCAGGGGATGAGAATAAGGTTGACTAGTGCTTATATGTTGAAACTAATGGAGGAGGGCTTAGATTATATGGTTTTTTTTATGCCTCAAGATATGGGAGCGCTTATGTCATCCATGAACAAGGAGTAGGGGTGGATCCAGAAAATATTGATTAGTACTTTCTTAGGAGTAACCCAAGATCATGTCAGAGAAGTTTCCTCGGGTTTGAAGGGTACTATATGAAGTTAATGGAAAACTTATCTAGGATTTCAACCCATTTGAAAACCTTGATGTGGAAAGGGAATCTATTTACCAGGATGATTGGTGTCATACATCCTTTTAGGGGATGAGAATAAGGTTGACTAGTGCTCCTATGTTGAAACTACTAGAGGAGGGATTAGAGTACATGGTGTTTTTTATGCCTCTGGATATGGGATTTGGTGCATGTTGATATAGAGGTGAGAATTTATCTTTTATGTTCCAAGTAAGTTAAGGACCCATGAGTATAAATACATGACTCACGACCCAAATTTAGTAACATCAGTCTTTACCTTAAAGATATGGAGTCACTCTCTTCTGATCAAGCATTTCATTATTTACTCAGACTGTCAAAGTTTCAGGTATACCTTCACTTAGAGAGATCTTAACCTGTGATAGATTAATTGGTTTGAGATCTAATAGGAATATGACATTGAGATAGTTCAAATTCTTAGAATCGAAAGGTGGTGGTAGATTCCCTTAATAGGAAGTCACATTCTTGCATGGTGGAGGATGAGTTAGAGTAGTTGGCTTAATTGCAGCTATCCCTAGTGGAGGAAAGTGGTGAAGCTTATCTTCATTCAATGCTGGTGAATCCTCTTATTCTTCCACATGTGAGGGAGTATTATTTGGGAGACATTGACTGTGAGCTTCTACATGACCAGATATCCTCAGAAGATTTTTCGGGCATATTTTCTAAATGAAGGGATTATGAAATCCTTTTCTAAGTATGGATGGTGATCTCGGTCACATTATTAGAGGATGTGATGAGTGATTTTTATACTTCTCCCTTATCTATACATACATTTATGGAAAATATATACAAGGACCACCTTTGGAAGTTTTAGTGGGATGAAATAAGGTGGATCATTTTTTATTTCATTTATCAATGTATCACATGTCAGTAGGTAAAAGCTAAACATCAAGAATATGATTAGCTTAGACTCTTAAGGGTTTTTAATGGAAGTGGGATGGAATATACATGGATTTTGTGACAAGGATTCTAGGTAAATTGAAAGGCCAAGACATAGTTTGGATGATTGTTGACTGATTCACCAAGTCAACGCACTTCCTTTCCATCAGGGAGCAGAGTTTGATTGAGGGTTTTGGGAATCTGTATATTCTAAAGATCATCTTACATCATGGGGTATCCATGAAGATCATCTAAAACCATGATTATAAATTTACATCATGTTTTTTGAGAGATTATCAAAAGACTTTTAGATGATAAGAGCATTTAACCCCCAGATATATGGATAGACTAAGCAGACTATCCAACTATTAGAGGATGTACTGAGATTGTATGTGTTATTATTCATCCAAATCTAGGAGGATCACTTTATATTGGAATAGATTGCTTATAATAATAGTTATCACTAAACTATCATCATGAATCTATTTGAGGCATTGTATGGGAGACCCTATAAGTCACACTTATGTTGTAATGAGGTTAGAAAGACTTCTATTGTTGGGCCCAAGATGGTAGGATAAATGAAAAATAAGGTTCATGTGATCCATGTGTGTATGAGGACGGAATAGAGTTGATATAAATCTTAAATAGACTAACATTGTAGACCTTTGGAGTTTTTTGTAGGGAGACCATGTTTTCTAGATAGTCTCCCCATGACAAGGATTGTGAATATTTGGTTAGGGAATCAAGATATCCCTAATGTTTATTAGGCCATTCAAAATCCTATTAAGGGTTGTAAGGGTTGATTACTTCTTTTCCATACCCCAATAGTTTCACAAAGCACATGAAAACTTTAATGTGTCATAGTTGAGGAGATACATGCATGACCCATCACACGTCATTTACTAGGGCGAGCTAGACATTGAGGATGTATCCACCATTATAGTGTACTCAATGTAAATTGAGGACTGGTAGGAGAGGATCCTATGTGGACATAACATTCCCTTGTTTTGAGTGCTTTGACAACATGAGATCATGTTGGAGAGATCCTGGGATCAAAAGAGTTGGATATAGGATCTGTATCCCCACCTTTTTTTATATCTTGTTCTTTTTGGGGTGAAAATCATTAAAGGAGGGGAGAATTTAATGACGGTATTTTTGATGGTTTAGTCCTTTGAATAACTCTATATAAATCTCTGTGTTTTCCTCAGAGTTGGGGTTGTCTTCCAGGCACCACAGGACCCCCAAATTAATATAATAAAAATATTAATATATATTAAATCATATGAATGCATTGTTTTTTTCAATGGTTTTCTTTTCATTTGATAGCACATATGGAAAATGTGAGACCATGGTTGTTTTAATAATTTTAGGTTTTCCCTAGGCACGACCTAAAGTTAGTCAGTATCTGGTTCCCAATTAAGGACAACCATTGGGAGGTGCATTAGGTAAAATAAATAATTTATTTTATTTATTTGTTTAAAGACCTAAACTAGACTAATCCTCTCTATATTTTTTATTATGGAAAAATTACAAGGTTATCCACATGAACCTGGAAGTATTATTAGATCCAAGTAAGAGATTAGTTGATGGATAAAGGATCATGGAGCAGTGGTCTTTCTTTGATGGATTCATCTTCACCAACAAAATTCCTCGATCTCATTAAAAAAATGGAATGGAACCAATCTTCATCATAATTCGATCGAAAATTAAGTTAGGGTATGTTATTTTTTTATTTCATCCCTTAAATTTATTGATAAAGCATGGATTAACTATCTTCTTTGATTTTCATCAATTTTTATTCTTCACATGAACCTCGTTTCAATTGGATTTATTGAACCCTTTTTTTATGTCATTTATGAACTTATTTTCACCCTTGATCCATATTTGGTAATTTTTTATAAAATATCACAATTTAATGATATTTTATCACTTCTTTTATGTTCTTTTCTCCCCACTTTCTTCATGTTCTTCTTTGTTGGACCATGGGGTCACAGATCGACATTTTTGGGCAATATCAAGTGAAAAAAATCCATGGATTCATATTGGTTTCCTGATAGATGAATAGGTCAGTGGTTTTTGGATGAATCAAGGTGTGATGTGGGTTTTGGGTGATGTATTTATGTATTTAGGATCAGTATCAGCAATGGGATGGGTGACTGCTCTGCACGGGTGGTTGAATTTCCAATTTCCTGTCACCGGGCTAGAGATCGATAGTTGGTGAACCCTTTGAGTTTTAGAGGTCAAAAATAATAGAAGGTGGTATAAATAACATATCTAAATCTACATGAGGAACATGATTTTCTACCTATGAAAATACTGACTACACACTGTGTAGTCTGGAAGAACACACACCATGTTTTCTTGATTTATGCGGAATTTAGGGTTTTGGCCTCATTAAGGATCACACCCCTTGTGGCTGGAATCACATTTCATGTGACATTACCTAGGTATATAATCCATGTTATTTATATGAATTCCCCATGATCTTGTGGTTATACATGTCATGTCCTCTCAAGTATACGTTGTGTGGCTACAAATGGATATCTGAGTCATGTGTCAAGTGTACACACCTAGGACCCCAGGTAGACTTTCATGTACCAGGGCGGAAACATCATGAGTATGGATATGGATTCCCAGTTCATGTCCTAGGTAGAACATACCCAGGAATTTATTTGAGTTCATGCACCATGTGACCCCTTTTACATGTTGTGTACTTCTCCCAAAAACTTTATTCTTACATATCTCCATCTTCGGGACTCTAATTTTGGCATCTAAGTAGCTTATCCTAATTATTTTCAATGTACACATGATGGTAGACTTTACAATGGATTTTGAGATATGGCATGAGTAGTTATGATTGTGACTCTAAGGATAAGGCCTTCCATTTTAGTGTTATGACTTATTAGTGCCTTTCTTTATCCCCAAGCCTATTGCAGGTGGGATTTGGGTTGTCATGGCTTGACTTTCTATTGGCCAGGAGGTCCCTAGTGGGTTGGTTCCTGACATTTCTAATGAAATTATTTAATTGAATTAACCAATTTAGCATCAAGAGTAGTTTTCTTCACAATAATTGGTGTAACTTAGTGGAAATCATAGAAGAAATCAGAGATTATAATTTCAATATTGGGTATCCCACTCAATTGATCAAGGAAAGTTGAGATAATGTAGTTGGAATGAAAATCCTACCTAAATACCATCAAATAATTTGATCAAAACCTTATCCATGTTATTATAAAATAAATATGGATACATTACACTATAATATCCAAGTGAAAGGATATTCCAAATCTAATGGTGAGGGTTATTGGTATTTCATAAAATAGTATATGAGTAATAAGATTAATTTATTGAGCCACAACCAATAATTATGATAAATTTATAAAATCTACTTTTATTTTTTTATAAAATCGAAATCAATTGAACAATGGATTTATCCCTATGATCCATCTTGAAAAAAGATAATCTCCTGACTGGTGATAACTTTCAAGAGTAGTATAATTTCTTGTACATTGTACTATGCCAAGAGTGAGAATTTTATATACCAAAGTACCTAGTTACTACTAATCTTTCTAAGGATGAATGTGAGTCGTAAAAAACAACTTCTAGAATAATTTTTACAATGTATTGGATGTATAATGCCTCGCGTTATCATCTATGACTAGTTAGATCCACAAGAATCATAGATTCATGGATGCATATTCCATATTGTCTCATCTTTGTGATCTTTGTTAGTAGAAAGCAAGATAAGAGGGGTATTAAATTTCAAAGGCACTATTTCCATGAAATCTATGAGAATGAGTGACAGATAGACCTCATGTAGTTAATATGATTGACTACATTAATCATTTATAAATTTGTTGGATTAAATCTACCTAAGGAATTGTTCCCAAACCTATTACTCACCTCAATTCTTTTGATCTTCTCAAGTTTTATTAGGAATTTCTACACAAACAATATAGGTAATATGATCCTGAATATCTTGAATCTGATTCAAAAAGTGGATGAAGACATTAAACATGAAAATATTCTTTTCTTATGTTTAATAAGTGGAAAAGAAGGTAAAAAATTTCTAAAAATCCTAAGTCTAAGACACTTTCACACCACCCTTCTTTGAAGAGAACGATCCATAAAGAGACAAGGGATATATTGTAGTGTTTTTTTCTTATGGAAATAAATATCACTAAATGAATAATTTTGAATCAATAATTGTTTAAGGGGAAGCTTTAGGTATGTTAATTATCATGTGTAATCTTTCTATCTATGAAAAATCGGTATTAGATACAGATTTTGGTTCTCACATTTATATTAAAATACAAGAACTAAGTAAATTTTTAAATATTAACAGAGGTGAGGTGGATCTTCAAGCTAACAATGGAATGACACCAGATTCATTTTTCTATTAGATATTTTCATATCACATTTTTTATTATATTGGTTCAAGTTTTAAATATTTTTTTTATGAACCCATTGTAACCAAGAACATAATATCAGTGTCCAATTTAGACATAGATGTTTTTATTTTCACGTTTGGAAATAAATAACCTTACTTTTATAAAGATAGAATATGTTATGGTATGACACATTTGAATAATGTTCTTTACATGCTATAATATGAAAATTAAGTCGTGTTGAAAAATAATGAATCAAGTTCATATTACTCATATCTCACCCAATTGTAGAATCATTGGTTTGGTCATGTAAATGAGGAGAGTTTGATAAAATTATATTAATAAATATATTTATATTCTTTTGAATTAAAATAATTGGAAATATGTCATTCTTGTTTGTAAGGAAAAATGATAACGATCTATTTAGTGAAAAGGTGAAAGATCCACAAATCTTCTAGAATTTTTCTATACATATGTTTGTATACGTTTTCCAATATAAGCTAGAGGTGAATAATCTTACTTGATAATTTTTACCAACAACTATTGTAGATATGGATATATCTACTTAATGAGATATAAGTATAATTACTTTGATAAATTTAATGAATATATGAATGAAGAAGATACTCATCTTGGTAAGAAGATAAATAAATCTCTCTTAGACTAAGGATGAGAGTATATTAACAAATATTTTATTGATTATCTAATAGGGTTTACGATATTACCCCAATTCACTCATCCTTATACACTAGTATTGGAATTATATTAGTAGAAGGAGGAACTAAAATATGTTGTATATGGTGATATTGATGATGATTCATGATATTATTCCATTATCATTTTAGGGATATACATTACATGAAGTAGTATACACACTAAATCAAGTACCAACTAAAGTGGAAAGCGTAATCCCATGTCAATGGAAGAAATATATTTTTTTATATTTATGTGTATAGGGATGTGAAGAATTTTTTGAGTCTCCTTCTAGAAATAAAATTTCATCTAAAAGCACTAAATGTATCTTTATAGTATATCCCAAGAGATAAGGGAATATTTATAGGATGTTCACTAAAAAATGAAATCATATCTTTTGATATCCTTGGACTCATAAGGTGTGATATGCATGAGATGCATATCATAGCTTACAATATTTTTGTATTGTAAAGGGTATGGGGATTATATTGTCTACCTTTTTCATAAACTATGATAGGGGTTATGATATGAAATTCATGGGATTTGATTTCATTCCAAGTATTATTTTATGTTTTTTTGTATTATATATCAATTGGATTGATTCATTTATTGCATGTGAAGTCATTAAAAATGTTCAAACATCTATACACCAGTGATCAGTAACATAATCATATTCCATGATATAGAAACTGATGATACAAAATTATAACTCTCTTCATTAAATAAAAATATTCTATAAGAGTTATGTGATCAATCACATGGTGCAGAAGCTCGATTAATGAAAGCTAGTCTAAACTCTCTTCGCTTCAGTATTATTAATTTATCTTCACTAAAGTTTATATCACTTATTTAATGAACAAGAACCCTCTCAATACAATCAAGGATCCATTGTCTAGAGTACCACCAATGGACGTGAGATCCTTTCATCACTTTTTTATTTCAATTAATTATTCTCTGTCATATTTAACAAGGATTGATCAATCGATGGTGAGGTTATGCCTAGTTTTATGTTTTTTATTTTTATATTGAATATTTCGAAGATAGATCAGGGACTTTCATGTGTTTTTTCCACTGTGTTTGATCATGATATGATCTCCCTAAACCTATCAGTGGTATTAGAGTCTTTTTAGTTAACATTTCAACAAGTTTTTATACTGTTTTTTTAAAGAACATTGATATTTTAATGTGTTTGAGCCTATATAATAATATATTATATGAAATATTTCTTATTATTTTTCTCAGTAATTATACGTGATTATAGTTTATCGTGTGGTGTGATATACTTGAAAACCATGGATTTGAACTGTGCCATGGTAAATGATATAATATATAAAAGAAATATTTGAGGATTGGATTTAATAAAAACAAAGTATGATAACATATTTAAGATATCATGCGATCATCAAATATGATTGGATGTGTAATTTTTTTAAAAAAATGCGTAATTCGTAAGGTTTTTTTATAAAAACATACATATAGTGTAAATTTTTTCATTTTTTTAAATGGTCTTATGCATAGGGAAAATTTAATTTAGTCATTTGAAATATTCAAATAGCTACACACCAATGGTTTTTAATGTAATCGATTTCTATTAGATGGATGTCTATGCTCCTTCATTATGACTCGCTTCATAAAATGAAGAGAGTCTATAATATGGATGTGAACCTTCCCATGGTGGGGAATCTCGATGCATCCAAACTAGAAAAAACTATCTCTAATTTCATTTTCTTCATTCATATTTTCCTAAAGAGTTATCACCCCTTTAAAGAACAATAATATTATTGATACGATCAAGGATACATTAGATAGTATACCACATGTGGTAGTGATATCCTTTTGTATATTGGTGATCACTATAAAGCATTCTATAGAAAATTTAACAAGTATGGAACTATTATAAATGAATGGGTTCCTTGTTTTATGTTTTCATTTTCATTTTTAATATGTTGAAGATAGATAATGAAATTTCATGAGTTTTTTACACTATGTTTGATTATGATATAATCTCCCCAAACCCATTAATGGTGTAAAATACGTGTTTTTTAATGGATCAATATGTTTTTAAAATATTTTTTGAAGAATATTGATATCATAATGTGTTTGAACCCATATTATAACATATTATATAAAGGATTCCTTTTTTTCTCATTCTTAGTCTATAACTGTGGTATATCATAATGTATGATATACTTGAAACCCATGGACTTGAACTATATCATAGGATCTGATATGAGATATTTTAAAATATTGTTGAGACTATTATTTTAGAAAAAATAGAGTATTGTAACATATTTATAATATATTTCAATCATAAAATATGATTGGATGCATTATTTTTTTTAAAGACTAATGAAATGAATAGTGATTTTTTATAAAAACTTATGTAGTACATAATTTTTTTTTAACTTATTCATGGAAAAATATTAAAAAAATTCTTAATTTTATAATGGTTTATAAAATTTTAATAAATGATAATTGTTAGGACGTATAAAGTAATATTTTTTATGAATAAATTAAATATAAAATGTTCATATTTATATCACATGTTTTATAAAATAAATAATTTTTTTGATAATTTTTTTATTCCTTTATATTATTTATATTTATTAAATTATTGTGAAATTTTAATATTGTGTATGCTAAATTTATGTGATAAAATGCTTCTAAAATATTGTTATTCCATTCATTATATTCTAGGTAGTACAATAAAAGATTTATTAATCATTTACCTTGACCTTAGTTACTAATTAAAGTTATGATCTTGAATATAGTTGTTAAATATAGTTTGTGCATATTAGGTTTTAGATTTATCAAGAATTAGATTCTCCCTTGAGTAGAATATCCTCCGATAGAAGGACTTTGGGTCAAACTTTCAACTAATTTGGAGTCTTAGGACTTCTTCTATAAATGGGGGTTTAGATATCTATGGAATCGAGATTACTCATATGGAGATTTTTAAACTCATATAACTCTAGGTATTTACATTAAAAGGTTGTGTACCTTACATATAGGATGCATTTGGATATGTATAAATATTTTTATTGTCTATTTTTTAGTGAGTAAAATAATTGGATTATGTAAAGAGTTTCACATTAATGTGGTGTCAATACATTAATTTTTTATATAGAATATGGATTCCAAATCTAAATTGTTATAATCATGAATGTACAAAGGAATGAAACTTGAGATAATAAATATTTCATGAGATGAAATAATTATGGATTTAATATTCATGTGATGTATATTAAATTAGTGATAATTGTTTAATAAAAACCCCATAAAATACTAAGTATGAGATTCCTTCCAAATAATAACTTTTCAAGACACTAATCATTCAGTACGAGTAACCCTAAAAATTAGGTTCCCATGGATTATCTTGTCCAAGGAAAGTAAGTAACAAGGTGATCATAACTACTAGGTAAATTATTCTTGGAATTTACTTTAGGTTACACATATCTAAGAAACTCTAAACTTTAGGATACCAAAGGAATAGAGTTGATTGAATCCATATGATGGATTAGTATAAAGAGTTATCCACCCATCTATCCAAGAATCATATATGATATGACTGAAAATAGTTTTCTACCAAATATATTCATGGATTATTTATGTGATACTCAATACAATTCACAGTGAAATATGGATATTATCTCACTAAATAAATATTATGTACAAGGTTATCATTTTTAATGGTAGTTCTCTCATGAAGAGTACTTGATAAAAATATATAAAGCATGATACTCATCCATAAATATTCCTTTTTTATTATGGATTACATCATGTTATTCGTTTTGTGATATCTTATAGGTATGACATATAAAAAATTCTATATTGGTATATAAGGTTGAGAATTTTTCTCAAATAGAAGCATTTTCATCATCTGAACATGAATTTTATATAGGTCAATTTCACTAACTCTGACTCATGGGTATTGGATATAGGGTGTGTATCACATATTTATGCAGAAAAAATAGACTTAGAGATATGATGGAATTAAAAGAGGCGAAGTATATATTCATATCAACAATGGAGGTAAAGTTTTTTCGTTGGAATTTGGAACTTATTATCTAAATTTACCGAGTGGATTAGTTCTATAATAAGAGAATTGATATTATGTTCCCTTCATAAATAGAAATTTTATTTTTGTATCTTGTTTGGACAAGATGGGATTTTCTTTCATTATTAAGAATAATAGTTGTTCTATACATAAGAATAAATTGTTTTATGAGATTTGGAATATGGTAAACAGTTTATATATTCTAGATATAGATAATATTATCTATAGCATTAAAATTATGAAGGTCAAGATTGATTCTAATCCCACCCACCTTCAGCATTGTCTCCTTGTGCATACATTATAAAAACATTCAAATAACTATGTTTTCTTAAAACCCAACTAAATTTTAATTTAGCCAAAATTTCTAAAAAATAGGTCTATTGTAACCATTTTTTGTAGTCACATTTTAAAATAAGGATAATTTTTCAGTTTAGCCACATTTTCAAAAAAAAACATGGCTCACTTAGTCATGTTTTAGCCACGTTTTAAAACATCATTAATTTACTTTTAACCACATTTTTAGAATGTGACTAAATTAAATGATAAATTAAATGTTATTTATTTAATATATATACATACACATGTACATATACATACATACATATAAACACACACACACAAAAATTAAAACATAATTATAATTAGTTAATAATAACTAAATAAATGATCATTATAAAATATATATAGAGAGAGAGATTAATTTATATGTTAATCTATATATGAATATGAAAATTTTTAAATATATTAATATTAATATATATATAAATATAAATAATTTTACATTTATTATTGTATTATATAGAAATAAAAATATATTTTATTTAAATAAAATTAATATAAACATACAAACATACATTTAAATACAAAATAAAAAAGGTTAAAATATAATTACAATTAATTAATAATAACTAAATATATTAACATTAATATATAAATAAATATATGTGTGTGGGTGTAAATTTATATGCATATTTAAATTATTAATCTATGTATATTTGTGTTAATTTATAGATTAATATATATATATATTGATAATATTACATATATAATTGTCTAAATTAGTATGTTTTCAAATTCAAATGTTGGGTTTTTTTTATGAAAAATGTTTTTAAATTTTATTATTATGCATATATATGTGGGTAGTTCTTTTTCCTGTTTTGGCTTTTGTGTGGGCTCTGATGTATTGGGCCTTCATTTGGGATTCTTTTTTGTTAGTCCTTGGTGAGTGTTAGTCATGTTGGGATTTTTTATAGCTGTCTTGCTTCCTTCCACTTGGATGATCATGTGGATTATTCCCCTTCCTTATTTGGAATTTGTTCTCAGACGTTGATGGAGATTGATTATGAAGTTCATATTGGAGGTATTTTTTCCTTTTTGTGTGGTTGTTTTCACTTTGTTTTCATAGTGAATCCACATCCTCTATTACCAAGCCTCTCTTCTCTTCCATGTTCCTTCAATGGAAATTTGATGTTTGTTAGTCTATCCCTATTATTGATTCTTTTATGTTCCCTTGGTCACCCATGTGTCTTTCCTTGACTACCACATCTAACACACCACCTAATTTTCTATCTTTATCCTGCACTTTTACGTCATTTTTTAAATGATATTTATCCTTTCAAGAGAGTGGGTCTTTGGGAACACACCGATTCTAATTCAAAAGATAATAGATCTTAAGAGAGAGGATCACTATCTTGACATATTAACCCACATCCTGATGATGAAATATGGTGGATATATTGGATATTCCATGCTCTATTTATTCCATGATAACATTTAGAGAATATAAACTCTATAAACCTCAATAACATCTTCTAATGACAACCTCTTAGGTTCTTAGTGTAGGCTTGGGATTGTAAACCATCTTATTCTTTCTTTATATTTCATTAGTGTTACATTTTACTTATTCTTATTCTTTTTGGTATGTATGTGGATTTATTCATGAGTCCATCCAATTCAAGTGTGTACATTACCATATCCATGACTAGGTTTACTACTAACTCCTAGAGTGATGAGGTCTCTATGCTCAGATAGTTTCTCTAGCTTGTGTGTGTTTTCTTTATCTACTTTCTATTTTATATTGTACACCTACTACTTGTTTTTTATAATATTAATCTAGTAGTGGTGTTCTTGACATGAAATCATGATGAAATAGTTCTAAATCACATAAATAACTTATGTTATTTTCATTCCTATAATTTTACTTACTATATTCAATTATTATTAATCTTTTCCCATTCTATCTTTCATTTTCATTCTTCATCTATTTTAATATCTCTAAATTTAATCTTTCTTTCCTATGTTGGGTGTGGGATACCTTATATTGTACTCGGATCATCCCATCAATTAGTATCAGATCATGTAATTGAACTTTGAGATATCATCAGTGAAGTTTAAATTTGAGAATTTTGACATTGAAAACAACTTTAGTATGTGGATTGTTAATATGAGTGTGATTATTTTCCAAAATGGACATATATACAATTTAAAAGGTCACAAGAAACTCATCATTTCTTTTTCTCCTAATATAAATTCATCCACCACATATATTAAGCTTAACCCTATCATTTTATAAAATTCCTATTGTACAATTCTTTTCACCCTAGGAGTAATATTCTTACATGAATTCACCCATGAAACTACAACCAAATCCATTTGGATGAAGCACAAACATCCATATATGACCAAGACACTATTTGGTTGTTTATATAAGAAAATGAATCTTTATACCTTTAAATTATCACCAGGGTATTTTATTCATATTCATATTGATGGGTTTAATAAAGTGATTCTTGATCTAACTAGTATATATGTTGAAGTTAAAAATGATGATCGGGATATAATACTTCTAACCTCCCTTTATTATTCTTTTAACTCATTAAAATATTCCATGATGTATTGTATCAACTCGATTGAGTTAGAATAAGTTAAGTTTTCATTGTTGTCTTGTGATCTTAAAATGCATGGTCTAAAAGATTAGAGGAGTGGTATAAAATGATAACAACATATGTTAAACATTAAGGGTTATATTAAAAACAACGGTAGATAACGTAAAGATTGGAACTTATTAAATAGTTTCTATTGCTTTGAGTGTGGAAAAACTATCCCTATTAAAAGAAATTATCATGATATAAAATCTAGGGAAAGTAAGGCTAAGAAAAATATGGTATGACCCAATGTCAATACTTTGGATGTTATATATATTTTTTAGAATCCCTTTGTTAGAGTTATGCATAGACTCTAGGTTGTCTATTTTCTGTGTTCCTAGGAATGGTCATGAATGCATTTTTTGGGGCCCCATTAGGAAGATAGGTTTTTTTATATGTTGGTATAACCTATTTGGGATTATATCGAGATCATTCTCATGTCAGGTTCCTAGTTTTGGTTTCTATATGTTATGGTACCATTTAATATTTTATTATTTTAAACTTTACTAAGTTTTAATGATTCAACTCTTTTAACCACTAGATTGTTCTATTTTTTATAGGTTTTTAGATATTTCATGGTTTCTTCATATTTAGTGAATACTTATGTAGTATTTGGGTAAGTACTATATTATTGTTGTTTCCTAGTTAGTTTAATTTTTGATCATTTTTTTAGTAGTAAGATAGAAGTATATGGGTGGTATGGGTAGAACATGTTCTACTTTGGAATACCCTAAGAGATATTTGTTCTAAGTGGATATTTGTAGTCTTGGGTTTTTATGTTTATAAAATCTACCTGAATAAACTGCTAGTTTAGACCTTTCAAGAACATCACCTATTTTTGGGTTTCATTTTATTTGAAAAGGTATATATTTATTGAAATTAGTTTGTTTTCAAATTAAAATGTTGGGTTTTTTTTTCATGTAAAAATGTTTTAAATATTATTGTATGTATATATATATATACAGGTTGTTCCTATTCCTATTTTTGATTCTATGTGGGAACTGATACCATGGTCCTTAATTTGGTCTTCTAGTTTGTCGGGCCTTAGTGGGAATTATCTGTTATGGGCTTCTTTATAGGTGGCTTCTTTCCTTCTGTTGGTTTACTCATGTGGCTCGATCCCTATCCTTCTTCAATGTTTGTTCATAGTCATTGATAAAGGCTAATCATGTGGTGTTATCTCAAAAGATTTGTTCTTCTTAATGTACTTATTTGTACTCTATTTTCATATTGAATTTGTGTACTCTTCCTCCAAGACTCTCCACTACCACCACATCTCTTCCATATTTGTTTGATATTTTTTATGTCAACCAACTTCTCGATTTTTCTATTCATCATCTACAACCAATATATCCTACATTAGATTCCACACCTGAAACACCACCTACTTTTATATCTCTATATTTCTTTCTATCTTTATTTTTCGTACAATGATTATCCTTCCTTGAGAGTAGTTCTTTGGGAATATGTTACTTATATTTCTATAGAGTAAATATATTGAGAGAGAGGAGGACCATCTCAACAAATTCAGTGCCCCCTTTTTTCAATAATGATCATCAGTGGAGAGATAATATCTTAATAACTATGCTTAGTCCACAATAACTTATAGGTAATTTTATCCTTATAATCCCTGATTACATCTTCTAATAAAAAACCTCTCGGGTTCTTGGTGCATTCCTAGGACCATAAGCCAGCTTGTGCTTTTTTCTCTTCATTATTATGGTGTAATTATTCTTCATCTTCAAGGTCTGTGTGGGGTTTTGTGCATTATTTTACCCATTTTAAGGGAGTAAATTACCATAATTGGTATAGGGTTCACCATTGGATCCTATAATGATGATTTACATGTGCTCAAATAGTTTCTATGGTCCATGTGTATTTTTTTCTATGCTTTCTCTTTTATGTTACATACTTCATACTTATTTTTTTATAATAATAATCTGGTTGGGGTATATTTTTCATTCATGTTGGACCAACTGGATATGAATAATGTAAATCACTCATGTTATTTTATTTTCTTCACTTTTATTTACTATATTTGATTATTATTTCTTCATTCCCTTTTTATCTTTCTCTTTCATCCTTCATCTACTTAAACATATCTAATCCAATATTTAGGTGTGGACTTCCTTATATCAGGCCCATATCACCGCAGAAATAACTATATTACATAAAATTAATAATAAATGTTATATATACACACACATAGAGAGAGATACATATATGCATATATGCATATATTCATATATATAAACACATATACACGAATGTAAGGGCAATATTTTTTTCAACCCCTTCTTTCATGTTTAGGGGTGATCATAGGTGGCAGGGAAGGGATGGAGGATTGTAAGTGGTGTTAAATTAATTTTTAGTAGGAATAGGAAGCTTGAAAAGTCAGATGGAATCTTATAGGGTGATTTATTTTTAGTTATGGTCTTGTGGAATAGTTATAGTCCTTATAGTGTAGAGGCTTATGATGAGGGTTTTGGTGTATCTTCCTCTTGAGGGGTTGTTACGGTGTGGGTGTAGGTTGTATCTTGGAGCCTTAAGGAACTATTTTCTTCTCACTACCTATTTCGGGACTACTTTGATATAGGGTATAGGTTTCTACATGGATTCTCAGAGTCTAAGTTGTTTATCATTACGGAATTGGGGGGTGGTTTTGGCATAGAGCATTAGGATATGTCACAACTCTATTCCAGGTATATAGGATACGGGTGAGACATGATCTATATTGCATCATGGGTCTCATAGGAATGTTGAACCAATGCCCATTTTGAAATATCCTTTCTTACTATATGAGGGTTCAGGTTAAAACCCAAAGGGTTATGGCATGATTAAGGGGGATTTTCCATGGTATTATTGATATTTTAGCAGTTTTGGAATCCTCTCAGATTTATCATATTTTCTCATTTCTCCTTACGACCCTATGAGACCCGAGGGCCTATTTTAGATACATTGAATCCCTTTTTCATGGATTAAACCCTCAGATTCTAGAGATCATTTGTTACTGTTATGTGGTGATTTTCTTATTATTTGATTGGTTATTCTCTCTCTTATTTTCTATCATCATTCTATAGTTTTATATTTTCTTTGGTAATAATAGGGTGTCTTTTGGTGGTTTATAAAATATTCTTAATGGGATGATGTTCCTAGGGATTTATGATTACTCATGGGAGAATTGATTAGAGATATGTTCATGTCCTTCCATTCTTTCTTATAAAATGTTGAAAGTTCAGTCTCAAAGTAGGGTATTTATGACCTTTCCTTTATTATGTGTGAGTATAGTATTATCATTCTTTTAATTATTTTATTAAAAATGGAGTCTACCAAAGGAAATATAATAACTATAATTAAGTACAGATCAGAAGGGTATTGTGATTTCATGTGGTGATGTTATGTTGATGATGCCTCTTGATATTTTTTAGATAGCGTGTTATCTATTTTTTGTGGTTATTATTGTTTCTCAACATTATTGATAATATTGGAAATGGTTAAAAAATGTAAAACTAGTAAATATATGTTTATTAATGAAATATTCATGTGAATTTAATTTTTTTTCTTCCTTAAAATAGTTGAATATTAAAGTATTTCTTGAAGAATGCTTATGGTTTATTTCTAGAAATTGTTAGCTTCTATTAATTATTTTTTTTAATAAAAGTGGTGACATGAATTGTTCACCCAATTCATGCCCCAAAGGACGTTATTAAAAAAAAGTATCAGTACAAACACAAGGTGAAATGAACATATACCAGTTGGTATTGAGAGAATTAAAAACCAATAACACTAAGGAAATGCCAACAAAATCATGAGAAGAAAAAAAATGATCGAAAAAACCTGTTATCGTCTATTCGATTATCTCCTAAAAAGGGGTTGTACTGTCCAAGGGGAATCCACCAATCCATCCAGTCTGAAGGCGATCCAACACCTACACTTCATTGAACTTCAAATCTTTAAATCAGGCCCCTTAAAAACTTCGAACATATCTAAAGAAATCAAACTAAAAGCTCATCCTAAATCCGGATAGATATGTACATCTGAATTTCTTCAACAAATATGCAATATCTTCATATCGAGAAGCAATGAATAGACACGGATCAACTCTAAGTCTTCGATCTTTGATTCTTAAGACTTAATTCCATGGAAAGAAGCCAATGATTCAGATCCAAACATGTGTTAATCATCTAACTTGAGAAATTACTTGATACCCTAAAACCACCATTTAGAATAGAAAACCAGAAAAAGAATGGATCCAGAAGCTATTGGGTGTGTCAACCATCATTACTACATCATCTTACAATAAAAGCACATGAAGCAGTATAATATTATAGCTAAGAGAAAACCATGTTTACTAAAAAACCCAAAAAACAAGCTTCTTAGAATCCATCATTCATACAGCAGTCACAAAGAGAAATGTAAATTAATCATACTAGAGAAAAGACCTGTCAAAGTCAGCTGAATCTGCAGCACTTTGAAACAATGGGCTCTGTGTATGAAGTAACAAGAAGATAGTCTTAGAAAAAGAAGCAGCACTAGGCGTTGATTAATGTTCAACTTTCACCATTTAGATCATTGTGAGCATCAAATTATAAAATCATCAAGAAACACTGTGAACTCAGACTGAAAAAATGAATCAGACTGATCATATAAAATTAGGGAGTTTGTTTAGACTCTTGTACCAACCTCTTATTAAACATTTTGTATCTAATATCAAGGTAAGTCTCTACAGAAATTTCTCTATTTCTGAGTCTTTGGTAAGTTATTTCATCTCGTTCTTCCATTTGAGATTCCAAATTTTCATTCACCTTCTCATTTGACTGGAATGTATCCCCATCAATTGAGTGATTCATCACAGTTTGGTATTTAGAGGGTCTTGTTATTTCCTTCTTCGAGGCATCTAAGGATCATGTGACAATTGTTCTTTCAAGGTGAGAGTAATCTCTATGTTTATTATTTTATCTAGGATTTGGAGTAATGAATCCATCAACATCCACTATAGGTTTTTTCCATTTCTTGGCCACTGATTTTAAATATATTTCCTCAATTTGATTGGGATTATCATCATTTCCATGTGAGTACTCACTAGAATCAGAGATTTCACCTGGATTATTGGCTTGTTCATCTTGCGATTCCAATTTTTTTCACTACTCCTCCATCAATGAAGATGGTTCCACTACTACAAATACCTATTTTATCAGTGCTAAAAATGGCCTTTAACAATGCTAGAAAAGCACTGTTATAGTTGGCGATGATAAAGGGGGGGGGGGGTCCCCTTTATCAGTGCTCCAAAAATCATTGATAAAAGGGTCCTTTATCAGCGCTTTCTTTTTAGCGCTGATAAAAGACCCCTTTTATCAGCGCTTTTTGAGAGCACTGATAAAAGTAAAAAAAATTAAAAAAAAATTAAAAAAAATTAAAAAAATTCTGCCAATCGGGGAGGCTTTTATAGCGCTTGAGCCCCCCTTTTTACAATGCTTTCCAGCCCCTCCAGTTCCCGCACGCACCCCCTCCACCCTTTATCAATGATATCCCCCCCCCCAAAATCCAGCCCCATGCGCGTGCCCCTGCCTCCACCAGGTTGTGAACTCGAGACCTCCCCCTTGCGTGCCTAGGCCCTTACCATTCCTCTATTTTGATTTGTTTTTCATTTCATGATATCTATATATATATATAGTTATATTTATTCATATAGTAATATATATTTATATTAATATATATAGTTATATTAATATATATAGTTATGTTAATATATATAGTTATAGTGATACTAATATATATATTTATAGTTATATGAATATATATATGTAGTTATATTAATATATATATATATAGTTAGATTAATATATAGGTATATAAATATTCCTATATTTGTATTTTAAATAAAATGGATATTAGTAATTATTTAGATAAATCTAATATATTTTATATGTAAATATATTTTATTATTTATATTTATAATTAAATTTTTATGTGTGAATATATGAAAAATATGTATATATTGTTATATATTTGATTATAAATAGTAGTTAATTATAAACAAAATTAAATTTCAAAGACATAATATCAATATGAATGTAATACCTTAGAATAAATTTAGTCCCCGCCAAAAAAAGGCAATAATACCCCCTTAAACGAGGCTGAAAATCCATAAAATGATAAAAAATTAGGGTATCCAGACTAAAAACTCAGTTTTAGAGGCCTTCTAGGCCATTTTTAGCATCGTAGAAAGTGACAGAGGCTTTTCTAGAGTCACCAACATGTAGAGCTCATCACAGGCTTCGATTTGATATGTTGTAGAGCTCAAACGGACACCCGGATCAAAAGTTATGGTTGTTTGAAGTTCGTGTTGCGTTTTCGACATATTTTGGATATTTTTGTATTTTTTTTTGATATTTTTAGTCTTCAAATTGTTATCAAATTACTATTACTCCATAATAATTATCAAATTATTAACTAAAATTTTTTTAAAAAAAATTTTATAAGTTATTTTCACTAAATATCTTATATATTAAGTATATTAAGTGTAAATGTATATTTATACTTATCTAAAATATATTTAAAAATTATATATTATATTTATATCAATATAACTATATTTATATATTTAAATATTAATATATTTTATTTAATGAATTTTTTTTGAAGTAGACCCTTTATCAGCTCTTTTAAAAAAATGATGATAAAGACCCCCCTTTATCAGCACTACTAAAAAAGCGTTGATAAAGGGGTACTTTTATCAGTTCTTTTTTTAGCACTGATAAAATTACCCCCCCCCCCTTTATCAGCGCTTTTTCGTTAGCACTGATAAAGGTTGGTGCTGGCCTTTCCCAGTTTTTTGGTAGTGGTCAGTGCTGGCACATGAAGCGAGTAAGGGATCAACTGAACCTGGTATTCCCTTATCTTCATAAGGCTGATCAAAATTTATCACCTTGCGCACATGAGTTTGTCTGTAAGGTGGTAGCACAGGTTGGCCAACATTAACCATCTATCTAGTATTACTCCCATGTTTATTGTCCTTCACAACTCAAATAGCTTTCTTGTCCTCAAGGAATACAGTCTTATGTCCACAATCCTTTGGAGTGTGTCCTAGCTTGAGGCATAAATGACAGTATTCAGGTAGTCTCTCGTAAAAAACCTCCTAAAAGAATCCAAACTCTCCCTTATAAATCCATATTTGAGAAGGCATATTTTGATAAACATTAAATTCAATGTAGTTCCTAGAAATGGATTTCCTTGAGAGACTCTTCATTGTCGAATCCATCTTCAATGGATTACCAATGAGCATGGAGATTAGAAACAGTGTAGGTTGCTTAAAAAATGTAGTTGTAGCCCAGGGAATCCAATCTAAACCAGAACGATAGGGGATTCAGTGTAGGGGTTGAAATCTAGGGTCCATTTAAGGAATTTGATAGTATAACCCCCAAAGAACCATGATCATCTCACCCATAACCTATATTAATCATCCTCAGAGGAAAGACAAAATATGACATTGTAGAAGTTCAAGAAGTTGATATGAAAACCCAAGAATCCAATGGTTTCAAGCACATTTATTAAGTATTTTATTGATGGCCAACAATAAGAAAACATCCCAATAATAAAAAAATGGAGATCATATTCAAGAGAATTTACCTCTTTGGTTGAGAAGGAAATCATCGGTTTTCCATGGTGACAGAAATGTTTACGGTTAAAGCATGGAGCAAGAGCTGTGACATCATTTGAGTAGGCCTCAGAATTTGTGATTGGTTTCCCCATGAATTTGTGTACTTGAAATACATTTTTTTCATGTGCATTTTCTCTAACATTTTATAGACTTATTATGATTTAATATTTGTGGTTTGGTATGTCCTAGAAAAATGTTGAAAGTTAAGAGTGAGGCTTTATTATTGTATATTCATTGTGATGATGTTTATGTTGGGATAAATAGAATAAGTTGAGATATGGGATTACCCACTGATGAAATTATTTATTGGTTATTATTGTGTTGGTTGATTAGTTTGGGTTTATAGGTAGTATTTCTCAATTTTCTTGATGTTTACTCTTGATAGTTGGTTTTCTGATGGTTTTCTGTTGTGATTTTCAACTACCAATTGCATTTTTCTTATACACCATGAGTGAATTCTCCTTATGGTATATTAGGTCGAGTCCTAGAATACCCTAATTATAAAATAGTAAATGAATTAATAAATAAACCCATGGGATGGGTTTATTGATAATGATAATGATATGTGTTAAATGGGAAACCAAGATATAGTTTGAATTAATTACCTAAGGGAAAAGAACATAATCTAGAAATTGTAATTTTGATTATAAATCATGTTATCACATAATGAAATTAATTGATTGAACTAGAATTTATAATGGTTTTAATAATTAATGAATGATTAATAAGTAATTATTAAAGTAATATGATTAAGGATGCTTAATTCTTGGTTCTTGTGAGCTTATAGGTATTCTAGTATCCTAGGACTTAGTGATAGAGGTCAGGTGACTTGTGAGATGATAACTATAGTTGAATCTAATCCTAGGTATTTTTCATTATTGTGGTTTCTTGTGACATATTCTGATATTTTTTATTTCATATTCTCCCCCACCTAAGTTGGGTGGGAATTTGTATCCAAAAGGTTTTGGGTTCCAGTTGTTTTCCTCAACTTCCATATTAGCAAGGGAACAAATGGGTGACTTCTACCTCTCTCTCCTCTCCCTTCTTCGTATCATGATGTGCAGGTGTATCTGAGATGTGATGGATTAAGTTATATGGTACATTATTACACAGAATATGATGGATCTTATTTTTAATATACATGTTTTTTTGGGCTATATTATATTGAGATTATAGCACATACAAGTATTCTGGGTACAATAACTATGGTTTTATATTGGTATACTTGTATGGTTTTTTATGGATTGAGGTATAATGCATGATACATGGGTTTTAATGGATTCTAGAACTACTCTTGGTTATGGGTGTGATATGATATGTGTTCACAAGGTGTAGAATTATATGTGGTTGTGGTGAGTATTCATTGGGTGAAGGATGAATTTTGGAAGGTCAGATAGAACAAGACATTTGGTTTCGAGTAATTAAAGTGAAAAATGAGTGGTAAAGTGTAAGAAATGTACCTTTATTAGGTATATTCTTTTGATATGAATATTATGACTTGTATGCATTAATTGGTGAGTGATCCTTGGGGAGTATGGGATATAGTTTCTCCTGTTTAGGAAACAAGTTGGTTCCATATATTTATTATATGGGATTTAGTATACTTTTTTCTCATTTTACATGAGTGGTTCTAGGGAGTATCATAATAAGTATATCTATAAGCTTACCACATGTATATACAAACTATTTTTTAGATCCATATGATCTGGTAGGTTATCAAGTTGTGCATTAACATATCTAAGTGGTTGTTCAAGTGCTATTGGAGTTTATAGTCACCACCTCAGCTTGTTTTTTGGTATTTTTAGTTGTTTCCATTTTTTATGACATTGATTTAATGTTTTAGGATTTCTTAATTATCTATTATTTGAAGTTGATTAGTGGATCTCATTTATTCTTTTATCCTTTAATTTATATAATTTTTTTTAATGTCTTCCATTTTTATGGATTATATACCCTCAGTTCTAGTTTCCAAATTATTTCATATTTGATATGGGATTTGGGGTCATCCTCGCCTTTACTATCAGCCTATAAGGGGTATAAATAGAGGGGTTTGTGAGATTATGGTTGAGAGATATGATGTATTTTGTGTATAGGAACCGTTGAGTATTAAATGTATTGGTAGGGAAAAATTATCTGATAAAATTAGTATGTGATGTAAATAATGTAAAATGGTTATGAAACTATTATATAGGGCTCCCCTATAATTCAATGCAAGGACATTCAAGTTTATTGAACATTCTAAGAAAATAGATTATTATTTCATAGTAAAGACCAAGGTAAGTATCATGAATTTTGATTTTTTGAACCTACGAATTAATTGGCTAGATAGTGGGAATTAGGATGAAATTGAATTAATTAATTGGCCTTAAATTTTTCATATTCTTTGTTTATAAGTCCTTAATTTTTGTTCTTTTTTAAGAATGGTTCCATATCAACATCCACGATAGGTTTATTTCGAATATGTTTAGCAAGAAATTCCAAAAAATCACCACAGAGTAGAGGTCAATGATGAAAATGCTTAGAGGGGAAAATAAAGTATTATCATCATTATGGACTACAAAAGTATGAGGGGTTATTTTTAAATCATGAGACCAAGGCTTGGTTTTAAGAGGTATATAATTCCATTAATTTGATCTAGGATCAGAGGGGGTACTGGGTTTTTGTTAGTTGTGATGATAATCCATGGAGTGGTATGGTAGTAGTGGTTCTTGTTCCTAGGGGATCATGTGGAGTCATCTGTTTTGTGGGAGATGTTTTGTGATCGGTATGAGGTTGATTTTATTTCTTTGACTATGTATGTGACTTATCAGCAAGAGATTCTTACTCTATTTCAATTGAATTATAGAATTCATGAGTTTAGTAACTAGTATAAGAGCCTCATAAGTTATGATTCATGCATTTTACCATATGAGTAGTCTAGGGAGGGGAATTTTTATGTGTAATTATATCCAAAGATCAAGTTTCAGGTTACCCAATTTATGTTTCCAACATATCTTGAGGTGTTGGTGAAGGTATGGTTTATAGAGATAGTGTTGGATAAAATCATATAATCATGGGAGGGGAGTATCCATAACTCTATTTGGATTAGTGCTATAGATATAGGTCCTTCTTTTACTAGTCAGTGGAAGATTTAGATAGTATAGATTTGGTTTTATCCTTATTCATCTTGTTTCACTAGTGATGGTAGTTCTCAGAACCCTTCCAGTAGATAGGGTGTGGTTTGTTAATCTCTTATATGTCATGGTAATCAAAATATTGACTTCCCAACCTTCCATGGAATTTAGGATGGAGTTGGAATCCCTATTTAAGGTCATCCATTATTGTAGTATCCTTCAAGGAAGTGGTGGATTGGTACTCCATCTTTTGATCATAGAAAGGGGACATAGTGGGAAGAATTTTACCATGTGATGACCCTTATCCTTATGTAAAATGATCAGAGAACGTCCATGGACATGGTATTCATTGGTTCTAGAGAATTCATTGTCAGATGCATGCCTTAAGGTTTCCAACATTGAGAGACTTAGACATCATGTGTGGTGTCATCTGTTTATATTTTACTTGGTTATATTCCTTGTTTAATTTGGGATCTACAAACTTTTTTATTACACCCACCCTAGTCCATGCACTGGGAAACAATGTGGAGAATATTTCAATGCCCTTGGTATTTCTTACGCAAGTTAGAGGTCACACTACATTATATTATATGTTTAGATATTGTGAGTGATGTTAGGGAAAATTTACTATTTGGAAAATTTATTATGTTTTTTGATACATCTATATATTATCCTCCTCAATATAGATAAGATATATTTGGTGAAAGATATTGTTAATTTCTATAGTATTCTCACAATATTCTATCATACTAATGGAGAGTAGGTTGAGTTTGTATGTGAGAAAGTACCTTGGATGGGTTGAAGATGTGTTGGGTCCTTATTTTCCTTGATGACCAGGCTAATATTGGGTTCTGTGGAGGATTATCTGGTGGTGTTTTATATGGTTATATAAAAATACACTAATGTTTTTCTGGAAGAGGTTAAGACCCTACCCCTTAATGTAAGATCGATTTTGGGATATATTTGTAAGAAAGTGTCACACCGATATTGATATCTCCTTACAGGATGGAACCTTATGAGTTGTGGGAGCTAAATATTTAGACTGATAATATTCTGTAGATAGGATTCATTCATCCTAGTGTGTCCCCTTAGATTGATATAGTTAATTTTGTGAAAAATGATGATGGTAGTTTGTGTCTATGTATCAATTATCATCACTTAAATCGAGTGAAAGTGATGAACTTATATCCCCGCCTATGTATTAAAGATCTATTCGATAAGTGAAGGGAGCTAGCTAGTTCTTGAAGATTGTTTTATGATCAGGGAATCATCAAATATGTGAGTAAATAATGAGGGTATCCTAAGGAATTATTTCATATATTTTTATGGTTATAATGAGTTCTTTGTGATGTTTTTTGGTGTTATGAATGTTCAATCTATGTTCATAAAGCTGATGAATTTTGTGTTCCATTAATTTTAGGATTAGTTCATGGTGGTGTTTATTGATGACATTCTTGTGTATTCAGTGTCTAACAAGGAGCACATAGGGTATATTTGAATTTTCTTAGTTGTTATTTGACTCCATCAGCTATTTGGAAAGTTGTAGAAGTGTGAGTTTTGGGACCATGAGGCCTATTTCTTGAGACACTTTGTGTCTTAGCATAGATTATTCATGGATCCCTTGAAGGTTTAGGTGGTTGTTTCTTGGGTATCCCCCAATAACATGTTGGGACCACTTTGTGTATATGGTTGTATTTGTTGTAAACAGTTGTCAATGAAGATCAAAATGAATGAGATCAAGAAGTACTCCAATAGAATGTGAGGTATAATCCATCTGAGGATGATTAAAGAATAATGGAGTTTTGATGAAAACCATGAAATTCCTCATGATTGCATGAGAACCATGCAAGATAATTCTTGAAGAATTGAATCATATGTTTCGCATGAAGTTGAGAATGGCGGTTGAAGAAGAAGACAATGTGCGAGGGATTGGAATTCTGAGATGGCCATGCACTTCACATTTTATCAAAATATGATGATGATAAAGCTGATCTATCAAAGGATATATATCATGATAGTGGAGTTTGTGATGAAAGAAGAAGAGTTGATGAAGGATACAAATCACCGAAAAGAACCATTTTTGAGGTGATCATTCTTGTTGACAAAGAAAACAAACGACATACAAATTTGTTGACAAAGGATATTTCATGGTGGCATGTCGAGTTCAAGGGCTATGGTTAACGGTCCGTGTTTGATTCAAGAATGTCGACAAATGAATGGATGATCTGGAGGTGGTACAAAAAGAGCATATACAAGGTGGTGACGTTTTCCAGTGTTTGCCAAATTTTTGGGCCTGAAAATCGACAAATGGAGAAAAATGGTTTTGGAAAAGAGACTTGTGCGCCTAGTATTTTTCAAGATCAGAACATGGAAAATGGAAAAGGGATAAGGGTTGTATAAGTTTTGGGTTGGTCACGCAAGTGACCAATGTGCCGAGAAAGGACCTGCATGCCGGTGCCTAGGAGGATTGGAAACATGCACGCCTATTTTTTTTCAAGATCCGAACTTCAAAATATGGCCAAGGAAAGAGGGTCGTGCAAGTATTATTGTGGTCGCGCAAATGAGTAGCACGACAGAGACTTGGGCGGATAGACCTGCCCGCCGAGGGGAGACTTGCGCGCTATCGCGCAGGGTGTTCAAATTTCTATAAATATAGGACCACCCCTCCTCTTTTTTTACGGATTTCAACACTTAGAAAAATCAGAGCTCTCGTCGTGCAAGTGTGGGTGGTCGTGCAAGTGGTGTGTGGTCGCGCAAGTAGAAGTTGTGTGCCGGTTGTTGGTTGTGCGCCCAAAGTATTTTGGGAGAGAAAGGAAGTGAGTCACGCAATTTTGAAGTTGAAGTAAGTGGTGCCGTGCAGGTGGTTTGGTAATACCTGTGCGCCAGTTTAGACTTGTGCGCCGTATTGGGAATTGTGCGTCGAGCTTGGAGAAGAGCGTCAGGTGTTGTTGGAGTACGCCCGTCTTTTTGGAGTTGCACGAAAGCTGAAAGATTTCTCAATACCTTCAGTGAAACAGATGATTTATTAATTTTCAAAGACGGAAGAATAGTGAACAATTTGGTTTTATGAAGAGAAGTGGTACCGCACACACATGACTGGTGTTTAACATCCTCATTGTGCTTTGCGAAGAGAAGACGGTTCATGCAATTTAACTCATATCTATACAAAAAGAGGGGAATATATCAATACACTCAGGTGTTAGTATTGGGAATCAAAATAAGAGAAGAAGACGATTTAGTGCATTCAGTTATTTCACTAAAGAAGAAGATTGAATACAAAAGATCATCAACTCAGTACTCTGATGCAAGAATTGTCTCATGCTGAACTGGAGACAAAGACTTCAATGCAAATATATTGAAGATAACTTCATGTCTATAAACCGAGTGGGAATTCACTAAAGGCAGTGAGCCTGGGGGAGTCAATGGGAGTGACCCGAGGGAAGCAGTGAGTTATCCCTGATCCTTTGTAAAGGCAGTGAGCCTAGGATAGAGTGACTATGCCCAAACCTTTGTAATCCACAGCAAGTGAAGTATAGTGGAATTTGGTACGACCAGAAACTTGTCGGCGTATGCTCCTTGGACGTATCCCTTAGTGGTGAACCAAGTAAAAATTGTTGTGTCATCTCTTTGCATGTGAATGTTTCATTGTTGATCATATCCATCAAACAAGTTTAACTAGTTCCTACCAATGTGGGAACAAGATCCACAACTTTAAAAAGAAAAAGTTGACACCCTGATTCACCCCTCCCCTCTCAGGGTGTCTCGGGGTGTTACAAGTGGTATCAAAGGGAGGTTCACGTATGTTGGATATTATACAGTAATCCTATTCAGAAGAGGATTTGAGTTTCTTTCCTAAAGTCAACAATGAAGAGTAGTCTTGATAATGACTCAGTCATTTCTAAGTAGAAGCCTACATCCAGCAAGACCATGACAAATAGGAAAAATAAAGAGAATAAATAGTTGAAGAATTCTCTGATATCCAAAGAAGATGCAGTATCTGGTTCTCCATGCCCTTTCAATAATGAAGAAATATTAGTCTTTTAAAGTATCGAGATGGTGTCTCATGATTCTACCACGGGAATGGAAGACACATCTATCAGAAGTGATCAGGATAAATTAATAATCTATTTGCATGATATTCCTGAAGAAAGAGTTGATCCTGTTTTTAGAAAATTTCAATGCATTCAGGCTGAGATCAATCGATTGGAAAGAGAAGATGATAATATGGAAAAGGTCTTAGAAGGAAAAATTCTTGAATGTTTAAATCTCACCAAATAGTTTAATGTCTTTTAAGAAAAATAGGAAGTCAATAAGACTATAAAAGAAAATATCCATGCACTTGAAGCTGAGCTAAAGAAGAGAAATGAAGTCAAGAGTTTTTATTTGGAAGAAACTTCCAAGAGATTCAAGGAACTTGACTATTTGTTACAAAAAAAAGTTAAGACACATAGAGATGAGGTTGAAAGATTGAAGAAGACTTGTGAAGAGAATATGATCATGATTGAAGATCAGAAGATCATCCTCAATATTGAAAGTCAAAAATTGGAAGCCCAATTGACAGATCTTGAGAAGACGCATATTGAGACTTCACAAAAGAATGAAACAGGAGATTATAGTACTCAATGTTCATTGGAGGATTCTAAAGATAAAATACCTCCAACATGTGACAAGAAGATTATGAAAACTCTTGATTATACATCTCAAGAAATAATAACTGTTTCCATTCAATGCACACTTAATGATGCTAAAGCCAAAAGACTCCAACATGTGATAAGAAGATCATGAAATCACTCATTGATCTATCGCAAGCAACTGAGAAAGTGAAAGTACCATCCAAACCATCATGTACTCATGTTTCAAAATGCATTCCCACAATTAGTGTAGGATGGAAGAAAAATTCTAAACAAGTATGGATAAGGAAAGTTGAGGAGAAGAAACCTACCACCATGGCTAGGGTGGATGGGAAGAAAAAGGAGGAAGTTGGTTCCTCAAACAGAGCACAAAAAATTAAGAAGAAGGCCCAAAAACCTGATACAGAAGATACAAAGAAGAAAATATTTTTGGGTCAATGTTGGTGATGCAACATATTTGGGAATTGTCCACTGGATTGTTGGTACAATACCTTTAATGGAAAAGCACAAAGAAATCATGTATTAGAGGGAAGAAATCCAGAGAAGAAGAAGCAACATCTGTACGTCTATAAGCATCTGTTTACAGCAAATAGATTTGGAATGCTTGATAACCACTGTGATGTATGCAACGGCAGTGGTCGTAAGGTAGGTACATGCCCATCTCAACATGCTTTCACTATTGATAAGAAAATAAGACCTTCGATGCCATCTAAGTATGAAGAAAGTACCTTGGGAGGAAATCAAAAGAATAGTGTGAACACACATTTCCCCAAGAAGATCTCAAGTAGGGAAGCTGGGAAGACCCAGGATTTTAGATCCATAAAATTGAAGGGTCATTCATCCACAAGATAAACTAAGAGAGATGAAACTCTGATGAACCGATGTGGAAGATCCAAACCTGCTGCAACAGTTCCAAATGACATGTTGTTCATCTGGCCAGAAGATTTGGAAAGAATGAGGAAACTTGAAAATGAACAAGCCAGGGCTAGTGGTAAAGGAAAAGAAAAACTTTCACGTGATTAAGATAGAATGCATGAGAGATTGCAAACTAAGAGAAACACATGTGTCAAAGAAGTTTTGTGAGAGAGATGCATGAAATCTGGTCACATTACAAAAGGATGTCTAACCTTAATACCAGAGCAAGAAGCAGTCCTCAAAAGGAGTAATAATTTATCATTCAAGAGGATTATTAATAAAAATAATTCTCCACACAAAGAAGAAGAGAATGTGAAGAGAGCCATGCCACTTCAACACATATCTGAACATATGTTCAAATGTGTAAGCATGAAGGTTGGAGTGAACAGAAGAACATGGTTGAGAAAAGAACCTCAACTATGAAGATCATGTTGATGAAGCAAGGAGGAACCACCTTATTCCCTTAATCCTTTTTTTATTGTATTTGTGCTAATAGTGTAGGGAATTGAAGGTGAATCATGCTCTAAGGGGGAGAACCTGAGAAGTAGTGAATGCTGTCAACTCTTGATAGCTAATCTAAAGAAGTTTATATCCTTGGAAGATTATTCAATTGATATTAAAATATTAAGATGATGAAGGATCACTCTTGATGAATATGATGAGGAGTGTTTCCCTTGAGGGGGAGAAAAATGAAGAAGCTTCCAAAATCATTATTTCAATCAGTATGAACTCCAGATGGAATTAAATGCAAATTAATCTATAAATTTCTTGAAGAACATGTCATTGGAGAAGGTATGTCATTTCTCAATCTCTCAACCTTGGTTACTCAGAACAAAGATCATTCTACAAAGGGGGAGTAACTGAATTGATCAGTGACATAAGAAGAATAGAAGTTCCACAAGGCCACTTATCCTACCAATTTCACTTGAATGTTTTTGATATGTTTGATGATGTGAGTTTAAGAGTTTCCGGGTGATTATTCCCTATCACATTTGATTTCTTTAACCTGAAATGAAAGTGTAAACCCCTTGAAGACATAGTACATTTGTTCTCATCTCATGTGGTATCATGATCTGTGAATAATGGACAGCCATGTTGTCTAAATCAAATCCTCTTGTTTTCTACATCGAGAATTTCTCAAGTAGACTTAGAGTGAAATTATTAATGAAACATTTATTAATTGTAGATTGATACCCTCCCTACCATGAGCTTTGTATTTCTTGTCAATAAGGGGGAGAGAAAGTGAAATGAAAGTTTGAACAGAAAGTTGAGAGAAGAGAAGATTCTCATTTTGACATTGATGAATTCATTTCAGAAGATATGTAAAGTATTGAAAAAAAAATACAAAGGGGGAGATTGTTGGGACTACTTGGTGTATATGGTTTTATTTGTTGTCAATAGTTGTCAATGAAGAACAAAATGAAGGAGATCAAGAAGTAATCCAATGGAATGTGAGGTATAATCCATCTGAGGATGATTAAAGAAGAATGTAGTTTTGATAAAGACCATGAAATTACTCATGATTGCATGATAACCATGCAAGAGACTTCTTGAAGAATTGAATCATATGTTTTTTTTTGAAGTAGAGAATAATGGTTGAAGAAGAAGACAATGTGCGATGGATTGGAATTCTGAGATGGCCATGCACTTCAAATTTTATCAAAATATGATGATGCTAAAGCCGATCTATCAAAGTATATATATCATGATGGTGGACTTCATGTTGAAAGAAGAAGAGTTGTTGAAGGATACAAATCACCAAAAAGAAGTGTTTTTGAGGTGATCATGCTTGTTGGAAAAGAAAAAAAAGGACATACAAATTTGTTGACAAAGGATATTTCATGGTGGAATGTCGAGTTCAAGGGACGTGGTTAACGATCCTTGTTTGATTCAAGAACGTCGACAAAGGAATGGATGATCTGGAGGTGGTACAAAAAGAGAAAATACAAGGTGGCGCCGTTTTCCAGTGTTTGCCAAATATTTGGGCCCAAAAATCGACAAATAGAGAAAATTGGTTTTGGAAAAGAGACTTGCGCGCCTAGTATTTTTCAAAATCAGAACATGGAAAAATGGAAAAGGGATAAGGGCCGCGCAAGTTTTTGGTTGGTCGCGCAAGTGACCTGCGTGCTGAGAAAGGACCTGCACACCGGTGCCTAGGAGGATTGGAAACTTGCACGCCTATTATTTTTAAAGATCCTAACTTCAAAATATGGGAATTGAAAGAGGGTCGCGCAAGTATTATTGTGGTCGCACAAATGAGTAGTGCGACAAAGACTTGGGTGGATGGACCTGCGAGCCGAGGGGAGACTTGCGCACCGTCGCGCAGGGTGTTCAAATGCCTATAAATAGAGGACCACCCCTCCTCATTTTTCACAGAGTTCAACACTTAGAAAAATCAGAGCTCTCGTCGCGCAGGTGTGGGTGGTCGCGCAAGTGGTGTGTGGTAGCGCAAGTAGAAGTTGTGCGCCGGTTGTTGGTTGTGCGCCCAAGGAGGTTTGGGAGAGAAAGGAAGTGAGTCGCGTAAGTTTGAAGTTGAAGTAGGTGGTGTCGCAAAAGTGGTTTGGTAATACCTGCATGCTAGTTTGGACTTGCGCGTCGAAGACTTGGGCGCCATATTGGGACTTGCACGTCGGGCTTGGAGAAGAGCGCCAGGTGATGTTGGAGTACGCCCATCTTTTTGGAGCTGCACGAAAGCTGAAATATTTCTCGATAACTTTAGTGAAACATATGATGTATTCATTTGAGAAGATGGAAGAATAATGAACAATTTGTTTTGATGAAGATAAGTGGTATCGCACACACATGACTGGTGTTTAACATCCTCGTTGTGCTTTGCGAAGAGAAGAAGAACGGTTCATGCAACTAAACTCAGATCTGTACAGAAAGAGGGGAATATATCAATACACTCAGGTGTTAGTATTGGGAATCAAAGGAAGAGAAGAAGAAGATTTAGTGCATTCAGTTATTGCACTAAAGAAGAATATTGAATACAAAAGAGCATCAACTCAGTACTTTTGATGCAAGCATTGTCTCATTCTGAACAGGAGACAAAGACTTTAATGTAAATCTATTGAAGAGACCATCACATCTATAAACTGAGTGGTACTTCACCAAAGGCAGTGAGCTAGGGGGAGTCAATGGGAGTGACCCAAGGGAAGCAGTGAGCTATCCCTGAACCTTTGTAAAGGTAGTGAGCCTAGGACAGAGTGACTGTGCCCGAACGTTTGTAATCCACAGCAAGTGAAGTATAATGGAATTTGCTATGACCGGAAACTTGTCAGCGTATTCTCCTTGGACGTAACCCTTAGTGGTGAACCAAGTAAAAAATTTTGTGTCGTATCTTTTCATGTGAATGTTTCATTGCTGATCATATCCATCATACAGGTTTAACTAGTTCCTACTAACGTGGGAACAAGATCCACAACTTTAAAAATAAAAAGTTTACACCCTGATTCATCCCTCCCCTCTCAGGGTGTCTCGGGGTCCTACATAACATTGATGATGTGTGAGGTTTATTTGTTCTTTTAGGATATTACAAGAGGTTAATTCCCAAAATATCTCATATTTTTACTCATGTGATAGTTATGACCAGTAAAATCATGTTTTCACATGGAATGGCCAGTTTTAGGATACTTTTGATAATTTGAAAGAGAAGTTTTTAGGTTCTCTATTTCTTTGTCTTCTAAAGTAGGGTGTTGTATTCTAGGTTTATTATGATGCTTCACATCTTGTCTTGGGTTTTAGTTTGATGAAATAGAGATTATTTTTCTTTTATGGGTCTTGATAATTATGAACTCATTAATATAATAACACTATCCATGGTCTTGATCTTTTTTTTGTTGTGTTTTCTCTGATGTTTTGGAAGCATTACCTAATTGGGGAGTGATTTTTAATTTTCATAGATCACAAGATCCCAAGATTTATATTTTTCCAATGGTATTTTATTTTATGATATTCAAGGTGGATGGAATTCTTATAACATTATAACATTGATATTTCCTATACATCGAGGAATAAAAATGTTTTGGAGGATTCTTTGATTAAAAATTCACATAATGATGTTGTGTGTCGGTCATGTTATTTTTGGAGAGTGATGGAGGATCTCTCTACGATTCACTTTGATATGGGATAAGTTGATCATAGAGGGTTCCTTTATCAGATAATGGTGTTGTTATATTTGGTGTAGTGGGTGGAGGAATCCCAAATATTGGATTTAGAGGTGTATGTATGGGGAGATAAAGATATTTATGGTGATTCTTTTGAGGAATGGTATGATTATGGTTAGTATAGGATATTGTTTCATTGAAGGAACTTCATTCCTTTAGTGGTACATGATGTGGTTCTCCATGAGTTCCAAGGTTTGACTTTGGAAAAAATTCATATTTTGGATAAGATGTGTCACTCCTTCTGAGTTTAGTTTTGGAATTCTTGCATGAAGAGATCAGTTTTCAAGTTTCTCTCTTGATGTTTGGTTTTACAAATGGTGAAGGATAATAACAATATTCCTGGTGGGTTTCTTCACCCACCTGATGTTCCCAAGTATTAGTGGGAGGAAATCTTATTAGTCTTCATCACTAGTTATCCTTGATCTTAGGGAGGATGTAATTGTATATGGGTTATTATGACTACTTAAAAATGTTATCTCACCTCTTAGAAATTAAGGAGTTGAGCTTAGTGGAGGTTCTATTGTGGTAGTATCTAGAGGAGGTGGTGAGATTTTATGGGGTTTTAAAGAAAATAATATTTGATTATAATCCCTATTTTACCTATTAGTTTGGGAAAGGTCTCTAGAATGCTTTTAGTTCTCAGATATTCCTTAACACCACTTTTCATGCGTAAATGGACAATCAGATAGATAAGACTGTCCAAGATTTGGGGGACATGTTGCATGAATGCATTATGGATTTTTGATCTTCATGGGTGAGGCACATAACCTTGGTGGAATTATCTTATACTAACATTATCCACTATATGATCAGTATGGATCCATTCGAAGTGTTTTATGGTTGACCTTGTATATCTCTATTATGTTAGACCCAAGAAGAAGATTTGGTTGGTGTAAAGCATGATACAAAAGGTATAGGTGATTAGGGAGTGAGTTAAGGAAATTAAGAATCATCATAATTCTTATGTTGATAATAGGATGGTTCCTATAGAGTTAAACATTTGATATCATGTGTTCTTGAAGGAATCTCCTCATCATTGGAAGTGAATGTCAGGTCATGGGAGTAAGCTTCCTCCCTAATTTATTAGACCTTTCAAGGTGTTGGAACATATCATAGATATTACCTATCAGTTATAACTTCCCATAAAGATGAGATAGATTTATGACATGTTTCATGTGTTAAAACATCATCAGTTCATGATGATTCTCATATCATTTACATGGGATACCTAGGAGTCAAAGACAATTCAACCTTCGAGGAGCAGTATGTTGAGATTTAGGAACATCAAGAGAAGGTATTGTGTTGGAATGTTATTCCATTGGTTTTTTTCGTATGGATTCATTTTAAATTAAAAGATATCACATGGGAGTGGGGGTTGAAAATGATAGCTCAAAACACCAATATGTTTAATGTTTTATTTTTTCCATTCAATTGAAATTCTATTTATGACCTTGTTTTATGAGATAATGGTTATTGTTTTTGCACTTATGTGCCTTGTTCCTATGATGTGTTGGTATTGTTATTGATATGGTGAGATCCTTTAGAGGTATCTCACAGGGTGTTATTTCCCCTTTTTCTTTTGTCCAAGGAATTCGTTTAAATTCTTGAGAACTAAAATTGTTTGAAAGGTATTTTATGTAAGATTTAGGTTGTTCTAGAGCCCTTCCTTTGTGTTTTGTGGTGACCATAGGTGTTGGGTAATGGTTAAAAGAGTGTAAGTGTTGTTGAGTATATTTTAAGCTGGAAGAGGAGATTTTGGCATGAGCTATTAGATTATAGTGCAGTGTCATTTTGGAGATGAGGTTATAGTGTAGTTGTAGGCATTGTGGTGTAAGGGACCAGTATGAGGGTTTCTGTAACTTTTCCTCTTGATGGTTTATTGTGGAATGTGAGTACGTTGAACCATGGAGCCTCGAGTATTTTTTTCTTCTTTAAACCTCTTGAGGTACTATTGTGGTATAGGTATTAGGTCATGGTGTGGAATCTTGAAGTCTAAGTTTTTTATCTCTTTTGAATTGAGGGTTCCTATGGTGTAGACTATTGGGTTGCACCACAGTATTGTTCCAGGGGTATATGATCTATGAGAGATACTACATGGATTTCATTGTGGATCTCAAAGGGAGGTTGGACTAGGGGCCCTTGCAGTTTAGACTTCCTTATTGCATCACATTTTAGATGAAAACCATATGGGTTGCAGCATGGTCAAGGGGGTTGAGTCATGGTGTTGTAAAAATTTCAATACTTATAAATTTGATACCCCTATAATATTTTCATATTTTCCCATTTCTACTTAGAACCATAGGTGACCTGAGGTAATATTTAAATAACTCTATGTCCCCTTTGATTTCATTTATCCCCCAACTTCTAGATATTTCTCATTTGTGATCTGATGTGAGATTCTTATTCTCTGATTGGTTATAATCCCTCTTATTCTCTCTTTCCAAACTATGTCTATTTGTTTCCTTTGTTTATCATGGGTTTTTTTTAGTATTTAATGTATGATTCCTAATGGGATGATTTTCTTAGGGATTGAGGATTCCTCATGGGAGATGTGATTTGACATATGTTTTTTATTTCATTTTTTCCCAAATAACATCGAATGTTCCATCTCAAGTTAAGGGATTCATGAACTTTACTATGTTATGTGTAATTGTGGGATGATCGTGCTTTTTTTTCTCCGAGTAATAGTGAAATAGATCTAAGGGAAGATAATAACCAAAATTATGTATGGATCAAAAAGGTATTATGATCACATGTGGGGATTATATGTTGATGATGCCTCTTGATATTTTATAGATAGTTTGTTATCTATTTTTTATGGTTATTATTGTTTATTATCCTGATTTATATTCTTTTAAATAGTTAAAAATCATAAATATGGTAAATATGAGGTAATTAATGAAAGTGGTGTGTGAATTTAATTATCGTTATTCCTCGAAAATAGTTGAATTTGAATATATTGCTTGAAGAATTTTTATGGTTGATTTATATTTATTGTTAGCTATTGATGATAGGTTATTGTTATTGAAGCCTATGCATAATGAATTGGTTAATTCAAGATAGTAATGAATTTTTTTTTTCTTGAGATTATTTTTTGGGGATATATGAGCCCATCCTTATTTTTCAATGTCTTGTGTGACTTGGTGTTAAGGCCTTAGTTTCACCTGGAATATATATGATAAAAATATATTTTTTTCATGTATATGTGTTATAGGATGGTAGATCGATTTTATGATTTGGTGTGTGGGTTATGGTGTGTCTGGGATAGATAGTGTGAGTTCAGAAATGAGTTTCATTAACACATATTCATTGAGATGGGATTGATGTTAGGATATATGGAATGGGATTAAAGCTGGGATATCCTATTTTTATTGTTGATTGATTTTGATGGTTGGTTTCCTAATGGTTGTTTTTTGTGATTTACAACTGCATATTGCAGTTGAATTTATGAACTGTGAATATATTTCTCCTTTTAGTATGTAGAGACCCAGTTTTTTTCTTGTAAGACTTTGAAATATTTCTAGGAATATTTCCATATTTAGACACTGAGATGACGTGCAATTCTAAGGCCTGGTGTGCACAGAATAAATTATAGAAAAATGTAAAGTATATTTTATAATATACATGCGATGGAAATGGTATATCTCATAAACAATAACACAGATCAGAAATCTGGGATTACTGTTGAGTCTTCAACGTGTCGTTTACCCTAGGAGGGTATAACTTTTGTCGATGCGAGACTTCTGTGAGAAAAGTCACCCAGGGAAAAATCATAAATAAAATAATTAAATTTAATTATTTTATCACGAACGCCGAATCAAATAAATTTCAAATTGGGACTTTGATTGGAAATCTATAAATGCTGTTGAGATCGGAATGGGGTGTTTTACCTAATCATGACATAAAAAGAGGGGGCGCCAGAATTTCAGATTCCACGTCGAGCAGGATTTCTATAAAAAGAAGTTCATGGAATTAGAATTAGGGTTAACCCTTATTTATCTTTCTCTCTCAACCAAGTATCTCTCTCTCCTCTCTCTCTCTCATTTATTCTTTGACAAATCAATAATGGATCATCGGAAAATTGAAGTAGAAGTGGGGAAAACATGTTGGCGACGTCGAGTTGATCCAATTGAGGTAGGATTTATTTTCTTTGAATCTCTGATAGGAGTTTAAATTGAAAATTTGTTTCTTGGTCATTTATTTCATCATTTTATTATCAATCAATAATGGACGCACAAACATGTTCGTTGATCCATATTGTTAAACCCAAATTTTTATTCAATACTTTTCCAAGAGGAACCATCTAGTAGGGATGCCCAGTGTTCCTCGATGAGAGGTATCATCCCATAGGGATGACCAGAGTATTTTTGATCTTACCTATATCTTGGCTAGGAAGTAGACATCAATGTAAATTTTGAGTGGAATCCCCCTAACATGCTAGGGAGTGGGTCCTTGATGAACTAGAGTGGAATCCCCCTGATGCATCAGGGTGTGGGTCCTCTACAATGACTATTAGAGTGGAATCCTCCTAACACACTAGGGTGTGTGTCCTCTACTACAAGTTCGAAATCCCTTGGTTGAGCGGCATAGTGAAGAGGTGTTCTTTGACGTACCTTTAGGATCTCAAGGAATATGGATGCTTTTCCCACCAAGAAATGCCTTTGTGATGTGACCTAAAACTGCGAGGACAAGAAAGTTTCACCTAAAGAGAATAGTATCATGGTGTGGTGATTGAGTCCCTTTGACTTGCAACTCAGGGCAGACATGTGGGATGCTGGGCATCGATGTTGGTAACTTCTGGGACTGTTGGATACTCTCTTTTCATGGGATGATCCTGTGAGATGGATATCCCCTTAATCTCTTGTTTGTGTTTCTATGACTAAGAATATATGTGTGTGTATATATATATATGTTCTATTTTTGGTACCCACTCCTTGGGTTTTGGTTACTCTCCTTCCAGGAAAGGTGAAGATGTGTGGGGTATGCCACATGATTTCTGTGTCTATATTCTCATGGTTAGAAGAGTATACTCTCCTGATATAGGTAGAAAAGACTTGATGAGAAGTTCATCTTATCACCACTTCTATCTCCTTGTGTTTGGATGAGTTTACTTCACTCTCTTGTTGGGTTGAGATTCACTCCTTTTAATGTACCTTGTTCTATCTACTACTTCCCTCTTCGGTGCATCTTTTGATACTCCCTTGAGCCTTCGATGTATCCTACTGAGTATTTTTATACTCACCCCTACTTGGTATTTTCCTTCACTTGGTGTGCCCTTTTTAATCGATGGATAGGTCGATCATGACATCAGATGAGCTTAGGGATATGGGTTCTTGGACTGAGTGTGGTGATCGTAGCTTGGGATCCGGGAGCGGGGCTCTCTCAGCTGTTTTACTTTTCCAAATGTTGTCGGGTTGTGGCACTTTTTTGGTTGGTTGTGTATTCTACCTCTTTCCCTTTCTATTTACTTTTCTATACTTGTACTATTTAGAGGTTGATAAAAGTTTGGTTTCCTTTTTATATTAGTTTTGTATCTTGTTTCCCTATCCCTCTTCACTTTCTCATTGAGTGGGTTGTGTGTGTGCATGTGTATATAGATTCTTAGTAAAAGGCCTACCTATTTTTTTTGTTCCTTCGATGCCTGTCTCCACCCCTATTTTATGGAGGCGGGCTTAGGGTAGTTTTGTCTTGAGCCCCTACATTGGTCGGGTCATGATAAAGTGGTGTGAATGGTGGTTTGACCCTTGGGATGTTATTCAGATGTTTCCCCAAAAGGGCCCTAGTTGGGTTTAGGGAAATAGTGGAAAAGTGTCTCAAGAGTGTCTCTCAGGCTAGCGAGTCCAGTGATGGTATGGGCAGCCGACATATCCATTCACCAGGACCCTGAAGATGCGCGGGTTATGTATGTATGTGATCATGTGACTGCGGTAATCCTTGATAACATTCAAGATTTCTCTACAATGATAGACATCCAGGATGCTAGCTCAGGTTCGTAACGATGACCCTAGGAGCAATGAGGCCTCAGTTCAGGACCCATCATGTGATTTCCTTTCTCTAGGTGAGTAGGTTACAGCACCGCCACCTATTGAGTAGCAGACAGCCCTAGAATCGGGCTGGGGACATGCATGGGTTGAGTGCACTTTTTGAGTTCCAACACCATAGATCACTGAGGTTCTATGGTGAGCCATACCCTCAAACAGCAGAGGTTTGGCTAGAGTCGGTGGACCACCTCTTCAGGCTTGCATGGACACTGGCAGATCAGATGGTAGCTTTGGCAGCTAGCCTTCACCATGGAGCAGCTGGATGTTGGTGGACCTTAGTTACTTAGATACACAATGAGTTGGCACTCTCATGGTATTACTTCCAATAGTTGTTTCGTGAGGAGTACTAATAATACTTCTTGGGTTCCATTAAAATTAATGAGCTCCTTTAGTTTCAGTAGGGAGCGATTATGGTGGCTGAGTACGCGACTTGGTACACATACCTTGCATGCTACTCTTTAGACATGATCCATGGCCGCTACTTCTGAGCACGGATGTTTATGCAGGGACTCCATGGAGATATCTATGCTATCTTAGTACCCTTGTGCGTCCCCACCTATGTCGGGGTGTTGGATCAGGCGTTGGTGAAATATAGCTTCATGTCAGAGGGATTCTATACAGTTGGATGTGGTAGTGGGCGCAACGGAGCTGAAACATCTTCAGTATCTAGAAGAAACCAATTGATAAGATCTCAATGTAGGAGACCTCCCCATAATCAGTATCAGGCATGTTGTCATATGGTGCCGAGGCAGCATAGAGAATGGGGTCATCCTGGGGAGTGTCGGTGTTACGCTTGTGACGGGAGAGGTCACATGGCATGAGACTACCTGACCAGACATGATGAGAACACCAGGAAGGTAGCAGGTGGACCACCATAGTAGAGACAATGTCATGATCAGGGTGGTCCCCAGGGAGGTGATGCTAGAATAGGAGCAGAAGAAGCTGGAGATGGGGGAATACGTTATGAGGTCTTTCCACCCCCACCAGGTGGCCCATGTTAGGCTTATGAAGCTGGAAGTTGGGTCCATGGGAATCCACAAGCTTTTTATGTCTACAACCCTATAGAGAATGAGATGATATGAGGGTAACATGAGGCATTATTCTAACCCTATGTCAGTGTTGATCGATATAGCTATAAATGCACGAGGAAGAGGGGTACTTCCCTTACCAAGACATGTTTTTGTGACGTGAGAAAATCGTGAGGGTGATTCAATGCCTCCCAAAGTGGATAGTATCAAGGTGTGGTGGATGAGTCCCTCTGACTCGTGCGTTCAAGGTGAGGTAGTATAGAGGAGTGTCAGAGTAAGTCCAGGAATTTCTGTTGGATTCTTTTTTCTTGAACTAATTTTTCTAAGAATTCAACTAGTGGGTGTAGTGGAGTTCCTTTTTTGGGGATTACTCTCTTTACAAGAGGGGAAAATACACACAAGTTATGCCACATGATTTCTGTGTCTAGCCTCCTTCGGTTAGATGAGTTTACTCACCATTTCTATAAGTTGGTACCTTGTGTTCTCAACACCACGTCTTGAGACTATAATTATCAAGTACATGTTGAGGTGACAGAGATCCCATGAACAGAATGACACAGATCAATTTCTAGTGCTGGCAGCGGTAGTCTTCACCCTAAGAAGGTGGAGATGTTTTCTTTCTAGTACATCACTTTTTGGTTTGTTCTGACCACCAAAATATCAGCTGTGTCTTACCCTAGAGAGACTTGAACGTGATGCGGTGATGTGAGTTGAACTTCCTACAGGACTATGACTTCATGATACTCTATACTCCAGGAATGGGAAATGTTGTATTATATTCCCTTGGTAGGAAGTCCTAGGATCACCTAGTGCGGGAAGTCTAAGAGTAGTTAACTTCCCTACAACTTGCCCTGGTAGAGCAGGAGGGTACAGTTTTTCTTCAGTCGATAGTGATGGATCCTTCACTTCCTGAGCATGTAAGAGAGTCTCTGTTTTGAGGCATCGACTGTGAAATCCTACATGACAAGATATCCCTAGGTGTTTCACCAGATGGATATTCTGATGGAGGGAATCATGGTACCATGTTTCAGGGACATACAGTCATTCTAGTCATGATGTTTTCCACATTCCATAGTTGAGAGGATGTGCGCGTGTTTTCCAACGCATGTCTTCAGCAAGAGCAGACCTTATAAGGATGGACCATCCCCTTGGTTCTCCTATTGTGGTAGCTTGGAAAGGTCCATGAGAGTTCATAGGAGTGGGAGAACCAAGAGCAGGCTCAATATCCCGAGTTTTTTCCGTAATTTTCCTTTTTGGGGATGAAAATCTTGAATTAGGTAATGATGTAGAGACCCATTTTTTTTCTTGTAAGACATTGAAGTATTTATAGGAATATTTTCAGAGTTAGGTGTTGAGACGTTGTGCAATTTCGAGGCCCAGTGTTCCCGAAATAAATTATACAAAAATTTTAAGTATATTTCACACTCTTCACATGATGGAAACATGATATCTCTTAAATGGTAGCTCAAATTAGAAATATTAGGTCATAGTTGAGTCTGAAATGTGTTGTTTACCCTAGGTGGGGCATAACATTCATTTATGCGGGACTTCTGTGAGAAAAGTCACTCTGGGGAAAAATCAAAAAAAATAATAATTAAATTTAATTAATTTATCTCGAATTCTGAATCAAATAAATTTTGAACAAGGACTCATATTGGAAATCTAAGACCTCCGGTGAGATCAAAATGGGGTGTTTTACCTAAGTGTAACATAAAAATAGGGGGTGCAGGAATTTCAGATTCCATACCGAGTGGGACTTCTATAAATAGAAGTTAATGGAATTAGAATTATGATTAACCCTTATTTATATTTTTCTCTCAACTAATTCTCTCTCTATCCTCTCGCTCTCAACCGTTCTTCAACAAATCAAAAACGGATACTCGGAGGATCGAAGCAGAAGAAAGGCGAATGCATTGGTGGCGTCGATTTGATCGAATTGAGGTAGGATTTATTTCATTTGAATATATGATTGGGGCTTAAATTAAAAATCTATTTCTTGGTCATTTATTTCATATTTTTATTATCAATCAAAGATGGATTCACTAACACAGTTGTCGATACATATTGTTAAACTTGAATTTTTATCTGAAATTTTGTCTGATCTTCGTGAATTTTGTCTCTTATTTTCAGACACATCCATCGACCATCGCATCATCGATCAGAGGATGGGTCTATGAAGGTCCTGTTGTGGGGATCACCAATCTACCCTCATATATAAAATCAGGAATTCGTAGGAGTCTCGTTGGTTTGTAGAATGGACCACTAGAGTGTCACCGACAGTAGTGGCATGTGGAAGCGGTCGGATGGGTGATCGGTGCAGTTGGGTTCTGAGGTGGCAGACCTTTTAATGATCCAACGACTAGCGAGGGTTGAGGAATATGTGATAGAGCACAATGGTGTGCTAGATAGATCATGTTGAGCGATAGGGCGCTGGTGTAGCGAGGTGGAGCGGACGGGGTGCTAGTACGGCGAGGCGAAGCCCATGAGCCATGGCCAAGTGAAGCAAGGAGGCAGAGCAGGGTCGCGTTCAGGTGGGGTGACCAAGGCGGCAGAAGACTGCTTGACTCGGGGCGTGTTGCATTGGTTAGGTGTACCGGCGACACGTAGATCCATCGAGAGGAGGGGAAACCCTAGACGAAAAAGGTAAAAAAGAAGTAAAATGAAAAAAAATAGTAATAATATTATTATTATTAATATTTAAACCCTCATTACTTCTTCTTGGGGAGTTTGTTTAGTGCACCATCAATGGTGATGTAACCCCATTCTCAATATGGTCATTTTAAGAACATTTTAGAGAATTTACCCCGACCCACTACCTGTTCCCATGAAATTCTTGTGAGATATTAGATTTAATATTATTATTAAATCTTTGACCCCCCATAACTTCTGCATGCGGTGTTCGATCGACGTGCCGTCAGTGGCGATGTGACCCTGACTTTAAGACTGTCAATTTTTTTCTTTTATTTCTTGGTTTCGGGATTGGTTAAATTAAATACCATTGTTTAAATAATATTAATATAAATATTATTATTAAGAAACCTTGTAATAGACCTATCTCTTAAACAGAGTGCTCATTTTACATGTCATCTATAATGACATAACCCTGCTTCTGTGATAGGATTTTTTTACTCTAGTTTGAAAGTTTGAGTGTTTGGGATCATTTATCAGTTAAAAAAAGTGTGTAACCTTAATAATAATAATATGATTATTATTATTTTGGCTTTTTGTTTCGGACGTAGTGCCTACATGGGATGTTCGATTAACGCACCATCATCAAAAGTGAGACCCTAGTCCTTGGGAAAACTTTTCAAGATGAATTTTGGGTGTTTAAACTAAAGTCATGGTTCATGCCCCACGGGGCACAGTTTTCACATGTTGTAGTGAAATGAAACATTTTTTCGGATATCCATTCTGGATGAACTGGTAGTCGATCCCGTGCATTTTTTCATGAGGATCGCAGTGGAATGGTCCATATAAATTTTTTGGGACCAAGGGATGGGCCCTAGGTCATTAATTTCAAGAGAAATGTGAAAACTTACTTATTTTCCATCGATTGTCTATTCAGGAGAAATAAATTGTTGATCTTGTTTTTTTTTTTGAAAGGATCACAACAGTGTGATCTGTTTGGATGTACGGAGCGTTGTTCATGATCTCATTAAATATAGAAACTTAAAAGGAATATCTGTGGAATATCCTTATGTTGTGTTTGAAGAGAACCCATGGCTTAGGTCAGCATAGAATCTTATGAGATTAGAGAAGTTGTATGAAGTTATGTGATCAAATGTTCTAGTTCATTTAGTAGGCGTGTCAACGAAGTTATGTTTTTGACCCTTTGGACTAATGACGAACATTGTGCGCTCTTTGGCCTTTTGACTAGATGTTCCATGTACTCTTTAATTACACTGTAACTCCTAGGGGTACTTGTTCACAATTTAGTACCCAAGAATGGATAGCTACATGCCCAGGTGATGAGGCAGGGCCACATGATGTGGAGGACAGACACACATCATGTACTACATTACAAATATTATATATCTTCTATATTCTTCTTTTGGACTTAGATTTTGTCTTTTAAGTATCATATCCTGATTTTTTTCCATGTAGAATGTTTTAGTTCCCTCTATAGTGGCTTTTGAGGTACAATGTGAGATATTTTGGGAGTGACGCCTATCTGGGGTGACACCCGATGACTGAAATGGCGTTCTTTCTAAGAGGTACCATCCCGCAGGGATGGTCAGTGTTCCTAGATGATTTTCCGAGATGTGATACTTAGCATGGATGGCCTTATTAGTTCTGGTCTTACCTCTAGCTAGGAAGGTAAGTGGTCCTCGATGGTAGTTCCGACTGGAATCCCCCTGATGTTCTAGGGATTGGGTCCTTGATGAACTTGAGTAGGATCCCCCTAATGAATCAGGGTGTAGGTTCTCTATGATGACTATCAGAGTGGAATCCCCCTGACTCATCAAGGGGTAGGTCCTCTACAAATACTATCAAAATTGAATCCACCTAACACACTAGGGTGTGGGTCCACTACTATAAATTTGAAATCCCCCAGTTGTGCGGTGTAGTGAAAATGTAACAACCCAAAGTTTCATTAATAGAAATCTATCTTGATCTAATTAAATGTCTCTTTATGTTTATATAAAATGTCAACTTATTTGGTTTTCTGTTTTGAATTTTGACTGTTGCTAATGTAGCTGTTGAACAGTGATCACATGATTAGTATAAATATAGAGCTATAATAAATCCAATTTACTCAGACAAAAGAAGTGATGGCCTCATCCAGTAGAATTGCTCCATACGAAGCCCATTTGTCGGAGCTCAGAAAAGAGGTGCCATCCTTTGGATTCACTCTTGACCAATCCCAAGCTGAGCTTCATCATGTCAAGCTCGAACGAGACCATCTATGGGAGAAGTGGAAGTTGATATAAATTACCACTCGAGCGATGTTATCCGAGCCACCCCAAGAGTCTGTCAGCATCGCACACCTTACCCTTAGGTCTTATGCGGCTGTTTTAAGGGGTTATGTAACAAATCGCTAGTACTATGTTCATGTATATTATATTTTTATATAATAATAAATATACCTTCTTGTCATTATCGATACATTTTAAATAGTATTTAAAGTAAAAATAGTATTTTTAGTTATTATTTAATTAAGAATTGTATTTTATTAAATTAAGGTATTTTTGAATTAAATAATATTTTAATAAAATATTATAATTATTATTAAATTAAAATTTATTAAATATAAATGATATTATAATTTTATGAATGGAGTTATAATTTTTATTACGGTTTGAAATCCATTTCTGTCAAAACCCGTGAATTTTCGATAAATGTCAGTTTTTATTTTAAAAGTGAAAATTAACATATTTAGAAAATTATTTAGATAAAATAAATGTTATTTCTGGAATCAGGATGTTGAAATTATCCAATAGTGAATTTTTCATAAATTTCTGAGACAGTCAAATTTTTGGGTAAAAATTAAATACCGTTTAAATATATAATGTGTTTTATGACATCATAATGACCCAATAGTGATGTAATAAAAAACTGTAATCTTTATGTTCGGCCAATATATGTTTTACCATTAAAATAATGTGATTTTGGGTTTGTTTGACTTACTTTTCAAAGCATTAAGGGACCCCTCAAGACTTATTAAACACCTTGTCTTCTTAAATTGATTTCCATGGGAGTGTGACTCACCTCCACATAAGCAACCCCATTATTTTAAGAATTTTGGACTATATCCTTATAAAATATTGTTTTCCTCTTCCCTTTTCCAAAAACCATGTGAAAAAACCATGGTATGGTTTGTGGTTTGGATTAATTTAATATAAGGGGTCCCAAACCTAAAAAATAAAGAATTCCCCCACCTTTCCTATATAAACCCACCCAAGATCCCACTTCCTCCTCACTCAAAGCCCTTTAAGTTCGTCCAACCTCTACCCTACTCTCTCTAGAATCCTCCCATGGTGAACCAAGCTCCCAAGAATACTCTCTCAAGCCTCTCTCAAGCCTTTGGAAGCACACTTCCAAGTAAGGGGTTTTTCTTCCTTTCTCTTTTTTGTCCAATTTTCTTTAAGTTTTTTTGCCCTTTTAATTTCAATTATGAATGTTGGGGTATGGTTTCTCACCTCCCCCATACTTCCCTATTATTGTTTTAATGATGGGAAACCCCTTTCTCTCTCATTAAATTCCTCCCATGTACACCCGTTACTATGTCGAAATTCCGAATTGAACTTCTCCCTCCTCATTTACATTCAATAAATACTTTTGTATCATGAATCTAAATTCCATTAAAATTGTTGGGACATGTATATATATGACCTTATTACTGTCCATTATATATAAATATGATTAGGAAACCCTTTCTCTCTCATCAACCATTTTTATGAATTCTTATGTCACGTCGTTACGCTGCCGAAATTGCACCGATTTTCTAAGCCAATGCCATTGTGTAGTGAATACCATGCCCATTTCTCTATCAAGGGTATTCAACTTTATGCACATTTACTTATTTATTATAAAGTTTCATGTATGAATTCCACATTCTTTTATCATGGAATAAATGATTATGTTTTATGAATCTGTGTTTTATGATCTATGTGGCACACTTATGTATGAAATGAAATGTTTAAGAAGGGTGTGCCTTTATAGAGCTCCAATGCATTGGGTAATGTATAGTATCATGATACTTAATGTGCAATGAGTGTTGACTTGTGATAATTTAAGTGCAATGAGGTTTTACTCGTGCTTCATGTGCAATGAGGATTTACTCATGCTCTATGTGCAATGAGCCTTGGCTCATGCTAATTCCGTGTTAAGTGTTGTTGCCACATTTCCATGTTATGATTATCATGCTTTATCATACCTTTATGTTCATGTTTCTCTTGTGCTCTATTGATATTCCTAATGTCTAACATGTATTGTAATCCTCATGTTATTCCATGTGTATTCCCTTACTGGGCTTTATAGCTCAGACTTTTCTTATTTATGTCCCCAGGTTATCCCATGCAATGCTAAGTACGAGGAAATGTATTGTTCATGTAAAGGAAGTTTTCAATAAAGATTTTGTATTTCATGTTTCAAGTTTTTATGTAATTATCCTAAGTCCCAAAGACACTAAACCTCTCGATCTTCTTTGTTGTATCAAGTGAAGTTTTATGTAATAAATCATGTTTAAGTTGTAATAAAAAGCACAGTTGTCAAAGTTGGTATCAGAGGATAGGTTTAGTTATTTTTGGGATTAGGATTCGAAAACCCTAGTAAAGCCTTAGAGACAAGACTAAGTATAATAAAAACATCCCTATGTTTTGGTGAGTATTGAGTAAGTGGTTTATCAAGAAAACACATCCCTGTCTGGATACGAGCAGGTAGAGGCGGCTCTGGCACAGATGTATCCTAGGGGTAAAACCCGAAAACACCGCTTTGAGCTAGATTCGAATGGGAACTGGTGCACGACAACAGGCCTTGTTGTACTCTTGGTTACGACACTCTTGGGGGATATGTTTTGATAAATTCACAAGCTTAGTATGAATCCTTATTAAGGGAACTAAAAAAAATGCCCTTAAGAATATATGTTAGAAAGTAGATCACGAAAAGGCTTGATTGAATCCTATAGACTCATGAGTTAAGGAAATAAAAGTTTATTTATAAGTCATCAACTTTTGTCTTTGGATTACCCTTTATGTGTTACCCCTAACTTTCCTTTTATTCCAGCCAATGGCCGGTAATAGGAGGACTCGGGCTAACAACCGATGTGAAGATCAGTGTGACGACTGTACTAATGAGATGCCCAATCCAATGGGAGCGGAAATCGCGAACTTTGTCACACTTATCTCTCAGCTAACTCAAGTTTTGAATAGAAACACGGGTCAAGAAGAATGTTAAACCCCCCGTAAGAAAGAACAAGTCGCTATCGAGAGCTTCATGAGACAAAGGCCTCCTACTTTTAGTGGATCATCCGATCCCGCAATCGCTGAATAGTGGATAAACTCCATTGAAAAGATATTCTCCATCCTTAAATGTTCTGAACAAGAGAAGGTTCTCCTGGAAGCTTATCGTATGGAGGGTGACTCTGATCAATGGTGGACTTTGATCAAAAATACTAAGCATGAGGAGGAGATAGAGGTGTTTGAATGGAAGGATTTCCGGAAGATGTTTTTCGATAAATATTTTCTGTGCACCCTACGGCTTAAGATAGAAAGGGACTTCCTTTCCCTCAAGCAAAAAGACAAAGAATCTGTTGGAGTGTATGATTAAAACTTCACAAGGCTTGCACGATACTCTTTTAGCTTTGTCGTTACCCCAGAATGCAAAGTTGAATGATTCTTTGGTGGGCTGAAGCCTAGCCTGCGGAAGCATTAGCGATCCATGACTTCGAAAGCTATGAGGAAATTGTCTGATGTGCCCTCAAGGTCGAAATAGAGATTAGAGAATCACAGGGCTATCATGGGGATAAGAAGTGTAAGGTGGACTTTAATGTTGGTGGTTCGATGGATAAATCCAATGGTGCTAAAAAGATCCAGCACCCCACTTGCCAAAAGTGCGGAAAGAAGCACCCTAGAAATTTCCTTAAGGGGGCGAGAAAATGCTTCAGGTGTGGAAGGGAAGGGTACCTAGCTGGTAACTGTCAGAAAGAAAGACCCGCGGCTGCGAAAGAGGAGAGGAACACTCCGTTCGAACGTCAACGTGTTGTTCAATGCTAAAAATGCAAAGAACCGGGTCATTTTGCAAATCAGTGCCCCAATCCAAGGGTTTTCGGAGGCAACCAACAACCTCCAAGGCAGCAAGGAAGAGCTTTTTCCATCACTTCTGCCGAAGTGAACCCCGAAAATGAAGTTGTGATAGGTACGCTAGTTATTCCTTCAAGAATAGTGAATGTACTTTTTGATTTAGGTTCTACACATTCTTTTATATCTCGAAAGTTTAGTAGAACAATCCCAGCACCACCACAAATCATGGAAGTGAAGATGTCGGTGAGTACGGAAAATGGGGCAATCATTGCATCCCATGAATATAAGTCCTCCCTTGTTATAATATGTGGATTGAATTTCCCATCGAACCTCATCATACTCCCTCTGGTGGAATTTGATGCAATTCTTGGCATGGATTGGCTTTCCTTATATAGAGCCAACATAAATTGTCAGGAGAGGGAAATCACACTCCATATGGAGAATCGACCCCCGATTCTTTAAAATTGTAAGGAGAAAGATGAATCTCATTTAGCTCCATCATATCAAGCATGGATATTAATACCCTATGAGCAAGCGTATCTGGATCAGATGGTTGAGTCCAAGGAAAATACCATCCTTAAGGAAATGCCTATTGGGAGGGAATTCACTAAAGTGTTTCCCGAGGAATTGCATGGTCTTCCTCCTAGAAGAGATGTTGAATTCTCAATTGAACTTATACCCGGGGATTTACCAATATCCAAGACTCCATATAGAATGGCTGTTGTAGAGTTTGAAGAACTGAAGAAACAACTACAGGAGAATCTGGATAAAGGTTTTATACACCCAAGTGCTTCAACATGGGGTGCACCAGTCCTCTTTGTCAAGAAGAAGGATGAGTCAATGTGCCTTTTCATCGATTATCGTGAGCTCAACAAAATCATGATAAAGAACAAGTATCCTCTCCCACAAATTGATGACTTGTTCGATCAGCTTCATGGAGCACAATACTTCTATAAGGTAGACTTGCGGTCGGGATATTATAAAGTAAGGGTGAAGAAGGAAGATATCCCCAAGACTGCTTTTCGCACAAGATATGGGCACTATGAATTCATAGTAATGCCTTTAAGACTCACTAATTCTCTAGAAATCTTCATGGAATTAATGAATAGAGTCTTTAGATATTACCTCGACAAATTTGTGGTAGCATTTATAGATGATATTCTAATATACTCCAAAACCAAGGAGGATCATGAGGAGCATTTATGAACTATACTATAGACTTTGTGGAAGGAGAAGCTCTATGCAAAGTACAAAAAGTGTGCGTTCTGGTTAAAGGAGGTATCATTCTTGGGCCATATCATCACAAGAAATGGGATATCTGTGGATCCCTCCAAAACAGATGTAATTAAGGGATGGTCGAGGCCAACATCGGTAACGGATATCCGTAGCTTCTTGGGGTTAGCTGGATATTATTGACGATTTGTGAGGAATTTCTCACGATTGTCCAACCCTCTTACCAAGCTAACTTGAAAGGTAGTAAAGTTTTCTTGGAGTGATGAATGCGAAGAAAGCTTCAAGGAGTTGAAAAAGAGGCTTATCACTATGCTCGTGCTCACTCTACCCACAAGTGGGGAACTATTTGTTGTATTCAGTGATGCTTCAAAGAAGGGATTAGGCTATGTACTGATGCAGAATGATAAAGTGATATCCTATGTCTCAAGGCAGTTGAAAATCCATGAGCGAAACAATCTAACGCATGATCTAGAGTTGGTAGCGGTGATCTTTGCCTTGAAAATCTGGTGGCATTATCTCTATGGGGAGAAATGTGAGATATATACTAACCAAAAGAGTCTTAAATATATATTCACACCGAAAGAGCTTAATATGCGCCAGAGAAGATGGATAGAGCTCATCAAGGACTATGATTGTTCAATACATTACCACCCTGGGAAAGAGACCAAGGTGGCAGATGCCCTAAGTAGAAAGGACCCAGCGATTCCATCAATGATGGGAATTGAGAAGGATCCAATCTTCTTAGACTTGATGAAGATGGACATGGGAATCATAAATAAGGTAACATCATCAATCCTTTCACAAATGATTGCTCAACCATCTCTTTTAGAAAGTTTAAAGGATTCTCAAAAGGATAATGTGGGAATTCAGGAAAAAGTGGAAGCTATCAAAAAGGGGAAATCCTCAGAGTTTAATGTTAATGATGAAGTAATTGTGCGATTTGGTAAAAGACTATGTGTTCCATCGAGTCCGGAGCTGAAGAAGGAACTTTTGGATGTTGCACATAGTTTAAATTTCTCTATTCACCCAGGGAGCACAAAGATGTATCAAGATCTACCAGAAAACTTTTGGTGGGATAATATAAAGAAGGAGATCGTTGAATATACATCAAAGTGTCTGGTGTCCCAGAAAGTGAAGGCAGAGAGGCAGAAGTCTAAGGGGATGATGCAACCATTGCCCATACCAGAATGGAAATGGGAGAAAATCACCATGGACTTTGTCACTGGACTTCAGAGGACATCTAAAGGTAGCAATGCAATCTAGGTTGTGGTGGATCGTCTTACAAGGACTACACACTTCATTTCTATTTGGAAGGATTTCTCATTGGATCAACTGGCACTGATATATATTAGGGAAGTGGTAAGGTTTCATGGAGTACCACTATATATTGTGTCTGACCGAGATCCAAGATTCACCTCTATGTTTTGGAAGAGTCTTCAACATGCTCTGAATACTGAACTAAACTTCAGTATGACATATCATCCTCAAACTGATGGTCAATCCGAGAAGACTATCCCAACACTTGAGGATATATTGAGAGAAAGCTCAATGGTCTTTAAAGGATTATGGGATCAAAATCTTCCTCTGGTTGAGTTCTCTTATAATAACAGTTTCCACTCAAGCATCCAAATGGCACCATATGAAGCCTTGTATGGGAAAAGGTGCAGAACACCGTCATTTTGGGATGAGGTCGGTGAACGTAAGCTGCTTGGACCAGAAATGGTCGAAGAAATGGTGGTGAAGGTGAAAACCATTCAGCAGTATATCAAGGCAGTCTAGAGTCGACAGAAGAGTTATGCAGATAACCATCAATGAGACCTTAAGTTTAAAGTTGGATACATGGTTTTTCTACGCATATCTCCGTGGAAGAAGTTCATGAGGTTTGGAAAGAAAGGGAAGTTAAGTCCAAGGTACATCATCCCCTTCGAGATTCTTGATCGTGTCAGGGCTGTGGCCTATCAACTAGCACTTCAACCTACCATGGCCAATATACATGATGTCTTTCATGTATCCCTCTTAAGGAAGTACATACCTGACCCTTCACAGGTACTCTCTTCTGAGGTGGTAAAATTGGAAGATGATCTTTCTTATGAGGAGAAACCAGTGAAGATCATAGATCGTAGAGAAAAATTTCTAAGAAATAAGACAATGCCCCTCGTCAAGGTGTTGAGGAGAAACCACAAGTTTGAGGAAGCGACTTGGGAATCAGAGGAAATGATGAAGCTGAGTTACCCACATCTGTTTAAGTGTGTGAAAAGGAAAATTCCGAGGGTGAAATTTCTTAAGGGGGAATACTGTAACGACACAAAGTTTCATTAATGGAAATACCTCTTGATCTAATTAAATGTCACATTATGTTTATATAAAATGTCAACTTCTTTGTTTTTATGTTATGAATTTTGACCGTTTCTAATATAGCCATTGAACAGTGATCACATGATTAGTATAAATATAGTGATTTAACAAATCCAATTTACTCAGACAAAATAAGCGATGGCCTCATCCAGTAGAATTTCTCCATACGAAGCCCATTTGTTGGAGATCGGAAAAGTGGTGGCATACTTGGGATTCACTCTTAACCAAGCCCAAGATGAGCTTCATCATATCAAGCTCAAACGGGACTGTCTACGGGAGAAGTGGAAGTTGATAGAAATCACCACTCGAACGATGTTATCCGAGCCACCCCAAGAGTCGTTCACCATCGCACACCTTAGCCCTAGGTCTTATGGGGATTTTTTAAGGGGTTATGTAACAAATAACAAGTACTATGTTCATGTATATTATTTTTGTATATAATAATAAATATACCTTCTTTTCATTATCGATACATTGTAAATAGTTTTTAAAGTACAAATAGTATTTTTAGTTATTATTTAATTAAGAATTATATTTTATTAAATTAATGGATTTTTGAATTAAATAATATTTTAATAAATTATTATTATTATTATTAAATTAATTTTTATTAAATATAAATGATCTTATAATTTTATGAATGCAATTATAATTTTTATTATGGTTTGAAAGCCATTTCTGTCAAAACCCATGAATTTTCGATAAATGTCGGTTTTTATTTTAAAAGTGAAAATTAACATATTCAGAAAATTATTTAGATAAAATAAATGTTATTTTTGGAATCAGGATGTTGAAATTATCCCATGGTGAATTTTTCATAATTTTCTGAGACAGTCAAATTTTTGGGTAAAAATTAAATACCGTTTAAATATATAATGTGTTTTATGACATCATAATGACCCAATATTGATGTAATAAAATACTGTAATCTTTATTTTCGTCCAATATATATTTTAACATTAAAATAATGTGATTTTGGGTTTGTTTGACTTACTTTTCAAAGCATTAATAGACCCCTCAAGACTTATTAAACACCTTGTCTTTTTAAATTGTTTTCCATTGGAGTGTGACTCACCTCCACATAAGCAACCCCACTATTTTAAGAAGTTCAGACTATAGCCTTATAAAATATTTTTTTCCTATTCCCTTTGCCAAAAACCATGGGCAAAAACCATGGGATGGTTTGTGGTTTGGATTAATTTAATATAAGGGGTCCTAAACCTAAATAATAAAGAATTCCCTCAACTTTCCTATATAAACCCACCCAAGATCCCACTTCCTCCTCACTCAAAGCCCTTGGAGTTCGTCCAACCTCTACCATACTCTCTCTATAATCCTCCCAAGGTTCCCCATGCTCTCAAGAATCCTCTCTCAAGCCTCTCTCAAGCATTTGGAAGCACACTTCCAAGTAAGGGTTTTTTCTTCCTTTCTCTTTTTTGTCCAATTTTCTTTAAGTTGTTTTTCCATTTTAATTTCAATTGTGAATGTTGGGGTATGGTTTTTCACCTCCACCAAACTTCCCTTTTATTTTTTGAATGATGGGATACCCCTTTCTCTCTCATTAAATGCCTCCCATGTACATCCGTTACTATGCCGAAATTCCGAAAGGAACTTCTCTCTCCTCCTTTACATTCAAGCAATACTTTTGTATCATGAATCTAAATTCCATTACAATTGTTTGGAAAAGTATTTATATGAACTCCTTACTGTCCATTACATGTAAATATGATGAGTAACACCTTTCTCTCTCATCAACTATTTTTATGAATTCTTATGTCACGCCGTTACGCTGCCGAAATTGCACCGATTTTCTAAGCCAATGCCATTGTGTAGTGAATACCATGCCCATTTCTCCATCAAGGGTATTCAACTTTATGCACATTTAATTATTTATTATAAATTTTCATGTATGAATTCCACATTCTTTTATCGTGTAATAAATGATTATGTTTTATGAATCCATGTTTTATGATCCATGTGGCACACTTATGAATGAAAGGAAATGTTTAAGAAGGGTGCGCCCTTATAGCGCTCCAATGCATTGGGTAAAGTATAGAATCATGATACTTCATTTTCAATGATTGTTGACTCATGCTATTTCAAGTGAAACTAGGGTTTACTCATGCTTTATGTGCAATGATGATTTACTCATGCTCTATGTGCAATGAGCCTTGGCTCATGCTAATTCCATGTTAAGTGTTGTTGCCACATTTCCATGTTATGATTATCATGATTTATCATGCCTTTATGTTTATTTTTATTTTGCGCTCTATTGATATGCCTAATGTCTAACATTTATTGTAATCCTCATGTTATTCCATGTGTATTCCCTTACTGGTCTTTATAGCTCACCCTTTTCTTATGCATGTCCTCAGGTTATCCCATGCAATGCTAAGTATGAGGGAATGTAGTGGTCATGTAAAGGAAGTTTTCAATAAATATGTTGTATTTAATGTTTCAAGTTTTTATGTAATGATACTAATCCCCAAATACACTAAACCTCCCGATCTTCTTTATTGTATCAAGTGATGTTTTATGTAATAAATCATGTTTAAGTTGTAATAAAAAGCAGGGTTGTCATTGAAAAATTGTTCTTTGATGTGAATTTGGACTCTTAGGGAAGAGGGACAGTCTTCCCACCAAGATGGATCCTTGTGATGTGACTTAAAAATTTTATGGTGAGACAATTCCACCCAAAGTGGAGAGTATCAATGTGTAGTGATTGAGTCCCTTTGACTTGTAGTTTAGGGAAGGTGTGTGGGATCCTTGGAATCAATGTTGGTTACTTATGGGACTGTTGGCTAATCTATTTTCCTAGGAATGTATTGTAATATGGATATCCTCTTACTCACTTTTTTGGGTTTCTTTGAATGAGAATCTAAATATTCTATTTCAAGCACTCACTCCATTGTTTTTGGTTACTCTCCTTCCAGGAGAGGCAAATACGTGTTGGGTATTCCAGGTTTTTTCCGCATCTAGATTCTCATGGTTGGATGAGTATACTCTCCAAATATAGATATAAAATACTCTATGAGAAGCTCATATTCTTACCTTTTCTAGATACTTTTGTTTGGATGAGTTTACATCACTCTCTTGTTGGGTTAAACTGCACCCCTTTTTCTATACCTTATACTATCTACTTCTCCCCTCTTTAGTACATATTTTTCTACTACCATGAGCCCTTGGGGAATCCTACTTATTTTTTTATACTCACCCCTACTTTGGATTTTCGAACACTTGGTTTGCCCTTGCAGGCGACATGTAGGTTGATCGTGACATCGAAGGAGCTTAGGGATACAAGGTACTTGGACCACGTGTGGTGGTCATAGCTTGGGATCCAAGAGTGGGGCTCTCTCATATTTTTTACTTTTCCACTTATTGTGGGGTTATGGCACTTTTCTGGTTGGGGTGTATTATTCCCCATTCCCTTTCAATTGACTTTTCTGTACTAGTACTATTTATAGGTTGATGCATGTTTGGTTTCCTTTTTATAACAATTTTGTATCTTGTTTACCTTTCCCTCTGGACTTTTTAATTGAGTGGGCTTTGTGTGTGTGTGTGTAGGTTCTTAAAAAAGGTATCCTTGATTTTGGTGTGCCTTTGATTCTTGTTGCCACCCGCTGGCATATGGAAGCGGTCTTGGGGTAGTTGCGGATCGAGCCCCATCTTGGGTCGGGTCCTGAGATAGTATATCAGGTCAAGTACTATAATACCTAGGTTATAGAGTGGAAAATTAATTGATAAAGTAACCCATTGGATAACTATTATTGATTATGGTAATGATATGTTATAAATAAGAAACCTGTGATGGTTGTGAGGAATTATCAGGGGGTATATAAAAAATTATGGAAATTGTAACATGAATTATAAATCATGTTGTCTTGTAATAAAATGAATTCGTTAAACTAGAATTTGTAAAGGGTTTAATGATGAATGAATGATTAATTTATAATTACTAAAGAAAGATGATTAATGGTATTGAATTCTTGGTGCATGTGTTATTATAAGGATTCTAGTCTCCTAGGCCCCAGTGACGGTAGCCAGGTGTAATGTGGTACAATAGCCTCAGTTGATTCTAAGGATAGGTAGTTGCCTTCAGTGTGGTTATGTGTGATGTGTTAGACCCCAATATTCCTTGAGAGGGGAGGGGTAAATTAGGGTGTCAATATTTTATTATTATATAAAGGATATTGTCCCTACATTTGTAGGAACTCATTAAACCTATCAGATTGTATCACACATACACGAATCAGAAAAGAGTAAAAATGAAAGATAAAATAAAAAAATACTTGGATCACCACTAAGGGATTTTCCAAGGAATATAGGTACAAAATGTGTCGATCAAACCAAAAACCACTATGATTCACTATATTTTGTGGATTGTAGTTTTTTATCCATGGTTACTTCATTCCGGACACACTGCCTTTATAATGAATTCAAAGATAGTACACTACCTCTCTTAGATAACTTGCATCGAATCCTCCTTTCTCACTATATTATAAAAAGTATTCTTCATTTTAATTAGTTTAATATCGCCTTCACATCATAAAAAAATTTATGCTTTTATTTGAGTCATGATAGTCTATATATAATTAACCAGTTCATTCCCCAATCACTAAAATACTCAGCAGGAATAATGGTGAGTAAAAGGTCAGCTTAAGACCTATCTTAGAACACTTTCTGTTTGATCCACATTTCACTGACTACTAACTGTATGGTACACCAAACTCCACACACTTTATATTTATACCACTATGAATAAATAGTGCACCCAACCTATATAAAAAGCTCTTGTATGAAATTATTTCTTTTAACTCTCCTACACTCCACCTACTATCTGTATCCTCCATTCACTTCTTACATGTAACTCTCCCACACATTACCTATTTACCAAATCCAGTATTCACTTTTTGTGCACAACTCATCCTCCATCACATAATTATTCCACAATTTGACTTCCTTATCCAATACATTTCTACACAACTCCTCTAGGCTCCCATGCACACTAATTAAAATATAGTTTTTTGTTAAGATTTTATAAGTTTCTCTAATAATGAGGTCAGTGGGGTATTTATAACTAAACACCCCTATAAAACTTTCTAAACACAAAAAATTTTATTCAACCCTTATTAAAACACAACTAAAAATTCCATCGTTCGGTCCATATAGAATCATCATCTTTTAACAGTGATCTTTAATCAAGGTCTACTTACTTTTCAAGCTATCCATTCCTTATGAACTCTCTATTTTGATGTAGTTTGTGTGAGTGTTAAATCTTCACACACCAAAAAATCCATGTTGTTCACTAAATCCATTTTTTCATGTACCTTTTATGTGGTATGTGTGCCTATTGTGTAGTAATCATTATTTTACCTTTAAAATAATGCAACTTCCCCAAAACTTTTGGAAAACCCCTAATATTTCACATCCAAAAAATTGGAAAACACTTGGAAATGACTCTATTAAAAAAAATATTTCGATCCTCTATTTTCTAAAAAAGCGCAATTAGAATTCAAAAAAATTGACCAACCCAGAAGGGATTGAAAAAAATAGAACAAACCATAAAACACCATCAAAGATAATCGTGGTTCTAATATTCTCCCCCTTTGGGTTTTATGGAACTCCAAAGTGAAATTTGATTCCATACATATTATTCATTTCATATTAGTATAACAACTCATCCATAAAGTCTTCATGAGTAATTCTCAGTTTAGAAAACAATTGTACTAGAGGGTATCCCATGCCTCATGACTTTCCTTAGGTTAAAACACCCCTTGTCAATATTCCAATAACTCCCCCTTATTGAGTGAGTCTATTCCACTGAAATTAAGTTCCCCCTTTAACATCATACCTCTTAATTTCACATATCTACCCTTTTCACAAAAAACCCAAAGAAAAGGGGTCATTTGACCTATTTTAATCTCAATACACCTCATGGGCTATATCTACCCATTAATCCTAAAACATTTCAAAAACATTTATAAATAGTTAAACGTATGAGTAGAGGGGTAATTTCCAATCCTCCTCGATATGATAGAGGTGGACGAACATTAAAGTTCAACTAATATTTCTTGAATATTGGAGTGGGAAAGGGTTTTTTCATGATATTGGTCACCTGCTCATTAGTTCCAACATAATCAACTATGAACATTCCTTTCTCCACATTTATTTAATAAAATGGTACCAGATTTCAATATTTTTGGTATGATAGTGTTATACTAGATTATTCATGAGATCAATATCACTCTTTTTATAATAGAATTTCAGAAAAGGTTGCTTTAATCTTTCAAAAATATATTCTAACTATTTATCCATCCTTAGAAGTTGAGCACCAGCCTTGGTTATTAAGATATATTCTACTTATTTCATACTCAATGAAGTTATTTCTTTCTTATTAGACAACCAACCCATACATTTACTACCGATGAAGAATGAACCCCCACTTTTAGAATTATGGTCCACTATATCTCCAGTTCAATCCATATTAGAAAAAGTATATAATTCCTAATCCTTTATAGAATCAAATTTTAATTCAAAATTGGGAGTACCCTGGATGTACCTCATGATAATTTTAACCACTCCTTAGAATAAATTTGGAAATGAGACACTAAAAATATTGTGAAGACAATATTCTGATGTGTTTTATCCAAGTAAATCAAGATTCTAGTTATCCTTATATATAAGGTAGGATCCACATATTTCTCATCCTCGTGATTCTCATGTTCTGTTCCAATCGTTATCAGAGTAAACATTGGTTTGGAATCATATATGCTGAACTTTTTCAGTATCTCTCTTGTATACTTTTCACCAATAAAAAAGTATATATCTCATTGAAAATCACTTGAATCCATATAAATATGTTAAATCACTAATCATAGATATCTCAAAATCATATATCATCATTATTGAAAATCATTCCATGAATTGTTTTGTTTCCACCAAATATGATATCATCTACATATAAGAGCACCAAGAATTATTCTTCTTGGGATGTTTTTACATAAATATTATGATATACTCCACCGATTTTTAATTCTATATTTCTTAAGTATGATTCAAGTTGATCATACCAGGATTTTGGTGCATTATTTAGACTATAAAAGGTATTATTTAATATTTATACTTTGGTTTCGTCATTTTCAATAAAGAAACCCTCTGGTTGTATGATATAAACCTCCTTTTAAAGTATACTATTCAATAATATCATTTTTACATCTATCCAAGAAATATTTAAGTCACTTCAAATAGAAATATATAAGAACAGCTGGATAAACTCAAGTTGGGCCACCAGATCAAATGTTTCATCAACATCTAAACATTTGATTTGTGTATAGCCTTTGAAGACTAGACTACCTTATTTTAAATCACGTTTCCATTTTCATCATACTTATTCTTAATGTTCCACTTCATCTTGATCACATTGTTATGTTTGGACTTCTTCACAAGTTCCCAAGTCGAATTTTTTTCAATATGATGTAATTCTTCATTCGTGTATTTAATCCAACACCGATCTTTCATTTCTTCTTCAAATGATGTTGGCTCCACTATGGAAAATAGATCAACATTCTCTATCCTATTAATCCACCTTGTTTGAGTTGGAGTAGATCAATCCCAACTAATATTTGTTAGAGAAACCTTATCTTATCTTTTTTTATGTAGAAATACTTTATTTAACAATTATTCCCTCCTCTCATTCAGCCTTTAAATCTTTATCATTTGGGGATTCCTGAACATTTGTTGAATCTTCCACTATATCAATATTTGGACCAATATTATTTATTTATTCATCTTATTCTTCACCAAACAGATTATAAATTGCGTTTTTAGTGTTCTTTGTAATGTTCTCCTCAATGATCCTAATATCATTTCTCTAAATAATTTTTATAAGCCTATTATTATAGCATTTTAAGCTATACTTTTCATTGAGTATCCAAGAAAAACTAATTCATATACTCATCTCCAAATATTCTCCAATTATCTTCATTATTGTAAATATAACACTGGATTCCAAAAACTTGAAAGTTATTTAGTGAATAATTCCTCCCATGACACATTTTTTGGGTGTCTTTTCTTCTCTTATACTTAGAGCTGCTTGGTTTTTAGTTTACAATGTAGCTTGAACATCCTCTTTCTAGTGGTGCTAAGCAATGCCACTGTCAATTAGAATAGTTTTTTTATATTATTCACAGGTATATTTCTTAATTCAATAATCCCATTTTTGGGGGAGTTTTAACCGTTGAAAACTTGTGTTAAATATCATGATTCTCGAGATAGTTCTCAAACTCAATGGATGTGACTCTATTTTATTGTCAAAATATGTAATTTTATTAGTATTCCCATTTTCATTTTCAGATCTTCTAAGATATCTCATCATGCATCCCATGACCTCTTACTTTCTTTTCATGAACATGACATGATTCATTATATTTCATTCATCAATAAAGATAATGAATTATATTTCTCAATATGTTCTAGATATATTAATTAAACCACACACATTAGTGTGAATCAGATCAAGTAGATTCGATGCACTTTTTTCCTTTTTCAATAGTGATTTTGGACCTTTTTTTCAAGAATGAAATCATCACATGTCTTCTCATTATCACATTTCAAATTTGTAATATCTATAGCAGCCTTTAACTTAGACAATTTCTCTATTATTTATTGGTGAATTTTTCCAAGCCTCAGATTCCACAAGTTGTTCTCTTCTTTATCTATTAGAAGAGAAGTGATATCTTTATTTTCAACATAATATATATTATCATTAGTCCACTAGCCTGTCATGAGAGAGTTCACATGTTTTCCTTTGATAATGCATCCCTTCTAATTAAATGTGACTTCAAATCCTGATTTGCAGAGTTGAATAAAACTTAATAGATCGTGTCTCAAACCATCATCCACTACAAAAAAATGCATTATACCAACAGAAATATAATGATAGATAATATATATGTTGGTAAAAATTATAACTTCCAATAGATATTAAGTTTTATTTGTATTAATTTTGAGTACCAACACTTAATTTTTCCAACAGATATATCTATTGGCATTGGTTGTTCAATAACAACATTGCAATTACCAATAGTTGAATCTATTGCTTTATCATACTAATACCAACATTTTGTTTACTAACACATGAATCTTTTATTAATAATGAATATTACCAACAAATCTTTTTCTTTCAATAAAAAATGTTACAATAAACCATACAATAACATAAAAATATTTTACCAATAACCAATTAATACAATCATAATATATTTATATATATATATTATGGTTGAAGTAAATTTTTTTCCCAGGGTTTAATTAAAAACATGTCATAATTGATTTTAGTTTTCTACTTTCTCAAAATATTATATGTTTTTATATTTTTCAATATTGTTTATTCAATTTTCTCTAACCATTAATTGTTTTTATATTTTCCAATTTTATTTATTTAATAAAAATTTAAATATTTTTTATAAAAAAAACATTACCCAAATTTACTCTTCCTAACTTGTCCCACCGCCCACACACCTGTCCCGCTGCCCTGACTTGCCTCCCACCTCCCTACCTCACATACCTCCTTGGCCTCGCCTCCCATTACCCTAACATACCCCAATCCTCATGTATTATTTTCACCTTTGTTATCCACAATTCTTTGTTGCTCGCCACCTCATATCCCACCTCATCCTTGGCTCTCATCGCCCTCGCATCCCCAAATCCTCATGTATTCCCTACACCTCTGATCGCTTCCACTTCTTGCTCGGATCTATCTTCACCTACATTTGGTGATGTATTCTTCTTCTTGAATGTGAGGATGTGCAAAGTTGGTCTTGAGCGGTGATTTTGATGTTTTTTAGGTTTTTGTTGGTTTTTTTTATTTTTAGGGTTTCTTCCCCATCATCTTAGATCGAGCAAGGATTTTATGTTCTCTTTCTCTATTTCCCTTTGATGAGCATATTAGGATGGGAACACCTCTATTCTCTAGTTCAATTTTATTTTATTTATTTTTTTTTTTTTAGATATTTTTTATCTCATTTGTGAGTGTGCATTTAAAAATTAGGGGTTGTATGCATAGTTCATCAGAGGTGGTTATTGAAGTGATGTAGATACTAGAGGAGAGTTAGTTTGATTTCCTTTTGATGAAAGGAATAAAAGGATGATATAGGATGTCCTATATGATGTTATTCATGGTGTTTTTCAATGATTATTAGTGTTATGGTTTCCCAAAATTGGAAACATTAAGGCTCCTATTCACTATACTCGCTTGGTAAGCAGTGCATTATTCATGTCTGTAATGTAATTATCATTTTCCATCAATTTTTTAATTGTTTTTTCGTTGAAATCATACCATATATTTTTCTCATTAATGTTATAATTATCCCATATCTTGTGGACTTTCATGTCATTAACGACACCCATACACCATCTTTTCAAATCCATGCATTTTAACTTATCACATGATTTACTTGTAGGGAATTCATAGTTATAATCGCATTAAAACCACTTTTTTGTGCTAGGGTTTGGGGTAATTCTTCAAAAAAAGCATCACCTTAGTAAGGACACTTCTCAATGCCTTCAATTGATGAACTCTTCTATATGAAATTAGAACACATGGTAATCCCAGAAGCACTACCACCGGGTATGAACATTTAATTCCTGATAATGTTTCTTACTAGGGAAAAAAACAAGAGAATTATTTTAAGCATTATTTATAAGATACATTGTAAAAACTATTGGAAGAATGGTGCATTATTTTGGCTCTGAACACTCCATGATAAAAGATAAAAATTGGTCACTTATCCACTTGACCTAAAAAATCCTAGATTTTGTTCCCACATAGGATTACTTTTCATTGGGTCTATTTAAAAAACACATTTCCACAATCTGACACTACCTTGTCATCTTCTTTTCTCAATCACATGATGAAAATGACTCTAGATTTTCTTAAGTAATGGCATGCCAAATCACTCATCCCTCTCTCAGTTATAGCAAAATTAGGTTTGAAATTTTGGATCTGTATGTCAATATTCTCAATATACTTTTCATTTTTCATACTCTCAAATCATCTTCTCTCACCAAATCTATATTTGTTTCGTTCTCTAAATTCTTTTACTCCAGTGGAAAATCAAGAAGAACGATATAGTGGTTCACAAACCTTTTTCTCATTTTTTTCATGGGTAATAATGCCTTTGTTAAACATTACATCTTTAAGAACCTTTGAATCCTCTAGTTATCCGCCAAATACTTTTTCAACCTTTATATATATAATTCCAGTCTCTTGAAAAACCTTGAAAAAGTCCTATGCCAATTTTTTTCATATCATCAAGTGCGAAATCTAATATGAGATCCTTTAATTAGATAGTAAATTTTTACCAATGAAACTCATCACTGGTCCAAAAATTACAACATGATCATTAACATTGACATGCATCATAGTATTATCAAGCACTATAATTTCATCCTTAAGAGCTTTTTTGTAGGCTTGAAAAATTACTATAGACCCTATCAGGGAAAATTATGTTAGTTGTATCCTTTGATGATTAGATATTATCAAGGTGCATCACATTCCCTAATTCATGCCTGGTGTGTTTGTGATTGGAGAAGCAGTGTTCAAACCCTACTGATACTGCAAATGATTATTGTGGAGTGAGTTTTTCTTATTTTGATGTTTATCTATTATCTATTATCTTTATTAAACCTCATTAAACTTTATATTATCCAAGAGGTAAATAGAAAAAATTATTATGGGAGTATATGATAGGAATTATATAATATTGGCAACATATGACTCTAATATGGATTTTTAGAGAGTTTTGTACAGTTGAGAGTGGGGAGCATTGTGTTGATGTGGATAATTGGAGTCTTGGAGTCTTTTATTATAACTATATTTATAGGGTTCACTTTTTTTCAGTGTAGGAACATCTAAACATGTACAAAGGGAGTTGTGGCCATGCACAACATGAGTTTGAAAAAGAATGGTGTCTTGATTTCATAATTTTTTTTATTTAGGAAAAGTATTTATTTGGAATGTCATCTAATTAAATTTAGAATATTTTAATTTTCTATGTGTTGTTGGTGTAAATCCAAATAAGCTCATTGATGTTGGGTTTTCCAAGCCTAGTGTAAGGATGATGATGAATCACACAATAAAGTTGTAAAAATTGCTGGAGTTGATATGCACTCTAGGGTCTAGGAAGATGGAACTACGTGACATCACAATGGTCACTTGGCTACTCAAAAATTAATTGAGAGAGTTCATGGTGGAACCTATGTTTGAAGATGATTATATGGAGAATTGGCTTCTTCCAACATAGGGTGTGGTGGAAAACTTCTTGGTTGATAGCCCCAAAACCAATGAGTTAATATTTTTTACAGTTTTTACATACTTCCCTCACCCATTCTATGGAATCTGAATTAATCATGTTTGAAAGCTACATATTCATACCAAAACTTGTCATTGGAGACTCTATTTCATCAGTTTATGAACAATTCTCTTTTTGTGGAAAATAAAAAGGATTATGATGTGTTTAATGCATTGGATATCATGGAAAATGAGTCATTCCTTATGGATCACATGTTTAGGTCGGGGATGGGAAACTAAATTATTATCTTTATAACTACAGATTAAAGCATGATCTGAATCCAGCGGATCTTGGTATTATATTGTTGTAGCTTGAGCTTCTGGATTTTGGTTATGGGTTTTGACTATAGTTGGAACTGTTCTGGAGACATTCCCAAATGCACCCTATTGATTTTTTTTTGTTTTGGTTTAGTAAAAAGTGCTAGAAATTTTCTTCTTCTGTAGATATAGGATAGTTGAAGGTTGTTGATATTTTTTCCTCTTGTAGGTGTTGCACCAAAAATATTGTTGTTGACATCAATAATTTTTCAACTAAGGTATCACACTCTCCCATGCTTATAATGTCTATGTGTCTGTGAGAGACATGATTTTATAATCACACATTTTCATTGTAGATGTGAATGAATTTTTTTTATATTAAATATAATTTAAAAAATATTTTCCATGTATATAAAAAATATTCTAGGTTGATGTTGGAAGACGAGGGATATATTATAGAGGAGTATGACAAGAATCTTGGGCCTTCCAGTATGGTGTTGGATCAGTATGTACATGAGACTATATCAAAACCTTTATTTCCAATCAAAGTTATACTTGCTTTTATCTAGAGTTGGTCACTGGAGCTGGAGGTAACTATATGTCATTGATAGGGCACTAAAATGGTTGGGGAATTGGAGATGGAGCTGACTAGATGGCATGGATGGGTCTCTGACATGGTGGAGCTGGAGGTGACTAGATGGTATAGATGGGTCTCCTGGCATGGATGGGTCACCTGGAGGGGGGGTCGACCCTATTGGTGGATCCAACGTGATGGGGGGGATTGGGGGATCCAACATTTTCTTTAAAATATTTTATTTTTAATATAATTAAATTTTTTCTATGTTTTAACATGTGTTAAAATCATATTTTTATGTATTATATATAATAAAATAATAAATATAATGTTAAATTTTACTATAAATAAAAATTTCGAATTTTTATTCAAATGAAATTTATAAACAAATATATATTATATATTGGTAATATTATTACCAATGGATAAATTTGTTAACATAACTTGTTGCAAAACACTTTAACCAACATATATATTATCTGTTGGTATAATTATAATTGCAACAGAACTATTTTATCTATCGTAAAAACATTTAGCGATATAGTTTTTACCAACAGTTTAGTGATAGGGACATTTATGTTGGTAAAATGATTTACCAATAGAAAATTCACTTTTACCAATAGATATATCCCCATTTGAAAACATGAAATATTTTTTAGTGAACATATAGAACTTCCATTCTCTTTATTTTATCTCTAGGCAACGGATTATCTCCACTACCTTTGATTTTTAAGGCCCAATCATTAATGAACCGCATTATTTGATCAGCTATTCCCTTAAAATTCTTCAATGGATTCATATTTCTAGTCATATGGGATGAACAACCACAATAAAGAATCTATGTGGTGATGTTCTTCATTGATTTGAGAAAACAATTTGCTAGATTTTCTTTCCTAAACTTTTTATTCTCCTTCCATGAGATACCTGGTGAAGTAGAGGCATAATACTCCCACTCCATGTTTTTATCAACACATATGGTGAAATAATGATATCATTATTCTTCCAATAGAGAGTACCAATTTTTCAAAATCATTTTTCTTAATTGAACATTGTCCAATTGTCTCTAATCTCTATAGTTATTGTTTATAATTTCTCTTTACCACTAGCCAACAGCTTATTCCCAAAGATAGAAAAAAAAAATAATACTCATAGAAATTATTTATTTTATATGATTTACGATATACCAAAATTCTCCTTTGTTGATTTTCAAGTGCTTCCCCATTCATATGGATTCTTTCATCCTCGTAGTAGGACATGGTATGCCCAAGAAACCCATAGAAATGACATTTCATTAGAGTAAACATCTTCTCTATTTCATTACTTTACATTTCCCTAGGATTTTTAAAACATTGTGACTGTTTTTAGTTAACCCTAGAGAATTGGGGATTATTTTATTCCATTTTATTTCCTTCAAAATTATTTTCCTTTATCTAAATGGTTAGTGTTTTATATTTAACACTGGTAGTGCTAGCCTTCTTCTTCCCTTTGTTTTGATCTATCATTGTTGTTACTTTTAACGCGTTTACATCACAAATGATACCATTTTTACCTTAAAATCTACATATTTGTTCATTATGAATGTTATTGATGCTTTATGAGAATTGATTGACTCTTTCTACTAGTTTTCCATCTGTGCACCTCTTGAAGTAAAGTTTCTTATGTGGATCACTTAATTTCATTTTTTTCCCTAATTTTTTCCTCAAAGTAAAAAATTATTCTTTTAATGATTCAAACTTATTTGTTTTCTCCTTTACACAAGAATTAAGGTTGTCAATCACCTTATTATATTCTTCAATATTTATCTTGAAATTCACAACTTGTTGTAAATTAACTTGACTAGAGAGCTGATTATCTAACTCCTATTATAGCCATTCATTCTATACTTCAATTTGATCCAAATATTTAGATGATTCTTTCAATAATCAATTAAACTTATGCTTTTTATTTATCTGTAGTTTGAGTTCTTAGAGAAGTCCCTCATGGTATACCATGATATCAACTACACCTTCAAGTTGATTGTCTTCCTCCTTTATAGGTTCTTCTTTTTCAATAGTATTCATCATGGTATCCTCATACCATATTTTAATTTTGTTTCAAATTTTTCCTTATATTCTTTATTTTCATTTTATTATTTACTTACAAAACTCTTCTAATAAAATTTCCTTCCAGATAAACTTCCAACTTTATATGGGATGCTTATTTGTGGTTTATGTAAAACTTATTATTATCTTTCTTCATCATAAAATCTCCTTGGGAAAATTTCTACAATGTACCTAAATTTTCTATATTCAAATCATGAAATAGTTATATTCCCTTCAAATATCTATTTTCCTATTTTGAATTTTATAGCTACCATTAATATAAAATCTTCGTCCACATCTTCTCCATTTACATCTTCATTGAAAATAAAATTTTACATGGACTTGAATTCCATTTCCTTACTGGTATGGGTTGAGGTGACTTCTAGTTTAATTCATATTTCATAAGCTATAAGACTACTTATAAGGTTATCTAGAGATAGTTTGGTCAAATCTCTCTATTCAAGAGCATAAAATTTTGGATTATATTGGGGGGAAACCAAAATAAGATATTTTTGAAATTTTCAATATCTTTTATTTCTTCTCAAATCCTTTGAATAGCTTTAAAAACCTCTATAATCAGATTAAACATACTGTCTACATTTTCATTTGGATGCATTTTGAGATCATCAAACTTGTTTTGAAACACCATGATATTTTTTTCCAACACCTTTCTATACCATTCATATATATTGAAAAAAAATTACCACTTGACCTTAGTCCTAGTGTATATCATTACTTTGATATAGATATGATCTGAAAAACTCTCGTTAATGGTCTTAGAGCCTTGGAATCGGTATATGGTTGTTTTTTTTATCAATTTCAATCTTAGAAAGTTTTTTTTGCATCACTAACTTAAACCCCATTTAAATTAACAAAGATAACTTCTATCCTAAGAGAATGAAGATGTGACTTCATCTTATTTTTTCAAATATGATAGTCTGTCCCATAAAAGAGAGGTATTAATCTAACATTGGTAATGTTCTCCATGCAATAAAACTTCAGAACACAAGTTTAAAACTAATAACTAGGATGGTATTCCACTTATTAGACTCCAAGATTCCCTGATATGGGAGAGGTGAATCAGGGTGTAAAATTTTTCTTATGATCTAAATAATCTTATCATAAACTTAGTGTAAACTCATTAAACCTATCAGATTATATTAAACATACACCAATCATAGAAGTGCAGAAATAAATAAAATAACAAAAAAATTACTTGGTTTACAACTAAGGGATAGTATAATGAGAATACACCAATGATGTTTTGATTGTAACAGAATCTATTATGATTTAATATACTTGATGGATTACAATTGTTTTCCATGGTCACATCATACCAGGTTTATTTCCTTTATAATGAATTAAAAGATAGAACAATACCTCCCTTAGATCACTTTTTTGACCCCTCCTTTATCACTATAATTGATAATGTCTTCCTTGATTTAATGACTAAAATGTCACTTTTACATAATCACAAATGTATGCTTTTATTTGTGTCATGATAGTCTGAGTATAAAGATCTAAGGCATTCCTCAGTCTCCTGGATACTCACTTGTAATTATCATGAGTGAAAAGTCATTGTAAGAACTATCATGGAAAAATTTTTGTGGATTCACTATTTATAGCCTACTAATTATGTGTTTGACTAACCTTTATCCACACTTTTTGAAATCTGCAGACCACTGCACAAAAAATACACACCCAAACTATATAAAAATCTCTTTCTCACACTTCTTATTTGAAACTCCCTCATGTATTACCATCTACCCAAATGTTCCTGAAGATCCTTTGTGATTTTTTTTTAAAAAAACTCATATTTTTTGAAAAATATTTCTTTGAAAAGGAAAGTTCATGTAAAACAGGTGAAAGTTTAGGAATGTTCGAACCTAAACACAATGGGAGAGAAAAGTTTGTATCTTTGAGATTTTTTTTCCAAACATAGGTTTACGGACATAGGTTTTTACATGGATAAGTACCAGATGCATAAGGTGTAAGGAAAATGGAAGATGGAAGTTTTTTAGAGTTGTTTATTGGATGCACCATTAGACTCAGATCTATCAGTATGATGTTGAAGATCCATCAAACATAGTTTTTTTTAGAAATCTAGAAGTTGGTGAGTGATGAATTTAGAATGATGCTAAAGAGGATGTTTTTAAGAAAGTGAATTCAAGAGTTAGAAAGTTTTCATACTTTCTAACTTCAATTTAGACAATTATTTTATAATCTTAAAGTTCTCATAAATCATGAAAATTTTCATGATAAAATATTTTGAAGAAATAGAGGAATTGTAAAGATTGTATCGGTTACAGGAATCAAGACAATGTTTGCATTGGATCTAGAAGTACTGAACATAAAAGTTTTTAAGAGTATGACTGAGTTATAGCTGATGAGGGTTGAATAATTTCAAAGTTACAGAGTGTAGTTTCCATCGTAATGATAATTCAATCATTATGAGGATTCCATCAAACTGACTCCAAGGAGGAAATTCAATCAGACTAACTCTGATGAGGAAAGTCAGTTTGGAATGAGTAGAGGAAGAAAGTCAAATTGTAATGAGCAGAGAAAGAAATTAAGATCATAATGCGATGAGGAATAAAGTCATGTCATAATGAATAGAGGGATATAGTTATGTCATAATGAGATAAGGAATAAAGTTAAATTGTAATAAGTATAGGAAAAAAGTCAGATTGTAATGTGATGATGGAGTTCTATCGTAATGAAATTACATCATACATAAGTTGATGAATTTACATTGGACCTAAGAAAAGGAATTTAAATCATATTTAAGTTGGGGAAGTTATATCAGACTTACTATAAAGAAGTTACATCGGACTGAATAAAAATTGGAAGACTAGATTCAGAGATATCTTGAGAAAGTTTGAAGTAGAAAAATTTGAAGTTTAAATGTGAGTGTTTTTTAGAGATTTTCAATTTGAGTAACTGGGAAAAGTTTTTTTGTTTACCACCTTTTCTATTATAAGTATCTTATAAATAGAAGCACAATACATTCGTACTTTTCAACTTTTTTAGGTGAGAAAAAAAGATAGAGCGCTACAGAATTATTATCAAGGTTATCTTTTTGGACTGAGACCTCATTAGATGGTCATGTATCTGAATGTTTTGTTTACTATACTAAGGAAGATCAGACTAAGAATTTGATAAGATTTTGAGTTATGAATATTGATAATGGGTTCATCATACTAATTCTATCAAACTAAATTCATCAGATTGTGGAAGTTCAGATTGTGTTTTGAGTAATTTTTTAGAAGTGAAAATTTTGTTATCAAGATAGAGAAAAAAGTTTATTTAGGTGAATAATGACAAAGGGAGCATCTTATTGAGTTAATAGGGCTGAGTCAATTTTACTATGTTCATCAGATTGAATTCCATCGATCCCAAGAAATTTTGTGGAGGATATTGAACAAATTATTTATACTATTTTTTGTTCAAATTTGTGTAGGAAAACTTTGTAAACAAAAAGAATAAGTATAATATTTCATAAAGGAATATATTAGGTGTCTATTGGGAGTTACCACAAGTTGTATTCACTTATTCAAATTAGTGAATTTACATAGACCCATGGGAGTTACTATAGAAAGGATGTCGGTTCTCATAATGAGGCCAAACCTTGTAAATAATGGGTGATTTACTTTCTTTCATACTTTTTCATTCATGATTATTTACTAAAATATGATAAGGTTGTAAACTTTAACAGGTTTCGGGGTTTTATTTTTAAAATTATTGAAACTTATAAAAAGTTAAAAATTGATCCACCCCCCACTCGTCTGAATTGTTATTTGATCCTTTAGAACATCAATTAGAATCAAAGACAATGGTCCCTTTTTGAATCCATATAATAGATAATCTCAATTATATCAATAGTAGAGGAATTCCTACATTTGATGAAAATAATAATTATGGATGTAAAAATAGGATGATTACTTATCTCCCATCTCTTGGCCAAGAAGTTATTGATGTTTCTACAATTATTTTTCCAACTATTGAGAAATAATCTTCTATGACATTTAATGGTAATATAATATTAAAGTTGATGAAAAGGATATAAATGATATTCTTATGTCTTTATCAGAAAATCTATATATGAGGGTGATGGGTCTCAAAACATCAAAGATTATGTGGGAAGATATGGAAAGTGTATTCTAATGGAATACTAAAGTGAAGTAAAAAGATATAAATATGGCATAGTAAGTATGAAGACATAATATTGAGAGATGAAGAATCCATTAATGATTAATTCACTAGAGTAAATGAAAAAAAATTCAATATCATAGGTTTCGAATATGTCTTGGATGATTGTAAAATTGTGAAGAAACTGATGAGAAACATTCTAGACATGTTTGATTCTAAAATTTCCTCTTTAGAAGATAAAGATAATTTATCTCTTGATGAATTTCATAAGTTTCTTATTTCTTATGAAATCAGGAAATATCCAATGTTCTAAAGAAGATGAAATATGAAATGGATTTTAAATCCATGAGAAAAATGTAAATACAAGATGTTTAAGATGTTTATTATTATGACTATAAAGTTAAATAAGATGATGAGTTAAATGAAAAAATCATGTCTCTTATATCCAAGAACTATCGAAGCAGAAGAGGAAAGTATGGGGAAATCTTCCTCTCAAATGTTTGGAGTGTGGTGGAATCAGGAACTTTGCTATGAATTTCTCAAATAATAAATTTCGTGAGTATCGAGATGATTTTTATGAAAAAACTTGATGGAAGATGGAGAAAAAAAGTTCTAATGAATAAAGTTCATCTAATAAATATAAGAATAAGTTTATGGGAGATCAAAGAAGTATGCTGAGTAAGAAAACTAAATTGGAATCAACTGAAAACAATTTTTCAGAATATGAAAGTTTAGAAAAGGTTAGACCATTCATTGAAAAAGTTGAGAAAATAGAATACTCCTCAAATAGTAAAGAATAAGGAGGTTTATAATCATACAGAGAGTATCAGTTCAGAATAGTACTTCTTGCATCTCTTGATCGAAACAAATCAATTAAAAAAATCATGATGATAATGAAAGACAGTGGGAAAGTTGATGAAGGCAATAATGATGTTGTCAAGAAATAATAACAATACATACAGGATATCTTAATTTACAAACTAAAAATTTTTGAATAGGGAAATATGGTTGAATATCTCAATAAGATTTTTGAATCTATGGAAGAATAATTTAATAATTTTCACTAAAAACTTTGTTAGTCTAAAATTACCTCTAGTAAGATGAATGAAAACTTCAAAAAATCTCCAAAAGTAAAAAATGATCCTTCTAAATTTTATGAGAGAGTTCAAATCAAGAATCAGGTGAAATAATCACCCACCAAAAATAATGTTTCATATAATTTTTCTAATATTTCAGGTTTCTAAAAAAAGTTTTGGGAAATATTGGTTGGAAAAAAGGTTTTATAAACCTATTTCATCTACAAAAGATGACAAATCACTCAAGAGAAAAGATGGTCCACATCCAGATATTATTAGACCAGGAAGAAGTTATCAAACTCAACAAAGTTTCTATAGACAAAGATCTTACTTCAGTTGAAAATCATGATCTTATTGTTTTTTTGGTGTTGTGAAATATATGGGAATATGAATTATAATTTTTGGTATAACTTATCTCTACCTGAAATAAGTTTGGATTATAGTGGAATAAATAGTGAAAGTAGAATGAGTAACTTTCCTAACTTAGAGAAAGTTGAAAAGTCAATTATCAAGATGTTAGAAACCTTCTAATAAAGAATCATTTTGATTGAATGGGATATGTTTATGTAATATATGATCAACCAGGTTATATTGTTTAATAATGTATGACTAATCTTCTAGGAAAAGTTTTGTATACCAGAAAAGAAAAGGAATCAGGAAAGAAGAAAGTTGAAAAAGAGCCTTTGTTGTTGAGAGTGCCTTGAAAGCAAGAAAATAAAAATAAAAAACTATGGATACTTGATACTGGTTGTTATTTATAAATTATAGGTGATTTAAAAATCTTGAATTTTTTTTAAAATCATGCTGGAGATTTTGTTACCTTTTTGAATGATAGTTCCTTTAAAATAATAGGAATTATAACGGCTGAGATTAAAGTAGAAAAGTTGAAATCTAAGGAAATTTTATTTGTTGATGGGATAAAAAATAACTTAGCGTAATTCAACTAAGTAATGATGTAAAATAATTTATCTTCAAAAATTATTCATGTGTATCAAAAGTGTGAAAGATGGAAAAGTTATTTCAAAAGGGTAAAGAACCAGTGGGAATCTCTTCCAAATAGGATAATTTAACAACTAATATTGATTAAGTGCTAAAGATGATAATATGTTGTGGAACTAAATATTTTACCACCTTGGGTATAAAAACATGAACAAACTTTTTAAATTTTATGTTGTGAAAAAAATTTCAAAATTGAAAATAAGAGAGTAAGATGTTTGTGTTACTTGTCAGAAAGGGAAGATGACTAATAAAATTCATAAGAAAGTTGAGATTAATTTTACCAGGACTCTTAAACATATTCATTATGATTTAGGTGGGTCAATTAGACATCAATAAACAAAATTAGATTTTTAATTTATCACTTTTATTGTTGATTTCACTCAGATTAAAAACATTGTGTTTATGAAACATAGGTCAGAGGTTGTGGAAATGTTTAGGATTTTCATAAATTAATTTGAGAAAGAAATGGGGGTTTATGTAAAGAATTTTAGAGTGGATAATAGTACCAAATCCACAAGAAATACTTTTAAAACTTATCTTATAAAGTATGGTATCAAACATATATATAGTGCTCCCTGCACTCCACAAAAAAATGAAGTAACATAAAGTCTAGGATTTTTTGGAAACTAGTCCTAATAAATATATATATAAAAGTGAGAGTTAAGAGTTACAAGGGGTTATTATAGATATTAGAGTAAAATTTACCACATATGTCATCCTACAACATTAGATCACAATATTCTAGGGTCATGGAGGATCACATCATGGCCATATCCATAACATACTTCATCGACAAAACATCTTCTACTTTATGTTCCTTCTTATAAGTATGTGATACAACCAAGTTAAGTTGAGTGACCTTATTAATAAATTCAACCCAATGAGGTAGGATATGCCAAGGAACATTTCTTGTTCTAGTTTTTAAGGCATGCACCGCAATTTCAAAGTCAAATTAATTCCATAATAATTTCCATTTATACTGGATAACAAATCCAACTACATATATCATCACATATAACTCAGTTTCATTAGATATAATAACTCCAATGTAGTGATAGAAATTCCCTTTAAAAAATCCATGATATGTTCGGAAGACACTTCCACAACCCAAGGTATCAGGTGTTCCATAAGATGCCTCATTAGTATTCACTTTGAGAAATGGGTTTATTGGATGTATTCATCAAATGTATTTGACCATTTTTTTGGTTTTATTGGCTATCTTAACACACCAAAGAGTCAAAGAATATTTAAATCAGTCAAGCTATTATTCATGCTACTGGTTTGTATCATAGCTGCTGCATAAACCTCACAATGTATGGAGATCATGCCTAGATATGGAGTATGTTATGTTTCCTCAAACAAACAATTGTTTCAGGTCCTCCAGATAGCAGAAAAACTGGCAGTAGTTGCTACCAATAGTAGGTTTTGGACCTGTACACAACAATCAGTAGTGAAAAGTATTTCCATTAATTCATGAAGCTACATAATTGTGTCAACGTTCAGACCAAACAAGGAGTAAATATATGCCTATAATTTATGTTCAAAGCTATAGGACATGAAGAGGTGTTGTAAACTATTATCAGCACTCATGCATGGGGGGAATGAAAAACACATCTGAAACTGTCCCTTTTGAGTTGATCATGAGTTGGAAATCAATTTTTCCAAATCCTCCAGAGAATAATGAAATGAGATGGTAATATAAACCAAGTGTTTAATTTCATTAATCAAGTTGGTGGTTGAGTGGATCCCCTACATTCAATTTTAAAATAATCCTTGGTTTTGAACTTTATAACCCTACTTGGTTTCTATACAAGGATATTACAATCCATGATGGCATATATTAGAATAGCTGGATGATATTTCATTGGGATCATGCTTCCATAGTTGGGAAGATTTGATAAAAAATCATCAGTGGAAATGTGTCTATCATTATATTGAATACGCGTGTTGTCCTGTAACGGGTGCTCATGTTATTCCGTAGTCCAACAATTAAGATTAGAGCACCTAATTACCATCCATTTAGATCACACATGATCATGTTAAATTAATTCTTTATGGAAGTCCAAATAGAAAAATCAAGATAAAATTTGTATCCATTCAACAGTCTCCCATTAAAATTGCTAGCCATGAAGTCACCAAGTGCATCATTGGAAATCAATCTCCATGTAAATTTCGGAATAAGACCATCATTAAAAATTATAAGGTCTTTGATCCCAAGACCTCAAAACTCTACTAGTTTAATGCATTCTTTCCTTTCAATAGTAATCGACTTCTTCTCATGGACTGATCCATTCCATATAAAGTTCCTAAACATGCTCTGAAGCACCTTGATAAGACCCATAGGCCATCTATAGATTGATAAGGAATAGAAAAACTTTAATGCAATGACAAAGTTAACAATACAAACCCTTCCATCATGGTTCATTGCTTTCCCTTTCCACTTTTCCATTTGATTAATGATACCAGTATATATGCCTTCCAAATACCGCATCTTCACCTTTCCCTAAAATAGGGGGACACTAGGATAGTTGAAGGGGAGGGATCCCCTCCTCACTCCAAGTTGTTGGGTTATACTATTTTTTCTTTCAACTAAAATACCTTCACCAAAGACCATAAAGGATTTATCCCAACTTATAGAGTGTCTAGAAACTTCTTCATAATGTCCAAAAAGTGCCTTCACAAAGGTGATAGTCTTTTTTTGGCTTGTCCATGTAGTAAGATGTCATCAGCATAAAGCTAGTGAGAAGGAAAAAAGTCATTCTTCCCAGCCTTTATTTTCTTATAAAATTCATCTTGGGTGAGGTCATTTATTCATCTACTCAATTAATCCTTAGCAATTGAAAACAAAAGTCCCAAGAGTGGGTCACCTTGTCTCACACCCCGTGAGCAATTGAAAAAAATCTCTGGGCACCCCATTGATGATAATGTATAGCCTTGAAGAAATGAGAATTAGACTAATAATATTGATGAATATTTCTAAAAATTCATATCTTCTGAGTACCTCTATAAGAAAGCTCCATTTTAGTGTGTCAAAGGCCTTAGAAATTTCAATTTTGAGTGAAAAATTCCCTTCCTTTGTTTTTATCCTCAATAAGTTTGTACTCTATAAATCTGTGAATAGAAAATTATAAAAACTTATCCCATGAACAATTCTATATTGATTTGGGGTTATAATGTCTTGGACCATTCAACCAATCCTATTCATGATGATCTTACTAATGAGATTGGGGATTGAGTTCTCAAGAGTCACATGCCTGAAGTCTTTAATGGAAAGAGCATTTTATTTCTTGGGTACCAAGGTAATAAAGAATTAGTTCATTCCATATGGAATAAATGAGTGATTGACGAAACCCATAATTTCCTGAGTAATATCATCCTACAAGATATCCCAATAAAACATGAAAATTTTGTTAGAAAAACCATTAGGGCCAGGTGCACTCTCCATGTTGAGGAATAAAAGAGCCTCCTTAATTTCTTCTTTAGGTGGAGTCTTGATAAGATCTTGGTTGTGATGCTCATCAATTAATGGATTGATATTACCAACCATTTTGGGTGTTTGTGTCATCCCATCATCATAATTCCACCCCATGAAATACTCTACCACTATTTGAGAGATCTTATTTTCAGAAGTATAAAGGTGTCCATTTATACTTATTTATTTATTCCCAACCCTAACTCTCTTCTCATTATGCAATCTATGAAAACAAATTGTCTTAATATCTCCATAGTTAATCCACTTGACATTCAACTGATTTTTATCTAACCTTTATTTTGTCATTAAAAGGCCATATAGCCTATTATGAGCCTCAATATCCCTATCTAGATGGAGTACTTTTGTGTTGGTTCCTAATATGGTAGCATTCAAGATGTTCTTTAGCAGCTCTAATTTTCACATATATCTTTGAAAACAAAATTGTGATCTATATTTTCAGCAGTTTCTTGGAATGTTTCAATTTTATAGAAATATTTTGAAAATAACTACCAAAAATATCAATTTTCCAAGCCTCCAAAACAATTTTCCTACACCCAAGAGTTACAAGACACCCATTATTAAAGAAAAATGGAATAAGAGTTGACCTTTTCATTTGTGCAGTGACATCCACAAAAATAGTATTGTGATCAGAGTGATGTTTTGGGAGGGTGAATTGTAAATCCCCATAAGCATCACTTTGATCATCCATCTGAACAAAGTATCTATCAATCATTCTTGCCAGCTTACCATTCAGAGTGTATCGGCTCCATGTGAAATCATCCCCCACAAATGGGACCTCAACAATATTACAATGATCAATATAGGAGGATAATTATAAATAGGAAGTACGGTTGAAATTATCTCTAATTTTCTCATCTGACCTCATAAGAGTATTAAAATATCCTAGCACCACCCATTTTTATTAATACCTTTAGAAATCACCTTGAGTTCTCCCCATAACTCCCTTCTTTTGATGTAGGATGTAGAAGCATACACAAAGGATAATGAAAGATCACAACCTGATATTTTTCAAGAGACCAAAACATTATGAATTTTCTCGATGAGCAAGTTGATATGAATAGTTTCATGCCTTAGGACCCACAGATGGTTCATATTGAAATCATGAGAGTTTTGGGAGAAAAAATTGTATCCAAGAGAATTCCACCTAAATGCTTTCTAATTAGAAAATAGGAGATTCAGTTCAAAAATTCCAATAAGCAAGGGTTTGTGAACGAAAATAAAATATTGAATGGCCCTGTCCATTAGTGGGTTACCTAGCCCTTGAAAGCTCCAATAAAGTATCTTCATTGATAATGAGTCTTTCCCCTTATTTGGGGGAATCCTTGATTTGACATAGTCACTTGACCCTTACATTTCCCCCCTTTATTTTTTCTTTTTCTTTCATTTTGAGTTGCTACCCATGCTTGTCTCCTGCTTGTATCTAGTTGCTAAAGATTCCTCTTCGTTGACTTCATTGAGGGTGATTACAATATTCTCATTGACTGATAATTATTCAAATTCATCAGACCAGAATACACCACTTATGGGTGTAAATTTATTCACAGACAATCCATGCTGAGAGTTTAGATCCCTATAAACCTTCTTTTTAGTAATTCTAGAGGTAGGTACTTCTGAGAAACCCCCATATGGATCATTGTTTTTTCTACGATGGAGTTGTTAAAATTCCTTTTGATGGTTCTTGGGCATATTCACATCTTGGGAACCAGTTGAGGTTTCCTTATGGGCTTTCTCATGCTCATTTGTGACAAGCAGAGACATGAGCGGTTCATCAGAGTGCATCAATTCATGAGAATTAGACACCTGTCACTCCAAAAAATATGACTTGATTAGAGGGGTTATTTTTTAGTTTAGAATGGTTTATAACCCCCTATAAACACATTAGTGTCGGTTATGAATAACCGTTGCTAATGTTACCCCTAACTATTGTGAGAAGTAGTTTTGAAGAACCGTTAGTAAAGTAGTGGGAAAATTAGCGACGGTTAAATTAGAGGGGGTTAAAAATGCCTCTAATTTCACCATGGAAGCTCAGATTATATGAGGTTTTAACCCCCTATAATCTATTTACTAGAATTCTAATGGTTATAAACCACTACTATTTGAAGAGTACGTTACATATTAGAGGCGGTTCTTCAAACCGCCGTTATTTAAGGGCTATATTAGAAGAGGTTTTAACCCCTTCTAATATACTTGTTTTTTTAATTTTTATTATTCCCCAAACTAACCCTCATGTTCCCCGAACCTCCTTACATCCTCTACACCCCTCCTATATCTCACCCCTTCCCTCCCGTTCGGGTCCTTCTCCCACTGCCCGCCCATTCCCCATCGACCTTTCCCTCCCGTCCCCCGCCCCCACATATTCCCCTCACCCCTTCCCTCCCCTTCACTCAAGTTACATGATGCACTATGCCACCCCACCAATGTGTTGTCCCTCCTCCATATTCACGCATTCCCCTTCGTAAAATTTTAAAGGTTGGGTTTTAAACTATCGACCAAGAGCATTTACCACCACCCCTTTGTCACTATAACAATCAGATTTTTATGTATTTCTTACACATTATTATATTTATATATATTAGGAAGGTGATTCAAGTATTTATTATTTAAAAAAATATTTAAATAGATATAAATATTTATATATGATATATTTTTGTATAATATTTATATATAATATATATATATTTGTGTATAATATATATATAATGTATTTGTGTACAATATATGATGTATATATTTGTCTATAATATATATATATATATTAGATAAATAAATAATAGATAAAATATAATATATTTGTGTATAATATATATATATTATATGTGTATATAATATATATATATATATATAATTTTATTTACATATATAAATAAATATTTATATATATATATATATATTTGTAAATACATTTATATTTGTGTGTGTGTGTTTGTGTTTATGTATTTATATAATATTTTTAGATATAATATAATTATAGTATATATATTTATAAAATCATTTTTATATATTTTTTATATACGTATGTGTGTGTGTAACGATGATATTATTAATTATTATTATTATACTTGTACTTATTTTTTAAACTATAAAAATTTTATGATGGCTTTATAAGTACTATACATTTATACATTTTATGATTTATATTATACATATATTATATTAAATAAATTTATATTATATACTTATGTATATGATTATATACATTTATATTATATCATATATATATACATACAAAACTAAATACATTCATATAATTGGAAACATATAATATAATTAAATGATATATATATTTACTGAATTAATTTATAATTAATATGGTATATACAATATATATATATATATTATAATTAAATATTTATAATATAATTATATAATATATATGTATATTTAATTTTAATTTTTTCTATATTATATATATTTGTATACATTTAATAATATCAATGTATTTATACAAAAATATAAAATAAAAATGTATTTAATATAATATATGTATCATATAAATCATAATATAAATGTATAGTATTTATAAATCAATATATAAATTTGAATAAATATATTAATAATTACATTTATATTATTTATACCAATATTTACATATGTATACATTTTTTATATGTATAAGTATTTATTCAAAGTATTTATATAATGTCCTTATATAAAAATTTAGAGTGGGTTTAAAAAATTCTCTAATCAAAGGGATTAGAGGTGAATTAGAGGGGGTTCAAACCCTCAACTAATGTCATCAATTAGAGGGGTTTCAAACCCCCTCTAATGTCATCAATTAGAGGGGGTTCAAAACCCCTTCTAATTTCTTAAATTAGTAGGGGTTCATAACCCCCTCTAATATAAGGGATTAGCGATGGTTCGTGAATCCCCTCTAATGTTTTAAATTAGAGGGGGTTGTGAACCCCAACTATTTCCTTTAAAAAATCAATTATATATATATATATATCCAAATGAATAATATATATATAGCTCCTCTAAAATCCAACATAATATATAGCACCACTAATTATTAAATTAGCAGTGGTCTTGATATAAATGCCTCTAAAATTAAACCAAATACTAAAAAATTAATGCTATAAAATTTAGAGAGGGTTGTGAACCCCCTCTAAAAAACCACCACTTATATTCTATTTTTTATAGTGTATAGGAACTCCTTCTCAGTTCTCACCTCCTGAGAACCATGAGATACATTTGGTATGGGTGATACAGGTTGCAAGTAACACATATGTACCTTAGATGCTGCCTCAATCATAGTAGGTTCCTGAAGTCCTACAACATGTGTCAAGAGGGCCTCATTAAGTTGTTGCCTACACTATTAATCTATAATGATTTCTATTAGGTTCTCCTGCATTGGTACAATTACTTTCGCATGCATAACATCAGGGAAAGATACCTCTAAGGATACTTTACCAACAAATATATTCTCCTCGGTAGTAATATCCTTGTCAAATAAGGGTACATTATCCTTATTCAGGCCATTTCCCTAAAGTGATCCCTCTAGAGGAAATCCTACACTCTGAGAGGAAATATGGATGTTCCCATATTCAGTAGAACCATAAAGAGGCACTCTAGAAGTTCCTAAGGGGATAGATTTCCTATTTTTATGCTTTTAATCAGTAGAGATGACTTCTGTATTATCCACATTATAAGGGATAGAAATGGCTTTACTCTTCAATTCAGGGACTGAAATATTCTCCTTTCCCTTCTTCCTTTGATAGTTAGAGTCATCATGGACCTTCATATTACATAAGGAAAACTACTTTTCCCTATTACATTCTGAGGAAATATGGCCAAAGAACATGCAAAACTTTGGTTTCTTTTTCATATTGGATTAGTAAGTTGATACTGTCATCTCTCGTAGTTAATACTATTTCTTCTAAAAACCCTATTATACATGTCAACTTCAATAAGGATTCTCACATAATTGAAAAACTTGGGTTATCAGTCTATCTATCCATCTGAATTGGATTCCCCATGACCGAGGAAATGTCCCATAAAATGTGTGGGTTACAATAGATCCAATTTATTTTACAGATATAGATCCAAACTTGCGCATGTGTTTTTATTACCATGTCCATGTCAAAATTCCTATCCCACTCTTTGATTATTAGTAGACCAGGTCAAAAGGATAGTGAACCAATACTCCAAGCTCTATGTTTAATGTCATCATAAGGGAAGACAACATGATAATACCCCTTCCTATTATGGGCATCTTCTGTCCACCAAATCCCCAGAGTTCAACAATCCTATGAGTAAGTTCATGAAATTTACAGGGTTTATCATCTTTCACAATAGATGTTTGTAGATACTAAAATCTAACATTAATTCATATGAAATGTGGTATAATAAAAAACTTTAATTGAAGTACTTTAAAGTTTTTATAATTCTATTATTACTTTAAATCAACAATCTGTATCTGGGAAAGTTTGATAAGAAATATAAGAAAAGAAATTGTATGGGTTATTCACCTAATAAAAGAAGTTATAGAATTTGAAACAAACATTTACAAAAGTTTATGGAATCATATGATGTGAAAGTTATTGGGAATCCAACTTCCTTAAAAAAAGTTGTTGGGAATGTTGAGGAATAAAAACTAAAAGTTTCCAATGAAAATGAAAGTGAGCATAATAGTGTGCATGAAGATTCAGATGAATTGTGTGATGAGTAAAGTGATGCAGGAAGAGAAACTCTGAAATTTCCGAATTTACAAAAACATATTGAGATTGAAAGTATTCTTGGGAATCAGAAGTCTCTAGTACAGACCAGAAGGAAGCTAATATTAGAAAATCAAGCTTCACTCATTTCAAAAGTTGAACCAGAATCAGTTTCAGAATCTTTTCTACACAAAGAATGTGTGTATGCTATTAATGAAGAGTTGGATAACATTGAGAAAAATTAAATATGGTAACTTTTTCTATATATAAAAGGTAAAACGATTATAGGAATAAAGTGGGTTTATAGAAAAAATTTGAATAAACATGGAGAAGTTCCAATAATTAAAACCATGCTTGTTTGTAAAGGATATGCATGGGTGGAAGGTGTGTATTTTGATGAAACCTTTTCCCCCATTTCAAGGTTAGAAATTATTAGATTTTTTTTATAAATGGATGCTCACTATAATTACAAAGTATAGCAGATGGATGTATATTTTTTATTTCTTAATGTAGAAACTGAAGAAGAAGTTTACATTAAACAACCTTGTGGGTTTCTACTTAAAGAGTATGAACATAAAGTTTGTAGATTAAATAAATATTTTATAGGCTGAAACAAGATTCATTTTCATGGTATTATAAGCTTGAAAATTGTTTTATAATGTTAAATTTTTCTAAAGGAGAGTTGATAGAAACTTATATGTGAAATATGTTGACTCTATAACTCTAATTGTAATTGTTTCTATGGATAATATATATTTTTTGGGGCATATAAAAGATATTGGTAAAAAATTTCTGAATAAATGAAAAGGATCTTTGAGATGTCAATGTTAGGATAATTAATATTATTACTTGGTTTACAAGTTCAATAAAAATAAAAATACAATTTTCAATCTCAATAAAAGTATGTCGGTGAATTTTTACAAAAGTTTGGAATGGATGAATCCAATGAAGTTTCTACACCTATCTCAATGGGGAGGTAAATATAAGTATAGAAAAAGTGTGAATTATAAATACTTTTGGAAACTGATAGGAAGTATACTTTCACTTATATCCTCAAGGCTTGATATTGTTTATATTGGTAATTTTTGTGCCATGTATCAAAGTAATCTAAATGAATCACATATGTTGGTAGAAAAGATAATTCTGAGAAATTTTAAAGTAACAACTTCACAAGGGTTTTTATAAAAAAGAAATTTTGAGATAAATTTTCATGGATATACTGATGTCAATTGGGATTGAGATTGTAATGATAGAAAATTAACCTTAGGAGGAACATTTTTATTGTGTGAATGTTGTGTAAGTTGGAATAGAAAGAAAAAAAGTTCAGTAAATTTTATCACAATAGAATCATAATATGTTTCAGCTACTCAAACTTATACTCAGATGTTGTGAATAAAATATTAGTTGGAAGATTTGAAAGTAAAAGTTTCTAAACCATTGAATATACTTTTGGATAATCAGATTGAAATTGATCTCTCAAAAACTCTTGTCCAATATTCAACATCAAAACACATTGATATAATGTTTCATTGTATAAAAGAGAAAGTTTCTTCTAGATATTTGTTTCTGGAATATATCTCAACGAAGTTTCAAATTACTGATATCTTCACAAAGGCAATGTGAAAAGAAATTTTTGTTGAGTTGAGGTTGTAACTTCATGTTCAGCCTCCTCCAATGTCTTCTTAAATATCATAAGGAAATACCCCACCATGCTTTAGATTGTGTTGAAAAATGGGGAGAGAAAGTAACAAATTTTTACATTGTAATAATTTTTTACTTATATTTCATTAATGAATCTAAATTTTTGGTTATCATAAATATGGGGAGAAAAAAAGAAAAGTTAGAGGAACAGATAAAAATGAGGGGAAATTTATCTTAACATAGATGAAAAAAAATCACTAAGGAATGGAATTATTTAAAAAAATATTACTTTATCCAATAGGGTTGTTTCAGGACACTCTCTTTTGAGAAAGGCTATTTTTTGATAAAATTTAAAAAACATGAGTTGTTTACAAAAGTTAAGTTTTGAAAAAATTATGAGAGTTGAAAATGTTGCTAAAAAAGTATCCAAAAAATCCAAAGGGGGTGATTGAAGATCAATTGTGATGTTTCGTTACAATGGTTTGTACTTTTTGACAAATAATATTTTTTAAAAGAAAGTTTTTATAAAATATGTTAAAGTTTCTGAATGCTCAAACCCAAACACAAAGGGGGAGAAAAAATTTTATCTTCAAGAAAGCTGTTTTTTAGAACTAGGTTTGTAGACTGAGTAGTACTAGATGTAGAAGGTGTAAGGAAAATGGAAGATGGAAGTTATGAAGAGTTGTTGATTGGATAAACCTTCAGACTCAGATCCATTGGCATGATGTTGAAGATTCATCAGACATGGTTTTCCTTAGAAAGTCAAAAGTTGCTGAGTGTGGAAGTCAAAATGATACTGAAGAGAATGTTTTTACGAAATTTAAGTTAGGAGTTAGGATGTTTTCTAACTTTATAACCTAAATTTAGATGATGTTTTTCCAATCATAAAGTTCTCATAAATCATGAAAACTATCACGATAAAATATTTTGAATAAATGGAGGAATCATAAAGATAGTATCAGTTCCAGAAATCAAGAAAAAAATTTCATAGTATCTAGAAGTACTAGACAGAGAGGTTTTAAATACTCTGAATGAGTTATAGCTGATGAGGTTTGAAGAATTTTAAATTTTAGTAGTGGAGTTTCCATCCAATCAACCAATATTTAATTTCATTATCAAATTAAAGAAGAATGATAAAAAGGGATCCAAATCACGGAGGTCTGAAATAGTGGATCACAAGGGAATATGTGCTAACCATGTTTAACCCCTCAGGAGGAAGGGACCCAAGACTTATAGAATAAATAATGTTATCACATTGAGTCACTTTAAGAACCAAGAAGTCATCCACTGTATTTACTTCACACCAAATATGTAAGATAACTGTGTGGTCCCTCAAAATCCCCTTTCAACTTTGGATGGTATATTTTATTGACCATGGGATGGTTCATTTTCCATTAAGCACATTGTAAGTGATTAGAGAGCCTGTCTCAACTACTTCAAGGGGATGGTTTCTTTGGTTGAATACTCATAGACTAATGATCAAAGCCTATTCTTCAGATTGAAGGTAGTTTCCTCTTCCAAAAATACTAAAAAATCCAAAATGACTAAACCCCACTTGTCCTGGATCACTCCTTCACCTCGAATGACACCCATGAGACATGAGCTATCTGTATTGAGTTTTAATCCCTGATGGGGAGGCTTCCACTAAACCCACCTCCCCTTATCCGGACATAGAGTCATTGTTAAGGAGTAATTGGAGACTGAGAGGGGTATTAGAGAAGGAATTTTCTCCTAATACCTGCACAATCTAGTTATATCAATCAATAAGTTCCTAGTTTTAAAGATGGTGATGGCTCAGGTACTCGTTCTTGCTTTGAACATTGCATCTCTCCTTGTTGCCTAGATATTTCAGTAACCCACTGAGAGAATGATTGATCATGATTTTTTCTCTGAGCTATGGTTTCCCATGCCTTGGAACCACCACTAGATAAAAGTACCACTTGATTAATCTTGGAAATCCATCCCAATGAATATCCCAAACACCCTCCACACCGAACATTCCCAATAATTTTCAAAGAACATATGATCTTTGGTTTAAATTTTTTGAATCCTGCAGTATATACATCTTGAGAAAAGGCTAACTCCCAAGTGATGGATGTTATCTTCCATTAGAAGTGCATTGTTTCTAACATACCAGACCTGAAAATTGAATTTGGTTAGAATATCCTTGCACCAAAAAATGTCACCCCATTTATCTTGAAAATTATGGTCCCTTTGAAAGATAAAGAACTCCTTCATTGAGAAGGCCCTAGAAGAAGAACTCGTAAAGTTGTGATTTTCTTGTTCAGAGTTGAGCACTATATTCTCAAAAAATCCCTGAGGCTCCTTATCAATAACTACTTTAATAAAGTAGGGATATTCATTGGATTCTTTAAAAGTAATACATGATGTTAGGAATCCTGGGAATCCTAGCTTCATCCCCACCCAATTTTTCTACCAGAACATGATGTATCCCCTTCCAATGATCCATCGAGTGTGCTATTATAGGTAGGAAATATAAGGCCAGATCATTTACCAGCACACTAAAGGAATTTCTCTCTGTATGTTCATATCATTTCCATATTTTATCTACTTGTACCTAACACAAAGGGTTTTCCCCTCAACATCCTCTCATTCTAGCTTGGCATGCATCCCTTTAATGACCTCGAAGACACATTTTATATTGATACCCCCATCGGATAGAGGTCTTTTCATCCTACTCCATGATGCTCAATGATGTTTTCCTTCCAAATTACCATCCCATATGAATGAAACCATCAATCTCTCCATGTTAAATATGACCTTCTTTGGAACATTAATAGTTGAGAAGATATGAATTGGTATTGATGTGAGAACATTGTTGATAAGAGTAATTATTCCTCTAAATGATAGAAACCTATTTTTCTAATTCAATATTTTCCCCATGATTTTTTCAATTACCTTATAAAAGTGGTGAATTTTGATCCTTTTTAGAGAACTCAAGGATCCTAAGTAATTTAGAGGGAAGTTCCGTCTACCCAAATCCAACCCACTTTCTACATTTCTGAACCTCTTATTAGAACTATATCTCTCTATATAAAAGAAGATATTTTCTCGATTCACCAATTTCCCACCTTGTTTCCCATATTCATCCAAAAAATCATTGATTCCTTGGATCGATCTACTACTACCATTAACAAAAAATATTGTATCATCTAGTAACATCATGTGAGAAATACATGTGTCCATTGTCTGTTGTGGTATGGAAGGATTCTGCCTAATTCAATAATATAGTTCATATATCGGCTTAAAACATCCTGGGTGAGGATAAACAATATTTGATAGAGTGGTTCCCTGTGTCTTAGACCCCATAATACCTTGAATAACCCATACTTTTTCCCATATAGGCTGTTGTAAGTCATGCAGTGTTGAAGCATCAAAACTAGAAGTCAAAAACCCAAGAGGAGAAACCCATGCTAGGAAATACTTTCAAAATTAAATCTAATTCAACACTTTAAATGGCCTTTATCATGTCCATTTTAATGACAATGTTAGATCCAAAGTACTTTTGATCAACCTCATCGATCACCTCATGATCTGAACCGATCTCACCTTGAATTTTTTGACCTTTAATGAATCCATGTTACTCTTTGGAGATCCATCTGGGGAGGTGGACTGCCATTATTTTATTAAGGATACAAGCCATCACTTGTATGGAAAATTTCACATACAGATCGGATGATAATAATTGATATAATTTGGATTTTCAAACTTTGGTATCATCATTATCTTCTTGGAACATGAAACTCTAGGAAGGTTTCCCCCTTGAAAGTAGTCATGTAGTGCTTGCACCAAGTTCATCTTAACTATGTCCCACATGGCCCTGTAGAAGCACCATGGTATGTATTACGGTCTAGGAACACTCTTCAAATTAAGAGTTTAAACTACATCATGAATATCCCTCTCATTCGGGATAACCTTCAAGCTATCATTATACCTCTCTATGACCCTATGTTGAATGGCCATGCGAATCTATGTGGTGCCCCTTGGATATCCTCCTTGCATGCGTGGATTAGGTCCTGCTAGGAGGGATTTGAATTGGTCATCCATCATCACCCCCACCTCATCATGGTCTTCCAAGAACTATCCATCCCCCATGTGAATATTGGATCTCTTAAAGAGACATTTTTCTTGGATACATGCTTTAAAATAGCCGATATTACAATCACCTTCCCGAAGCCATTTAAACCTCTATATTTCACGAGCCAAGTGTTCCTATTTCAATATCATGTTAACTATAACCTACATCCTATTTTAGAGTGTGCTGAATAAGGACTCATCACATCCATTATCTATGTTATCCTCCATCTGATCAATCTCTCTACTAATCACCTCTAGATCCTTCACATGTGGGGTTGATTTCTACTCCATGTTTGAAGATTGCCTCTGACACACATGAGCTTTTTGTGAAGAGTTATCCAAGGGTGACCCTGGGAGGGAATATTCAATGAATCCCTCACTATCTCGTTCAATCCATGATCTTCTATCCCCAAATGGGAAAAATGAATTGCTCATATTGAACAGATCTGGGAGTCAAAGATATATGTAGCGGTGAATGATCTGATAAACTGCACACAAGATGGGACACCTTAGGATAAGGCTCAACCATTCACCATGAACCGGTCAAGATGACACTAGGACCTACATCCACCTCTCTGGTTGTTGCACCACGTAAACTGATCCCCAACATTACTAGCATCTTTAAGCCTATTGCTGACCAAGAATGAAACAAAGTCATGGATGGATCTCCTGGAAAAAACACCCCACTTTTCTTATCCTCCTGACTCACCAAGATATTTAAATCACCACCAACCAACCAAGGATTTATTTTCTAGTTGAAGGAGCCTAAATCTCTCTAAAGGTTCTCCTAGACCTACGCATCAAATTTAACATATACAAATGAGAAGATGAATCATTGAACCCCTACCATGATTTTGGTATTCAAAAACTGATCTGAGGAAGAGAGCAGATCATTTGAGGAATTATCCTTCCAAGGAAGAGAGTAGATCATTTTAGGGGTCATATAATGAGTCTTATTAGAGAGCTTTTCTGACGAGATTTAACCAATGTAGATGTGAGGAAAAAAATATGGAGCATGCAATAATGAACTGTTACGCACTGCGAGGGGTCAGGAGATGACCGTAAGGGGCCCGGGTCCTGAGGAAGCCAAAAAGGAGGAGGGAATGATCCATGGGTAAACCACACCAATTCTGAGCCTGAGAGACCCATACCATCGTGAGATCCATCTCACCACATAGCCTGGCTGACATCGTTTCTTCTAGATGCAGTGTCCGGTCTTCAGCGCAAAGGAAGGATCCCAAGGAGTCTCTAATACCTCACAGAAGCCCATATTCATAAACTGGAGACAGAGAGACCTGGGAGGGAGATCCATACCATCACACAAGAGGAGACTTTGCCAGAGTGAAATTCCATCAACCATTGAGATAGACAGAATCTTCACGATTTTTTTATAAATAGGCTTTTTTTAATTTTTTTATAAAAAAGGGGTAGGGTTACCAGTATTTTTAAAAATTGGTCTCAAGATGCGTGAACCTCATTCACGCATCTTTGGTGCAAAGAGATGTGTGAACGGGGTTCACGCATCCAGCGCAGTTGTGATAAAATATGTGTGAACCCCTTTCACACATCTCCCCTCACCAAGAAGCATGAATGGTGTTCACACATCCTTTATAAACTTTATGAAAGATGCGTAAACCCTGTTCACGCATCCTACAGAAAGTTTTAATTTTTTTATTTTTTTGTATTTTAAAATTTTTTATTTTTATTTTTATTTTTTTATTTTTTTTGTTTATATATATGTGTATAAAAATAAAACAAAAATGTTTAGTAAAATTTATCTGTTATTTAATATCCAGCAGTACTTCCATTACAACAGTCTGGATTCTGACAGACCCCCACCCAGAGCTCTCTTTTATAAGAGGGATTACCCTGGAAATCATTCTGCATTTCTGATGTGGGATTCCGGTTCTCCCTTCCCTATGCAGAACATTTTTCATTTCTGATGTGGGATTTTTTTTCAAGTACGTGACTTTTAAAGACTATAAAATATAAAATATAATGCCAGTATAAATGAAACTTAAAACATGGATTAAACATATAAGAAATTATTGAAAATAAAAATAATTTTGTAAAAAATGTTGATGAATAATAATTTATAAGATTTTAAAACCACCAACTTGAAACTTAAAATATTTCAAGTACGTGTCTTTGATGGACTATAAAATAAAAACTATAAGAACAATATGAATGAAACTTAAAAAATGACTTAAACATATAATAAATAGTTTAAAATAGAAATAATTTTGTAAAAATGTTAATGAAAAATAATTTATAAGATTTAAAAACCCCAACATGAAACTTAAAAATGTTTCAAGTACGTGGTTTTGAAAGCCTATAAAATACAAAAACAAAACAAAAATAAATAAAAAAATTGAAAAAAAATAGTACAAAAAATAAAAATTAAATATTTATGTAGGATGTGTGAACCCTGTTCATGCATCCTTCATCAACTTCATGAAATATGTGTGAACGGGGTCCAAACATCTTTCAGCATGCCTAAGATACATGAACCTCATTCACACATCTTCCTAGAATTGGAGATGCATGAATGGGGTTCGCATATCTCCTGACCCATTTTTAAAAATATAGGTAAACCTATCCTGTTTTGCAAAAAATATTCTCAAAAACCAATTTTTTAAAAATACTCGAATCTTCATTGCCTAAAAAATTAATGGTTTTTGAACCATTCCTTCTTTAAGTCGTCATGGGACGTCAAAATAATATAGAAGCCTCTATGATTCAAATCTGACACCCTAGTTGGGAAGTCCAAACCCTATGAGTTTATGAAATACTGAAACAAGGCGGTTAGAGGTTTTTCAAGATGCAATCTTTCTACTAAAGTCCATTATAGGTGGGTCATCACATCCTTAAAAACCACTAGAAAAAACTATATAGAACTGGGAGGCTACCTTTCGAGGAGGTCTTTGAATCCAATGGAACCTCTAGAAAAAGGACCATTGGATGACACCTAAGAATATGGGTTTCATGGAGGACATCCTAAAATGATGGCCCCAGAGGCAATCCATTCCCTAAAGGAGGGATCGATCCATTAATGGGCTAAAGGGGTAGGAGGTGAGGAGAGATTTTCCAAACACCAACCACCAGGAACTCCCAAGAAAATTCTGTTGCCCAAGACAAGCATAAGAAATTTTTCCCTAAAATGCATTAAGAGCTGCAGCAAAATAGTGAAATTTTTACCCTTGCCTTTGTATATTTTTCTTTCCTTTTCTGTTTCCCTAGATCTAGGGCTCATGAGGCTTGCCCCAGGGCTGGCCCTATCGACCACTAGAAAGCCAATTGGCACCATATGGGGAGGAACAGGAGGAACCGAAGAAACGGTCGGGAGAGACTCAAAAATAATTGGTGCATGAAGCGCGTTGTTTGTAGCATTTTCTATCCTATAAACTAGAGTGAAGTTTCCATCGTAATGAGAATTTCATTGTTATGAGGATTCCATAAAACTGAATTTGAAGAAGAAATTCAATCAAACTAGCTCTAATAAACAAAGTAAATTATGAATGAGCTAAGGATGAAAGTGAAATCATAAGGAGAAGGGGAATAAATTCAAATCATAATGATCTAAGGAAGAAAGTCATATCGTAATGAGTAGATGAAGATAGTCATATCATAATGAGCTAAGGAATAAAGTAATATTGTAATACTAAGAGGACGAAATCTAGACCTTAATGAGATGATGAAGTTCTATTGTAATGAAGTTACATAATACTGAAGCTGAGGAAGTTACATCGAACTGAAGCTAAGGAAGTCACATCGAACTAAAGCAGAGGAAGGTACATTGGACTAAAGCTGATGAAGTTACATCAGACTAAAGAAGAATTAGAAGACTACATTTGGAGAAATCTTTGGAAGGTTTAAAGTAGATGAAGTTTAAATGTGAGTGGTTTTCAGATATTTTAAATTTGAGTAAACGGGAAAATTTTTTCAGTTTCCCAAATTTTCTATTCTGGTTTTCCTGTAAATAGAAGCACAATACATTTATACTTTGCAACTTTTCTATGTGAGTAGAAAAAATGAAGTGCTACAGAATTCATTTAAAAGTTATCTTTCTTTACTAAGACCTCATTAGAATGTTGAACATCTAAAATTTTTAGTTATTAGACTGAGGAAGATCCAACTGATCATTTGAGAAGAGTTTGAGTTATAAAGATTGGGAGTGGTTTCATCACACTAAGTCCATCAGACTGAATTCATTGGACTGAGGAAGTTCGGATTGAGTTTTGAGTAGTTTTTTTGAAGTGAAATTTTTATTATCCAGAAAAGTTAAAAATTTTCTTCAGGAACAGAATGAGAAAGGGACAATCATATTGAGTCAATCAGACTGAGTCAATTGGACTGAGTTCATCAGACCGAATTCCATTGAACTCAGGGTGATCAGACCCAATAACTTTTATGGAGAAAATTGAACACAAACTTTATAATTTTGTTTTGGCTCAGTTTTTTGTGATATTTTTTTTAAATTATGGGAGTAAGTATAATAATTCCTATCAAGAGATAAGAGGTGTCTAATTAGAGTTGGAATAATTTATATTAACTTCTTAAAATTAGTGAATTTCCATAGACCCATAGGAGTGGTTATGGAATGAATATAGGTTCTCACACTAAGTTCGATCCTTGTAAATATTTTCTGGTTTGCTTTCTTTCCTAATTTTACATGCATGAGTATTTACTAAAAGATCATAAGGTTATAAAGTTTAACAAGTTTTAGAAGTTACATTTTAAAAGTATTGAAACTCATAAAAAGTGAACAACAGATTCACCCCCCCCCCCCACCTATCAGTTGTTATTTTACCTTTGAAACTTTAGTGCTACACACTTCTTACGTACAACCCCATTGCATAGTAATTTCTACCCAAATACACTACACACTTCTTTCATGAAACTCTTCTTCCTTCGCTTACTCTATGGTTTGACTTCCTCACATGATGCCTTATTGCATGACTCCACTAGACTCATGCAGACATTTCTTAAACTCCATATTTTCATTAATATTTTTCATGTTTATTTAACAATGAGATCAGTGGGGTATTTATAGCCAAGTACCCTTAGAAAAATTGTTAAACCAAGAGACTACTATTCAAAAATTATATAAACACATGTAAAAAAAAGTTGTTTGGTCCCATCTGAATCACCATCTTCTAACTGTGGGCCTTATGCATGGTCTACTTACTTTTAAAGTGATCCATTCCTTCTAACCACATGATTTCAATGTGTTTTATTTGAGGCTACATTATCTCCCACCCCAAAACCCTATCTTTCATAAACTCTAGGGTGTCATATACCTTCCAAGAATTCCCCATGCCTACTTCATGGCAATCAATATTTTTCATTAAAAACATCATGAAAATTCACCAAAAATTTGGAAAAGCCCTTATATTTAACACCCAAACATTTATGAAACATTGGAAAACATATCCATTAAAAACTATATTTTGGGCCTCCATTTTCATGAAAAAAAACTCTCTTATCTCTCAAAAACCTTGACCAACCTAGAAGGGACCGATAAAAAACAAAACATGTTATCAAATACCAGTTAGGATAACCTTGGTTCCAAAATTTATTATATTTTATGATTTCATGTGTTCCACTACCCAAGTTGGTTGGTTTTTTGATGCCCAATGGTTTTGGGTTCTGGTTATTTTCCTCAACATACAAGTCTGTGAGGGAATGTATGGTTGACCTCTCCCTATTCCCCACAATCCCTTTAGTGTATCATGGTGTGCATGTTTATTTGGGATATAATGGATTAAGTTATAGAGTATATTTCTACATGGGTTGTGATAGATCTTGTTTTTACTATAAATTTGTATGTGGGTTGTGGTAGATTTATTTTATAGAACATATACATGTATTCTGGATGTAGTGACTTAGGTTTCCTATTGGTGTACTTTCATGGTTTTTTATGGCTTAAGGTGTAATTCATTATTGTAACACCTAATTAAAAGTGATACTTAAAGAGACTAAATGTTTCTACACATGTTAACAAGGTGTGCCTTTCTTTTCAAGATCCTACCTCATTAAAAATATATATTTAAGAATGTTTGGCCTAGAGTAACCTCCTAGGAAGTTTATCAGGGTGTGTGTGAGTGAGGACAAAGAACACTGAACAAACAAGTATTGGCATGTTAGGATAGTCATTAGTCTGATAAGTGATATCGATGGGTAATAGCTAGTGGTTTCATAGGAACAAAACCAAGGTATTACAGGAGACCCATGGGGTCATATGACTAGGTTCATGGCCTAGGGTGGTTAGTCCTGAAAAATAATATCAGATCTAATACATATTAGAAATTATAGAGGCATTTCCTATGTTTGAGGTGCAGTGTTATATGCCTAGAAGGAATCATTATTCCTCTTGGTTGATAACGATTTATAAATTTATAAACACAAACCACCAAACACTAAACTACCAAGTAGTATAGGTATAGTGAGTCTGAGGTAGATCCCATGAGAAAAAGGATATTGAAAACAACAATCGAATAATAAATACCTAAACTATGAATGAATTCATAAATAAAAAGATAAAATACTTTTCATGTGAATTTATAGAGAGTGGAAGAAGTCAATAAAAACAAAACATACCAGTCATGGAATATCTAGGTTCATGTAATTACTAAATTGGTAAAGCCCATGATTCACCCAAATTTTTGTCGAAATTAAGTCTATGTAAGACCCTTATTCAAGATAAATACTCTCAATCTCACTAATCATCCATTTTCCAAATGGTCATGATAATTTTGTTACTTAATAAAATAAGTAACCTAAAACCATATTTAAATGTAGAATCCAACCCACCCAATGATGATAGGGAATGACTATTCCTAGTAATTACATTTAATGTAACTCTCCCTCACTCAACATACACAATGTCCATGCATGGAATAATAAAAGAATCGAATCGAATGAATTATTATAAAATATGAAAATCCAACATGGATAAAGCATTAAACCAACTCTATAGTAATGGAATTCTCATTCACTTATATACGCGAGACAAATAAATACAACCCTATAATATTTTCCATGACAGGGATCGAAAGAATAAAAAATCCTACAGAATATGGTAGTAGAATCACGTGAACCCCTCTTTCAACAGCAACACAACAGGTCCAGAATGGTTTTCTCTCTCCCTCTTACACAAAGTCTTCCCACACTTTAAATATTCATATAATTAAGATATATTTTCCATTTTAATCTCCATTATATCTCCCAAATTATATCTTGATCGCATAAATGGGGTAGGTGTAGGTTAAAATTACAAATTGGAAAGTTTAAAAATTTGAGACAAAATAAATTGTTATTTTTTGTGTCATGTGGTTTCCCCTTCAAAAGACCGATCTAGCTGTAGATCCTATTTCATGAAATATTATTCTTAAATTATTATATATTTTGTCAAAATTGCATCCAACTTAGAGTAAGGATGAAAAAATTATGGTATTATCCTTTAAGAAAGGCCTAGATTGATGAATCTAGTCCATCTTTGAATTATGGGACCACTATCTCCTAGAAAAATTAATATCTATCTTGGAAAATTCCTATAAAATATTTATACCAAGATATGTATAGTTCTTTAAAAAAATTAAAATAAAAATTTGATACAAAAAATATTTTATTCCAAAAATATAGAGTACAATTAAAATGGAATAAATAGAATTTCCATGCAGTTTCCAAATCCATGCTCAAATTAAAAATTCCAAATAAATAATTATATCAAAACTAGCTTTTCCAATCAATACCAAAGATGAATAAAAAAAATTTAAAACCAATAATTCAACCATTTAAAAATTTATTCCAAATTATTCATATAATATAAAATTATAAAATTATACCATGAATGAATAAATCAATGATTATTATGGAAAAAATACTTAATAATTAATGAAATTTATGAATTTTTAATTTAAAATTTATGCATGACAATTATCATTCGGTGATTTTTGTCCTTATACTTTGATTGTGGTTAAATAATACCCATAATTTTAACAATGATATAAATATAATACATATTTATTATATATATATATATGTATTTATTTATATTCATCCATAAAAGTAGAGGTATAAAATGGATTACACCATTCATGGAGACGGTAGGCCGAACGTACGTATAAACGTTGTTTCCATTTTTAGATGAATGGATCAAAAGAAAGTAAAATGATGATTAATCTTTATAGAATCATTATTATATCATATATATTACATATATTCATTAAACTAATCCTTATTACCTTCCACATAATTTATAAGTGACAAACGAATCACATCGCTTCGCGAGGCGGTAGTCTATCGTACACACGAACGATGTTATCATATCTCTTATAAAATGGATTGTAAAAAATGAATATGTTATATTTTATTTACAGAAGTATAATTAATTTATAAATATAATTTCTATATATTATATAAATCATAATATCCAATCATGAGAGGTGTTGATGGAAAACAAGTCACATCGAATCGCGTGTGAGGCTGTAGTTCGTCGTACACACGATCGACGTTATCATTTCCCATTTGATGCAAGAGGAGATAGATATTGGTCATAAACATAATATAAAAACATATTAGCATATGGAATATAATAAGGCTATTATATCATCATGTTATAAAAATATTTTAAGTATGTGGTGGAAGAAATAAAATAAAAACTCTCATTGAATAATGTTACTTCTTCTTCAGGTAACCTCCTTAGGTTTACACAAAAATACTACCTAGGATGGATTTTTGATAAAAAAATAAGGATTATATGATGATAGAGGGAACAAATTAAGTGATTTTGGTAGGTATTTTTTGAACCAATGGGTTTTGGAAGTGTAAAGAAGAGAGGATATGGGGTACCCTTTTAAGTGGGGGAGAGGATACTCTTGGAATTTTTGAAAAGAAAGAATTTTACCCACATTTTTCTCATGCCACAAGGATCCAAAATGAACTATTTTCTAAACTAATAAGTTATAAGGTATAAATATGACCATATAATAGTAATTATACAGGTTTTTGGTCATTTTTAAACCTTATATTTTTAGTTCACCCCGCCCCTCCTCCCTGATAAACCTGTTTCTACCTTAATCATGAATAATAATTTTTATTGTTTTCAATATTACTTTTGGTAAAAATTTAAGCTGAACTTATTAGATAATATAAATTATAATGATAAAAAATATGGAATCCATTTTTTCAAATTCATCTCACATAAGTGACGTTATTTAATTTAAAATTATTCCCGCAGTCATGTCGAAAAACTATTTTCCAAAAGAAAAACATTCAAAAGTTGAAAAAGTATTTATATCAAAATTCATTATGAAATTGATTAAAATAACATAATTTGGATTAATTAATATATATTTTAACTCATATAAATTTTGATACCAAATTAAAATAAAATTGGTCTTTTAAATTCTTTAAACGGAAAGGTGGTTTTTAATAAAAACATTATTTTTTGTTATTCATTTAAAAATGAAATTATTCATAAAAATACCAAAAATTCACCCTAAGATAATTTTGATATGGTCATTTCAAAAACTTATTTAATTTTTTAAAATAAATTTTCAAAAGTTTTCAAAATTTTATTTTATTATTTGTTCACAAAATAAAATAATTTTTTTAGAAAGTAGTATTTTCGATACATATAAACTTTTATAATAATTAATTAATTTTTTATCAATATTTTTTATTTATATAAAACCATTATATTTAATATCTAAAAAATTTATATTTCTAATTTTAATGTAAAGGTTATAATAGTCAAATTTATGTATTAATATTAATAATATATTGTGGTTTGTTAAAACTTAGTGTTGTGTGTAACAAAAGACATCAAAGAAAGTCATTGTAATGTGTAACACAAGCCATTGAAAAAAATTATTTATTCTAAAAAAATAATTCATAAAAAACTAGGGTAGTTAGAATTTAAAGTTCTAATCCCACAAAATTAAATTATTATCAACAGGGAATAAATCTTCAAGCATTGCTAATAAAAACCTCTTCAACTCCTCGTTTCTCAAGGAAATCAAGTTAACAATGTATTTTATTTTTTTTATTTTGAAATTGAATTAATTTTCCTAACCTCCATTCATATTTATTAATTCATAATTAATGTTCATTACAGTTTTAACTTACCTCACTTCAAAATTCATTTCTCTCATCACTCATGTTAATAAATGTAAATGGAGTTTTACTCATACCTCATGTCATTTTCCTTAACACATTATTGAAATGAGTCTTTAATATCCAACCCATAAAGAAAAAAAATCATGATGGTTTAGAAATTTGGTTTCAAGTGACTATAAGTTTGTATGGTAGTTGGATAAATGATTTAAAAATCAATAAATTTCAAAATGTGGTTAACTCTTAAATCATATTTCATAACATTTAATGAAATTACAATTAAAATACCCTCATAAATAATTACATCACCCATATATTCAAACTTAAATTAGTATCATAAATTAACAAAAGAATAATAAAATATATACACCCTCTTTTATTCCTTTTTATTATTATTTTTTTCACAAGTTATGCTTGGTAAAAGTCTTAGATGCATCACCTAACCACACATGATATCCTAAAAACACTAATTATAATAGTTATAATTGGTCAAGAAGTGGTGATTGTTGACCCAACCAAGACACAACCCATTTTCTTTCAATTTATTTTCAATATCACTTTTTTTAATCTTTTTTTAAGAGTGGTATTAATTTAATTCAATTAAAAAAAATCATGAACCTTTACTATAATTAAAAATCATGAACCTTTTCATAATGGATAACATCTCCCCCATACCCAAACCTTTTAATATCATGAAAAAAATACAAAGATTGTAGTAGGAAAGGGTAAAATTGGCTTGTAATGTGGATCTTCCTTAACAAGGTCATTCATGGTTTCCATGGGGTAAAATAAGTATAAATGTAAAATTTTCTCTTAAGGATAAGGGATTCAAATAAAAATTCCTCAATAATTTTAAAAGTGATTTTTTTTCAAACATACCTTAAAAAAGATTCAAATTAAGTTCTAGAAGAAAACATGCTTGAGTTTCTCAAGAAATATTCTAAATAAAGAATGGGAAAATTAGATTACAATCCTCTCAGGAATGGAAAATATTATTATGATAGTATATCATTAAAATTTACACTAAAACAATTTAATAAACACAATTTTTAGAAATTTAAATTGAGGAAAATATCAAAAAAAAAAATCATCTATAAAAATCAATAAGTTCCCTCAAACCTTGATTTTGAAAATACATTCTCCCATGATAATATTTACTGATTAATTACCTCATTTTACTCATTAAATATTATTTAAAAATGTTTCTAAAATGTGGAATCAAGGTTTTCCAAAGAAATTTTTGTCTCCTAGATAAAAAAAATTAGCACTGGTTAAATGTGGGGCATGCATTTTTAATTAAGGATAAAAAAAAATTTCATGAAAAATATGGGGGAGTAAAATAAATAATAATTTAAAAGAATTACACCCCTATAATGAATCTCTTACATTTTATATTCTTGTTGTTTTCCTTTAATATAGACCTAAAAACAAACACAGAAAATCCCAAGGTGTAAGAACCCGGTTTTTTCTGTGAAGACTTTGGAATATTCTTGATGATATTCCAGAGCCGCGCCTTCAGACGGCGTGCGATTCCTAGCCCTGGAGTGGCCGGAATTAAATTTTCAGTGCGTTCACACTGGAAACGCCAAATAAATGCAATAACTCCTAAACGGTGATCTGGATCGGAGATCCGAGTGTACGGATGGGTCCAGAATGGGGTTTTTACCCTAGGAACGACATAAAACTTGTCATCACGGGATGTTTGAAAACCTCGCCCGCTTCTGGAACGTTAAACAGATTAATTAAATAATTAATTTATTCGTTTAATGTTTAAACGCAAGTATCTCTTAAACGATGGATCGTATTGGAAAACTGATGGCATCATTGAGTTCAGAATGTGTCGTTTACCCTAGGTGGGGTATAAGTTTCGCGGGCGCGGGTCGTCTGTGAAAAATGGCCCCGGGGGCGTTTTCGTAATTTGGCGGCCTCAGGCGTTCAGTTATGTAACTTTTGAACGGGGCCTCAGATTAAAATTTAGAGACCTCCGTTGTGCTCGGGAGGTGGTGTTTACCCTAGGCATGGCCTAAATTCGACTGTGTTTGGGATTTTGGATGCAGATTTAAATTGGGATGAGTTTTAATTAATTAAGGGTTTAATTAATTTTTATCCTTATTTAATCCCTTCATCCCTTCTCCTTCCCCATTTCCTCCCCCTGGAAGGACCACCTCCTCTCCATCAATCCCTCCTCCTCTCCTCCTCCTCTCCTCCCCAAGGTGGTGCGTTGCGGTGGCGGTGAATCGTGTGTGAAGCGTCGGGCGAAGCCCTGCGAAGTAGGCGTCGTTTTTGTTTCGTTTTTAATTCCCGCACCATGTTCATCCTAAATTTTCATTATTGAATTGATGTCTGATTTATGTGCAAATCCCATGAACGCGTAGTAGTTTTTATGCTCTTTCCGATGCATCCTTCGGATTTAAAATTCGAGTCCCGACGTGCTCGCGGTTGTCCGCCGAAATCAGCGGGTTTTTTGATGTTTTTTGGCCGATTTTGGGGGTTCCGGTTGTCTAGCACGGCGGTCCGATGAGTTGGTGCAGTGCGGCGCGGAAGGCCGAGGCGAGGCCGGTGTCGGTGAGGTCGTAGGCAGCTCGACTGGGCTAGCAGACAGCGGAGAGGCGGTGGTCGGCAGCTCGGCTGGGCGAGCGAACAGCGGAGAGGTGGTGGTCGGGTTACGGCGGCAAGGCGGCTTGGAAGGGGTGGCGGTCATCTGGGCGAGCCGCGGAGGACCGGCCGGCCAAGGCCGGCGGGTGCTGGGGTTGCCGGACCACCAAGGTCGTGCGACCCTGATGGAGAACAAGAGACTCGCTGTTGCGGGTCTCTACCGGTGGTGACCTGCAAACGCAGGCGACCAAGAGAGGAAAAAAAAGATAAAGATAATGTAAAAAAAACGGGAGGCGCCGCTTTTCATATTGGGGCTCCCTCTCTCCAATCAAGGAGGGAGGATATATATAAAAAAATACATGCGCATGGGGAAAGGAGAAAAAAAAGAGGATATAAAAAAATGGTTAATAAATTAATAATAATAATATATTATTATTATTTTGATTAATAATTGGTTTATCTGAGAGAAAACCCCCATATAGTGTCTGTTTGACACGTCGTCTGCGGTTGCGTAGTCCTGACCATGAGACGGTCTTTTTGAGTCCAATATTGGATACTTAATTCGGAGTTGAAGCGTGGCCCGCACGGGCCGTCGTTCGTGCTGTGTGCAACGTTTTGTAACTTTTACATTGGACGTCCGTTCAGGGCATGCGAGCAGTCATTTCTGGGTCTTTTTCCGTGGGGATTGCAATGGTGCAATCTACCTGCTCTAATTCCGCACGATGGTGCGGGCCCCACGGGTGTCGTTTGAGCGTTGACGGTGATTTTCCATCTCTATCACCGGGCAACCGTTTTGGACTTGTGAATAGTCCATCTTGCGTACTTTTTCGAGAGGATCGCAACAGTGCGATCTGTTGGCGGCGCTTCGGGAGCAGGGTGTGGGTCCCGCATGGAACCGCTCGTGCGCGGTAAGCCAGAATGTACCTTTTTCTCCGAATATCCGTTCCACTCAAGTGAGTAGTGCTTTTGACGTGTTTTTCCGAGAGCATCGCGATGGCGCAGTTCGCCCGACCTTTTTCGAGATCGTGGTGTGGGTCCCACCCAATCTGGCTATGGTGAATAGTACATTTTTTACCGGGTATCCATTTTGGGTGATTGAGTAGTCAATCCCGTGTTTTTTTCCGAGGGGATCGCATTGGTGTGATCCGTTTCTTTAGTTTCGGGATCTTAGGGTGGGCCCCACACGGGCTGGCTACAGTGAATAGTACCATTTCACCGGTTGACCGTTTCGGGTGAGTAAATAGTCTATCTCACATATTTTCCCTTGAGGATTACAACGGTGTGATCCGTTTGGATGTGTGGAGTCTCTTTCGAGACCTCATTTAAATACAGAAGGAAGTAAGGTGCTCCGGTGGCGGTTCTTCTACTATGTTTGTAGCGGACCCTTGGCGTGTGATCGCATTCACTCCCATGTGAGTGAAGTAATGCTTGAAGATTTGTAGTTGGCCGTTTTTGGGTTGATGGGGTGGCAAGTTGGAATTGTTACCCTTACGCCTTCGCGTTGACATTGGGTGTCGTGTGCACGTTTGCCTCTGGGCTGGAAACGTGGTATACTCTGGGAGTATACGGGAATGACTAGAGGTACACGTTGTGGTTTGTACCCAAGGACGTTTGTGCGCTCGGTTGGGGTTGACCTGGGACCACACGTCGTGTGGGCCCCATGAGCGTGTCGTGTTCTTCTTTACGTACCTTTGACCTCTCACGGCGTAGAGGGTCCCTCTGTTCTCGATGGTTTAGACCAGCAGGGTTGAGTGGTTTCCCCTAGCTTTGATCTGGAGTTGGGTGGTTGCGTGATACCGACTCCGAGTTCTGTTGGCTTGTGATTGTACCATCCATTGGAGATGGCCAGAGCAGTTCCGGGCTTACCCTCCAGTGGGGCTGGGTAGTGGGTTTCTCATCGACTTCTTCAAGTTTACCCTCCAGTAGAGACTGGAAAGTGGATTTCTCACTGACTTCTAGGGTTTACCCTCCAGTAGAGACTGGGTAGTGGGTCACCCGACGACCTCTTAGGGTCTACCCTCCAGCAGGGTTGGGCAGTGGGTCACCCGTCGTCTAGTTCCAGGTCTACCCTCCAGCAAGGCTGGGCAGTGGGTTGCATGTCGACTTATTCTAGGTCTACCCTACAGCGGGGCTTGGGCAGTGGGTCGCTTGATGATGTATTAGGGTTTACCCTCCAGTAGGGCTGGGCAGTGGGTCACCCGTTATTATATTATGAATTACCCTCCAGTAGGGCTGGGCAGTGGGACACCTGTTGACATTCCAGACTCAGTCCTTTCTACCAGGCTAGTCTGTAGCTATTCCTCCGTGACTACTGGAGCGGGACCCTCGTTTGTACGAGTCAGTGATGTGACTGCTTTGACTTTGAGGAGATCTCTTGACTGCGGGGCAGTGACGAGGTGTGTCTTGACGTTCCCACATAACTCTCAAGTACGAGGGGTGCTTTCCCCACCGAGACGTGTCCTTGTGATGCGATCTAAAACCGTGCGGGCGAGTCAGTGCCGCCCAAAGCGGATAGTGTTGAGGTGCGGTGATTTGGGCCCCTTGACTTGCAGTTCAGGGAAGATGTGCGGAATGTTGGGCGACAATGATGGTTTACTTCTGGGACTGTTGGCGACTCACTTTCTTGGGCTGAGATACGGGATGGAGATCCCCTTACGATCATGTTTGGGATTCTTTTTGATCATACAGATATGTATATACCTTTTTCCAGGACCCACTTCTTGGGTTTGGTTACTCTCCTTCCAGGAGAGGTGAAGACATGTGGGGTATGCCACGTGCTTTCCGTGTCTAGCTTCTCATGGTTGGACGATTCTACTCTCCTGCTATAGGTAGCGAATACTCGATGATAAGTTCATCTTCTCACCATTTCCAGCTCCTTGTGTATGGACGAGTCTACCTCCTTTCTCTTGTTGGGTTGAGCTGGACTCTCTACTGATACTCTTACTGCCTTTCAGTTGTACTCCTCTACTTTTCCTGTTCGCTCTACTGCTCACCCTTCGGTACCTCCTTTGTTGCTCCCTCGAGCCTTAGGGGTATCCTACTGAGTATTTTTATACTTACCCCTGCTTGGGATTTTCCCGCACATGGTGTTCCCTTGCAGACGACGGACAGGTTGGTCGTGACTTTAGTGGAGCACAGGAGTTCGGGAGCTTGGACCACGTGCGGTGGTCGGAGTCGGGTTCCAGGTGGAGGACCCTTCTTGCTGTTCTCCTTTCTATTTACCTGTTGTCAGGTTGTGGCACTTTTCTGGTTGGGCCGGTGTTTTCCCCTTTTCTTTTTTAGTTACCTTCAGCACTTGCTTTGTACTTTTTAAAGGTCGATGCACATTTGTGGTATTTTTATAGCAGTTGCCCTTTACTTTTCTTTTTTACTCTGCACTTGTGCATTGAGTGTCCAGCATGTGTGTTTGTATAGGTACTTAGGCAAAGGCCTCCCCGATTTGTTGTGCCTTCGGCGATGGTCGCCAGCCCCTGGCCTATAAAGGCGGGCTTGGGGTAGTTACGGCTTGAGCCTGGGTAGGTTTGGGTCGTGAAAAAGTGGTATCAGAGTTGTTTCGTTCCTTGGGGCGTTGTGTGGACGTCCCTAAAAGAGGAATTGGTTGGGATTTAGGGAAACAGTGTTAACGTGTCTCGAGAGCGGCTCTTAAGCCAGGGAGTCCAGTGATGGTGCGGCGGCCGACGTATCCATTCACCAGGACCCTAATAACCCGCTTGCTGACTCAGTATGCTGAGACACTTATTGCAGGGAAAAATTGGTTTGTGCATCACATAGGACTGAGTCTTGACTATCCTTCTTGATTCAGCTCCCCATCGTTGTTGTTGTTGGTATATACATTATTCTCATCTGACCGCGTTACTCTTTGATAATATTCAGGATGTCTCCCTGAAGACAGCCAGCCAAGATGTCAGCTTTAGTACGTGACGACGACCCTGTGAGCTACGAGGCCACAGTCCAGGACCCATCATGCGAGCCCTTTCTCCGAGTGGGCCGATAGCAGCACCATCACCTATTGAGCAGCAGATAGCTCCAACAGAGCAGACAGGGCTTGAGCGCAGGTTGAGCGCGCACCGTGAGTTCTAGCGGCAGACACCGCTGAGGTTTAGTGGTGATCCAGACCCTCAGGCAGAAGAGGTTTGACTACATCTGGTGGTTCTCCTTTTCAGGCTTGTGCAGACGTCGGCAGATCTTATGGTGTATTTGGCCACCATCCTTTTCCGCGAAGCAGCTTGGCATTGGTGGAGTCTGGTGAATCAGTTTCTTGACGAGTAGTTTCTTTCATGGGGCGACTTCCAGTTGTTGTTTCGTGAGGAGTTTTTCCCCTCCTGCTTAGGATCTATTCGGATTTAGGAGCTCCCGCAGTTTCAGTAGGGAGGGATGACGGTGGCCGGGTACGCGGCTAGTTTCGCAGACCATGCATGCTTTTACACAGACATGGTCCGCGATGAAAACCTCCAAGCGCAAAAGTTCGAGCGGGGTCTCTACAGAGAGTCTCTTGCTTTCATAGTACCCTTGGTCATTTCCACTTATGTCGGGGTGCTAGAGCAGGGGATGCTGATAGAGTGTTTCCTGTCACGTTCTACAATTGGTGGTGGCAGTAGGCACGATGGAGCTGAGATGTCTGCCGCAGCTAGCGGGCATTGGTAAGTAGAACCTTGACACAAGTGGCTTTCTGAAAACTAGACTGAGGGGCACGGTCGTACACCACAGTGCCATCAGAGGGCACCAGTGCAGCTCGGAGAGAGTCGGTGCTATGATTGCGACGGGCGAGGTCACTTGGAACGAGACTGACCGACCAGGCATGAGGAGAGCTTCCGGCAGGCAACAGATGCATCACCACGACAGAGGCAGTGCCGTAATCGGAGTAGTGCCCAGGGAGGGGTGCTAGCAGAGGAGCGAGAGGAGCTGGTAGTGGGGGATGACTTTACGAGGTCTTCCCATCACCACAAGGTGGTTCACGTTAGGATCCGGGAGCTGACAGTTGGGACCACGGACAACCACAAGCTTTGGATATCTACGACCCTGCAGAGCATGATGTGATAAGAGGTACGCTATGAAACTCTTCTACTTTTTGCAGTAGAATTGTTGGACTCCATGTGTGAAATTCTTTTCTCTCTACTCCTTGCTTGGGATGTTACCAGGGTGACGCGGAGCGTCGGTGTGGCCCTATGTTGGCAAGGAAAAAAGGGGTAGGACCTTTTCTTTAGTCTATGATGTTTACTCCTTCGCTTTCGAGCGTGTAAGAGGGCCTTGGTTGCGAGACATCGACTGTAAAATCTTGCGTGACCAGATATCCTTGGGTGTTACACCGTATGGATATTTTGAAGGAGGGAATCACCGGGCCTTGTTCTAGGTGTGGGCGGTGATTCCAGTCGTGACATGCGACGTGGAGATTCGGTCGGGGAGGTGAGCTACCCCTGAGAGCCTTCGGTTTGTTTGAGACCGTGCAAAGGGATGTCGAGGTTCCCTACCGCCTTGCCCTAACCCAAGGGTCGGGTGTGGGTGCACGACGTATCCCGCTTGGCTTACTAGAGATGTGTGCTTGCTCCTATGCACGTCATCGGCAAGGGCCGACCTCGCGTGAATAGATCAAATCCTTTGGTCTGTGAGTGGTGACGCGGGAATGTGCAAGAGTTCTTCTGGGTACGGGAGAGCCAGGTGTGGGCTTAATACCCTGAGTTGTTCCCTGGTTTTTCTTTTTAGGGACGAAAATCTTGAAGGATGGAATGATGTAAGAACCCATTTATTGTTGTGAAGACTTTGGAATATTCTTGATGATATTCCAGAGCAGCGCCTTCAGACGGCGTGTGATTCCGAGCCCCAGAGTGGCCAGAATTAAATTTGTAGTGTGTTCACACTAGAAACGCCAAATAAACTTGATAACTCCTAAACAGTGATCCGGATCGAATATCTGAGTGTATGGATGGGTCTGGAATGGGGTTTTTACCCTAGTAACGACATAAAACTTCTCGACGCGGGGCGTTTGGACCCCTCGCCCGCTTCTGGAACGTTAAACAGATTAATTAAATAATTAATTTATTTGTTTAATGTTTAAATGCAAGTATCTCTTAAACGATAGCTCGTATTGGAAAACCAAGGGAACCATTGAGTTCAAAACGTGTCGTTTACCCTAGGAGGGGTATAAGTTTCACGGGCGCGGGCCGTCTGTGAAAAATGGCCCCGGGGGCGTTTTTGTAGTTTGGCGGCCTCAGGCGTTTAGTTTTATAACTTTTGAATGCAGCCTCAGATTAAAATTCCGAGACCTCCATTGTGCTTGGGAGGTGGTGTTTACCCTAGGCATGGCCTAAATTCGGCTGTGTTTGGGATTTCAGATGCAGATTTAAATTGGGATGAGTTTTAATTAATTAAGGGTTTAATTAATTTTTATCCTTATTTAATCCCTTCATCCCTTCTCCTTCCCCATTTCCTCCCCCTAGCAGGACCACCTTCTCTCCCTCAAGCCCTCCTCCTCTCCTCCTCCTCTCCTCCCCAAGGTGGTGCATTGCGGTGGCGGCGGATCGTGCGTGAAGCATCGGGCGAAGCCCTGCGAAGTAGGCGTCGTTTTTGTTTCGTTTTTATTTCCCGCACCATGTTCATCCTAAATTTGCATTATCGAATTGCTGTCTGATTTATGCACGAATCCCATGAACACGTAGTAGTTTTTATGCTCTTTATGACGCATCCTTTGGATTTTAAATTCGAGTCCCGACGCGCTCGCGGTCGTCCGCCGAAATCAGCGGGTTTTTATATGTTTTCTTGCCGATTTTGGGGGTTCCGGCCGTCTAGCGCGGCGGTCTGGCGAGTTGGTGAGGTGTGGCGCAGCGGGCCGAGGCAAGTCCAGTGTCAGTGTGGTCGTTGGTGACTCAGCTGGGCAAGCGGACAGCGGAGAGGCGATGCTCGGCAGCCCGGCTGGGCGAGCGGACAACGGAGAGGCGGTGGTCGGGTTACGGCGGCAAGGCGGCTTGAAAGGGGCGGCGGTCGTCTGGGCGAGCCGCAGAGGAGCGGCCGGCCAAGTCCGGCCGGTACTGGGTTTGCCGGACCACCAGGGTCGCGGGACCCTGGTGGAGAAGAAGAGACCCGCTATTGCGGGTCTCTGCCAGTGGTGACCTGCAAACGCAGGCAACCAAGAGAGGAAAAAAAGATAAAGATAATGTAAAAAAAAGGGAGGCACCGCTTTTCATATTGAGGGCTCCCTCTCTCCAATCAAGGAGAGAGGATATATGTAAAAAAAATACATGCGCATGTGGGGAAGGAGAAAATAAAGAGGATATAAAAAAAAGGTTAATAAATTAATAATAATAATAATATATTATTATTATGATTAATAATTGGTTTATCTGAGAGAAAACCCCCATACAGTGTCCGTTTGACACGTCGTCTGCGGCTGCGTAGTCCCGACCACGAGACGGTCTTTTTGAGTCCAATATTGGATACTTAATTCCGAGTTGAAGTGTGGCCCGCACGGGCCGTCGTTCGTGTTGTGTGCAATGTTTTGTAACTTTTCCATTGGACGTCCGTTCAGGGCGTGCGAGCAGTCATTTCTGGGTGTTTTTCCGTGGGGATTGCAATGGTGCAATCTGCCCGCTCTAATTCCGCACGATGGTGCGGGCTCCACGGGGGGCAGTTTGAGCGTTGATGGTGATTTTCCATCTCTATCACCGGGCAACCGTTTTGGACAAGTGAATAGTCCATCTTGCGTACTTTTTCGAGAGGATCCCAACGGTGCGATCCGATGGCGGCGCTTCGGGACCGGGGTGCGGGTCCCGCGTGGAACCGCTTGTGCGCGGTAATTCGGAATGTACCTTTTTCTCCGGATATTCGTTCCTCTCAAGTGAGTAGTGCTTTTGACGTGTTTTTCCGAGAGCATCGCGATGGAAAAGTTCGCCCGAGCTTTTTCGGGATTGTGGTGTGGGTCCCACCCAACCTGGCTATAGTGAATAGTAAATTTTTCACCGGGTATCTATTTTGGCCGATTGAGTAGTCAATCCCGTGTTTTTTTCCAAGGGGATCGCAGTGGTGTGATCCGTTTGTTTAGTTTCGGGATCTTAGGGTGGGCCCCACACGGGATGGCTATAATGAATAGTACCATATTCACCGGTTGACCGTTTCAGGCGAGTAAATATTCTATCTCGCATGTTTTTCCTCGAGGATTACAACGGTGTGATCCATTTGGATGTGTGGAGTCTCTTTCGAGACCTCATTTAAATACAGAAGCAAGTAAGGTGCTCCGGTGGCGGTTCTTCTACTGTGTTTGTAGTGGACCCTTGGCGTGTGATCGCATTCACTCCCATTTGAGTGAAGTAATGCTTGAAGAGTTGTATTTGGCCGTTCTTGGGATGATGGGGTGGCAAGTTGGAATTGTTACGCTTACACCTTCGCGTTGATGTTGGGTGTCGTGTGCACGTTAGCCTCTCGGCTGGAAACGTGGTATACTCTGGGAGTATACGGGAATGACTGGAGGTTCACATTGTGGTTTGTACCCAAGGATGTTTGTGCGCTCGGTTGGGGTTGACCTGGGACCACACGTCTTGTGGGCCCCATGTGCGTGTCATGTTCTGCTTTACGTACCTTTGACCTCTCACGACGTAGAGGGCCCCTCTGTTCTCGATGGTTTAGACCAGCAGGGTTGAGCGGTTTCCCCTAGCTTTGATCTGGAGTTGGGTGGTTGTGCGATACCCACTATGAGTTCTGCTGGCCTTTGATTGTACCATCCATTGGAGATGGCCAAAGCAGTTCTGGGCTTACCCTCCAGCGGGGATGGGCAGTGGGTTTCTCATCGACTTCTTCAAGTTTACCCTCCAGTAGAGACTGGGAAGTGGGTTGCTCACTGACTTCTAGGGTTTACCCTCCAACAGAGACTGGGCAGTGGGTCACCCGACGACCTCTTAGGGTCTACCCTCTAGCAAGTCTGGGCAGTGGGTCGCCCGTCGTCTAGTTCCAGGTATACCCTCCAGCAAGGCTGGGCAGTGGGTTGCATGTCGACTTATTCAAGGTCTACCCTCCAGCGGGACCTGGGCAGTGGGTCACCCATTATTATATTATGAATTACCCTCCAGTAGGGCTGGGCAGTGGGACACCCATTCAAATTCCAGACTCAGTCCTTTCTACCAGGCTAGTCTGTAGCTATTCCTCCGTGACTACTGGAGCGGGACCCTCGTTTGTACGAGTCAGTGATGTGACAGATTTGACTTTGAGAAGATCTCTCGACTGAGGGGTAGTGACGAGGTGTGGCTTGACATTCCCCCATAACTATCAAGTACAAGGGGCGCTTTCCCCACCGAGACGCGTCCTTGTGATGCGATCTAAAACCGTGCGGGTGAGTCAGTGCCGCCCAAAGCGGATAGTGTCGAGGTGCGTTGATTTGGTCCCCTTGACTTGTAGTTCGGGGAAGATGTGCAGAATACTGGGTGATGATGATGGTTTACTTTTAGGACTGTTGGCAACTCACTTTCATGGGATGATCTATGGGATGGAGATCCCCTTACGATCTTGTTTGGGATTCTTGTTGAGCGTACAGATATGTATATACCTTGTTCCAGGACCAACTTCTTGGGTTTGGTTACTCTCCTTCCAGGAGAGGCGATGACGCGCGAGGTATGCCACGTGCTTTCCATGTCTAGCTTCTCGTGGTTGGATGAGTCTACTCTCATGTTATAGGTAGTGAAGACTCGAAGAGAAGTTCATCTTCTCACTGTTTCTAGCTCCTTGTGTCTAGACGAGTCTACCTCCTTTCTCTTGTTGGGTTGAGCTGGACTCTCTACTGATACTCTTACTGCCTTCCAGTTGTACTCCTCTACTTTTCCTATTCACTCTACTGCTCACCCTTCGGTACCTCCTTTGTTGATCCCTCAATCCTTCGGGGTATCCTACTGAGTATTTTTATACTCACCCCTGCTTGGGCTTTGCCCGCACTTGGTGTGCCCTTGCAGACGACGGACAGGTTGGTCGTGACTTCAGTGGAGCACAGGAGTTCGGGAGCTTGGACCGCGTGCGGTGGTCGGAGTCGGGTTCCAGGTGGAGGACCCTTCTAGCTGTTCTCCTTTCTATTTACCTATTGCTGGGTTTTGGTACTTTTTTAGTTGGTCGCGTGTTTGCCCCTTTTCTTTTTCAGTTACTTTCAGCACTTTCTTTGTACTTTTTAGAGGTCGATGCACATTTGTGGTATTTTTATAGCATTTTCCCTTTACTTTTCTTTTTTACTCTGCACTTTTTCATTGAGTGTGCTGCGTGTGTGTGTGTGTACAGGTGCTTAGGCAAAGGCCTCCCTGATATGTTGTGCCTTCGGCGCTGGTCGTCAGCCCTTGGCCTATGGAGGCGGGCTTGGGGTAGTTGCGGCTCGATCCCGGGTAGGGTTGGGTCGTGACACAAGGTCCATTCATTAAAGATCAAAGAGATTGAAATTGAAAACTACATCCTAAACTAAATTCCTAATATAAAACTTAAGATAATTTCTAGGATAGGAATACAAAATTAAACTCATAAAAAATAATAAAAAACTTGGGTTTCATCACAAAATTAATTTTATTAGGGTTTTTAATCTCAAATTACCTATTCTAGGTCAATTTATTAGACTATGATATAGAGATAACCATCTTAGATTTATCCTATTATGACTTTTAAGTGCATCTGGTGGCCCTCTTATCCTCTTACTCCATAAAATCAGCATGAAAATTTATATGGGTAACCAATATTTTAATAGTTTTAAAGTTTGTATAAGGAATTAAAAATATACCCAGACTTTAAAATATTATTCTTTCTCTTAAACATTTGGATACATTTGTTCAAATTTTGCAATGATCTCTTCATGTTCAATTTCCAACTCCTTATCCTCTTCTTCCTTTGCTTTTTCCTATTGTTCTTGTCAAAAATATGTGTATTCAATGTATATTTCAGTAGATTCACTTTTTCCTATTACTCTTACTCTTCCTCTTATTGTGATTGTATATTTACAAGGAATCCATGCATAAATTTTGCAGATGAGGTCCCATCTTATTATTATTATTATTATTATTTCCCTCCAAATATTTTCACTAAACCACTCAAGTTGAAAAACTAGATATTATTATATTAATTGTTATTATGCTTCTTATTAACCTATATTTTTTAGGTAATTTTTCAAATAAATAGATTCAACTTTATCACTAGGGGTTACATCGAACTCAACCTCCTTTGTTATGCTTTCCAAGTCTTGACATGCCTCTTTAAACACAATTTCCAGGTCATGGAGTGGTGTATCTTCCTCAATTAGGTATGGTTTTAGGGTTATTTCTACATAGCTATGGATATTTTCTTTGACTACGTCATTTTTTTATAAAAGTTCCATGATACGGATAATAAACTTTTCTTTCTCAGTTACTATGCATTATATTCTTGTCATCACAACCAAAAACACCAAGCACATAAAATAAATGAAATAAGAACCTAAAATAAAATCAAAAAACAAAAATAGATGAGAAAATCCTTTCCACTATACTGAATTAAATTAATCTCATTACATCATCCCCGACAATAGTGCTGAAATTGATACACCTAGAATGTGTCATTTGTTCCTACTGGTCAATACCGATTTAGAAATTTATAAACACAAAAAACTAAAAACTAAACTACTAAGTAGTATAGGAATGGTGATTCCAAGTTCAATACCATGAGGAAAAATTTGGAGAAAATTATAATATAAGAATAAATACCTAAACTAGGAATGAATGCAGAAATAAAAGATAAACTACATGGAATGTGAATTTAGAGAGTGTGGAAAGATAATAAAAACAAAGTATACCAAGAAAGGATGATCCAAGTTCATGAAATTATTAAAGTGGTAATTCCCATGATACATAAAAATTTTCATCAGAATTATGTATAAGTGATTCCATTGGTCTGGGTAAATACTCTCTTTCTCTCTCTAACCATTCCTTTTTTCAATATTCATGATACATTAGTTAATTAAAAAAAGAGGTAACATAAAACAATATTTAAATTTATAATTAAATCCACCAAATTTTATTAGATAATTCATAGCCCTAGAGATCTCAATTAAAGTAACTCTCCCTCACTCAACACATATAATGATCATTCATGTAATAATAAGATAAGAGAGTCGAAAGATTTAAGAAAAAACATGAAAACCTAACTTGTATAAAGCATCAAACAAAATATTTAATAATAAAATTCTCCTTCACTTGAATAATTGGAATAAAAAAGGATTAATTATTATTATATACATTATATATAGAAAAATAAATAAAATAAATGCCTATATAATATGGCGTCAGCAGTACCCGAGCCCCTCTTTCAGCAGCAGCATGGCAGGTCTAGTCTGGTTTTTCCTCTACCTCTTACACAGCAGGCTCAACTCCTTTAAATAGAAAATTATTAGGGATATATATTTCATTTGAATATAACTTATCACTATAAAATTATATCTCTATCATGTTCCTGGGGGAGGCATGGGTCCAAAATTAAAAATTAGAAAGTTTGTAAAATTAAGTCAAAATAAATTTCTATTTTTGTGCCATATGGTTGACCCTTCAAAAAATAGTTATATTTGAGGATCCAATTTCATGAAATATTATTATTTCATTATTTTATCCTATGCCAAAATTTCATCCAATTTAGATCAAGGATGAAAATTTTATGGTCCATTCATTGAATTAATGTCCAGATTGATGAATCCAGACTAGCTTTGACTTCTAGGCACACAATATCCTTGAAAATTTGTAATCCAACTCAAGGTATTCAAAAAAAATATGTATTCCAATATATTTAGAGTTATATCACAATACATAAAATAAAGAATTGATATAAATGATATTTTATGATAAAAATAATAGAGTGAAATTAGAATAATAGAATAAGAATATCCATGTAGTTTCCAAATCCTTGCTCAAATTACAAATTCCTATCAAATCATCAGATAAAAAAATATTTATTTACCAATTAATACCCAATATGAATAAAAACACTTTAAAACAAATAATTCATCTATTTCAAAATTTAAACCAAATTATTATTATAATATAAAAATGTATAAATAATCCATAAATCAATTAATCAATTAATTATAATGGAAAATTTACTTAATAATTAAAGAAATTAATTAATTTCTAATTTAAATTTTATGCATAGTAATTATTTAAATAATGGGGTTTAAAATAAGGGTGTTTTTCTTTAAAGGTGGGAGTATAACACCCTTGAAAAGGTGATAATTAAAAAGACTAAATGTCTCTACCCATGTCAACAAAGTGATCCTTTCTTTTCTAGAGCCTACTTGATTAATAATCTATAGTTAAGCGTGCTTGGACCGAAGTAGTGATAGTATGGGTGACATATTAGGATGTTTCCCATGGTATGTGTGAGTGAGGAAAAATAAATCTTAAAAAACATGTGTTTGTTTGTGGGGACAGTCATTAGTCTGAAAAGTGGCTTTAGTGGGTAATAACATGTGGTGTGTTGGGAATGAAACTAGGGTATTACAAGAGACCCATGGGGTCATATGACCAGGTTCATGGCCTAGGGAGGTTGGGTCATGACATGATAAACAATATGTAGTGTCTTCTAGATCTACTATTGGTTATGGGTGTGATATGATATGTGTGCATGGGGTGTAGGATGAGATGTGGTTTTACTATGTATGCATGAGGTGCATGACGAATTATGGAAGGTATTGGAGCATAGGATTTTTTTCATTGGGGAATGAGAGTGGAAAACCAATGGGGAAGTAGAAGTGGGGTATCTTTCTTATATATATTCTTTTTATATTGATATGATTACTTTTCTGTGTTACGTGGTGAGCGATCCATGTATATATAAACTTCTTTTCATTTCTACAAGAGCTTGTTGGTGATTGAGCTAACCATTACTAGATCAGAGTGGTCTTATAGGATCTATTGTTGTTCATGGTCATTTCCTAGTCTTATTTTTAGTATTTTCAGTTGTTTATATTATATATTAAATTACATTACTTTTTTGTGATTTCTTATTTATTTGTGATTTGGAGTTGATTAGCGGATATCATCTTTTCACTTATCCTTGGATTTTTTATAAAGGGGGTAATGTCTCCCATTTTTATGGATTATATACTCTCAGTTATAGTTATCAACATGTGTCTTATTAGATTCTACCTTAGGGGGTCATTTTTTTCTTCACTGTCAGACTAGGAAGGTGTACCGGTGGATGGAGATTCATGAAACAAATGTTAAATCAAAATTAGAATTATTTAATAATACCTAAATAAATGATCATTAAAATATAAATTAATGTATATATATAAGTATATTAATATTTATTTATATATTATATTAATAATAACTAAATAAATGGTCATTAATATATAAATTAATATATATATATATATATATGAAGGATCTTGGAACACCCTGAGAGGGGAAGGGTGAATTAGGGTGTCAAATGTTTCTTCTAAAATGATGGATATTTTTTCAACATTGGTTGGAACCTGTTAAACCTCTATGAAGGAAATTAATTTTAATTAAAACATTCACTTGTAGAGAGACAAAACAAAAAATTTACTCGGTTCTCCACTAAGGGATGGTCCGATGAGTATATGCCGACAATGTGTCAATCATACCAAAATTCAATTATCTTTACTAGTTTTGGAATACATAATTTTATACATAGTCACTCTATGTCAGGAACACTACCTCTATAAAATTATAGTGATAACACAATACATCCCTCAAAATACTTACATCAACTCCTCCTAGCTCACTGCCTTGGGTGAAGTCTTACTCAGTTTATCTACTTTAAGGTCCCTTGAATAGATTGGAATTAAAATTTTTGTCCCCTAATAGAATGAGACTCTACTTTCACCATAGACTAGAGATGATTCACTTTGAAAGCCCCGATCAAACATACCGGATATTCAAAAACCTGAAAGTAGCTCAACTCTTCACTTACACGTCACACATGTTATTGCACATAAGTTTTGGGATTGTTGTGAATGGTGTATTTTAAACAACCCTTATCTTTCATGAAACCATACCGTGAGATTCACTTGGTCTTAATTGAGTCAAGGATCATTTTTCATGCAATAGTTTCTACGCGTAAGTCTTCTGTGTTCAACTCTTTCACATGGTAGAGACACCGAATATTCAATGAAAAAAGTTATGAGTCTTGAATGGGGGTATTTTCCTATTTATAGACTTAGATTACACTTCACATAAGTTCCTTATGCATAAACCCTCGTGCATGTAAGATTTAAATAGTCATCGCATTTGTCATGTAATATTATTTCACTCAATTTCATCTTTCGCACACTTCTCATGCCTTTTACATATTTTTAAGTGAAAAACCCAAAACTCCACTCGCGGGTAATACCATTTTGATTTTGTATATGGTGTGTAATATTTTTTGGTGTAGTCTATATTACGCATAAAACTTCCTATCATGTAAACTTTCTTTCAGTAGAAACACATATTTCGTGTGATTCCTTCCTTTTAAATATTTTTCTGAGCCAGTCTAGAAACTCCCCTTGTGCATAAGAATTCAACCTACCTTCATTCTTGCATACCACATCCTTTTCCAAAAACAACTTTCCTAGAAATCTAAATTCTATACCCAACAATTTGTAAAACACTAGGAAACTTCACCACCTTCAACATTGTTGTCAGCATGAACCATAAGAATACTTTCCTTGAAAACTCTCTGATCATCCCAGTTTGGATAGAAAAAAAAACAAAAACTTGACTCCATTTTTAGCTAAGAAAAAACTTGGTTCGAACAATATCCCCCTTTGGGTTTGTTATAAATATTTATAAAAAAATCAATAAAACACCAGCCACTAACAAAAACCAAAATGTGAGATACAAGTCATCCAACACTCTAAGTCTGCATGAGAAAAGATCAGTGTAGAAAATAATAGAAGTGTGAATTCGGTTCCCTTGTTATGTTATGCTTAAATATTTCCATGCTAAGATCTGACTTACATTGAATTTCTCATTCTCCACCTTTGTATCATTGAATTTATCTATTCTCTCCCTTTATAAATAAACCCAAAGAACTTGTATTTTTACATGTACTACTCAAAAAAACACTCCCTTGGATCGTATCTCCCCCATAAACTTGAATTAATTCCATAAAAAAATTAAAATAGTTAACACAAATGGGGAGAGGGGAACACTCTTAACCTCTTCATGCACTGGGAGGTGGATGAACATCGAGGTTCAACCGATGTTTTTCAAACACATGTGTTTCCAATGGCTTAGTTAGAATGTTATAAACTTGGTCATCAATTCCCACATGATCCATTTTAATCATACCTTGTTCAAATTTTTCCTTAATTAAATGATATATGATCTCAATATTTTTGAACAAGAATGTTGAATCAGAATCTTTGTAAGATCGATCGCACTATTGTTATCATAGTGAATCACCATTGGCTGTTTCACCTCCTCACCAATATTAGTATGTCGTTGCTTGATCCACAATAACTGAGTACCAGCCTTTATAACAGATATGTACTTTTCTTTAGAAGTAATAAGAGAGGTGATTTCCTATTTCTTACTCAACCTTCCCACACATTTCTTACCAATAAATAATTCTCCACCACTTGTGGACATTCTATCCACCACATCTCTAGCCCAGTTAGCATAATAAAATGATGATAGTTTATTATCTCTCCCTGCAACAAAGTATAATCCATATCTATGAGTACTTTGAATATACCTCATGATTATTTTAACTATCTTCATGTGTTCTTCCTTCAGATTACTTTGAAATAGAGTCAATAATAATGTTGTAAAGACAATGTATAGTGGTGTTGCAGTAAAATATAATAATCTTCAATGATTCTCCTATATATGGTGGGATCCTCATATGTCTCATCCTTATTATTTTAATGTTTTTTCCCAACTGCAATCAGAGTCGACATTGGTTTGGAATCATACATATTGAATTTCTTTAGCAACTCTCTTGTATACTTTTTCTGAGAAATAAAAGTGTAATCCCTCTTTTGAATCACCTAAATCCCTAAAACGTATGTGAGTTCACCAATCATAGACATTTAAAATTTGGATTTCATGTGATTATACAATTATTCCACTGATCTATGCCTATTTCCACTAAATATAATAGCATCTATGTACACCAACGTCATAAATTGAACTTCCTTTTAAATTATTCACATATAGATTATTATAAACTCATCCTATTTAAAATTTGATCTTATTTAGATAAGAATCCAGATGAGAATACTATGCTCATGGTGCATAATTTAGACCATATATTTCCCTTTTCAATCTAAAAACCTTTATTTCATTATTACTGATTAAAAAACCCAACGGCTGTCCAATGTATACTTATTCTTAAATAACACCATTTCAGAATGTTTTTTTACATCCATCTGAAAAACTTTGTACCCTATTTTTATTTCCATGTAATGAATGAGCCTGAATGACTCCAGTCTAGTGAATGGGGAAAATTTTTCTTCCACATCAACACATTAAATCTGTGCATAACTTTTACACACCAAGAGAACATTATTTCTAATCACATTTCCATTCTCATCGAATTTGTTTTTAAATAACCACTTTGTTTCAATATCATTGTGATTGTCATGACTTTTAATAAGATCTCATGTCTGGTGTTTATCAATCTAATATAGTTCTTCATTCATGGATTTAACCCATGACTCATCCTTCACAACTTCTTCAAATGAGGTTGGTTCCAAAATTGATAGTAAGGTATAAAGTGCATCATTCCACATTCTCCTTTACTATTTGGGTGTGGTCCAATCCCCAATGATTTTGGATTGATCAATTTCAATTATTCTATTTCTCCTGTTAGGTTCAAAATAAGTTTCTTTACCCATGGTTTCCTCTTATAATTCTTCTTCCAAATCATCATCTTTTTGTAACACCTGAATGGTTTTCAATCCTTCATCTACTTGTTCATTTTCATATGTTTCATGTCCATGTTCTTCCCCGTCTTCTATCATATCAGCAAAAGAATCCCTCAAGGAATTTGTGATTTTATCTTCAATGATATTTACATCACTTCTCTCCACAATTCTTACAATATAATTATTGAAAAAAATATTCTTTACTCTCTATTGAATATCCAAGGAATGTTCCTCCATCTACAGCAACACTATACTTCCCTAGATTTCTTTCTTTGTTTTGAATGAAACATTTACTTCTGAAAACACGAAAATACTTCAAAGAGGCATTCCTTCCATGAAACAATTCATATGGTGTCTTTTGTTCTCTAATATAAATCCCTATTCAATTTTGAGTATATAATGCTTCTTCGATAGCCTCTTTCTAGTAATGGTGAGAGATATGGCTCTCAATTATCATAGTTCTATCCATATTATTCACCTATCGATTTCGATCCTCAGAAAATCCATTTTGTTGTAGGGTTATTAGAGTATCCACCTCATGATTTATTCCATGTTTCTCCTAGTAATTTTCAAACTCAATAGATGTGTATTACCCTCTATTGTTAGATTGTAGAACTATGATTGCACGTCTTGTATCATTCTTAGCTATTCAGTGATAAATTTTCATGAAATCAATCACTTTACATTTCCTATGTATAACCATTACACAAGTCATTATACTATAGTAATCAATAATGATAATGAATTACCTCTCTCTATTTGTTCCATCCACATTTATCAAACCACATACATCTATGTGGATGAGATCAATAAGATCTTATGCCCTTTTTTTCTTTGGCTGATACGAACTATAGACCAACTTTCCTTGTATGTATCCATCACAATTATTTTTCTATTAATGTTCTGGATTGAGGATATACATGAATATACTCACCATAGATATATTTACCATGTCTTGTTGATTAATGTGACCCAACCTCTAGTGCCACATTTTTTTCTTCTTCAATAGTTATGTAATAAATGTTCTCTTTACTATCCACCTAGAAAAAATTTTCATCTGTTCAACATCCTTTCAGGAGATAATTCCCTATCTTTTCTTTGATAGTGCACTCCTTTTGATTGAATTTTACTATTATACCTAAGTCATATATTTGATTCACACTTAGGAGATTGTGACATAAACCATCCATATAAGGAGCTTCAGTTTTCCTCAGCTCATCTTTTTTTAGTTTTGTACTTTCATTTCCTTTGATCTTCAAATCACCATCGCTGTCGAACCATACTATTCCATTAACACTTTTTTAACATTATTCAATAAGTCTTTGTTTTCCATAATATGGAATGACAATCCACTATCAAGAATCCAGGTGACACTATTCTCTATAGATTTGAGATAAATTTTTGAATGGTTGGATTTCTCATTTTTCTTCTTTCCATTATATGAAATATTTGATTAAGTGGATGATAATTATGGACTTTCCCATCTATTTTCCATGTGAATTGGTTCATCATACACATATTGTTCTTTTGAATGAGAAATATTGTTTGCAAGAGAGACTCTGTCTGGTTAGCGGGTATTGACTTTTCTTTGAGTTCTGTATGTAACATTACCACATTTCTTCTATCTGCAATAAATAGGTTTATGGCCATAGTTAGAGTAGTAAAAAAATATCCATAAAAACCATTTATTTTATAATATGAAGGATATGATTTCATTCTCCTTTTTTTACTTCCTGTCTCTTTCTCATTCAAATAGATCATTGTCACTTCATATTATGACATGGTATGGCTCAGATAGACACATAGTTGATATTTCATAAGTGGAAATGTCTTCACACTTATATTCCTCCTCATGTCCCCTTCATTAGAAAAATATTTTGATTGCTGATCATTTCTTGATACTTATAGATAGTCTTTAGTTCTCCTTTCAGTTTGATTTTAGGCTTTATTTGTCAGGAATTTATGTGACTTTGTGATATGTCTATATTTTAGATTCCCTTTATTTTGGTCCATTTTTTTCAGCCTTTGATGTTTTAGCATCACAACCAATTCCAAATTTTCCCATTACTGTGGATCTTTGATCATTCAAAACCTTATCTACTCCTTCATAATCAGGCTTATCTATCTCTAATAATTTAACATATGATAATATTCTAAACTTTATGTTCTTCTTTGTTTCCTTTGAATTTGATTCACTTTCTATTTTACTCCTTAGAGTAACAACTTCTTCTTCAAGACCCACAACTATCTTGGACTTCTCCTCTAATATGGATTTAATGTCAGTGATGATATTTTTATGTTCTTCAATCTCGAACATCAATTATACTACATATTCTGAGCTTACATAGTTGTTAATGTTCTTTTAATACTTCTTATAGTCGATCAATTTCATCTTTAAGCCGATCAAAATATTATGATGAATCTTCCATAACTTCTCTCCACTTTTTTTGTTTATTTTATTTTCAAGCTTACCAAGAGAATCCTCAAGTTCCAACTTGAGATCCACATCAGCAATCAACTTATAATCTCTAACTCTAACTTTTGATGGTTCTGACTTTTCAACTATATCCACCATGGATGATTGGGTTCTAGATTTAAACTCTGGTTCTTCAACCTCAAAAAATTCATTATCATAATCTTATTATTTATAGATAAAAATATTTCTCAGTGATTTATTTCCAGATTTGAAGTTTCCCTTGTGGAAAACCCATTTTTGAGTCTTCTTAATGTTTTCATCTTCACTTTCTTCACCATCAAACTTCTTTGAGCACCGAGAGGAAATGTGACTAACTCTTCCACATTGAAAATAGGGCAGAGGAAGTTTTCCTTAAAATATCCCTTTCCTCTCTTAAATTTCATCGAAAAAAGTGAAAGAAGCTCACCTTTTTCATTATATTCATCAATTCTATCTCCAGAAACATCATGCTTTCTGTGGATTTTAATTCCATTTCCTTTTTTACTCGAGTCTTTGCATTTTCTGGTTTGACTCTCATTTCATATTCCACCAGACTGCTTAGTAGATCATCCAGAGAAAGTTTAGAAAGATATTTTTTCTCAAGGTATGACACTTTTGGATTATGGAGAGGTGGAAGCCTTATCAAGATTGTCTTCACAATGAAAAAGTATTTTATTTCTTCACTATGCCCTCATATTTCCCCAATAACTTCTGTGATTCGATTAAAAAGGTATCTTCATTTTAATCAAAATGAATTTTTAAATCATTAAACCCATTGTTAAAAACTTGGAGTTTCTCCTCCTTTACTTTATTATCGCCTTCATATATATATTCCATTTTTCCACATAAAGGTGGATGAATTGAAACTCATCACCTTTAGATATATTTGATTAGATATAGCTATAGTAAGGCTATTCTATGCTTTTTCATCTTCATTAAGAATTTTCTTGCTCATTTCAGTAATATACAGTCCTATTGCATTAGTGACCTGTATCACTTGTGTAGTGTCAAAATGTTCTTCCATTCCAAGAGATGTTCGATGAGATATCATCCTATTATTCCAAATTTTTATGTTTATTCCATCAAATAGGGGGAATCACAAAACATTTATTGAATTATTCATGAAAACAAATGTAAATACCGATAAATTTCAAGGAAATATTTTTATTAAATTCTTTTGGATTTTACGAGTACGCAGTTTCTGACGTCACCTGATTCCGAGGCCCAGTGTGCCCGGAATCAATTTCCGAAGTTTAGCTCAGGTACGTTCAGTGAAAGAACGAGCGGGTTTTTCTATATTTTCAACTGGTGCTTGGAATTGAAATATGAGGGCACCGATGAAACCGCAACGCTGGTAATTTCTTAAGAGGACCTTTACCGAAGATGTGTTTGCACGGGAGGAGATGTTAAAAAAAGTGGTTTAATTAAAGAGTGAATAAAATTGTGGTACAATTTTATTTTTAACTAAGGTGGTTTAATCCTACATGGGGGAGTTATGGTGGGACCCACTATCATCCTAACTACCCATGTGAGGATAAATGTGAGTTGGGGACCACACGAGCCACAACTCTTCACTTTTCCTAAACCCCTTAATCCCCCATTAAACCCATTGTATTTAATTGGGTAACTCTTCCTCTCCCCACTCTCCCACATTAATTCATGCCAACACACACTTAATCAATTAATTGAATTAAGTGTTTGAATTTTTAAATTTGAATGCATGGAAAAGTAAAATAAAATAATGGGAAGCTTATTTTATTTTGGTTAGATTGTTGTGTTGAGAATTGGAGGAGAGAGCTCTAGTCCCTTTTGAAGAACTTCATCTTCAATGAAGAATGCCAACTCTCTGATGAAGAATGTCGGCTCGGTGGCCCCGATTTCTCCATCCTCTTCTTCCTCCACGACAAGGGAGGAGACACCGAAGACAAGGTAAATGACACCATCATCCACGGCGCTTGACAACCGCGAACTTTCTTCGAGGTAGGGGTGTGTTTTGGATTGAGAAATATTTCTTTTTCTTCCATGTTGTCGTTTCTCTTAAACCACTTGTTATCAGACTAATGCGGAAGGGACTGGACCAAACTAACACAGTCTTATTCCTCCACCATTCTTGTGAATAAGTGGAGACCATAAACTGTTCTTGAGTGGTGAATCAAGTTATGTTTTAGGAGCCGATCGGAGGCCCGAAAACATCGTAAATGGCCTCAGAGAATCGGGGCGACTTAGAAGCGGAAGTTTCATAGAAATCGGATCATCGGAACGAAGAACGGATGCCTCAGGAGGCGTTCTAGCCAGAGGCGTTGTTTCTGGAAAATTCTAGCATACACGGCGTGTACTCTAGAAGCACACACCGTGTAATAAAAGCGTATTGTGGATTCCGTTTCGGACGTTATAAAAGTAACACACGGCATGTGAATCTAGACACACGACGTGTACTCTCCACATAGTTTGACAGAGGAGACATCATTGGACATGGAGTGTATTCAGGGAATATACACGGACACGGTCAGCAACACATGGCCAAGAGACACGACGTGTACTTCCTTCACCATGGAATAAGTGTCTTCGTGGTGAATTGGAGTGTAATCCAGGAGATACACGGACATGGGAAGAACCACACGGCCAAGAAGCACGGCGTGTACTTCCTTCACCATGGCAGAAGCGGCTTCATGATGACTCAGCTTGTATTCTAGGAATACACGGACACGGGGTGGAGTATCTGAGCGTGTACTCCACCACATGGCAAGGCAAGGCCAGCGTACACGGAGCCGACCCTAGAAGTTTGGACACGGCGTGTAACCATACCACAACTCGTGTACTTACTTTTTACATGAACAACCCTTCGACACGGGATGTGGTACACAGACAGTACCCGTGGACTGAAGGCACGACGTGTAACCATACCACACGCTGTGTACTTACTTATTTACACAACCAGTCCGATGACACAGGCCTCTTACACGGGCAGTACCTGGTGTCTGATAATGCGGCGTGTACCTTTTACCTACACACTGTGTACTTTTAGGGAAATGACTTGGTCATCTTTTTCTTTGTGTCATGGACACGTTCTGCTTGGTTTTCCCCCTATGAAGTGGGATGGAACGTTAGGATACCTCATCTCTAGTCTTCGTGACGGTTGATGTATCCACCCCTTTTACTCGAGGAGCGAACCCTCCCATAATTGAGTATGTTGTGTGCGGGAATCCTAGAACTAGATGAGACTGTGACGACTACCGTGCTGGGATCCTCCGTGGGTTCGACAACGATGACGACTGTACTTGGATCCTACGTCGGTTCAGCAGCGAGGATGACTATACTTGGATCCCATGTGGGTTCGGGAGAGATGGTTACTGTACTAGGATCCTACGTGGGTTCAGTAGTGACGACTTCTGTACTTGGATCCTACGTGGGTTCGGAAGGGGAGATGATTTAGAGGCTACATCTATCATCTCCACCCCTATTCGTGAGTAGTATACCTATGTGAGCTGAGTCTTGACTTTCAATCATTATCATCGATGTGATTGACTTGCTTTCCTGTGTGGACTGGGTTGTGCTTTTTCTGTGTGGACTGGGTTTTACTTGGGCTCATGAGATGGAGCCGAACTGGAATTGATGACTTAGTTATATGTATGATCATATACGTAAGTAGAGTTGGTTGATACTTCGTATTTGTATTTTTCCTTTGTGGTTTAACCTTTGTGGATTTTTGAGACCTTCGGGGGTCTCGGGGTCCCTACTGAGTATCATATACTCACCCCTGCACGGGATATGCCCGTACTACGTTGTGTTGGATACAGACGACGGACAACGCTGATCGTGGTTGATACTTGTGGATCAGGACGGTACTTGGAGCTGGACCACTTGGTGGGATGTACACGGAGGAGACGACCAGACCCGAGGAGCTGAGGAGACCATATGTACCCACCCTTCAGGTGGGATAGCCGGAGGACGACTCGGTGGTTGCTGATTATATTACAACTTCTATACTTTCTTTTTAAGTTGTACTATACTTTCAGTTGGTTTTGTATTCTGGTCCATTTACTTTCCATCACTTACTTTTGTTCTCAGTTTGCGTACTTTGTTGTGTTTGTTTACTTATATAAAGGTAATTCCTTCCCTTTTATTGGGATTTATGCCTTTAGTCCTAGTCACCAGCCCATGGCCTAAGGAAGGTAGGCTTAGGGTAGTCACGACACGGGCCTCGAGGACGGGTCATGACAAATTGGTATCAGAGGAGTCGGTTTTACTGTAGAACTTAGGACTCTAATAATTTCTTCTATGTGAAGCAATAATGTTTAGGGAATTGAGTGTGGTTATCAATCCAGGGAGTCCAGTTTTGGTGCAGTGGCCGACGTATCCATACACCAGGACCCTGACTTCTGATTTCCGACTCAGTGCACGAAAACATTGATTGCATGTGTGTTTTAAAAGTTTTCTTTGTGATTACTTTGTGTCAGCTCACCAGGTATACAGTATTAACCATGGCACACCTGTTTATTTCAGGATGGCCCCACGATGGTATCCAGCTAGGGTTCCGAGCTTTGTGAGAGATGGCAGCCCACCGAGTGACAAGGCCTCTGTGTAGGGCCCCATTACAGCGAAGGCACCGACGGTACCTCTACCCGTCGAGCCACCGATGCCACCAGCCCTAGCAGCTGAGAGTGCACGTCGCTTGAGTGCACTGCACGAGTTTCAGCGTCAGAGGCCGCCCAGGTTCCGCGGAGAGACGGATCCTCAGGCAGCCATGTATTGGCTGGAGGCTATCATCCGAGTGTTCAGATTAGTAGGGACACCAGCTGACCTCATGGTGATCCTTGCGGTGTGTCTCCATCACACAACAGTAGGTATATGGTGGATCCTGATGCTCCAGGTGCACAACGATGAATCACTGCTTTGGACGGACTTCGAGAGCCTCTTTCACTCGGAGTTCATTCCAGCCTCTCTCTGTGAAGTGTGCATCCAGGAGTTACTACAACTACGGTAGGGAAGCATGACAGTATCCCTATACTCGGTGAGATTTACCGACCTCTCACACTACTCCACGGACATGGTACGAGACTCATTCTTCCGGGCCCAGACCGTCGAATAGGGACTGAGGCATGAGATCAGATCTTTGATGATCTCACTCAGAATTCTGATGTAGGAAGGAGTACTGCAATGAGCCTTACTTGTGGAGAGCTTCCTTGCTGAGCCCATGCCAGCAGTGAGGCCTACCGCAGGGCGACACGTGGCAAAGTCTTCTGCAGCTGGCAGTAGACAGATGTCACAGAGGTCGAAGCAGACCAGGCCATCAGGTGGGTAACCTCAGGATAATGGTTTGGAGGTGTGGGGCACACACATCAGATCCAGTCATATGAGAGGTAGGCAGTGCTATGCATGCATCGGGTAGGGCCACATGGCTCGTGACTGCCCGACCCGCCATGCAGAGGAGCAGTAGACGGTTGAGGGACCACCCATGTAGAGGCAGAGCTTCGACCATGGAGGTCCGCAGGAAGAAGGTAGATGAGGTAGAGGAGCTGGCTGAGCAGCAGGTGGTGAACGACGCTTCGAGGCTCTACCACCACCACCACCAGGAGGTCCACCCCGACCACAAGGAGCTGGCGGACAGAGGCAGGCTCAGCTTCAGGCATTGGAGGCTTACGACCACGGTGCACCTGAGATGATTCTAGGTACTATCTGTGTGTACTTCATCCTTGCTAAAATTATTATAGACACAGGAGAGAGTCATTCTTTCATTGTCGCTGCCCTTGTTCGGAGCTCAGAGATTCCGACAGAGTCGTTGGCTCGATCCTTACGGCTAGAGACTCCTACGGGAGCAGACTCGACGATTACACATTGGTGTCGGCAGTGTGAGCTTACTCTTGGAGGCGAGAGCTTCGGCTGAGATCTTCTTATAGCAGTTTCGAGGCCTTACGACGTCATCTTATGTATGGAATGGTTATCTACAATCTATGTTCAGATCAACTGTATTAGGCGCAAAGTGCGGTGTGTCCACACAGATGGGAGCAGGTTCACCTTCACCGGTGAGAAGGGAGCCTTTGCAGCGTGGGATGGACTTACGCAGAGGAGAGGATAGTTGATCAGTCATCAATTGGCTAGCCTCATCCTAGGAGCAGTTGATGTGCGGAGTCTGAGTTTTCCTGATGTGGTGGATCAATATGCAGATGTTTTTCCTGACGACGTTCCAGGACTACCTCCTCGTAGAGAGGTAGACTTAAATATTGACCTGTACCTCGGGACAGCCCCGATATCTACACCAACATATCGGATGGCTCCCGCTGAGCTTCATGAGCTGCGGGTATAGCTGGAGGAATTTCAGGGCAAGGGATTCATTCGACCCATTGTTTCACCCTGGGCTTCCCCGATTTTGTTCACCAAGAAGGCGGACGAGAGCTTGAGACTATTTGTCGACTACTGTCACTTCAACCAGGTGACCGTGAAGAACAATTATCCACTTCCGAGGATTGACGACCTCTTTGATTAGCTAAAGGGATCACACTGGTTCTTAAAGATAGACCTCAGGTCAGGCTATCATCAGCTCAGAGTTCGAGACAAGGATTGCAGAAGACGACCTTCAGGTGTCGATATGGCCACTATGAGTTCTTGGTTATGCCTTTTGGAATAACCAAATCTCTAGTAGTGTTCATGAGTCTCATGAACAGGATCTTCCAGCCTTACCTCGATCAATTTTTCATAGTCTTCATTGACGACATACTGATTTACTCGACTACTAAGGAGGAGCACGCCTACCACTTACAGGTCATACTGGACATACTCCGAGAGAACCAGATTTATCATAAGCTCTCAAAGTGTCAGTTCTAGATTCGAGAGGTCCACTTCTTGGGGAACGTCATCTCTGAGGTGGGAGTTGCGGTGGATCCTACAAAGATCGAGGCAGTACTTTCTTGGGAAACACCCAGAAGTGTGGCGGAGGTGCAGAGTTTCCTAGGTCTGGCTGGGTACTATCGGAGATTTGTGCCAGACTTCTCGATAGTTGCAGCACTGCTTTCAGCTTTGACGAATAAGGGGAAACCCTTCGTGTTGTCAGATATATGTCATCAGATCTTCTAAGAGATGGGACAGAGATTGAACAGTTCACCCATCTTGAGGCTACCGGAGGAGGGCATAGGGTACGTAGTTTACTACGATACATCAGGGACCAGAATTGAGTGTGTCCTGATGCAGGAGCAGGCAGTGATCGCTTACGGATCATGACAGTTGAGTCAACACGAGCATAACTATGCTACCCATGACCTCGAGTTAGCAACATTGGTCTTTGTCTTGAAGATTTGGCAACACTATCTTATGGGCGAGCGCTTTACAGTCTACTCTGACCACTAGAGTCTCAGGTATATATTCTCGCAGAAGGACCTGAACTTGAGACAACGACGATGGCTCGAGTTTTTCCAGGACTATAACTTTGAGATAGTCTATACTCCTAGGAAGGGGAACGTAGTAGCTAATCCACTCAGCAGGAGATCGGACATTCAGCTACTTGGAGAGGCGACAAAGCAACTAGCCGCGTTGTAGATATCCTTCATGGATAGAGATGGAACAACCTTTCTACAGTCACTCACAGTCACTCCTTCACTACTTCAGTGGGTCAAAGAGGCACAATGTGGGGATGTTGACTGTGAGACGTGACGTGCACATATATCCACAGGACAGGTACCTGATGGATTTTCTATAGGAGGAGAGCACGCCATCCTCTTCTGGGGACGTACCGTGGTACCAGTTGCATTATAGGAGGAGGTGATGAGGGAGTTTCACACTTCCCCTTTGGCGGTACATCCTGGAGTAGCGAAGATGTACCAGGATCTCAGATGACAGCACTGGTGGTTGGGTATGAAGAAGGCGGTGGCAGAGTTCGTTTCACGATGCCTCACCTGCTAGCAGGTGAAGGCAGAGCACCAGGTACCGGCAGTCTTGGTGCAGCCTTTAGAGGTCCCGGAGTGGAAGTGGGATGGGATATCCATGGATTTAGTGATGGGACTCCCTCTTACTTCTAGAGGACACGACTCCATCTGGGTAATTGTCGACCAACTCACCAAGTCAGCCCACTTCCTACCTATCAGAGAGCAGGGCTCAGTGGAGAGCTTGGGATGCCTCTACATTTAGGATATCATATGTCTTTATGGTGTGCCATCATCTATCGTCTCTGATCGAGATGCTCAATTTACTTCTCGGCTTTGGAAAGGGTTTTAGGAGGCTTTTAGGACCCAGCTACGCCTGAGCACTGCCTTTCTTCCTCAAACGGATGGCCAGACGGAGAGGACCATTCAGACTCCCGAGGACATGCTCCATTCATGTGTTCTCGACTTTGGTCGTAACTGGGAGGATCACCTACCTTTGGTGGAGTTTTCATATAACAACAGTTACCTCTCCACCATCGGGATGGCACCATATGAGGCATTGTACAACCGAACATGCAGATCACCTCTATGCTGGACTGACCCTGGGGAGTCAGCAGTCATAGGACCAGAGATGGTCCAGGCTACGACGGAGAAGGTGCAGATCATCTAAGAACGGATGAGGACTGTACAGATCAGACAGAAGTCTTGTGCTAATAGGAGGTGGAGACCACTAGAGTTTGAGGATAATGACCACGTTTTCTTACGGGTCTCACCTCGACGTGGATTATGGAGATTTGGCCAGGGCAGCAAGTTATCTCTGTGCTTCATCGGACCATTTCAAGTCCTCAGTAGGATAGGAGAGGTAGCCTACCACCTGGCCCTTCCACCTCAGTTGCACCGGGTGCATGACATCTTCCACGTATCTCATCTGAGGAGATATGTGCACGACCCGACGCATATCATTGATCACGAGGAGCTGGACATCGATGACGGGGCGACTTTTGTGGAGGTCCCGGTAGGGATCGAGGATCGACACGAGTGGGTCCTACATGGATGGTCGATTCCTCTAGTGCACATCAGGTGGCAGCACAGAAACCTCCAAGAGAGCACATGGGAGTGGGAGGCTTAGATGTGTGCACAATAACCGCATTTGTTTCCCTAGTTTATGATGTTGCTTTAAGAGGACATAAATCCCTGAGGTGGGAGTAATGTAAAGACCCGTAAATTTCAAGGAAATTTTTTTCCCTAAATTCTTTGGGATTTTACGATTACGCAGTTTTTGACGGCACCTGATTCTGAGGCCTGGTGTGCCCAGAATCAATTTTCGAAGTTTTGCTCGGGTACGTTCAGTGAACAAACAAGCGGGTTTTTCTATCTTTTGAACCGGTGCTCGGAATGGAAATCTGAGGGCACCGATGAAACCGCAGCACCGGTAATTTCTTAAGAGTACCTTTACTGAAGATGTGTTTGCTCAGGAGGAGATGTTAAAAAAAATGGTTTAATTAAAGAGTGAATAAAATTGTGCTACAATTTTATTTCTAACTAAGGTGGTTTAATCCTACATGGGGGAGTTAGGGTGGGACCCACTAGCATCCTAACTACCCATGTGAGGATAAATGTAAGTTGGAGCCCGCATGCTCCCCAACTCTTCACTTTTCCTAAACCCTTTAAACCCCCCCCCCCATTAAACCCATTGTATTTAATTGGGTAACTCTTTCTCTCCCCACTCTCCCACATTAATTCATGACAACACACACTTAATAAATTAATTGAATTAAGTGTTTGAATTTGTAAATTTGAATGCATGGAAAAGAAAAATAAAATAAGGGGAAGCTTAATTTATTTTGGTTATCTTATTGTGTTGAGAATTGGAGGAGGGAGCTCTAGTCCCAGTTGAAGAACTTCATCTTCAACGAAGAACGCCAACTCTCTGATGAAGAACGTCGGCTCGGTGGCCCCTGTTTCTCCATCCTCTTCTTCCTCCGCGATAAGGGAGGAGACATTGATGACGAGAGAAATTATGCCATCATCTGCGGTGCTTGACAATTGCAAACTTTCTTCGAGGTAGGGGATTGTTTTGGATTGTGAAATATTGGTTTTCCTTCCATGTTGTTGTTCCTCTTAAACCACTTGTTATCAGACTAATGCGGAAGGGACCAGACCAAACTAACACGGTCTGATTCCTCCGTCATTCTTGTGAATAAGTGGATACCTTCAACTGTTCTTGAGCGGTGAATCAATTTATGTTTTCGAAGCCGATCGAAGGCCTGAAAAAATCGTAAATGTCCTTAGAGAATCAGGGTGACCTAGAAGCGAAAGTTTCATAGAAATCGGTTCATCGGAACGAAGAACAAACACCTCAGGAGGCGTGCTGGCTAGAGGCGTCATTTCTGGAAAATTCCAGAATACATGGCATGTACTCCAGAAGCACACACCATGTAGTAAAAGTATACTATGTCTTCTATTTCAGACGTTAGAAAAGTAACACACGACGTGTGACTCTAGACACACGACGTGTACTCTCCACATAGTTTGATAGAGGAGACATCGTTGGACATGGCGTGTATTAAGGGAAAATAAACGAACATGGTTAGAAACACACGGCCAAGAGACACGGCATGTACTTCCTTCACCATTAAATAATCGGCTTCCTTATGACTCAGCGTTTAATCCGGGAGATACACGGACATGGTCAGAACCACACGGCCAAGAGGAACGACGTGTACTTCCTTCACCATGGCAGAAGCAGCTTCGGGATGACTCGGCGTGTATTCTGGGAATACACGGACACAGGTTGGAGTACACGAGCATTTACTCCACCACACGGCCAGGCATGGCTAGAGTACACAGAGCTGACCCCAGAAGTTTGGACACGGCGTGTAACCATACCAAACACCGTGTACTTAATTTTTACACGAACAACCCTTCGACACGGGATGCGGTACACAGATAGTACCCATGGACTAAAGACACTGCGTGTAACCATAACACATTCCATGTACTTTCTTATTTACACAACCATCCCCATGACATGGGCCGCTTACACGGGCAGTACCTAGTGTTTGATAACACGACATGTACCTTTTACCCACACGCCGTGTACTTTTAGGGAAATGACTTGGTCATCTTTTTCCCTGTGTCATGGACATGTTTTGCTTAGTTTTTCCCCTATGACGTGGGACAGAACATTGGGATACATCATCTCTGGTCTTCAAGACGGTCGATGTATCCACCCCTTTGGCTTGAGGAGCGGACCCTCCCAGAATCGAGTATGTTGTGTGCGGGAACCCTAGAGCTGGCTGCGACTGCGACGACTACCGTGCTGGGATTCTCCGTGGGTTCGATGATGATGACGACTGTACTTGGATCCTATGTGGGTTCGGTAGCGAGGATGACTGTACTTGGTTCCTATGTCGGTTCGGCAGTGATGATTACTGTACTAGGATCCTACGTGTGTTCGGTAGCGACGACTTCTGTACTTGGATCCTACATGGGTTTGGTAGAGGAGATGATTCAGAGGCTACATCTATCATCTCCACCCCTCTTCGTGAGTAGTATACCTATGTGAGCTGAGTCTTGAATTTCAATCATTATCATCGATGTGATTGACTTGCCTTCCTGTGTGGTCTGGGTTGTGCTTTCCTGTGTGGACTGGGTTGTACTTGGGCTCGTGAGTTGGAACCGAACTGGAATTGATGACTTAGGTATATATATGGGAATATACCTAAGTAGAGTTGGTTGATACTTCATATTTGTATTTTTCCTTTGTGGTTTATCCTTTGTGGATTTTTGAGACCTTCGGGGGTCTCGGGGTCCCTACTGAGTATCATATACTCACCCCTGCACGAGCTATGCCCGCACTACATTGTGTTGGATGCAGACTACGGACAACACTGATCATGGTTGAGACTTGTGGAGTGCGACAGTACCTGGAGGTGGACCACTTGGCAGGATGTACACGGAGCGGACGGCCGGACCCGAGGAGCTGAGGAGACCATCTGTACCCACCCTTCAGGTGGGATAGCCGGAGGATGACTCGGTGGTTTCTAATTACTTTACTACTGTTGTACTTTCTTTTTCAGTTGCATTGTACTTTCAGTTGGGTTTGTATTCTGGCCCATTTACTTTCCAGCACTTACTTTTGTACTCGGTTTACTTAGTGTTTACTTCATCTTGCATACTCTGTTGTGTTTTTTTACTTATATAAAGGCAATGCCTTTCCTTTTATCGGAATTTACGCCTTTGGTGCTAGTCGCCAGCCCCTGGCCTATGGAAGGCGGGCTTGGGGTAGTCACGTCAGGGGACCCGAGGACGGGTCGTGACAACAAATGAGTAAATATTTAACTCTAGTAACATGTAGGATCTAATACCACTTGAAAGGCCCTGGAAAACCCTGAGAGGGGAGGGGTGAAATAGGGTATCAAATGTTTCTTCTAAAATGATGTATCTTATTCCCACATTGGTAGGAACTTGTTAAAACTGTCTGAAAGAAATGATCATTAATTAAAACATTCACATGAAGAGATAAAGCACAATAATTTTACTTTGTTCACCACTAAGGTATGGTCTAAAAAGAATACACTAAAAGTGTGTCAGTCATAACAAAATCCACTAATATTCACTATTTGGGGGATGAAGAATTTTAGACATAGTAACTATTTTCCAAACACACTTCCTTTACAATATTTTAGGTATAGAACACTACGTCCCTCAAAAAAATTCTATCAGATACCCCTACCTCACTATCTTCGGTAAAGTCTTACTCAGTTTATCGATTTGAAGGACCCTTCAGTAGATTAGAATTAAATTCTTTTTCCCTGAAGAGCATGAAAATCTGTGTGCACCATAGACCTGTGTCGATTCACTTTGAAAGCACTGATCAGAAAAACTGAATATTCAAAAACATGAAAGAATCTCAACTCTGTAATTGCGAGTAACACTTGTTCTTACACACATGTTTTGGGATTTTCTCAAAACATTTATTTGTCACAACCCTTATATTTCATGAAAGCACACTATGAGATTCATTTGGTCTTAATGGACTCAAGAATCATTCTATATGCAAGATTTTTTGCCCACAACTCTTTCACAAGATAGAGACACTGGGTCATCATTGGAAAAAGTGCTAAGTCTTGAATGGGGGTAGAAATATATTTATAGAACAAGGTGACTTTGTGAATAGGTTCCTTGTGCATCAACCCTCATTTATGTAAGACTTAAATTATCATCACATTTTGTGCATAAGATCCTTTCACTCAATTTCATATTTTTCATGCTTCTCATGCCTTTGCTATATTTTTAAGTGATGAACTCAAAACTCTAATCATGTGTAAGACCATTTTGACATCGTATTTGGTGTGTAAGATTCTTTTTCATGGTCTACTTTGCATGTAATCCTTCCTATCGTGAAAACTATCTTTTTCACAGAAATATATCTTTCACGTGATTCCTTCCTTTTCCAAATTTTGATGAGTCGATCTAGAAACTCCCCCTACATGTAAGATTTTGATTTACCTTCATTCTTGCACACCACTTCCTTTTCCAAAAAAGCATTCCTAAAACTCAAAATGTTGGACCCCAAAGTTTGGAAAACACTGGAAAACTATGTCACCTTCAACATTATTGTCAGCATGAACCGTAAAAACACTTTCCTTGCAAACTCCCTAGTCATCCCAGTTTGGATTAACAACAAACACAAACTTGACTCCATTTCTAGCTAAGAAAAACCTTGGTTTCACTAATATATATATATATATTTGTATATTTATATTAATTTACACACACAGAAACAGACACACACACACAAATATATATATATATATATATATATATATATTAATACAAATATACTTATAATTGTACATATATTCACATATTAATTAATATATAAACATATGTATGTTAATATATTGATTAATATATAAATTTATAAGTATAACTGTATTAACACACACATATGTAGATTAATATATTAAATGTAGATTTGTATTTAAATATATAAATTTATATAAAAATTAATATATATTGGTAATAATATTAAAGACAGTGTGTGTGTGTGTGTGAATATCAATGTAATAATATTTCAAATTACTAATTTTGTATATATATTTACATACACATGTATACAAATATAAATATATTATTATATATATAATTTTTTTATATATATCTATATATATTAAGTCTTATATATATGTATTAATATATTAAATGTATATTATTATATAAATTTATATATAAATATATAATAATAGGTTCACATACTAATCTAAGCAACCCAGTAAGTGGTTTGGGTGTCTAACATGATTATTCATTGTCCTGGGTTCAAATCCCAGGCAATACATGGTTTTCATTTTATAACAACAATCAAAGAGGGAGTGGTAGGGTGCATTTGGATTTAAATGATCACAGGTCCATGCATGGACCTGAGGCTTAGGTATATGGTGAGATGACTCCCCACCTAAAAAGATAAAAACATGGCACCCGATCCTCTTTTTTGGTGCAGTGATTTTTTTTAAAAAATAATTAATTTGAAACTGTTGGATCATAATGTCCTACCTCATCTGCAACGATTTTAAAACAACTATAACTATAAAATGTTTAATTACAAATTTTATTATAAAATATTAATAATATAAATATAAAGTATTTAATAATTATTATTATTATAAAATATTAATGATGAAGATAAATAAACAATATGTTACATTAGTTCATGTTAAGATGTTTTTAAATGTTTTAAAATAATTTTATGTAACATGAAATTTTAATCTAATCAATTTATTTTAATTAAATATTTTATTTTTAATAATTTTTTAAAAAAAAAATAATAACATTTTTATTAAATATTTATAATAAATATTTTTCTTAATGTGTTAATAATAAAGATAAAAAAATATAATTGAAATTTGAATGGAAATTTTCAATGAAAATTTTCACTATAAATATTAAATGAAAATGATTAATACAATATATGAATTGAAAATTTACACTTGAAATTTGAATGGAAATTTGCACTAAAAGTTTCTAATTGAAATTTACACTAAAATTTTACATTGTAAATTTTTAGTGTAAGTTATTAATAAAAAATTACATTTTCTAATTATGTATTAATATATTTATATTGTAATTTTAATGGAATATTTGAGTTAGAAATTTTAAATAGAAGTATGTACTAAAAATTTTTAGGGGAATTTTATATAGAAAATTTTCAGTAGGAGTTGGCACTGTGAATTTCTGGTGGAATTTTTCACTTGAAATTTCTATAAGAAATTTATATTTCAAATTTTCATTGAAAATTTACACCTATTAAAATTTTGACTTCATATTTACATTGTAAATTTGTGTTTTCAATAATCAAATTTTCAAGAATTTTTTTTATTTATTGAAAATTTGCACTATAAATTTTCATTCAATAAAATACATCATATATTTATATTAGAAAATATATGATGTTTTGTAACATGTATTGAAAATTTTATCAAGAAATTCATGTGAAAATTTAAACTATGCTTTTATAGTGGAAATATGCAGTGAAATTTGTCGGTGTAAATTTGTAGTGAAAATTTACATTGTTTTATTTTTATATTAATATATCTTGTATGCATAAACTAAAAATTTGTATTATAAATTCTCACTAATTTTTTTTTATATTAATATATATCAGTGTATGCATGCATGTGTAATTTTTAGTTAAAATTTATATGGTTCATGTTGTGTAGTAAATATATGTTGGAATTTTTTCACTCAAAAATTTCAGTATAAATTTACAGTAGAAATTCCCATTGAAAATTTTCATGGAAAATTAGAAATTTAAATTTTCACTAGAAAGTAAAAATATAAATTTGTGAATGTATTTAGTTATATATTTATGTTACCATAAATTTTAAGTGGTGGAAATTTTCAATATAAATTTCAAGTAAAAAAATTGCATTTTTTATTTATGTATTAATATATTTTAAATGAATTTTGAAGTGAAAATTAGAAAGGTAAATTTCTGGTGTATATTTGTACTACAAATTTCTAATGTAAATTTCCACTTGAAATTTTCAGTGGAAATTTAGAAAATTCCATAGGGAAATTTGTAGGGAAAATTTACACTGGAAAATTTCAATGTACATTTCCCCACCAAATTTCTCTATAATTTTTTTAATTTAATTAATAAATGTCATATTAAAAATATATATAATAAATATCATAATAAATATTATATTATATATTTATGTAATAAAAATTATATATATATATATACAGATACAATTATTTTCCATAAATAATATACAATATATGCTAATTACATTGAAAATTTGTAAAGAAAGTTTTCAGTGCAAATTTATCTGTATGTATATATGTATGTATGCACTAAAAATTTCAAGTCAAAACTTATACTGTAAAATTTCATTGTAATTTTAAATTTATACATATACATATATGTCTTTCCCAATATTCATTCAAATTTACTCTAGAAACATTCACTTGAACCTTTTTATGTAAATTTTCACAGTAAATTTCCAATATGTATGTACTGTAAATGTACAATGTAATATTATCATGTATTTAGATATTATTCTATGTGCTCATGTGTAATTTTAAGTGAAAACTTATTTGGTTAATGTTGTGTAGTAAATATAAATTGGAATTTTTTTCAATCAAAAATTTTAGTGTAAATTTATAGTGGAAATTCTCATTGAAAATTTTCATGTAAAATTATCAATGTAAATTTTCACTAGAAATTCACAATATTAATATGTGAATGTATTTAGTTATATATTTATGTTACGATAAATTTTAAGTGGTGGAAATTTTCAATGTAAATTCACAGTAAAAATTGTATTTTTTATTTATGTATTAATATATTTTCAATGAAATTTTTATTGAAAAATAAAACTATAGATTTCTAATGTAAATTTGCACTGGAAATTTAGAAAATTCCATAGGGAAATTTGTAGCAAAAATTTACACTGCAAATTTCCAGTGTAAATTTCCTCAACAAAATTTCCTATGGATTTTGTAATTTAACTAATAAATATCATATTAAAAATATACATAATCAATATTATATATAATAAATATCATAATAAATATTATATATATATGTAATAAAAATTATATATATCTATATAATGATTTTTCATAAATAATAAACAGTATATACTAATTAAATTATAATAAAATTTAAAAAATATATAATACTTTTAATAGTTATGTTTATATCATTATGTGAATTTATATTATTAATAAATATCAAATAATAAATCTATATAATAAATATCATACTAAATATAGGTTTATTTATTTTAAATATATATATTAAATATAACAATATATATATATATAAAGAAACCCAAATCCAGTGGTACAACATAAAAAACAAAAATGGGGGTAATTTCGCCTAAAAACTGACTTGAGGGTCAGGTTGAACCCCCAACCTGAGACGATTTAAATCCTGTTTATCAGTGTGATTATGTAAATAGATATGGGACCATGAAAATGGAAAGTGGGAGTTTTAGAACTTGGGGTGGAAGGCATATATATATATTTACCTATAAATAAAAAAACAAAACATATATAAAAAATAAAAAAAATTGATTACCCATAATTATAGAAAACATATGTAATTGATGACCCATTTACCTAGATTTCAAAATATGAGTAAATTGTTTGTGGATAATTTTTTTTATTATAATAATCAGAGAGGGAGTGGTGGTTTTCATTTATCAGTGTGAGCGTGAAAATATATAGGGGCCCATGATAATGGAAAGAGGGAGTGTGATCACTCGAGGTGGTAGGAATATGTATATTTTTTCTTGTAAATAAAAAACAAAACATATATAAAAAATGAGAAAATTCAATTTCCAATAATTATAGAAAACATGGGTAATTGATGACCCATTTACCTAAATTTCAAAATATGAGTAAATGGTGTGTGGATAAATTATCCATGCTTCTTCCAACAATATTTAATTATCCATGTTTAAAAATGAGACTTAACCGCACATAATTTCTTCATTTTTTTATGAAACATGGGTAAATGTCTTATCCATATTTATAAATATAACTAAACCTAAAAGCATGATACATCTAAATACAATATTTTATCATGATATAAATAATAAAAAACATCCAAAGACTCCATATAGATGAATTTATTAACTCACTAAATTATGAATCATTTGATACATATAAATCTTTTTTATTGGTAAAAATGAACAAAGTGCCTTTCAGTGTAAAAGGTGAAAGGGCTGGTTTACTATCATATATCATATATAGTATTGTATGTAGATCAATGAGTACTCAAGAAAGTGGGGGGTTTTTGGAACTTCATTACTTATACTGATGACTATATTCAATAAGGTTATGTATTTTTGATGAGACACAAGTATGAAACTTTTTAAAATTTCAATGAGTTTAAGGGAAAAGTATATAATCAACTAGGAAATAGCATTAAAATTTTTCGATTGGATCAGGATGGTGAAGACTTGAGTCAGGAATTCACTAATCATCTGAGAGATTGTGGAATTGTTTAAAATAAATACTCTTGGAACAAAATAGTGTAATGGTGTCTCTGGGAGGAGGAATCATACCTTGTTAGTCATAGTTATATTGAAGATGAGTCAGTGTGACATTTTTATTGGATTTTAGAGTTATTCTCTGGAGATTGTTACAATTCGACTAAATCTTGCTCCATCGAAAACGGTCATAAAGACACCATATGAAATATAGTATGGGAAATATCCCAATATGTATTTTATGAAAATTTTGGGTTTTTAAGCATATGTATGATATTTTTATTTTTATAAACTCATCCATAAATCATAGAAATTATTATTTATTGGTTGTCCTAAAGAGGATATGGGGTATTAATTTTACAATCCTATGGAACACAAAGTGTTTGTGAACCAACATAGTGTTTTTCTTGAGAATTATATCACAAGTCAGGATTCAACAAGAGATAAATTGAGCTTGGAGAATTTCAATAACAAAAAATAAGAAGTGTTCCAACAATATAAGTTGAGATGGTTCCACAAAGATTTGTGGAAGAAGAACTAACTAAAGTTACACAAGAACCTTAAAGGTATGTTAGGATTCATCAAGAGCTTTGGAGATATTGTTTTCTCATGAAAAATCATGATGAATTAATGTTCATAATAAATGAACCTACTACCAAATAAAAGTCATTAAGAGTTTATGTTTTGGGAAATAATTAAAATCCATGGAATATGAAACAAACTCTATATACACTAACCAAGTTTGGAACTTAGTGGATTCGCCTTAAGGGAAAGACCCATAGGGTACAAGATCATTTTCCACAAGAAAACTTCCTTATGGTAGAGTATTTACCTATAAATATTTTTTGGTGGATAAGGGTTATAAGTAGATTTATGATATTGAATATAAAAAAACATTTTCACTTGTTGTGATGATAAATTCTATTCATATATTGCTTGTCATAGTAGCTCATTTTTATTATGAGATATATCAAAGGGATATCAAAACCATTTCCCTTAATTAGAATTTAGTTTAGGATATGAATATGATACAAAATGAAGGTTTTGAAGTTCCAAATTAGTCTCATAAGGTTTTAAAGTTATAATGGTCCATTCATGAAATTGAATCAATTCTCTCAAAGATGGAATATCTATCTTGATGACGAAATAAAAGAGTTTGGTTTCATCAAAAACACAGATCATTATTGTGTATATAATAAAATTAATAAGATTGTGGTTGTATTTTTGATATTATATGTGGATGAAATACTTCTTATTAGAAATGATATCTCTACTTTACACTTGGTAATGATGTGGTTGGGTAAAAGCTTCTCGATGAAATACATTGGTGAAGAAGCCTATATATTATGTATGAAGATCTATACATATATATTTAAGAGGATTATTGGACTGAGTTGGGACACATACATTGGTATAGTGTTAAATAAATTTAACATAGAGAACTCCAAAAAGGGATTTTTACAAGTGTTACCAGGCATGAAACTTAGGAATATTCGAGATACTTCTATGGAGATAAATAGAATGAATAGAATTACCTATGCATCTATCATAGGCTGTATTAGGTATGTAATAATATGTACCTGACTTTATGTCTCCTATGATCTTATCATAACTAGTATATACCAATATAATATTAATGAGAGTCACTAGATTCCCATAAATAACATCCTAAAGTACTTGAGAAGGACTAAGGAAATATTATTGGTCTTTAGAGGAATGCATGATCTCTATATAAATGTTTAAACTAATGATATTTTCCAATCTAAAAAATATATATATGATCTCAATATGGTTTTTTAACAAATGATCTATTAGTTTAACGATTTATAAATGAGACACCATGGTGGACATAATAACAGAGGTAGAGTATATAATTGCATCAGATGATATTATGGAAGTTTTTATACCAGAACCATGGATTTTCATTGCTGGAAATTGAGTATAGTATCTATTTGTTTTCAATCCACACTAGGTTGATCAAGCAGTTAGAAAGGCAAGTGATTTTACAGTTCAAGATGACTACAGTGTTAAAATTAGCATTGTTTCTAAGTGGTTTCCAAATTCTTGGATCTAAAAATTAAAGAATGGAGAAAGGTTTATTTGGGAAAGGATGTTACGTGAAAGTTTCAAGGTGAATATGAATATTGCATGTAAGTTAAGTTTTAGGGTCATATCATCAAAATACGGTAAAGGAAATAATTGTGTGAAAGATTTGTTTTTAATATCGAAGATGTTTTTTCATGACATGATGTTTTGAGCACAAATAAGAAGGTGAAAAATAATCTTACATTCCGAATACAACATCAAAATAGAGTTACACACAAGTGGAGTTTTGAGATCGATACATAAAAATATGAAAAAGTCATGAGCTACGCGCAAAAGTAGAAATTGCACGAAAGGATCTTATATGCTAAAAAAAATCAATCTTATAAACATGGGGGAAGGCATTCTAGGAACTTATGCATAGGGTTATCCAAATCTATAAAAATATGCGGCTACCCCCTTTCAATACTTAGAACCTTTTACAATGAGAATTCAGTTTCTATTCCGCACAAAAGAGTTGTGCATAGAAGACTTACACATAGAAAATCTTGCACGAATACTATTCCTTGTGTCTATTGTGACCAAGTTAATCTCATGGTTTGGTTGCACGAAAGATAAGGGATGTGTGGAATACATCTTGCACAGCAATCCAAAACATTGTGTGTAAGAACAAGTGTTTCACATAAGTATTGAGGTTTACTTTTTTTAGGTTTTTAATATTCAATTTGTTCGATCATTTCTATAAAATGCATCAATTAAAAACTACGTTGCAATAAGATACTTGTTATAGTCAGGTATAAAGACTTAAATTATAATATACTGAAGTTACCTTTAAATTTAAACTGAGTAAGACTTCTTCCAAAGTAGTGAGCTAGGGGGAGTAAACGATGTGTTGCGAGGGAGGTAGTGTGATACACCTAAAATCTTGTAAAGGTAGTTTTATTGGAATATAGTGACTTTGTATAAACTTATTTATTCCACAAATAGTGAATATTAGTGAATTTAGGTATGACAAGTTCACTATCGGCATCTTCTCCTTGGATAATCCCTTAATAGTGAACCATGTAAAATTGTTGTGTTGTCTCCTTATATATGAATGTTTAAATTATTGAATGTCGTCACTAGAAAAGTTTGAAGAGTTCCTACCAACATGGGAACACTATTTGTCACTTTAAAAGAAAAAATTGACACCCTAAATCATCCCTACCCCCTCATGGTGCTCTGATGTCCTACAAGGGGTATCAGAGCAAACATGTTGTTGGTGTTAAATCTATCCTCTTTTTTTGTCATGGAGAATTTAGTAAATGTCAAGGGATTCCCACTATTTGAGGGAAGAAACTTCTATATTTGGAAGAATATGATGAGATCTCATATAAAATCTCTTGTAATGGAAGTTATTTTTTCCACTTCATAAGGGATTTAGGTCACTAATACAACAAAACTATATATCACTAAAATAGATAGGGAAATGATTGATGCAAATTCCAAAGCACAGAATGCCCTTACTATAGCTCTATCTGATCAAATCTATCTAAATTTAATGAGTTTCACTTCATCCAAGTCTATGTGGTAAAAACTAGAAAATATATATGAATGTGACAACAAAGTTAAGGTGGAAAAACTCCAAGTTTTTCACAATAGGTTCAATGACATGAAGATGCATCCTGATGAAAATGCATATAAATTTTTTAATTGAATTAATGAAGTTGATAGATAAATTAGAGGAGTATGTAAATAAAATAAAGATATTTACATCATGAAGAAAATATTAATAAATCTTCCAGCTCTCTAGAATCCAAAAGTGTCATCCCTTGAAGAAAGGGATATGTCTAAACTTTCACTTGATGATCTGCTAAGAAGTCTGGTGGCTTATGAAATGAGAGTCAAACCAAAAGATGAAATGACTTGAGTAAGGAAATAAAACTCAAATCCATAAACCAAATTTAGGTTTCTAGATATATATTTGATAAGGATAATGATGAAAATGAATTTATTTCTTTTTTTGATAAGAAATTCAAGAGAGGAAAATGGATATTTGAAGGAAAGATTCCTCTAGCTTGTTTTCAATGTAGTAGAGTTCATTACATTGCCTCTCAGTGCTCAAGGAAGTTTGATGATAAAGAAAGTGAATCTGGAAGTATGTAGAATCCTTAGAAAAGGTTTCCCCAAAATGGAGACTTAAAATTAGGAAAGAAATTATAGAGAAAGAGTTTCATCTATAAAGAATAAAAATATGATAATTACTTTTTCAAGGATGAAGAACCATAGTTTAAATATAGAACTCAAGAATACATGATGGCTACAATTGAAAAGTCATAACCTTCAAAAGATAAATATAAATATAATCAGTTGATTGGTGTTGTTAATCATAAGTTGGAGCTTGAGGATTATCTTGATAATATTGACAATCAAAGAAAGAGAAACATAAATATAAGATCCATTTCAGAAGAGTGTTCGGAGTATATTGATCGTCTTGAAGTATAAATTTATCAACTAGAATAAATATAAAAAAGAATATTAAAAAGGTCATGAAATCTCAAAAGATGTTGTGGAATTTAAGCTCAAGATTGAAGAGCATGAAGAGGTCATCAATGACCTTACATCCATACTGGAGGAGAAATATAAGACAGTTAAGGTGATTGAATAAAATTTGTTGTTACACTAAGGATTAAACTAGAAATTAATTAAATTCAGGGGAAACAAAGAATAAAGTAAAGTTTGTAAGATTCTCAGATGAAGAGCTATTAGAGAGAGACAAGGGTGGTTATGAAGGAGTAAAGAAGTATTTTAATGATCAAATATCCACATTGATGGAAAGAAATGGAATTGGTTGTGATGCTAAAACATCAAAGGCTGGAAACAAAATGAGCCAAAATAAAGAGAAGCCTAAATTTGGACATATCATAAAGGCAACTAATGTCCTATCAAAGAAAGCTTCAAATCAAATAGAAAAGAGATCTAAAAATTATTCTCGAGTATCCACAGATAATCAATAGTCTAATAATTTTTCAAAATAAGGGGATATGAGGAGGAATGGAAGTGGGAAGACATTTCCTCTTATGAAATTTCAATTTTGTGGTTATTTAGGCCATAACATGTTATATTGTGAAGTGGAAAAATATTATTTGAATGGGGAAGTGCTGGAAAGTCAACAATGAAGAAAGAAACTATATACTTCATCATATAGAAGAAATATTTTCTATGTATATTGTTTTCATTATTCTAACTATATATATAAATCTATTTATTGCAGGTTGAGAGAAGGCGGGAACAATACTTACAAAACTCAGAGTTAATTCAATACCCTCCAACCAAGCAGAGTTGCTATTTCAAATAGTTATTCTTCTCTAGAAGAAAAATATAAGTATGATAAACCCATGCATATGGAAAATAGATTGGAAATTATATATTTATCCTCCAATCAATCAAGTATCTCATGGAAGGAAAATAAGAAGATCGAGAAATCCAACCTTACAAAAATAGCTCTCAAATCTAAAAAGAATTGTAGAACCTAGATTCTTGATAGTGGTTGCTCATACCATATAATGGGAAATAGATATTTATTGAATAATATTGAGAAAATGGTTGATGGAATAGTAAGGTTCGGTAATGATGGTTCTTTAAAGAACAAATTCAGTGGAAGTACAGAACTAGAAAATGATGAGCATAAGAAAACTGAAGTTCTCTATGTGAGTGGTTTGCATCACAATCTCCTAAGTGTGAGTCAAATATGTGACTAGGAAATGATAGTGAAATTTTATCAAAAGGGGTGCACTATAAAATGAAATATATGTAATTATCTCATGAAAGGATGCATAACAGATGGAAATTTATACCCGGTTGATAGTAAAGAGAACATTTTTTACTTAATAATTGATGAATAAAACGAATTATGGCATCAGAGGTTGGGTCACATTAATACAAATGTGAATGGAAAATATTTCTAAGGTTAATATATTCATTGATATCACCAATATAAAGTGTGAATGATAAATGAAATATGATACTTGCATGCGAGGAAAGATGGTCTGCAGTTCATATTGTCCAAAGAAGAAGAGGGAATCGAATCTTCTAAATCTCATCCACACAGATGTATGTGGTCCAATTAATAGGGATGGAACATATGGAGAGATTTAATTCAATTTTTTTATTTAATATTATTGTATAATGTCTTGTGTGATTAGTATATATAGGAAACAACAATTTCTTGATTGCATTAAATGTTATCATTAAATAGATGAGAATGATGTTGGATACACAATAAAATTTATATGATCTGATAATGGAGGGGAATACACATCCATTGAATTTAAAATTTACCTAAAAATAGAATAATGAATGAGGTGGATATAGTGAGAACCCCATAGAAAAATGGAGTTATTCAACGTAGAAAACAATAAGTGAACAATATGGATAGAACTATGCTGATTGAGAGACTTATCTCTCTTCCTTATTGGAAAGTGGTTGTTCAAGAAATATTGTAAAATCAAAATCTAATAGGGATTTATATGGGAGAAACCAAGACACAATATGACTTAGGGTATAGAATTAATCCCTCTATGAAGTATTTTCATGTTTTTAGAAGTAAATGTTTCATCCGAAACAAAGAAGGAAATCAAGGAAAGTATAGTGATACTACAGATGAGGGAATATTACTTGGATATTAAATGAAGATTAAATCCTACAAATGTTTTAATAATCATCTTGGAAGAATTTTTGAAAGTAGGGATGTCAAGACCATTGAAGATAAAACCAAAAATACCTTGAGGAGCTAATATGATGATATGATAGAATATGAAGATGAAAGTGGACATAAAACATATTCAATCGCAGAAGTAGAGGAAGGTGTGAAAAAATATTTAGGGGTCACAAAATGATGATGATTTATAAGAAGAATAAGAAAAGGAAACCATGTCTGAAGAAACTTCATATGAACCTCATAAGAGAAATTGAAGAGAATAAATTGATAAATACAACATCATTGGAGACTGCATCGCACCCACATAGACAAGGAGAATGAGGAATGATGAACACTATGAATTCATATCAATTGTGGAATCAACCTCATTTTGAAGAAGAAGAGAAAGACGAATCATGGGTTAAGGCCATGAATGAACAAATTGGATCAGATTGATAAGAATCAAAAATGGGATCTAGTTAAGATATACTAAGATCACAATGTTATTGGAACAAACTGGATCTTTAAAAACAAATTTTATGATCATGTAAATGTGATCAAAAATAAGGCAAGCATGGTGTGTAAAGTATATGTACAAATTGAAGGCATTGAAGTTGAAGAAAAATTTGTTCTAGTGGATAGACTGTAATCAATCAAGCTCTTCCTTTCCATGGATATTCCAAGAGGGTAAAAAATTAATCAGATGGATGTAAAAACATAATTATTAAATGGTATTCTTGAAGAAGAAGTCTACATTGAACAACCAATGGGTTTTGTTGATTGGTAATGATGAAATGATTTTTTTAGATTAAATAAGGAACTCTATGGTATGAAGTATGCACCATGAGTTTGGTATTATTGTCTGGATTCTTATCTGAAGAATATTTAATTTAAAAGAAGAGGTGTTGACCATATTCTCTATGTGAATAATTTTAAAAAATATTAGTTTATGATTCTTGTTTTTGTGGATGATATTATTTTTGGTGGAACCAAACAAGGATTAGTGGAAAAATTTCTAATTACATAAAATAAAAATTTGAAATGTCTATGATTGGTGATCTAAAATACTTCTTGGGGTTGTAAGTAATTCAAAATAATTATTTGACCTTCATTTTTTAGAAAAAATATAAAAGAGATCTACTAAAGGAATTAAACATGCATGACTCCAAGCCAATGTCGACTCCCATTTTTTTAGGACAAAACTTGGAAAACATAAGGATGGTACATCTATAGATCCAACCTTGTACATGAAAATCTTTGGAATATTATTATACTTGACTAAAACATAACCATGTATCATCTTTGAAACATTCTTAGTAGCCTGATTTCAAAGTAATTTAAAGGAAGATCATTTGGTAGTAGTTAAAATAATCATGAGGTGTATTAAAAAACCTCTAAATTTTGTCTTATACTTTACAGTAGAAAGAGATAATAAATTAATAGCATCTTCTGATGTTGACAGGGCCTGAGATGCGATGAATACAAAGTCCATGAGTGGTGTATCAATCTTTATAGGTAACAAATTTGTGGTATAGTTGAATAAGAAATAAAAAATAACTTCTCTTAGTATGGATGAAGCAGATATTATGGATGAAGCAACAACTAACTGATATCGATGATGAGGTGAAAAATCCAATGGTGATTCATTATGAAAAAAAGAGTGAAATATATCTTATGAAGAATCCGGTTCAGCACTCTTATACAGAACATGTTGATATTAGATATCACCTCATCAAGGAAAAAATTGAATAAGGTTTGATTAAAATAGAGCATGTTAGAACTAATGACCAAGTAGCTGACATTCTAACTAAGCCATTGCCAGCACATGTGTTTGAGAAACATCGTTTTATCCTTGGTGTTCATCCACCTCCCAGTGCATGGGGATGTTACTGATGGTCCCCTATCCCCATTTGTGTTAATTGTATTGATCTGTTTTTGGAAGTGATGTAGGTTTATGGGGGAGATACGATACAGGGGGATTATATTTTTAGCTCTAAAAGTACAAATACAGGTTATTTGGGTTTCTTTATAAATGGATTGAATGGGGAAATTCAATGTTATATAGGTTTATTTGTTACAGGTTTTTGAAAAACCATGCAATGCTTCCATGTCACGATGAGAATTTAGTGATATGAAGAAATAGTCAGAGCTTAGCTTGGACATATTTAATCATTCCAAAACACTATAATTCAATTAATTCTTCCCCAATTATTTTCTACACTATTATTTTCTTACATATACTTAGAGTGTTGGATGAATTGTCTCTTTCGTTTCGGGTTTTGATACCAGATGGTGCTTTATTGAAATTTTCTACAAATTTCTAATAATCCTAAAGAGAGAGATTGTTGGAACCAAGGATTTTCATTTCTATAAATAGAGTATAGTTTTTGTTTGTTGTCAATCCACACTGGGTTGATTAGGGATTTGGAAATACAAGTGATTTTATGGTTCAAGCTAACTATAGTGTTGAAGGTGGTGTTGTTTCCCAGTGTTTGCCAATTTTTTTGTCCAAAAATTGGAGAATGTAAAAATTTGTTTTTGGGATAGGATTTTGTGTGCAATTTTTCAGGTGAATCTAAATGTTGTGTGCAAGATAAGTTTTAGTATCATCTCATCAAAATATATCAATGGAAAAAACCGTGAAAAAAGATTAGTTTTTTGTGCAGAAGAAAATTTTTCATGATAGGATGTCTTACATACATAGAAAAAGGAAAAAAGAATCTTACATGCCAAATATGAAATCAAAATGGAGTTATGTGCAAGTGGAGTTTTTAGATTGAAACATCAATATATGGAAAAGTCATGGGCTATGTGAAAAAGCTTAAATTGTGCAAAATAATCTTATACGCCAAATACGACATCAAATTCCGTCTAATGCACATGGGGGAAGGCATGCAAGGAACTTAAGCATAGGGTCATCCATGTCCATAAATATTATTCTACCCCATTTCAAGACTTAAAACTTTTTCCAATGAAAATTTTGTGTCTTTACCACATGAAAGAGTTGCATATAGAAGACTTATGTGTAGTAAATCTTGCACACAGATTGTTCCTTCAGTCTATCAAGACCAATTGAATCCCATGGTTTGGTTTTGTAGAAGATAAGGGTTGCGCGAAATAAATCTTGAGTGACAATCCTAAAAGTTGTGTGTAATACTGAGTTTTTTCTTCTTTCAGGTTTTGAATATTCGATTTTTTTGATAAGTGATTTCAAGTGAATCAATTTAGGAATACGGTGCAAGAAAATTCTCATGCTTTTCAGGTAAAAAGACTTAAATACCAATATACTGAAGTGGCCTTCAAGTATTTAAACTGAGTAATAATTCTCCCAAACCAGTGAGCTTGGGAGAGATGATGGAAGTGTTATAATGGAGGTAGTGTGTTATACTTAAAATCTTGTAAAGGTATTGTTCCTAGAATGGAGTGACTATATATAAACTTCTATATTCTACAACTTGTGAAGATTAGTGTATTTTGGTATGACCGACACACTATCGTCATATGCTCCTTGGACTATCCCTTAGTGGTGAAAAAAGTATGACTATTGTGTTTCCTCTCAACATGTGAATGTTTAAATTACTATAAATTACCATCAGATAGGTTTAATAGGTTCCTACCAACATGAGAACAATATTCTTCACTTTAGAAGATAAATTTGACACCCTGATTCACCCCTCCCCTCTTAGGGTGTTATGGGGACCTATAGTTTGGATCAAGAAGTTTATTTTTGAAAATTAGGTGGATCCTATAATTAGGGGATAAATATATCTTTACTATGAAAACAATGGATCCATTTCTCAGGCTGAGTAACTTTGATGTCACCAAGGGACCAAACATATCCTTCACAAATACCATCTCATACGAGATATCATTGGGAGGGATGATTTTAGTGTAACACCCTGAGTTTTTAGCAATTTGTTTTTCAAATAAAGTTCATTTCTTCAATAGTATGTTTTATGCACAATAATTAACTTCTCTGATGGCTTTTTTACTCACAATACTGAGTTTAGGTTACATTACTTGCGACACCGAATTTTAACAAACAATGATATATTATAAATATTATTATTTAAATGTGACCATTATAACCTAGATATTAAACTTAGAAATATGAATAGTAATAACTAATTTTTAAATATTAATCATAGTGGTTCTATATAAATAAAACATATTGATAAAAAAGTACTTCATTTTTGGTAAAGTATTTATATGTTTCGAAAATACTATTTTCTCAAAAAAAATTATTTTATTTATTTTTGTGAATAATAATCAAATTAATTTTTGAAACTTTTATAAAAATAATTTTTAAAAAAAAATCATTTCTGAAATAATCATGTAAAAATATCTTAGGGTGAAGTTTTGATATTTTTCGGGAAATATTAATTTTTTCAATGAATAGTGAAAATAATGGTCTTTATTGAAAAATAGATTTTCATTTAAAGAATTTATAAGGTTAATTTTTATTTTAAAGTGAGTTTAAAAGTAAAATTAGTTCAATTATTTATCTATTAATCCAATTTAGTTCATTAGAATCAATTTCATATTGAATTTTGATATAAAATCTTTTTAAACTTTTTAACATTTTCTCTTTGGAAAATTGTTATCTCATCGCGTCTGTTGGTTTAATTTTAAATTAAATTTTGACACTTCTATGAAAATAATATATAAAAATGTATTCTATATTTGGAATAATAATAATTTATATTATTTAATAATGTTAAATTAATTTTTGTCCATAATTAATAGTAAAAATAGTAAAAATTAATTATTGTGATTAAGGTCAAATTGGTTTTACCGATGGTTAAACAAAAAATATTTGTGTTAAAAATGACTCAAAACATGTAAAACCCCCATTTTATGGCCATAATTCAACCTCATATCTTCTATTTTCTAGAATATAACATTTTTTTGCCTCGTGTCATGTAAACAACATGGGTAAACCTTTCTATTTTCACAAATTACAAGTGTAGTACTCACCTCACTTATATAACGCCACCCCCTCTCTTCTTCTATTCAAACTTTAAAACCCCTTTAGTTCATCCAATACCTGTCCAAATAACTTCTTTACTTTAATAATATCATCCTAAAGGCCATTTCTAGTCATAAATATATCCTAATAATCCTTTTGGTGATAACCAACAGAAGTTTTTTGAAGATGAGGTAATGTCCCTAACCAATAATTTTATTTTATTTATTCCTCCACCTCCTTCAATTATTATTAAAACATAATGATATAATAAACTTGTTATCTTCCATATACTAAGATTTTGTTGTGCTAATTTTGTCATGACCCAACCCATGTCGGGGCTCAAGCCACAACTACCCCAAGCCAGCCTCCATAGGCCAGGGGATGGCGACTAGCGCCAAAGGCACAAAAAACTCAGGGAGGCCTTTCCCTAAGCACCTATACACACACTTGCAGCCAACTCAATGAAAAAGTTTAGGGGAGAAAAGAAAAAAAGATACAAAAATTCTATATATAAACCACATATATGCATTGAATTCTAAACAGTACAAGTACAGAAAAGTAAACTGAAAGGTAAAGGGGAAAAATACACACCCAACCAGAAAAGTGACACACCACGACAATAGGTGAAAAAGTAAAACAGCTAGGAGAGTCCCACTCCTATATCTCAAGCTACGACTACCACACACAGTCCAAGAACCCCATATCCCCAAGCTCCTCTAATGTCATGATCAACCTGTATGTCATTTGCAAGGGCACACCAAGTGCAGGAAAATCCCAAGAAGGGGTGAGTATAAATATATTCAGTAGGAATCCCTGAAGGCTCAAGGGAGAAAAAAATAGAGGTACTAAATAGGGGAGAAGTAGATAGAACAAGGTACAACAAAATAGTACAGTAAAGGAGTGAAACTCAACCCAACAAAGTAGTGAAGTAATCTCATCCAAACACAAGGAGATAGAAATGGTGAGAAGATGAACTTCTCATCGAATCTTCACTACCTATAGTAGGAGAGTAGACTCGTTCAACAAAAAGAATCTAGAAACATAAAGCACGTGGCATAACCCATGTGTCTTTGCCTCTCCTATAAGGAGGCTAACCAAAACCCAGGGAGTGTGTACTGGAAATAGAATATATATATATATATATATATATATATATATATATATATATATATATGTATGTATGCTCATTCAAAGAAATGAAAATGAGAGAGTAAGAAGATATCCATCTCAAAAGATCATCCCATGAAAATTGAGTATCCAAAAGTTCTAGAAGTAACCATCGATTCCTACCATCCCACATGTCTACTCTAAACTGCAAGTCAAAGGGGCTCAATTATCGCACCTTGATATTATCGGCTTTAGGTGGTTCTGTCCTGCCCGCGCGATTTTTGGTCACGTCACAAGGATACATCTTAGTGGAAAAAGTGACCATATTTATTTAGATCCTAATGGTACATAAAATCATGCCTCTTCATTATCGCACTGTCAAGAGCTCGTGTCTCAAAGTCGGGGACCCATGCCCAGCTTGGCTGGAGGGTTCCACTCTAGTTTCATTGAGGACCCATCCACGACCCAATTGGAGGTTTCTACTCTAGTGTCATCAAGGAACCATCCCTATCCCAGTTGGAGGGTTTTACTCGGAATTTCCATGAGGGACCTCTTCTCATCCTAGATGGAGGTAAGCCAAAAACTGTTATGGCCATCCTTACTAGATGGTACCTCTCAAAAAAGAATCTAGGATCACTGGCCATCCCAGCTGGATGGTATCTATCAGGAAAACACTTCTTCAGTCATTGGGTGTCTCCCTGAATAGGCGTCACACCCAGAAAATCTTTCATTGTAACTCATAATCTAATATAGAGGGCCCCATCACATTATGCATAGAAAAACACTCAGGATAGGCTACATGCATGCCAAAATCTGAGTCCAAAATAATGAGATGTGAGAGATATAAGATTCATAAAGTGGTACATGGCATTCATGGTTCCCACACATCGTGTGGCCCCACCTCATATCCTGGCCATTTACCTAGACATTCTTGGGTACTAAACTGTGAAAAAGTACCCCTAGGCATGACAGCTTACTCCCAAAGTACACATCACACCTAGTCAAAAGGGTGATGAGCGCATGACGCTAATCATTGATCTGGAGGGATAAAAGAATAATAATGTTGGAACACCTCCTCAAACAGCTCTAGAACATTTGACCGCATCTCTTCATACATCTTCTCCACTCTCACAAGAGTCGAGATTGACCCAAGCCATGGGTTCTCTTCATACATGTCAAAAGGATCTTTCACCGATGTTCATTTCATGTTTCCTCATTTTATGAGATCATGAATAAGGCTACGCACATTCAAATAGATCACACTATTGTGATCCTTGCGAAAAAAACATGCAAGATCAACTATTTAATCTCCCCAAAGAAACCTCTGATGAAAAAGTCATAAGTGACTACACCTTACTCAAAGTATATCCTGTGGGGCCCACGAATTATTCCTGAAACAAATTATATGGATCACGTCATTGTGATACATTAAAAAAACATGAAATGGACTACTCATTTTTCCAAAATGGATAATCAGTGAAAAAGTTTCATTTCACCATAAAGCATATGATCCGCCCCCCATGGGGCCCACAACTTGACTGTTGTTTGAACACTCAAAATTCATCTCAAAAATTCTGCACAAAGAACAGGGTTGTACTGCCACTAATGGCACGTTAATCAGACATTGCATGTAGGCACCATTCCCAAAACAATAAGTCGAGATAATAATAGTAATAATATTATTATTAAATCTATACGTTTTGTGTAGCCAAACAAAGAAACATAGATTAAAAGTCATGAACCAATCTTAAAATATTCTCCTTGACTAGAGGGATGTTTGGCCACAAACGAAATTTCCATAGGATGCGTGGTTTAGAAGATATGGATTTAAAATCCATGTGGGCTCAATTCGGACCAGTCTGACCCATTCTGGCCAGACCTGTCTGCCTTGGTCAGGCCAGCCCATTGTAGCCAACCCATGGCCCAGTGCGTGGCCCAATCCACCTTCTCCTGACCCAGCACCTCGCCCATATGGCTTGGTATGTTTCAACCTCCGCCTCGGTGGCTCGCACACCACGAGTCAACATTGACCAACCCTCATGGTCGGTCCTCCTCCTACCCCCCCCCCCCCCCCCCGCGTCCACACCGCATACCTGTGAAGCGCAGGTCTCGGTCTCCCGGTCACTGCACAACCTCGATAGTTGTGCCTCCCATATCTCTGCATCGCGCCTCTACCTGGTCGCTAGCTTGATTTCCCCAATGCCACTGCACCGCACAAACCCCAACGCCCCACCGGCCTCTGCCTGCCCTGCTTATCTGGTTGCACCGGAGACCCGCATCCTCCCCACACCCATTGTCGGCTCACCCGTCTGTCTGGGTTTCACACACCACCACCACCTTGGGTCACCACCAGTGGTTCTACTTCAGTGGCCCCTTATGAGGGCCACCTCAACCACACCAGGGATCCGAAAATTATTTCAGACCCGATTTTGGAATCCTTGGGACGAGATCTCCACAACACTAGCCTTCTATCGGTGATCTATTGATGTTTTGATGCATCAAATAAAATTTATGATGAACTCCATAAAGAACAATGAAGAACGTTGATGAAATTAAAGGGTTTCCAGCATGGGTTGATGGTCGTGTTCGTGCTTCCATCAAGGATGATAATTAAAATTATAAAACAATTAACAATGAAAGGATTCCAATTAATGCTTCAACCAAAGGTTCAAAGGAAATAAATCGCACTTTGAAAGATACGTTTAGCATTGAGGATTAAATCGTTGTGCTCTATCTTCAATCCTCCAATGTTTCAGTGGAGATCGATTCTCGATTCGATGAAGAACAATGAAGAACAGAGGAGAGAGGAGAGAGAGAGATATTATGTCTAACCCTAATCCAAATACCTGTTTTTTTATTTATAGAAAAATTCCCAAAACCCGCCAACAGATGCGAAATCCAAATGTCTGCACCTGCTAATTTTATATTGTGCCAAGTAAAAACACTCCATTCCAAACTCAATGACAGTCTCAGATTTTCGATCTGATTCCCCATTTGAAAGTTATTAGGTTTGTCATATGAGATAAAATAATTAAGTTTAATTATTTTAATTATTATTTGTATCTTGGGTGACTTTTCTCATAGAAATACCACACTAAAAAAGTTTATACCCTTCCTAGGGTAAATGAAATGTTACAGACACAACCATGGCCTCATATTTCTGATCTGAGCTACCATTTTAGAGATATACTATTTCTAACATGTTCATAGTACAGAAACACTTAATATTTTTGTATTATTTATTTTGGGAACACCAGGCCTCGAAATTGCATGTCTTCTCAGTGCCTGGCACTTTAAATATATGTGTAAATATTTCAGAGCCTTATAAAGAAAAAACTGGGACTCTACAGCATTCCCTCATTTAAGATTTTCATCCCCAAAAATAAAAAATGGGGAAACAACATGGGGTACTAAGCTCACACCAGACTCTCTCACTTATAGAAAAACCTCCACGTTTCCATACTGATACAGCACACGAACCAAAGGGATGGTCTATCCTCATATGGTCTACTCTTATTGATGATGTTCATAGAAACACACACATATATTGTCAGTTGTGATAGCTGTAATACATCGTGCACCCACTCCAACTACACAGGGTAGGTAAAGGCAGTTGGAAACCTCACTATCTCCTTACACTGTCTCGAATAGCCCGAAGAAACTCGATGGAGTTTTCCTCCCTAGCTTAACCTCTACATATCATGTCACAACTGGAATCAAAGAATGTACCTATAATAGGTTCTTGTGATTCCCTCCTTCAGAATATCCATCTGGCGAAACACCCAAGGATATTTGGTCATGAAAGATTTCAGAGTCTATGCATCACAACCGATAATCACTTACATGATCAAAGAGAAAAGGAGTAAACACCATCGACTGAAGAAAATTTATACCCTCCTACTCTAATAGAGTTAGATGTAGGGAAGTTAACTGCTCTCAAACTTCCTGCACCAGATAGGGAGTTGTGTTGTTCTGATCAGGGGGTCTCCATCACATCGACCTGCACTCGATAACTACTGTATCAAGGTTGACGTTGAGCATGAAAGGTACCAAAAATTATGGAAGGTGATTAAACTCATCCAAATACAAGAATCTAGACACAAAATGAACATGGAATACCTCCTGTGTCTTCACTTTCCTTAGAAGAAGAGTAATCCCCAAACTAGACACACTGCTACACCCACTAGAAAAATTCCAAGAAAAAGAAGGTCAAACACAAAGACTCCACTAGAAAAGTGAAGACCTACCTCGACCATGCACTGCACAACCCTGCCATGAACACACAAGTTAGAGGAACTCTTCCACCACACCTTGATACTATCCGATTTGGGTGACATTGACTCACCCTCACAGTTTTGATCACATCACAAAAACATGACTCGGTGGGGAAAGGACCCCTCTTCCTAGGGAATTTAAAGATACATTGAACAACACCAACACATGGTTATACCAACACCCTACATCACCCTGGTAAAACCTCAAGCAAGGATAAAGTATAAAAGAGTACTTCATAAAGTGCCTAACAAGTTATACTACAAAAATTAGAAAAGACTTAGGTCATACCTCTTATCATCTCATGCTCTGTAGGATCATAGACATCAAAAGCTTGCGGTTGTCCATGGACACTGGCCCACCACGGGTTTTCCCCGCACTCTACCCTACCTCATCCCCATAAAACTTCATGACTGAGACCAATTATGGGGAGGCCTCTTGCATCAAGATCTTTTCTATTAGCACATTCTAGCTACGGTAGACGTATCAGCTCTGTTGTGATCACTACCACAACTAGTTGTATGGAGTCCCTCTAACAGAAGGTTCTCTGTCACAAGAACCTACTCCAGCACTCTAGTATAGGTGGGGATACACAAGGGTACTATGATATTGCGAATATCTCTAAGGATTCCCTTCTCAAATCTCCATTCTTAGAAGTAGCCATTATAGATCATGTCTAAAGAATGGTGTGCAAGGTCTATGAAACTAGTCACATACTCAGTCACCATCATCAACCATAGAAGCTCCTAGAGTCAAACAGAGTGTAAGAAGGAGGGGTAGAATTCCTAATGAAATAGCTAATAAAATTCCTCCCATGAGAGTTCTGACTCATCGTGTATCTGATTAACCAAGCTCCACCAACTCCCAACTGCCCCTGGATAAGGTTGGATTCTAAAGACATCATCTGATATTTTAGTGTCTGTGAAAGCGTAAAGAGTCGGGCCACCAACTCTAACCAAACCTCTATTGTATGAGGTTCTGGCTCACCATGGAACCTCAGAAGTCTCTATTAATGGAACTCATGAAGTGCACTCAGTATATGCATTTCCTCATTCTATTTTGTTGGGGATGTCTGATGTTCAATAGGTGGGGGTGTTTCTACCTTCCCACATGGAGAAAGGGGATCACATGATGGGTCCTGAACATAGGCCTCGTCGCTCACAGGGTCATACTCACAAAACGAAGCCATTATCTTGGATAGATGTCATCATGGAGACATATTGAATGTTATAAAGGAGTGTTCCAGTCTGGTGAGCATATATATATATACAATTATGGGGATCAGACTCAAGAAGTGAAGTCAATGACTCAATTCTATATGATGCATATACCATTGTTCCCTGCAACAAGTGTCTCTATGTTCTAAGTCAACAAGTGGGTAATCAGGGTTCTAGTGAATGGATATGTCAGCCACTCGTACCATCACTAGACTCCCTGGACTAAGATCCACTCTTGAGACACTTTGATAATGTTGTCCTAAACTCAACCAAGATCTTTTTAGGGAAACGTCCGAACAACATCCCAAGGGTAAAACCACCTCTGATACCACTTTTTCATGACCCAAACCATGTCTTGGCTCGATCCACAACTACCCTAAGCATGCCTCCATAGGCTAGGGGATGGTGACTAGCACCGAAGGCACAACAAACTCTAGTAGGGATTTTCCTAAGCACATGTACACACACACGTATCTAACTCAATGAAAAAGTGTGGGGGGGAAGAAAACAAGATAAAAAACTTCTATATATAAACCACATGCATGCATCGACCTCTAAATAGTAAAAGTACAAAAAAGTAAACTGAAAGGTAAAGGGGAAAAAGACACACCCAACTAGAAAAGTGACACAACCCGATAACTTGTGAAAAAGTAAAACATATGGGAGAGTATTACTCCTAAATCTCAAGCTATGGACACCACATTCAGTTTAATCCCCTCATATCCCTAAGCTCCTTGGATGTCATGATCAACCTATTCTTCGTCTTCAAGGGCACACTAGGTGTGGGAAAATCCCAAGTAGGAGTGAGTATAAAGATACTCGGTAGGAATATCTGAAGGCTCATGGGAGCTGCAAGATAGGTACTAAATAGGGTAGAAGTAGATAGAACAGGGTATAGAAAAAGGGTACAGTAAAGGAGTTCAGCTCAACCCAACAAAGTAGTGAAGTAAGCTCATCCAAACACAAGGATCTAGAAACAGTGAGAATATGAACTTCTCATCAAGTCTTCACTACCTATAGTAGGAGATTAGACACTTTTAACCAAGAGAATATAGACATAGAAAGCATGTGGCATACCCCACACGTCTTCGCCTCTCCTATAATGAGAGTAACCAAAAACCAAGGAGTGGGTACTGGAAATAGGATATATATATATGCTCAGTCAATGAAACCCAAACAAGAGAGTAAGGGGATCTCTATCTCACAAGATCAACATGGGAAAAGAGAGTAGATAAAATTTCAAGAAGTAACCATTGATGCCTAGCATCCCACACGTTTGCTCTGAACTGCAAGTCAAAGTGGCTCAATCAGCGCACCTTGATACTATCCGCTTTGGGAAGGTCTGTCTCACCTCAATGGTTTTAGGTCGCATCACAAGGACACATCTTCATGGAAAAATCACCCCTCTTTCTTGAGAGACCAATGGTACGTCAAATAAAACCTTGTCACAATCACACAGTCGATAGGTTGTGTCTCAAAGTCAAGAACCAATGCCCAACCTAGCTAGAGGGTTCCACTCTAGTGTCATCGAGGACCCATCCCCATCCCGACTGGAGGGTTCTACTCTAGTGTCATTAAGGACCCATCCCCAGCTCGACTAGAGGTTTCTTCTCTAGTGTCATCGAGGACCCATCCCCAACCCGGTTGGGGGTTCTTCTTAGAATTTCCATTGGGGACCACTGCCCATCCCAACTGGTGGTAAGCCCGAAACTACTCTAGCCATCCCTGTAAGATGGTACCTCTCATAAAATCATCGAGGAGCACTGGTCATCCCTACTAGATGATATCTTTTAGGAAAACACTAATGAAGTCATCTGGTGTCACCCTAGATAGGTTTCACACCTAGGATATCTTGAATCATAACTCGTAAGACACTATAGAGGGCACCATCACGTTCTACGTAGAAAAACACTCAGCATAGGCAACACACATGCCAAAATCCGAGTCCCAAATAATGAGATGCGAGAGATAGAAAATTCGTAAAGTGGTACATGGCGTGTGTGGGGCCCACACATCATGTGACCCCAATTCATCACCTTTCCATGTACCTACACATTCTTGGGTACTAAATTGTGGACAAGTACACCTAGTCATGTTGGCTTACTCCTAGAGTACATGATACACCTAGTCAAAATTCCGATGAGAACATGACGTTCATCATTGATCTGGAGGTCCAAAAGCATAATTATGTTGGAACACCTCCTCAAATGGCTCTAGAAAATTTAACTGCATCTCTTCATACATATTATTCACTCTCATAAGAGTCGAGGTTGACCCAATCCATGGGTTCTAGATCTTCCACCGATGTTGATTTCGTGTTTCCACATTTAATGAGATCATTAATAAGTATTCATGCATCCAAACGGATCACACCATTGTGATCCTTGCAAAAAAACATGTAAGATCAACTATTTAATCCCCCCAAATAGACCTCTGATGGAAAAGATGTAAGTAGTCACACAGCAATCGAAGGACGTCCTATGGGGGACATGCCTCAGTCCCAAAACAAATCTTATGGATCATTTCATTGAAATCCTCTCAAAGAAACACACGAAATTCACTAATCATTTATCCAAAATAGATAATCGGTGAAAAAGTTACATTTCACCATAAAGCTTACAAACTATCCCCCATGGGGCCCATACATTGGTTGTAGCTTGAACACTGAAAATCCATCTTGAAAATTTTTTACAAAGACTATGGTCACATCGCCGCTAATATTTCATTAATCAGACACTGGATGTAGGCACCACGTCCAAAATAAGAAGTCCAAACAATAATAATAATAATAATAATAACAACAACAAAAACAATAACAACAACAATAATAATAATAAATCTAGACGTTTCATATGGCCAAAAAACGAAACCCAGATTTAAAGTCATGAACCAATCTAAAAATATACACTTCGATTAGAGGGACATGTGGCTACAGATAACACGTCTATCTGATGTGCGATTTAGATGATATGGCTTTAAACACCATGTGGGCTCGATTGGGACCAGTTTGGACCAATATGGTTGGAACAATCCACCTAGGCCAGCCCACTCCGGCTGACCCGACCCATTGTAGTTGGCTTTCGGCCCATCACGCGGCCTGACCCACCTTATCCCAACCCGATAGCCCGGTCCGCATAGCCCTCCACCTCGCTGGCTCGTACACTACCAACCGACATCGACCAGCCCTCATGGACGGTCCTCCTCCAACCCTCTTCGTCAACACAGCAGACCCACGAAGTGTGGGCCTCAGTCCCCCAGTCGCTGCCCGACCACGACTGCAATGCCGCCCATGGCTCAACCTCGCATCTCAGCCTAGTCGTTGGCCTACTCTCCCTGACTCTGTTGCACAGTGCAGACCCCAGTACCCCACCGGCCTCCACCTACCCACTTTGTTGGCTGCACCGAAGTCCTGTAGCTGCCCTGCACCCACCGCCGGCTCACCCAATCATCCATGTTCTGTGCTTCATCGCCGCCTTGGACCACCACCGACGATTCCACTTCGTTTACCCCTTATGAGGGCCATCACAACCACACTAGTGGTTCAAAAATTATTTTGGACCTAGTTTTGGAATCCTCATGATAAGATATCCACAACGCCAGCCTCTGATTTATGATCTGTTGATGCTTTGACACGTCGAATACAATTTATGACGAATGCCTCGAAGAATGAAGAAGAACACGTATGAAATGAAAGTATTTCTTGCATGGATTTATGGTCATGTTCATGTATCCATCAAAAAAAATAATTAAAATGATGAAAAAATTAATAACTAATGGATTTTCAATGAAAAATTCAACCAGAGGTTCAAAGGAATGAAATTCCACCTCGAAATATTCATTTAACATTGATGATTCGATCGTTGCGCTCCGGCTTAGATCCGCCAATGTTATGACAAAGATCTCTCCTCAATTCGATGAAAAATGGAGGAGAGGAGGGAGAGAGAGATTAGGTCTAACCCTAATTCAAGTCTCTGATTTTTATATTTATAGAAAAATCCCCGAAACCTGCCAACGGTCGCGGAATTCAAACTTCCGCGCTTGCACATTTTATGTTGCGCCTAGGAAAAACACCCCATTCCAAACTCAATGGATGACTCATATTTCCAATAAAGTTTTCCATTCTAATTTTATTGGGTTTATCATTCGAGATAAAATAATTAATTTTAATTATTTTAATTACCATTTTGTCCATGGGTGACTTTTCTCACATAAGTCCCACACCGACAAAGGTTATACCCCGCCTAGGGTAAACGGAACATTCTGGACTCAAATATGGCCTCATATTTATGATCTAAGCTACCGTTTGAGAGATATATCATTTCTGACTTGTGCATTGTACAAAAACACATAATATTATTTTATAATTTTTTTCAGGCACACCGGGCCTCAAAACTGCACGTCGTCATAACGCCTAACTCTCAAAATATATGTAGAAATATTTCAAATACCTATAAGGAAAAAATTGAGTCTCTAAAGAATTCCTTAACTACAAACATCTCCACCTCCAACAAATGGGATACAAAATCATCATTCTTAGGTATGAAGGACAATGAACTCGCGAACCAATATTATACATTTTCCATCACCACCTCTCACAAATAGATATAATGATGGATAAAATGTTTATATATGATATATATGATATTATTATACTTATTTAATTATTATATCATGTATACCTTCTTACTTTTAATTCTTTTTGAATACGATAATGTCGCTCATGTGTATGGCGGACTATTGTCCCACGAAATGATGTGATTCGTTCAAGATTTACATAGAAGGTAATAAGGATGATTAATGAAAATATATGATATATATTAAATAAAAATTAATTTTTAATGGTAATATATTATTTACCTTTATTTCTTTCAATTATTTGAGAAAATGGAAACAATGTTCATGCGTTTATACGACCTATGGTTTCCATGACGGTGTATTTCATTTTCTATCTATAATTTTTATGGATCACTATAAATACATATTTACGAAATATATATGATATTTATATAATGGTTAACATTATTTATATTATTTAACCATGATTAATTTAATAAGACCAAAAATAAAAAATCAAAATATATATGAAAAAGCAAAGTTGTTATTTCCTAAAATGTGACTTTAATATGGAATTATTAATAAATGGGTAATAAAAGGTCATGAGTAAATCATATATGGTATGATATATAAGTATGGTTATATAATATATTTATAATAAACATATATTTTTAATATAGTGGGTTTTAATGTGTATGAAATAATTCAAGACTTAAGGTATTCTGTCTCACTTTTTACTTCCATGAGACACATGCCATATTCACAACCTATTTATTTTATATGGTTTATATACTAAAAATGATTGTATTTTAATAATATTATCATGAAAATTATGGTTATTTACATATAAATTTTATAATATCCCTTTCATGGGGTTTATGGTTGAAAAGTTACCAAAGTGTTAAGGTATTTTTATCTCAAATTGCCTTCCTTGGGACATAAGTTATGTTATGCACCTATCATATTCTATGAGGTCTATATACTTCCACTTTGATATGTTATATCATTAATATAATTATTTTCATGATATTAAAAGTTTCTTTTTATTTTTTTTAATAGGTCCTATGATTCAAAATATACCAAAGCAGTAAAGGTTTGATGATATAATCTCAATGTTTATCAGGATTATTTATGATTATGCTTTCGAGGATGAAATATTATAGTCCATATCTCAAGAAACTCTTGAATTTTCTTCTCCTATATTTATGTAGTGATCAAAAATGTTTTTCCTTCATTTGACTCTCTTTATGTAGTCAATAGTTCAATAGAATTTTTTAAATAAAAAACCTATTTATTTCTCTCTTCGGTCGAAAACACTTTTTATTCCAAAACCATGTTTTCTAAAAATGCATTAAAAAATATTTTAACATTATCCAAAGGATTTATTAAATAAATTTTTAACTTTTTTTGATTTTTTTTTAAAAATAGATGAATATTCATGTTTTTTCCAAACAAGGCATGTTTTAATTTTACCAAAAATATGAAAGGAATATTTTTTATAATGTGTATAGAATTAATGGTAATTACCAAATTCATGAATATTATTTTATTTGAAGAATAATTTATAAATTTTCAATGTTATTTTAAAATTAAAGTATTTTGAAAATGTTTTATGTTTTAAAAAGTTATTTTTTTAAAGTGGAAAGGTTTTTTCCCTCACGAAACATTCCAAGTGATTTTTATTTTAAAATCATTTTCCATCTCAGATGACATCCTTTTATGTTACTTAATATTTTTTAGGATATGATCCAATGATACAATATTTATTTTTTCTCTAGATAGTTTATTTTTATGATGAAAAGATGTTTATAAAACTAGTTTCTCTTATATGGGATATACTATGATAGAATTATTGTATAGACCCGAATCTTGATGTACATGAACATTACATTACTTTTTCGGAATACTTAATAGATAAAAAAATAGACACACAAGGACCGTAATAGTTTAGTGTCTTTGGAAACTCAGAATAAAATCATCTAATCGTGGTGAAAGATCTTCAACATCTCCCAGAAAGATCTTCCCCTTTTTTTCTTACCTAAAACCTTTCTTTATATCCTGGGGAAACGAAAACATAAAAAGGGTGAGATCAAATGATCATTAAGGGTAAGCATGGATAAAATAAAACATACTATGTACATTTGAACTTAAAAACATGAACATAATGTTTAAACATCAAAAGCTTGAGCAATGACATAAAACATGGAAGTACGTAAGGCATAGATCATAAAGAAACATTAAGAATGATAAAATAGCATGGGAATAAAACATGTAATTGTGGAATCCATTAAACACATGTAATTATTTCCATAGTAGCCAAGGCATTGCTTCCAAGACCATCTTAGTGGACAAAGTCCCATTCTGAATCGAGTTCACTCCTCGTTTCAGTCCTGTAACACTGAACCGGATTAACGTACCATTCCATCCATGTCTATCTCATGAGATATAAAATATTTACCCAATTAATTGGAGGTAGATATAGGTCTCACCCATCTCATAATGAAATCATTCTTACTTGTGCCACAAAATAAACTTAAAACATTCATCATAACCCAAAGAATAAAATGGGTTTCATAAACATCATCTCATCATCTAATAATCCATATAAAACAAATGAACATTTAATCATAAGAAAAGTGAAACCATGTAAATCATATAGAAATTAAACTTGAAACATACACATATGAAATAATGTCATCTTAGATGGAAAATGGTTTTGATAAAACACTTGAAATGAATTCTTGAGGAAAATATCCTTTATTCTTCAAAATCATTCTCTTTTCACAAAATTTCATGAAATTTTAAAATAAAAGGATTTTGTTGAAAATAGTCATGAAATCTTTTGGAGGAATCTTCATGAAAGTAAGGCTTTATAAAACTGTAAAAATCCTTTCATGCCGTATACGTTAAAAAAACATTCTTCTCGTACTTTTGTCGGAAAAGTCAAAAAGTACGTTGTAAAAGAAATATTCCATACATACCATGTAGTAAAAGTCAAAAATGGGTAAAAAGGACATTAAACATACATGAAAGTACTTTTATAAAACATGGAAATGGATGATAGAAATAACCCTAGTAAATACTTACGAATAAGCAATCTCGGATAAAAATGAGATTTGCACAATTATCCCTTACCTTAGGTCTGATTTGCTTCGTAAGTGTCTGAACCTCCTGTATAATGATTTAAATAATGTCATTGACTTATTCCAGAATCATACTCATTGTTATTATATCATATATGGTTCACTTATGACTTTATATTACTCGTTCGTTTGTAAATTCCATGTTAAAGAGCGTTTTGGGTAAAATCGTTTCATTTGTCGTCCGTGTTTTGACTTGTAATTATTCATATGATTACTTAGATAATGATTAATGAATTACAGAATATAAAACATGATTTATATATAATATATATTCATAATATACATATATATAATAGATCAGTAAATGGAAAGAAATACACCGTTCATGGAGACGGTAGGCCGTACGTACGCATGAACGTTGTTTTCGTTTCCTTATTGAGTTGAATGGAATTAAGTAGATGAAATACATATATATACACATAAATACAGTTTCATTATTATTTCATATATTTCATGATTACTTATTATATATACTTTATAATCATTCATGAATGGTTAACGTGGAGAATGAATCTCATCGCGTCGTGGAGACGGTATTCCGTATGTACGCACGAGCGATGATATCATTCTCATGATCATGTAATTGTATTGGATTGTATGTATACTATTTCATAATAAATATCACTTTACAATAATAATATATAGTTATTATGTACACCATTATACCCATCCAAGTAAGGTGGTGGTGGAAAATAGATTACACCACGGCGTGGAGACGGTATTTCGTACGTACGCACGCGCGGTGATTTCGTTTTCCGTAGGATGGATAGATGGTTAAATAGGGTTGTTTAATACTTATAATAACATATAAATATATGAGTTATACTTATTTTATTACTTCATAATGAAACAACCTAAGAAGAAGAAGTGGAAGAAGAAATAAAGTTGAAAAAATCGGTAACGGACATTACCTCTTCTTTGAAGCGCCTCTTTGAGTCCTCCTCTTAGGGCACTAAAATTGGTCTTTGAAGAAGACCAGTACCTATATGATTTTTCTAGGGAAGTTTAGAAGATAATTTTTCAAGGGTTGGCCGAGCTTGAAGGCTCAAAGTGGTGTGAGGAAGAGAGGGAGGAGGTGCCCTTTTATAAGGGAGGAGAGGGGCACTTTTGGAATAACTAAAAATATTATTTTATTATAAAGTCATATTCGGTTTTAAATAGCTCCAAATTGATTAATTTCTAATATAAGGTGGGTATGGGTCGAAATAATCTCATACAATAGAATTTAGACAAGTTTAGGTTCATATTTTAACCTTATCATTTATATTTAACTTTAAGTTAGATAATTTTACTTTTACCGTGTCTTTTTGTGTTCTTACACTATAAGGTTAATAAACTTACTATAATAAGCCAAACTAACCCCAAGTTGTTTATTATTAATATATATAACCTTATCTAAGTCATTTGGCTGAACCTTAGATTTTTAAGAATAAAATATCAATTAATAATATAATATTTGTTTTAAAAACTATTTTATGTCAATTTTGGAACTATTTAGTAATTGATTTTTTTGTGAAAATAATAAAAGAATGATTAGTTCGAAAAAAGTTAATTAAATAAATACTAACATGTCATATTAACATATAAAATTAGTGTAATTCATAAAAAGTCTCAAATTACATTTATTTGGGTATTTATAACATCAATTATGTCAATATTTCATTAATAAAATAATTACTGCATCCTCAATGTGTCATAAATAAATTATATTATTTAATGTCTAAAAATTACAAATTAAATATCATTATGTAGGAAATATTTTTATATTTCTAATTAATATTTATAGTCTAATTTATCTTATGTATAACCCTATATTAAAAATGATTTACTTATTAAACTTTGATTTTAACTATTTTAACCCTTCTTTGAATAAATTAATAATAAATGTCCTAATCTAATCCAAGTGGGCATAAATGGTCATATTTTATTCCTAAGGTTGTTTTTGGTCGAACTTATTAGGACATGTGTTAGGGTAATAATAATATCATTTTTACCCTTAATTACCCTATTTACTTTTAACCGTAGTAAAAAAAAGTAAAAAATTACTATTCACCAAAAATTATTTTCATCTCATTGAACCAAATTTTACTTACTGACATCAACCGTGTATCTCGGATTTTTGAAATTCCACTCATAGAAGCGGTAAAATTAAGTTTTATGAAAAATTCATTTTTTTAACTACCACTTAGTGGTTTCACTATTCATCAAAAAATGAAAGTTTCCAGAAAAATACCAAAAATTGGGCCTAATCTATATTTGATATTATAAATTCAAAAATGATGACTATTTTATCAAATTCAAAACATATAAGCTACATTAACTAATTTAAAAATTAATTCTTGTCGTCAAAACAAATAGCGTGTTTTTAAGAGATAATAACTATCAAAAGATTGACACTTGTTTATAACTGGTTTAAATGTGAAATTACATCCAATGACCAACATTGTATTAAATTGTAAAAATATATTCTAAATATACTTTAAAACCACTCAAATTGATAATTTATCACTATTAATTATTTCGATTAAAAAAATTGTTTTTAATTAAAATTTAGTAATTTTCACTATTCATCAAAATATGAAAGTTATCCGAAAAGTACTAAAATTTCACCCTAAACTAATTTCGATATTCGGAATCCAAAAATGAAGTCCATTTTTAAAAATAAAATTTACAAAATTTCAAAAAGTGGTTATTACTAGTCATAACAGATAGTTTTAATAATATTTTAATAGCATATCGTTGTTTAGTGAAACTCGGTATTGCGTACTACACATGCTATCGAGGAAGGTCACGATTGCGTGTAATGCAAGGAAAGTCAAGTATGCATGTTGTGAAAGCTCCTTTTGGTGTAGCGTACAACACAAGACATTAATGAAATTAAAAAGAATATTTTTCATAAAATCTCGGGGTGTTACATTCTACCCCCCTTAAAATGAATTTCACCCTCGAAATTTTTCGGGGTTATAAATGGTTTACTACTAGAATGTTTCTTTAATAGAAACCCACATCGTAAAAGGAATACCAAAACCAATCTTTAAAAACAAAAGTATGAAACGTAACGGTTACCCAAATTAACTAATCACTGGGTTTCTACATAGGAGAACAATGGTGAAAATATGGGTATAGAAGAGAAATCTAACCGTCATGTTCTGATGGAGAGTTGTAGAGAACATGGCTATGAAAAAGCCATCAATCACAAAGCCATAAATTTGTGATGATCTAAGGTACCATCTGATTCATCGGATATAAGGGCACCAGGACAACATTTTTGGTTTTCAAGATCATTTCCCTAAAGTTGAAAATTTTGAATTAGAATAAATACTTACTTTATTTTGGTACAATCTCACTGTTGTTCATGCTTTGAACAATTTCCACTTCATCTCTTAAAGAAATGAAGTTGAATTTGTTATTCGTGAAGTGTTAGCAGATCATGTGATAGAATGATGGGTCATTCCATCTATCTCAAACAAAAGGTTAAAAAAAGTTATTAAATATACATAAGTCGATCTATAGTGAGATTAATCATATATGGTTCCTAAAATGGACTTATACTTCATATATCATACTACTTAATAAAACTAATTTCCACTAAACAGGGACTTTCTATAGGCCAGTGGTAGGCGATAAAAGCCAATTGCACTTCGGTTGTGGGTTCGATTCCCACAGCCTTGTCTGACGCGATGGGTTGTCGCCCGTCCTGCAGGTTTTCCTTTTTATAAAACTATATTACCATAACATCACATCAATAATATTGAAAAAACATATATCCTAAAACAATACTAACTTATGTCCAACATAATCCATTCCAATATTTGGGCTTATCCATAATATTGCAGTCCACTCTCATAATATAGTGAAAACAATTACCAGAGATTTCATATAACAAGCATGTTAATACCATCGTTGGTCCCCATATATCATAAGATATGTCTTGTTGGTCACATTCCAAACATTCGAAGGCCTTAATCATTTATCCTCTTGAAAAATGAATACCCATTGAACCTTAGTGAAAACATGAATGCAGTTAAAAGTTAACACTTTCCACATACCAAAATCCTCAAATTCTATATACTCAAACCATGATATCCCTTATATCAATCATGATCTCATGAATAAAATCAAACATCTCATTATCTTCTTATTCCTTCATTATGCGCATATCATCTACTTTACAAAAATATCCGAATAACCTTCCATGGTTACTGGTACCATTCAACATATACTTTCAGATACTTTTAGGAAAAACAATAGTGTAACAATCCTTAGATAATTCTTTATTCCATAGTACCATTAACTATACAACATAACTCTCGATAAACATACAATCATTCCACCACCTTCTAAAACCATTGACCGAGCTTCAATAATTCTTTCATCTCACATATCATTTGTAGTCTCTTCATCATCAACAACATAAATACTACCCATACGGCCATACTGATTCTCTTCATGAGACTTTACCTTAGGGAATTGGTTTGCATAATGCTCATACATTCCACATTTAAAACATTTAACCATTGTTGATGTTGTATAAATACCATTATCCTCATCCGTGGTGTTAACTGAACCCTTTCCTTTGCACTTACTGGCTTTGTGTCCTTCTTTTCCACACCCAAAGCATCTTCCAGTTCCCTTGAAACAATCTCCCCAATGCCTCTTCCAACATGATTTACATGAGGGAAATTGAACTTTCTTTCCTCTATGATCATCATGAAACTCCATATTTCTCTTATTATCAGAGTTGGGAAACTTACCAAAGTTGAGATTATTGATCATATTATGAGATTTCTGATTAGGCATAATAACGATGTTTGGACTTCCAAATCCTGTTTCATTTGGTTTCTCATGAAGAATATCATTCCATTGTCCTTCATATCCTCCATTATCATGAATCTTCCTGTTTCCAGCCATTTTCTAAAACCCAAAAAGAATAGTGTGAGAGGCAAAAATCATGCTAGGGAAAACAACATAGTAAAGGGGGAGCACCCTCAATATCTAACATCTTAGGTTAAATTCTAAGATCGTTACCGTAGTTCTAGGACTATATCCTATACGTATACTTATCCTTCGGGACATCCCTAGACATACATTAGAAGTATCTCTAGGGATATCACTAACGTTTTCGCATCCTAGTTTCTAAAGGTTGACTGAACCTTTCCTATGATACCAACTGTAGAGACCCGAAGCTTGACGTACATGAACATTACATTACTTTTGCGGAATACTTAATACATAAAAAAAATAGACACACAAGGACCGTAATAGTTTAGTGTCTTTGGAAACTCGTAATAAAATCTTCTAATCATGGTGAAAGATCTTCAACATCTCCCATAAAGATCTTCCCCTTTTTTTTCTTACCTAAAACCTTTCTTTATATCCTGGGGAAAAGAAAACATAAAAAGGGTGAGCTCAAATGCTCAGTAAGGGTAAGCATGGATAAAATAAAACATACTATATACATTTGAAATTAAAAACATGAACATAATGTTTAAACATCAAAATCTTGAGCAATGACATAAAACATGGAAGTACGTAAGGCATAGATCATAAAGAAACATTAAGAATGATAAAATAGAATGGGAATAAAACATGTAATTGTGGTATCCATTAAACACATGTAATGATTTCCATAGTAGCCAAGGCATTGCTGCCAAGACCATCTTAGTGGACAAAGTCCCATTCTGAATCGAGTTCACTCCTCGTTTCAGTCCTATAACACTGAACCAGATTAACTTACCGTTCCAGCCATGTCTATCTCATGAGATATAAAATCTTTACCCAATGCATTTGAGGGAGATATAGGTCCCACCCATCTCATAATGAAATCATTTTTACTTGTTCCACAAAATAAACTTAAAACATTCATCATAACACAAAGAATAAAATGGGTTTCATAAACATCATCTCATCATCTCATAATCCATATAAAACAAATGGACATTTCATCATAACAAAATTGAAACCACGTAAATCATAGATAAATTAAACTTGAAACATACACATATGAAATAATGTCATCTTAGATGGAAAATGGTTTTGATAAAACACTTGAAATGAATTCTTGAGGAAAATATCCTTTATTCTTCAAAATCATTCTCTTTTCACAAAATGTCATGAAATTTTAAAATAAAAGGATTTTGTTGAAAGTAGTCATGAAATATTTTGGAGGAATCTTCATGAAAGTAAGGCTTTATAAAACCGTAAAAATCCTTTCATGCCGTATACGTTAAAAAAACATTCTTCTCGTACTTTTGTCGGAAAAGTCAAAAAGTACCTCGTAAAAGAAAGATTCCATACATACCATGTAGTAAAAGTCAAAAATGGGTAAAAAGTACATTAAACATACATGAAAATAATTTTATAAAACATGGAAATGGATGATAGAAATAACCCCAGTAAATACTTACGAATAAGCAATCTCGGATAAAAATGAGATTTGCACAATTATTCCTTACCTTAGGTCTGATTTGCTTCGTAAGTGTCCGAACCTCCTGTATAATGATTTAAATAATGTCATTGAATTATTCCAGAATCATACTCATTGTTATGATATCATATATGGTTCACTTATGACTTTATATTACTCGTTCTTTTGTAAATTCCATGTTAAAGAGCGTTTTGGGTAAAATCGTTTCATTTGTCATCCGTGTTTTGACTTGTAATTATTCATATGATTACTTAGATCATGATTACTTAATTCCAGAATATAAAACATGATTTATATATAATATATATTCATAATATACATATATATAATAGATCAGTAAATGGAAAGAAATACACCGTTCATGGAGACGGTAGGTCGTACGTACGCATGAACGCTGTTTTCATTTCCTTATTGAGTTGAATGGAATTAAGTAGATGAAATACATATATATACACATAAATCCAGTATCATTATTATGTCATATATTTCATGATTACTTATTATATATACTTTATAATCATTCATGAATGGTTAACGTGGAGAATGAATCTCATCGCGTCGTGGAGACGGTATTCCGTACGTACGCACGAGCGATGATATCGTTCTCATGATCATGGAATTGTATTGGAGTGTATGTATACTATTTGAGAATCAATATCACTTTACAATAATCATATATAGTTATTATTTACACCATTATACCCATCCAAGTAAGGCGGTGGTGGAAAATAGATTACACCACGGTGTGGAGACGGTATTCTGTACGTACGCACACGCGGTGATTTCGTTTTCCGTAGGATGGATAGATGGTTAAATAGGGTTGTTTCATACTTATAATAACATATCAATATATGAGTGATACTTATGTTATTACTTAATAATGGAACAACCTAAGAAGAAGAAGTGAAAGAAGAAATAAAGTTGAAAGAATCGGTAACGGACATTACCTCTTCTTTGAAGCGCCTCTTTGAGTCCTCCTCTTAGGGCACTAAAATTGGTCTTTGAAGAAGACCAGGACCTCTAAGATGTTTCTAGGGAAGTGGATAAGAGAATCTTTCAGGGTTTTTCCGAGATTGAAGGCTCAAAGTGGTGTGAGGAAGAGAGGGAGGAGGTGACCTTTTATAAGGGAGGAGAGGGGCACTTTTGGAATAACTAAAACTATTATTTTATTATAAAGTCATATTCGGTTTTACATATCTCCAAATTGATTTATTTATAAGCTAAGGTGGGGATGGGTCGAAATAATCTCATCCAATATAATTTAGACAAGTTTAGGTTCCTATTTTAACCTTATCATTTATATTTAACTTTAAGTAGATAATTTTACTTTTACCGTGTCTTTTTGTGTTCTTACACTATAAGGTTAATAAACTTACTATAACAAGACAAACGAACCAAAAGTTGTTTATTATTAATATATATAACCTTATATAAATCATTTGGATGAACCTTATATTTTTACGAATAAAATAAAAATTAATAATATAATATTTGTTTTAAAAACTATTTTATGTCAATTTTGGAACTATTTAGTAATTGATTTTTTTGAAAATAATAACAGAATGATTAGTTCTAAAAAAGTTAATTAAATCAATAATAACATGTCATATTAACCTATAAAATTATTGGAATTCATTAAAAGTCTCAAATTACATTTATTTGGGTATTTATAACATCAATTATGTCAATATTTCATTAATAAAATAATTATTGCATCATCATTATGTCATAAATAAATTAAATTATTTAATGTCTAAAAATTAAAAATTAAATATCATTATGTAGGAAATATTTTTATCTTTCTAATGAATATTTATAGTCGAATTTATCTTATGTATAACCCTATATTAAAAATGATTTACTTATTAAACTTTGATTTTAACTATTTTAACCCTTCTTTGAATAAATTAATAATAAATGTCCTAATCTAATCCAAGTGGGCCTAAATGGTCATATTTTATTCCTAAGTTTGTTTTTGGTCGAACTTATTAGGACATGTGTTAGGGTAATAATAATATCATTTTTACCCTTAATTACCCTATTTACTTTTAACCGTGATAAAAAAAAGTAAAAAGTTATTATTCACCAAAAATTATTTTCATCTCATTGAACCACATTTTACTTACTGACATCAACCATGTCTCTCTGATTTTTGAAATTCCACTCACAGAAGCGGTAAAATTAAGTTTTATGAAAAATTCAGTTTTTTTAACTACCACTTAGTGGTTTCACTATTCATCAAAAAATGAAAGTTTCTAGAAAAATACCAAAAATTAGGCCTAAGCTATATTTGATATTATGAATTCAAAAATGATGTCTATTTTATAAAATTCAAAACATATCAGCTACATTAACTAATTTAAAAATTAATTCTCGTCGTCAAAACAAATAGCGTGTTTTTAAGAGATAATAACTATCAAAAGATTGACACTTGTTTATAACTGGTTTAAATGTGAAATTACATCCAATGACCAACATTGTATTAAATTGTAAAAATATATTCTAAATATACTTTAAAACCACTCAAATTAATAATTTATCACTATTAATTATTTCGATTAAAAAAAATTGTTTTTAATTAAAATTTAGTAATTTTCACTATTCATCAGAATATGAAAGTTATCCGAAAAGTACCAAAATTTCACCCTAAGCTAATTTCGATATTCTGAATCCAAAAATGAGATCCATTTTTAAAAATAAAATTTACAAAATTTCAAAAAGTGGTTATTACTATTCATAACAGCTAGTTTTAATAATATTTTAATAGCATATCACTGTTTAGTGAAACTCAGTATTGCGTACTACACATGCTATCGAGGAAGGTCGTGATTGCGTGTAATGCAAGGAAAGTCAAGGATGCGTGTTGTGAAAGATCTTTTTGGTGTAGCGTATAACACAAGACATTAATGAAATTAAAAAGAATATTTTTCATAAAATCTCGGGGTGTTACAATTATTACGAAACTCGCTTCTTTTTTCATGGGTTATGCTATGATGAAATGATGAAATGATCATGAATCCCATTTATTTTCATGGGTTCTAATATGATTAATTTTTTATGATCTTGCGATATATGTATGTATTATTTTCATCATGTTATGGGTGGGACCTATATCTCCCTGAAATGAATTGGGTAATGATTAATTTTATATGAAATTAAAGGGTATATTGGTGGTTATCGCAAACCCAAAATAGGGTATAATAGATGTTATACCACGCCTGAAAAAGGGTACATAGAATGTTATACCATTCCCAAAAGAGGGTACACAGGAGGTTATCCCAAGCCTGAAGTAGTTACATGTGTGGTTATCCCAAGACTACCATGTTTTGAATGTGTTTTTGTGTATCCTTGAAATAAGATTTTCTATGATTATGTGTATGCCAAAATTTCATGTCTTATGCCAATGTTATGCTCACATGGCTCGTTTTCTTTTATTTCTTTATGATTCATGCATTATTATTTTCTAATATTTATTCCATGACTTAAGATTATGATATTTTATATACAGGATATGGTTTTAAAATATTGTGCTCAGGTTCTTGTAACTTTATGCTCATTTTATATTTTCATATCTCCCTTGTTTACCCTTACTAAGAATATGAGCTCACCCTTTATTATTCTTTATTTCTCATGTTATGAATAAATGTTTTATATAGGGAATTCTTATGAAGAGTACTAAAGGGGAAGATCATTATGGGATATATTAAATACATTTCACCAAATAAGAAGATTATGTTTCTGGTCTCTAAAGATGTTAAAATACTACAGTCCTCGGGTGTGTACTTATGCAATGTATTGAATATTCCTCTAAAAAGATAAAATATTTATGTATTAAAAGATTTGGCTTCTATCGTTGGTATCAAATAATAGCTTTAGTTATTCTTTGGAAACTAGGATGAGAGAATGTTTGTAAGAACCCTTAGAATAATCCTAACTATATGAGAAAATCCTAAGTTATGGTAAAGAAAGGGGTGTGGTTTTCCTAGAAATACATCTTTTTTGAGATACTATAAGTGGACATGGTTCAGGAACATAGGTACATAGGGGTAATAAATCTGAAAAATGCATGACGGACTTGACTTAAGCATTACATGGTATATGACAATGGGATTTACTACACACTTGGTTTGACACTCCCAAGGGATATGCTTTCGTTAATCATATTTTCTTTATGAACCATCATTAAATATATGAAAAGATGATGATCATGGATGACATAGGTTAAACCTAGTGTTTTTATATTTGAAAGATATTTTCTTGATTTAGATATCCTAAATTATTTTTCATGAGTATGTGGTTTTACAATATGATTTTTGGTTTTAGTCAATGCTTGGAACCTAGAGGAATCATGTTAACATTGAATGTGATGGAAAAATCAGTTATTATGAGCAACCAAATTGAATTATGAATAAAGATAAATATATTGTGACTATTCCCAATCAGATATCACAATATATGATTAACAACATGAACTTCGGTAAGATTCATAACATGAAAAAATAAGAGGAAGATGAACATTTATGAAAGTTCATGTGGTAATGAGAATAGAGGAAAGAATATTTATATTCCTACATGTTAAGAAGTTAGGAAGAATAACCTAGAATAATATCTTAAATGAAGGGGAATATGTTTTCTGTGTTGAGAAGAAGGTCATAGAGTGATGAATTATAGAGGATTTAAATGTATAAGGTACAGGGAACATGGGCATTATCCAAGTCAATTACCTAATACAATAGTTAAATTTTGAAAAAGGAAGGGAATATGCCATGTCAATCATTGAAGTGGAAGGATTTATGTATTTATGTACTGGGATTCAGTAATTATGTTGTAAAATTATTTCAACTAATGATAAGATAGTTATAAAAATCATGAAAAATATAAGGATTATGTTAATTTTGATATCATGTATGTCTCCATGTAATATTTACTTAATATTTATGGATACTAGCATGGGTTTATGAATTTAAAGTTGATCATAATTTCAAATTCTTAGAAACACATTTTGTGGTTGTATGTGATGGGATTTTATCAATATTGAAGCTATTTTTTAGATAAATTTATGGAAAAACAACCCTTTGGTTTTGTATATGTTTTATTGAAAATTTATTAAATGATTATATACCTAATATAGCATTATAAATATGGTATGGACACTATTAATATATAGTGATTCTATTTGGTCTTACTAAGGCCCCCACTATCTTCATGGATTTAATGAATAGAGTCTTTGGAGATTACCTTGATTAGTTTTTTGTATTCTTTATAGATGATATTCTTATGTATTCAATGATAAAGTAAGAGCACGAATATCACTTGATTATTGTACTAAAGACCCTGAGAACTTATAATTTTTATGAAAAAAATTAAAAATTGTGAATTTTGGATACAAAAAGTTTCATTTTGGTCATATAATCTTAAGAGATGCTATATATGTGGATCCATCAAATATAGAGGATATTGAATGTTGGCCCAGATTATCCATGGCGACTAATATATGAATTTTTCATGGTTTTTTAGGATATTATCAATGGTTTATGGAAAATTTCTCATGACTATCTAATCCACTCACCAAGTTAACTTGAAATGGATATAAGTTCCTTTGGAAATATTAATGTGGGGAAAATTTTAAGGAACTGAAGAGAACATTATTCTGTCCACCTATACTTACATTACCCTGCTAGGGAGGACAGTTTTTAATCTTTAGTGATGCATCCAAGAAGGGATTACGGTGAATTATCATGTATAATGACATGGTTATAGCATATGCCTCATGACAATTGGAGCTACATGAGAAAAATTAACCAACTCGTTATTTGGAGTTATATATGGTAATATTTGAATTAAATATTTGGATGCATTATATTAATACATAAAAGTGTGATATATATACTAATCCCAAAAGTTTAAAGTATATATTCATAAATAATGAGTTGAATATGCACCATATAATATTGTTGGAGATTATTAAATATTATGACTTCTCAATACATTACCTCCCTAGGATATTGAACAAGGTGGCTTATGCTTTGATTCAAAAGGATCACACTAGATTACCTATGATGAGGATCATAAAACATCCAATATTTATACATTTTAAAAGAATTGATCTTAAAATTTTGAAGGAATTGTAGAAATATTATCTTTCTCAATAAGTTTTCAACCATATATCCATTTGAGGATAAAAGAGGTGAGAAGGATGGTATGGAGATATAAAAGAAGGTAAGAAATGTTCTTGAGTTTAACCATGATCATGATGGAATGATAAGTTTCAAGAACCATGTATGTTTTCCATCCATACCAGATTTGAAGAAGGATCTATTAGAATAATCTCATAGTTCTTCGTTCTCGATTCATTCTGGAAGTATGAACATGTATAGAGATTTGAAAGGGTATTTTTGATGGGGTGGAATGAAGATAGATATTTCTAAGTGTGTATCTTGGTTATTGATCTGTAATAAATTTAAGGATGAGGGATAAAATTCCAAGGGTATGTTACATCCATTACCTATACCATAATGGAAATGGGAAAACATCACCATGGAGTACCATATCCAGTTGTATCTGATCAGGATCTGAGGTTTTCCTTGAATTTCTAGAGAAGTCTTTAAAAATATATTAATATGAATTTGAGTTTAAAAATTGTGTATCATCTTCAAAAAGATGGCTAGTCTGAGAGAATAATTCAAACCCTAGAGGATATTTTGATATCTTATTCTCTGTATTACAAAGGTGGTTAGGATCAACACTTTCCTCTAGTTGAATTTTCAAAAAACAATTGATTTCACTCGAGAATTCATATAGATACTTATTAATTCCTCTATGTAAAGAAGTGTATAACTCCAACATATTGGGATGAAGTTAGAAAAATAAATCTATCGGGAACCAAGATAGAAAAAGAAATGTTTTAGGACGTTAGAGACATTCAAAAACACATCAAGGCAGCTCAGAGTTGGCAGAAAGGTTATGTTAACAATCTCCATCATGTTATAGAATTTTAATTTGGTTGAAAGATGATTCGAATAATTTATCCATGTAAAAAAGGTGATGGGAATTAGAAATAATGGAAAACTAATCCACAGGTATATAGGTCCCTTTGAAATTTTTGATCGTATTCGGATGGTAGACTATCAGTTGGTGCTTACACTAAACTTATCTCAAGTTCATGATGTGTTCCATGTATATATATTGAGAAAGTACATACCAAATCCTTCGCATGTACTCAACTTAGAGTTTGTTCCATTGGAGCTGGATATTTCTTATGAGGAACATCCAGTGGAGATTTCATATCATAAAGATAATGTGTTGCAAAACAAGGAGACTCACTTGGTCAATGTTTTGTGACAAAACCACAAGTTTGAAGAAGCTACATGGGGAATTGATGTTGTGATGAGGTAGAAGTATCCTCAATTGTTTATATTGGGGTGAATAATTTAAAGGGAGAAATTCATTTTAAAAGGGGTAGAATGTAACACCTTCGAGTTTTTATGAACTATTTTTTTCTAATAAGGTAAATATCTTTAATAGGTTTTTCTACATGTAAAAATGAGTTTCTTCAATATCTTACATTACACACAACACCAAGTTTATCTTGCATTACATGCAACACCGAATTTTAACAAACCATGATATATTATTATTATTATTATTTAAATGTGACCATTATAACCTAGTCATTAAACATAGAGGTATGAATATTAATAATGAATTTTTAAATAATAATCATCATGGTTCTATATAAATAAAAAATCTTGATAGAAAAAAGTAATTAATTTTCAGTAAAGTCTTCATTTGTTTTAAAAATACTATTTTCTCAAACAAAATGGTTTTATTTCTTTTTGTGAATGATAATAAAATTAATTTTTGAAACTTTTGGAAAATTAATTTGACAAAATAAACTTCATTTTTTAAAATAATCATATCAAAATTAGATTAGGGTGAATTTTTGGGATTTTTTGTAACGCCTTGACCCCATAAGCCTGGAGTCGGTACATTATTTTATTACATTAGCATGATTAAAAGGAATAAAATCCTGAAGGATCGATCGGTTTAATAGTTTTGGAAAACCAGATTACATACATGATACCCATAATACATTGGGAAATATAAAATACAAACATGAAATAAAAAAATCCTTGAAACTCATTCAAAGGATTCCTCTTCATAACTTGGGGAAAGAAAACATAATAAGGGTGAGCTCATATGCTCATTAAGGGTAAGTAAAGAGAAATAAATAATGAACCAATGAGAATAAATAAACATGGAAATGTAAATAATAGATAACACATTCCATTAAAATAACTAGATAAAGCCTAATTAATATGGAAAGGTAAGAAACTGAAAACACATGTCATTTAATTAATAAAATGAGGACAAAATTCATCCATAGATTTTATCATGTGAAAACCTCATAGATAATAATAATGATAACTTAAATATCTATGAAGGAAATTATTAATTATTGGATTTCATGTATAAGGAACATGAGAACCTATAATGTCAAGATCCATCTTCTAGATAGTTTTAAACTACAGGTAGAAAACTGTTTAATTTGGATAAATTAGTTGTCTCATGAAAACCTATCAATGCATCGAGGGGATATCTAAAGTATGGGCCCCACCCTTCATTACATGTCCAAATCATTCCTCATATCAAGTAATTGATTTAAAAAATATGCCTTATAAAATATACATATTGAATATGTAATATGGATTTATCAATAATTGCTTAGAGGAATATAAGTAACAATAAGTAATGTTGATATTTTTGAATGGAATACTATTGAAGGATCATTAAAATGTTCTTAAGGAAAAATAATTTTTAAACATTCCAAATTGTCTGATACCACTTTGAAAATTTTGAATCATAATTACCTATGAATTAAATGAAACATATAATATCATTATAATAAGTATATTCATGATATAACATGTCAAAATGTATTATATACACCATATAAAAGTGATTTGGTGCATAAAAACAAATAAGACTCAATGGAATGTAAATTGAGACGAAATCCCTTACCTTGAGTTAGACTTATTCTCATGGGTATTTATATTCCTGAATAATAAAATTATTTTAATTATTTACTTGATTTATAACCTTTTTCATGTCTATAATTACTGTTATTTCACTTATTTCCATGTTTTATAAAACTACTGAAACAATTAATTTTGTGTTGGGTGTTTTGACCAAATTTGGTGTATGTGCCAAAAACAACTTTGGTAGGTAACCATGGTCAAAGGGGTCATTATATAACATCTCCAAAATAATAATAATGAAATAATTGTCTTATTTATACATAAATTATTATTATAAAATAAATTATGAAATATGTTTATGAAAAATGAACCAATGTTACAATCATGGAGACGGTAGGCCGTGCATACGCATGAGTAATGTTCCCATTTTTCAATGATCATTATAGAAAGGTCGTAAGTAAAATTATATCTTTATATAATGATAATTATATAATAAATACCATGTTATTTAATCATATTTACTTATATATATAATTATAATTATGTAAAAGGAATCACATTGAGTTAAAGAGGTGGTAGTTCACACATTCACACCTGATGTTAACACCTCTTGGTGTGTGAAAACGGTAATAAATAAAATGATATATTATATTTTCATAAAGTAAATTATGTAATTAATATCATATATATTTAATTTATGTCACATATATTTTATTAAAACCGTTCTTTATACATTCCATGTATAACGTGAATGAATCACATTGCATTGAAGAGGCGGTAGTTCACACTTCCACAAACGATGTTATCGTATTTATTAAAATGAAAAGTATAATGGTATGAGTTATAAAATAATAACATAATAATAAATACATAATAAAAATAATATATATCATATAAAAATAGTTTTTCTATCATAATTACAAACCATGAAAGGTGTTAAAGGAAAAATGAATGATCTCGTTTCGTGAGGCGGTAGTTTGTTGTACACATAAACTATAAGCTCATTACCCATTAGATCAATGTGTGTGTAAGTGTAGTTATAAAACATAATATAAAAACATATTATTAAATTTAGGATTCCTTTTTTATTATATAAACATGTAATAATAATATTTTATGGGGTGGATAATGAAAATAAAACTAAGGAGCTTGAGAAAGAATGTTACCTCTTATGCATGTAACTCCTTTTGATTTCAACTAAAGGTCTTACTTGGATTGCCTTCTTCCCAAGGTGAGTCATCCAAGATGTGGGGAGTAATTTTTAAGATCTATTTGGGTATATATTGTTTAAGAAAAAGTGGCTTTATATGTGTGATGAATTTGTAGAGTTGAGATCCTTTTTATAGTGGAGGACGAGTGGCACCCCTGTAAATTTTTGAAAAGGGAATTCCACACAAGTTTTTACCCTGGAAAGTGGATCAAAAAATGGTCCTAATTATATAAAATGGAGTATAGGGTCTATTTATTCCCATAAAATATATTTTTTACAAGTTTCTAAGTCATTTTTCCCTTAAGTTTAAGGTTTAGTCTATTGTTAAGCTAACTTTACTCTTAATTATTACAATTAATTTTAATTACTTTCACTAATATTTTTTTTTCAAAAACTAAGTTGACATTATTATACATTATAAATTATTATAATTCAAAATATAGAATCCATTTTTCAAAATTACAATCATAAAAGTGGTAGAAATTAATTTAAATTTAATCCCACACACCGGACAACAATACATGTTTTTAAAGGAAAAACGTTCAAAAGTTTTCTAAGCTTTATATGGATTAAAATTACCTAAATTTGATTAATTAATAAAAAAATTATCTAATTAAACTTTAAAACCAATTAAAATATAATTTACCAATATAAATAAATTAGATAAAAAAATCATCTTTGAATTGAAATTAAGTATTTTTCACTATTCATCCAAAAATAAAACTTCACAGAAAAATAAAAAAGATCAACATAAGATAATTTTTATATTCCAATTTCAAATATTAAGTTTATTTTGACATATTAAATTTATAAAAGTTTCAAAAATTGTATTTAAAATAGGTTCTCTTTTAAAAGGTGGTAAAACTACCTTTATAAAAATATAGGTTGTTATGTGTAATATTGGGTTTGTTCTTATCCTGTGACTATAAAATATTTTGGATGGATATAAAAAATATTTTATTAAATATAATAAATATATATTTTAATAATATCATTTACCAATTATAATTAATTTAATTTTTTATTATTAAACATCTTTGTGAGCATAAAAATAATAATATTTTTCTTTATATTCATTTCGGTTTCATATTTATTTCTAATTAATTTATAACCAATGAATTATTTATATATTTTTGTAAACCATATGTTTTAAAATTTTAGTTAACCCTTTTCATAACTACTAATTTAATGGCTAGGTTATGTATTATTATATTAAATAATAATGTTTTAATAAAATATTATTGTTCGGTAAAACTCGGTCTTTCATGTAACGCAAGTCATTGAAGAAACTCATTGTTGCGTGCGACGCATGCTAAATCAATATCACATGTATTGAAAGATATATCATAGATTTAATTTATTTAAAATAGTAAATATATTATAAATTATCAGGGTATTATATTCCCTTATGCACTAGGTGATTCCTGTGGTACACGTTATCAAATACAATGTTATTACTTTGAATTTCAGGGTATGAAATTCTCTCCGCATTAATTAAATTGCATCCTAGAAATTTAAAATTGATCTCAGTACTTGAGGGTTATATATTTGAAAATAAAATATTGTTGAAAAATAAGTATCATAAATAGGGTTAAGAACACATCTTCTTAATAAGAAGGGAAGGAAAATTAAAAGGTCACAAATAAACTAAGATTTCAAATTGGAGAACATTAGTGAAAAAATATACATGGAAAAAAATCAAACTACCAAATTCCAATGGAGAGTGATAGAGAATACATTCATCTGAAAGTCGATGACCACAAATCCATAAACTAGAGGTGTGAAAAGAGGCCATTGCTGTCATAAAAAAAGATGATAATAAGAAAACATTTTTGTTTCAAGACCCTTTTCCTAAAGTTGATAAATTATTTCACTCTCTGAAAATTTAAGTAAATATAAGTTTCTATTTCATAAGCATGATCTTGTCCTTTGGTTATGCCTTGACCTATTTCTACTTTATTTCTTAGCACAGGATGCATCATATGGTTAAGTAATACATTAACCTATAAAACATCGTCCAAATATCAATATAAACCATTTCATAAAGGGTTAACTTTTCCAAAAGATTATGATCCAACATATTTAAAGGAAGGTCACTGAATTTACAAAATGAACTTATCATTAGCCTGTAGTCAATATGAAGTATCTCATACCAAATATGTGAACACCTTTATGTTGTATCCTCATGAAACATGGTAATAACTTTAATTACCATAAAACGTTATTGAAAACATGCATGCTTCATTATTACTTAAATAAAACATAGATTATTGGATATCCCCCTTAAATCCAAACATGTTTTAAACTCCATCAATGATAGTATAAACCACTTTAATAAATCATTACACAGTTCCAAGGTAGTCAGTACTTATCCAATTTTATGTTATCCAAAACAATAATTTCTTTATCCAAACATCATTGTCTTAACATTAGGAACATTTTAAGGGTATCTTTCCTTCAACCATGTGTTTTCCAAAAAAAATACTTTCTACTGAATAAAGTTTCTTAGTACCATTCAGCATATGATCTTAAATTCTTAACAAAAAAATAATTGTAGTAAAATCCTAATATATTATAGAATTATTATAACTAGTACATCAATAATAAAATATTAAAATTAAATAATTCTTTAATAAGAATATTAATCATTCCTCTTCACTGTAGTAGTATCACAACTTGACCGTTATACTTTAGCATCATTTGGGGTATATTATTTTGACGCTTGAGACATTGATTTTTATGGTGTCCCATCTTTTTGTAGTTGAAGCATTGTAAATTGGAAACCTTTTTATTTCCTTTTAAATCACAATCATGGTGTTATTTATTTCTACACTTTTATAAAACTCCCATTTCTTTTAAGAAAGTACTATTGTGTTTCTTTCCACAATTATTACATGTGGGAAATTACTTCTTTACCTCATTCCCTTTATCTATATTTTTCTCTATCATCCTCTTATTATCTTACTTCCCTTAAAATCCATAGGACTTGCAGAATTTTTTACCTATCTAGTTAGCACATGATATTATTTCCTCATATGATGGGAATACTTGGGAGACTATTTCCATTAAAAATGATGTCTTAAGACCAGAAAATACATGACCCTTATTACTCTTTAGATCATGTGCATTTGTGGAATTCACATTCCTTCCACTTGGTTCTATTTATAAATAATAGAATATACTAGATTAAATCATAACATAATCTATCATCCCAACACTGGTGAAACATTTAACATAAATTGAAAAATTTATGCATAGATAATCTCATAATCATAAAATAGGTTTATTTGGGGATATCTATACTTTTAAATCCTTCATAATGGTTTGTAAAGAAAATTAGAATTATCCTAAGTGAATCCCCTGGGAGTTTCAAACTAGGTGTACAATAAGTCTTGTTGTCGTGTACTAAGTTACACCAAGTCAGGCCTGACACACCTTATAGGAGTTGTTACTTTTATGTACATTTGTACCAGAACCACATCCACTTGTAGTATCCATAAAGGGATGTATTTCTAGGAATACCCATATAATATCTACCTCACTAAAATTATGGGATGTTCTTCTATACTTATCCTCAAAGTCTATCTTATGGTTATGTTCCTTGGTATAACTTCTCTAAATCTAGTTTTCAAGGTTGTTACTAAACTTCCTTTGATACGAAATATAATTCCTCAACCCCAAAAGCTTAGATTCAGTGCATTATTTTATTATATTGGAATGATTATAAGGAATCAAATTCAGAAGGACTAATCAATTTAGTAGTTTTAGAAATCCAAATTATATACATGATACCTATTATATATTAGTAAATAGAAAATACAAACATGATATATAATAAAATGAAATAAATATCATCCTTGAAACTCATTCAAATGATTCCAATTCATAACTTGGGGAAAAGAAACATAATAAGGGTGATCTAAAATTCTTAAAAAGGGTAATTAAAGTTGAATAAATAACGAATCAATGAGAATAAATCAACATGGAAAGGTAAATAGCTGATAACATGTGCCACTAAAATACTAGATAAGGCATAGTCAATATGTCGAGGTAAGAAAATTAAAAACACATGTCCTTTAATTAATAAACTGAGAATGAAATACATCTATATATTTTATCATATGAAAACCACAAAGATAATAACAATCATAACTAAAATATATATGAATTAAATTCTTATTTATTTTACATCATATCTAAGGCACATGAGAAACTATACTAGCAAGATTCATCCTCCAGATAGTTTAAAACTATAGTTAGAAACCTATTTAATTTGACCAACTAAATTTTCTTAATAGAACCTTGTGATGCATCGAGGGGAAATATAATGTTCAGACCCCACCTGTCATTTCATTTCCGAATCATTCCTCATATCAAGTGATTGATTTAAAAAATATGGCTTATCAAATATCCCTATTTATTCAATAATATAGATCTATCAATAATTCCTCAGAGGAAGATAAGTAACAACAAGGGTTGTTGACATTGATGAATAGAAATACTATTGAACGATCATTAAAACATTCTTAAGGAAAAATAATCTTTAAACATTCCAAAGTGTCTCATACAACTTTTAATGTAATGAACCGGACTTTTTGAATGATATTTGTTTTCTGAATTTTTTTTATATTATATTACACAACAAAACTATATGTCATTAATAATGAATTGATTATATTTTGAAATGAAACAATAGAGTTTTGACCATTATATGATCATTGGTCAATTATGACCATTGGTCAATTATGACCATTGGTCAATTATGACTATTGGTCAATTATGACCATTGTTTAATATGACCGTTGGGAATTATACTCTAAATAATAATTTTAAGGTTATAATTGTTGTTTATAAGTATAAATGACAAATGAAAATTAATATAGAAAGAAGAGTTTATGGCATCATCCAGCAGAGTCGTGCTGTACGAAGGGCATTTTTTGGATCCTAGGAAGAAGGTAGCATAATTGGGCTTTGCTTTTGACCAAGCCTGATATGATCTTAAACATTTTAATCTTAAACAAAATCACTTATTGGATAAGTTCAAGTTAGTATAAATTACCACTCTCATGATGTTATCAAATCCGCCCCAAGAGTCTATCACCATAGAACATATTACCCTTAGGTCATATGAGGGTGTTATAAAAAGTTATGTGATGTTTCCCTAGTTACATAAAATGTAATCCCTTTGTTTAAATAAATTTTGTATTTCATCATTTCTGTTTTAAGAGTAGTTTTGCTTAAAAATTGAGATGGAATATGATAAATTGATTTTTTCAGTAAAAATTGTACTTTTTAGAGAGACATAAATTATTATATTAAACTAATTTTTTATTAATAATGTGTATTATAGTGAAATATTCTAATTAAAATGATAATATAATTTTACTTTTTTCAAGTGTTGAAAATTTTACTATCATTTTATATCTGGTATTATTTTTAATAAATAAGTATTTTATAGTTAAAAGTTAAATTTATCATATTTATGGAATTATTGTGATAAAATAAATGAAAATTTTGAAATCTTAACGTCTATGTTAGTTTAGGTTTAATTTATGAGAATTTTATAAAATACATTAGTTTTTTTCGAATAGTTAAAATACAGTTTGAGTTTTTTCAGTATTTTATATGATATCATAACTATATCATAATGATATAATGATTAATATAAAATTATAGTCAACTATTTTGGTTTATAATAACATTATAGGTGTCCCAAGTGTCCAATACCATGGAAAATACCGTGTTAAAGCCCATGGCTTTGAATGTACCACTACGTAAGTGTCTAAGGAAATTAATAAAAAAAATCCCTTACTCTTTCTATAAACACCCACCCATTTCTCTATTATCTTTCATTCCTGATTTATCCTACATTAATACATGATAGTTTTACCTCCAAAGGAGTCCTCCCAATGTTTCCTCAATCCCCTAGGGTCCTAATCTTCGAGTTTTAGGAGTTACTCTTCAAGGTAATGGAAATCTCAACAACACTTTTCCTTTCAAGTTCCCTTTTTTATGTGGTTTTTCTTTCAAATTTCCAAAAATATTCTTATGTAAATTTAATTCTATCCATATACTATATTAAGATTATTTTATTAATGGGATACCTTTTCAAATCTCTTTTTAATGTTTTTAAAAACCTTGTTTCATACCCATTATGTTGCCAAATTTTCTTCTCAAATTTTCTCTCTTTTTCTTAAGAAATTATCTTATTTTATTTTTTTGAATACCCTAAACTATTTATTTTCTAGGTATATTAACCTAGATGTCAAAATAATCTATTTTATTCTGGTATTAACTTACATGAAACCCACCTTCTTTTTTTGGGTGTTAACAATGACATAAAAAACTTGTCTTTAAGCACTTATTTTTTAAACACTATGATTTTTATATGAAACTTGTTTATTTTATTCTCCATGAGTTATTTATAGAATTTTTTATTATGATCTATGTGGATAAAATTAATTAATACATATGAATGGTTTTCCCTGATATTTATTTGATGCATTAGGTAAAACATTTAATATCTAGAGATGACATGTTTAATAATTCCTTGGTGAATAACCTAAGTAATTTTTATGACACCTCGATGAAAAACCTTGGTGATATGCTTATGAATGACTCAATTAAATTTTGTATGCACATTTACATGTTATTAATCATGTTATTTTTATTATGATATTCCTTTTTTCCATTGATAATTCCTTTATGATATTTTTCAAGTTCTTACATATATTTCTCATGATCACATGTAAATTGTTCCTCTTACTTTCCCTTAATAGGCCCTATGCCCACCCTTTCCTTTGATGTATATCCCCAAGATATGATATGTAGTAATTGAACTTAGTATGAACCTATTATGAATTAATTCAAGTGTATTAAATGAATTTTTTATGTTTTCATGTATTATGTACTTTTTTTCCATGAAACTAAACTTTAAAAGCTCCTCTGTTTGTAAAATATAATGAAAAGTTATATAATAAAAAGGAGGGATGAAATAGTTGGTATCAAAATAGGGTTTAGTTATTTTTGGAAATTAGGATTTGAAAACTTTTGGAAGAACCCTATAGGTACTTTTAAATATAGGAAAAACATCATGGTATTTTAGTGAAATATTATATAAGTGGTTTCTAAGAAAATAAAGGCTTGTATGGATAAGAATAAGTGGATTTGGCTCTAAAACAGATATACCTAGTGGTAAAAACTCTGAAATGTTGTGTCATGCCTGACTCAGTATAACCTGGTATATGAAAATGGGCCTTACTGTACTCTTGTTTTGACACTCTTAGGGGATATGTTTGGTTAATCACAAGATTTTAATAAACCATTATGAAGGATTTATAAAAAATTTAATTGTTGTTAATTAATAAAATACTTATGTTTTAAGACATAAAATTCCTTTAGAATTATAATATTATTAAATTTAACGCATTTCTCACTAAGTTTTGTTTTTCTTTTAGAAAATGGTGGGAAATATAAGAAATTGTGTTAATGGTGAGCACAATGGACCAGACACTGATGGACTTATTATGGAAGATGGAATGGAGAACTACATGATAATGATTAATAAACAACCTCAAGTTATGAGTAATAACTTGAATCAAGATGAGTGATCAGATTCACCTCAAAGGGAAAAACTTTCTGTTGAGTCCATTGTACGAAAACGACCACCTTCTTTCTATGGATCAACCAACACATTGATTACTGAACACAGGATAAGATCTATATAAAATATCTTTTTTGTAATCTATTGTTCAGAACAAGAGAAAGTCACCCTGGTTGTGTACTACTTAAAGGGATAAGATGATCAATGGTGGACACTAGATAAAAACAAAAATCACAGATTGGAGATTGATTCAATGAAGTGGGATGAGTTCAGAGGAACTTTTATCAAAAAATATTTCCCCTAATAAATGAGAAAAAAAATAAAAAATGAATTACTAGAGATGAATCAGAAGGAAAATGAATCTATGAGAAGCTATGAGATGAACTTCCTAAGACATTCCTGTTACACCTCTATCTTTTTAATGGATACTAATGGGAAGGCTGATAGATACTTCAGTGGAATAAAACCCCATATAAGAAATAATATTGCTAATAGAGACTATGAAAGTTATGAAGAGATAGTAAGAAGTTATATGAATGTTAAACGGGAGTTCAGATAGATGCAGAGGTCCCATAGATTGAATGAAAATAAGAGATATTTGGAGCCAAAATTGGGGATGAGATTTGATCAAGGAAGAGGGGGAAATCAAGTGAAACTTTACACATGAAACAAATGTGGGAAGAAGAATTCAGGGAACTGTTTGCTCATAAGTGGGAAATGATACAAGTGTATATGACTATGTTGCTCAGAACTATCATAGTGAGGTGAAGCTACATATTCTCAACACTAATTACAAAGGGAAGATGGTGCAAGACCAGCCTAAAGCCTAATGCTTCAAGTGTGGATAGCTTGGTCAATTTTCCAGTCACTTTTCAAATATGATGTTAATATAGGGGGATCACCATCAACCTCAGCATATTCCAAGGGAGAAAGGTCAGGATTTTTCTATCACGATAGCTAAAGTTGAAGCTCCAAATAATGTGGTGGAAGGTACTCTCATTGTTCTCTCACAGCTAGCAAGTACTTTTTTTTAATCTAGTTCTATGCAATCTTTTATTTCATCCATGTTTTCAAAGAATATAGAATAAATCCCTGAAATTCTAGAAGTATAGTTATCTTTCAAGACTCTTGGAGGAATTATCCAAGAATCAATAGTGTATAAAGGATCTAGTATTTACTTTGGAGAGCACAATATCATCGCAAATCAAGTAGTCCATCCCATGATAGAAATCAAAATTATACTAGGGATAGAATGGATCTCAAAGTATATTACTAAGATCAATTATAGAAGAAAAAAATCTTATTATCCTTGAAAGGAAAACCTACAGTTGTTTTCAAAGGAGAAATATCTCGACCTGATCTTTATCTAGAATCACCTCTCATACCCTTCTTTGTGGAAATGATCAGTGAATATGAAGAAGGAAATAAGAGTATACAAATATAAAAATTCACCATAGTTCATAAATACATTAACATATTTCCTAAGGAGTTACCTTGACCTCCCCTAGAAAGATAGGTAAAGTTATCCCATAAAAACATGCCTGGATCCAAGAAGATATCAAAGATTGGGTATAGAATAGAAAATTTGGAGCTTAATAAATTAAAGAATCAACTCCAAGATCTTATGGAGAAGGGTTTTATCCAACCAAGTGTGTCTCCTTGGGGATAACATGTACTCTTTAAAATAAAAAATATGGATCAATGCAGTTATGCATTGATTATAGAGAACTTAACAGGGTCACGGTAAAGAAAAAGTACCATCTTCTATGAATTTTTTATTTATTTGAACATCTTTGTGGGGCTCAATTCTTCTCCAAGATTGGTCTTCGGTCTGGTTACCATCAATAAAGGGTGAAGAAAGAATATATTCCAAATACTACTTTTCGATCAAGATATGGGCATTATGATTTTGTGGTTACACCCTTCGTCTTGACTAATGATCCTACTATTTTTATGGATTTGATGAATATAGTCTTTAAGGAATACCTTGATAACTTTTTGGTTGTTTTTATTGATGATATTATGATATATTATAAAATTCAAGATGAGCATGAGGATCATCTAAGGGTTATATTGAAAACTATGATAAAGTAAATTCTATTTATAAAGTTCAGAAAATATGAATTTTGGTTACAAAAAGTTTCATTCTTAGGGAACACTATAACCAATGAAGGAATCTCAGTTGACCCTACAAATATAAAATTTGTAAAGGAGTTTCTTCATCCTATAATAGTAATTGAGATTCATTGTTTCCTTGTATTATAAAAATATTATAGGAAGTTTGTGAAAAAAAATCCTAACTTTCAAATCCACTAACCAAGTTAACTTGAAAGGGTCCATGTTCATCTAGATAAAGGAGTGTGAAGAAAGTTTCTAATATTTGAATAAGAGATTGGTTACTACACTCACGTTAACTCTACCCTATATTGGAGAAGGATTCATTATTTTTATCGATTAATCTTTGAAATAGATTGGGGGAGTCCTCATGAAAAATGACACGGATATTGGTTATTAATCTCAATAGTTTAAGCCTCATTAGCAAAACTATCCTATGCAAGATATGGAGCTAGATACTGTTGTTTTTTCTCTGAATATATGAAGGCACTATCTTTGTGGGGAGAAATGTGATATATACGCAGACCACCAAAGTTTGAAGTATTTTTTCACATAAAAGGAATTTAACATGAGACAGAGGAGATGGTTGGAACTTATTAAAAACTATGATTCTTTAATTCAATATCAACCTTGAAGAGAGATAAAAAGTCATTGATGCATTAAGTTGGAAATACCTTATTGTGTTCGAAATGATGAGGATTTAAGGAGATCCTTTGATCAAATACCTAGTAAAACTAGACATGGGAATTGTACGATAAGGGAAATTATCAACCTTATCGCAAATTATTTCCCAACCATCATTACTAGAAATGATCAAGAAATATCAAATATAATATCCTTTATTGTAGAAAAAGATAGAGGCTGTAAAAAATGGGAAATTTATTGAGTTCAGTATTGATTAATAAGGTGTAATGATATTTCATATAAGGTTATGTGTTCCATATATTTTGGAAATAAAAAAGGAGTTGATGGATGAAGCTCATAGGTCTACTTTATCTATACATCATGGAAGTACAAAAATGTATAGGGACCTTCGTGATCATTATTGGTGGGATAGCATGAAAAAGGAGATTGTCGACTACACTGCAAGGTGCATGGTGTTTCAATAAGTGAAGGCGGGGTGAAAAATTCCTAAAGGGGTATTACAACCACTGCCCATACTGGCATGGAAGTTAGACAATATCACTATAGAATTTTTCATTGGTCTCTTGAAACAATCTAGAGGAAATAATGTGATATGGGTTATAGTGGGCCGTCTCACCAAGACTTCCCATTTTATATCTATTTTTAAAGATTTATCTCTTGACCAACTCACAAAGATATATGTAAAGGAAGTGGTAAGGCTGCATGGGGTACCACTTTCTATAATTTTTGATCATGATCCAAGTTTCACATAAAAATTATGGAGAAGTATTTAACATGCTCTGGGTATCAAATTGACTTTTAGTACGACTTATCACCCTCAAACTGATGTCCATTTTGAAAGGACTATTCAGACACTCAAGGGAATGCTGAGAACATGCTCAATGAAATTTAAAGGTGGATAAGATCAACATATCCCATTAGTTTAGTTCTCATGCAACAACATCTTCCATTAGAGTATTCAAATAGTATCCTATGAAGCTTTATATGGGAAGCGATGTAGAACTCCTACTTGTTGGGATGAAACTAGTTAGATAAAGTTTCTTGGACCTGATCCTGTGAAACATATGACAGAAAGGGTTCATTCCATCCAATAACACATAAAGGATGCTTAGATTCTGTAGAAGATCTATGTTTACATTAATTGAAGGGACTTTTATTTTGAGGTTGGAAACGAATTCTTCTTTTCAATTTCACCTTAGAATACAATCATGCAGTTTGGGAAGAAAGGGAAGCTCATCACCAGGTACATTGGACATATGAAATCCTTGATCTCATAGTATGAGTGGCCTATCGACTTTCCCTCCCTCAAAATCTAGCTCAATATCATGATTTTTTCAATATATCTCTCTTAAGGAAGTATATACTCGAACCTTCACATGTACAAAATCTTGAGGTGGAGAAATTGGAACATGAACTCTCCTATAAGGAGTATTCAGTGGATATCTTGAACCATAGAGACAAGGTTATATGAAAAAATACCACCCGCCTCATTAAATTTTTGTGGAGGAACCACAAATATGAAGAAGCCATGTGGAAACTAGAGGAAACAATGAGGCAAAAATACCCACACCTTTTCTCAACCGAGGGAACGAGATGAAATTTTAGGGATAAAATTTCTTAAGGGGGGAGAATGTAATGACCTAAACTTTTTGAATGATGTTTGTTTCCTGAAAATGTGTGTTATATTATATTACACAACAAAACTATATCTCATTAATAATTAAGTGAGTATATTTTGAAATTTGACCATCATTTTTTGACTGTTATATGATCATTGGTCAATTATGAATATTGGTCAATTATGACTGTTGGTAAATATAACCATTGGAAACTATACTATAAATAATAATTTTAACGTTATAATTATTGTTTATAAGTATAAATGATAAAGGAAAATTAATTAAGAAGTAAGAGTCGATGGCCTCGTCCAGTAGACTCATATCGTATAAATCCCATTTGTCGAAGCTTAAGATGTAGGTAACATCACTGGTATTTTATCTTGACCAATCCCAAGCTGATCTTCAATATGTTATGCTTGAATAAAATCACCTACAAGAGAAGTTCAAGTCAGTTGAAATTACCACTCGGGCGATCTTATCCAAAACGCTCCAAGTTTCTATCACCATCCCACACCTTTCCCTTAGGTCATATATAGGTGTTACAAGGTGTTATGTGTTGAGGCCATAGTTACTTAAAATTTAATCCCTTTGTTTAAATAAAATTGTTATCTCATCATTTTTGTTTTAAAAATATTTTTTCTTAAAAATTAAGATGGATTTTGATAAATTGGTTTTTCAGGTAAAAATTGTACTTTTCAAAGAGATATAAATTAATATATTAAACTAAGGTTTCATTAATAATTTTTATTATAATGAAATTTTATTATCAAAACACTCTTATTTAATAACAAATGATAAAATAGTTTTATTTTTTTCAATTGTCAAAGACTTTACTATGCATTTTACTATGTATTTTCTGTCTGTATTATGTTTAATAAATAAGTGTTTTTATGGTTAAAAGTAAAATTTATCATATTTAGAGAATTTTTATGATAAAATAAATTTCTTTTTTGAAATCATAACATCTATATTAGGTTAGGTTGAATATATGATAATTTTATAAAATAATTTAGTTTTTCATGAATAGTAAAAATACATTTTTGAGTTTTTCAGTATGTTTAATGAAATCATAAATATGTCATAATGATTTAATGGGTAATATAAAATTATGGTCAACTATTGTGGTTTATAATAACATAATAGGTGTCCCAAGTGGAAAATACCATTGGAAAATACCATGGTTAAGCCCATGGTTTTGAATCTACCACTACCTAGGTGTCAAAGGAAATTAATAAACAAATCTCCCACTTTTTCTATAAATACCCACACATTTCTCGATTATATTTAACTAAAAATTCATAATATAAAAATATGTGATATTTTTACCTCCCAGGGAGTCTTACCAAGGTTTCTTTAATACCCCAAGCTCCCAATCATTTATTTTTAGGTGTTACTCTTCATGGTAAGGGAAGTCTCAACCTCTCTTTTCCTTTCAAGTTCCCTTTTTTATGTGGTATGAATTTCAAATTTCCAAAATACATTATTCTTTAAATTTTATTATATAACTTTATTATATTAATATTATTTTATGAATGGCATCCCATTTTCCAATCTCTTTTTAATGTTTTCAGAAACCATGTTTCAAACCTGTTATGTTTCCTAATTTTCTTCTCAAAATTTATCTCTTTTTCTAAAGAAATTGTCTTATTTTCATTTATGAATACCCAAAAATCATTATTTTCTAGGGTTATTCACCTAGAGTTTAAAATAATATATTTTATTCTTGTATTAATATACATTAAACCCACCTTCCTTTTTCATGGGTTAATAATGACATAAAAATCTTGTCTTTAAGAACTTATTTTTAAAATGTCGTGATTTTTATATGAAACCAATTTATTTTATTCTCCAAGGTTTATTTATGAAATGTTTTATTATGATATATGTGGCTCAAATTAATTAATACATATTAAGGGTGCTCCCTGATAGTGCTCTATTGCATTGGGTAAATAATTTAATCTCAAGAGATGGCATGTTTAATGATACCTTGCTGAATAACCTTGGTAATTTTTATGACACATCGATGAAAAACCTTGGTGATATTCTTATGAATGACTCAATTAAATATTTTATTCACATTTACATGTTATTAATCATGTTATTTTTATTATTATATGCCTATTTTCTCATTTATCATGCTTTTATGATATACCTCAAGTTCTTCTAGATATTTCTCATGATTGCATGTAAAATGCTTCTCTTACTTTCCCTTATTGGGCCTTATGCTCACCCTTTCCTTTGATGTATGTCCCCAAGTTATGAGATGTAGTAATTGAACCTAGGATGAACCTAATATAAATACATTCAAGTGTATTAAACTAATTTTTTATGTTTTCATTTATTATGCACCTTTTTCTAAGAAACTAAACTTTAAAATATTCTATGTCTATACAATGTAATGAAAAGTTATGTAATAAAAAGGTGGGATGTCATATTGAAACATTTGAATCATAATTCACTATGAATTAAGTGAAACATATAATATCATGAGAATAATTTGATTCATTATATAACATGTCAAAAGGTAGTATATACACCATATAAAAGTGAGTTTGTTTATAAAAATAAATAAGTCTCAATGAAATGTAAATTATAACAAAATCCCTTTCATTGAGTCCAACTTGTTATTATGTGTCTTTATATTCCTGGATAATAAACTTATGTTACTTATTTACTTACTTTATAAAATTTATCATGTTTATCATTAATTTTATTTCACTTATTACCATGTTGTATACAACTACTTAAATAATAAAGTTTACATCGGGTGTTTTGACCAAATTCGGTTTATGTGTCAAAACTACTTTGGTAGGTCAACTATGGTCAAAGTTTTAATTATATAACATCTCAAAAATAATAATCAAGAAATAATTATCTTATTTATACATCAATTATGATTTTAAAACCAATCATGAAATATTTTTATGAAAAATGAACCGATGTTACAACCATGGAGACGGTAGGTTGTACGCATGAGTAACGTTCCCATTTTTCAATGATCATTATAGAAAGGAGGTAAGTAACATTATATATTTTAAAATTTATGATTATATCATAAATACCATTTTATTTAATCATATTTACTTATATATAGAATTATTTTGATGAAAATGGAATCACATAATGTCGAGGAGGCGGTAGTCCACATGTCCACGACAGACATTATCACTTTTTAGTGTGTGAAAACGGAAATAAATAAAATTAAACATTATATTTAAAGATATTAAATTATTTAATTAATATAAAATATATGTCATTTATTTAAAAAAAATTAATTAAAATCAACCTTTATACATTCCATGTATATCTTGAATGAATAACATCACTTTGAGGAGGCGGTAGTCCACACTTCCACAAGCAATGTTATCGTATTTATACAAAATGGAAAGTATAAAGTTATGTGTTATAAAAGAATTAAATAAGAATAAAAACATAATAAATATCATATATATCATATAAAAATATTTTTACATCATAATTCTCAACCATGAAATGTGGAAAAGTAAAAAACGAATGATCTCATTTCGTGAGGCGATAGTTCATTGCACACATAAACGGTAAGTTTGTTACCCATTAGATTGAAGTGTGTATAAGTGTTGTTAAAACCATTAAATTAAAAACATATCAGTATATTGAGGATAATTTTTTTGTTATATAAACATGTAATAATAATATTTTATGTGGTGGAGAATGAAAATAAAACTAAGTAGCTTGAGGAAGAATATTACCTCTTATGTGGGTAACTCATTTTGATTTGCACCAAAGGGATTTATTGGATTTATTTCATCCCAAGGTTAGGATTATAAGATTAAGTTAGTATGTTTAGGATCTATTTGGGTAGATATTTTTCAATCCAAAGCATCTTTATAGGTGTGATGAAGTGGGAGGGGTGAGTTCCTTTTTATAGTGGAGGAGTGACACCCTTGTAAATTTTTGAAAAGAGAATTCCACCCATGTTTTTACCTTGTAAAGTGGATCCAATAATAGTTAAAATTATATAAAATGTAGTATAGGGTATAAATATGTCCAAAAAATAGCTTTTGTACAATGTTTTATGTCATTTTGGCCCTTAAGTTTAAGGTTTAGTCCCTTGTTAAGCTAATTTCCCTCTTAATCGTTGTAATTAAATTTAATTACATTCACTAATATTTTTTGTCAAAAAAATAAATTTATTTTTTTTAGAAATTATAAATTATTATAATTAAAAATATGGAATCCATTTTTCCAAATTTCAATCACATAAGTGGCAGAAATTAAATTAAATTTAATTCTGCATACACGATGATAATGAGGGGTTTTAAAGTAAAAACATTCAAAAGTGTGGTAAGTTTTTATATCCAATTTCGATGCGAAATTGATTCCAGTGACCTAAATTGGATTAATTAATAAAAAAATTATCTACTTAAACTTTAAAACCATTTAAAAATATAATTTAATTCTATAAATAAATTATAAAAAAAACAGAAATTTTGAATTAAAATTCAGTATTTCTCACTATTCATCAAAAAATGAAACTTCACAAAAAAATAAAAAAAAATTCACCGTAAGATAATTCTTATGTTCCACTTTAAAATATAAAGGTTATACTTTACATATTAAATTTAAAAAGTTTCAAGAATTGGATTTAAAATAGGTTCACCATTAAAAGGCAGTAAAAATGTCTTTATAAAAATATAGGTTTTTATGTGTAATATTGGGTTTGTTTTTATCTTATGCCTATAAAATCTATTGAAATAATATAAAAAAATTGATTAAATATATAATATATATTTCATTAATATCATTCACCAATTGTAATTAATTTAATTTATTAGGATAAAAAGGCTTTGTGAGCATAAAAATAATGATATTCTTCTTTATATTCAAATGGTTTTCATATTTATTTCTAATTAATTTGTTAACAAGAATTAATTTTATATTTTTGTAAACCATATATTTTTAAAATATATTTAAACATTTTCATAACTACTAATTTAATAAATATGTTATATATTATTATATTGAATAATAATTTTTTAATAATATGTTGTTCAGTAAAACTCGATCTTTTGTGTAACACAAACCATTGAAGAAACTTTTTTTTTGAGTGTGATGAAAACTAACTCAGTATCATGTGAATTTAAAGATATATCAAAGATTTAATTTATTTAAAATAGTAAATATATTTTAAACTCTCAGGTTGTAATGATCCGTTACGTGCCTAGTGATGCGTGTGATAAACACTATCAAATACAATATTCTTACTTTAGAATCTAGGGGTGTTACATTATCCACACATTAATTAAATTGGGACCTCACAATTTAAACTTGATATCAGTATTCAAGGGTTTTATATTTTAAAATAAACTATTATTGAAAAAACAATGTCATAAATAGGATTAATAACACATCTTCTTAAAAAGAAGGTAAGGAAAATGTGAAGGTCACAAAAAAACTATGATTTCAAATAGGAGAACATTAGTGAAAACATAGACATGGAATAAAATAAAGCTATCAACTTATTATAGAGAGTGATAGAGAACACGTTTAAGTAAATTTTAATGAACACAAAATCATAAACTAAATTTGTGAAAAGAGGTCATTGATATTGTAGCGACTTGAGTTTTGGCCCTGTCAGACTTTAAAATACTCTTACGAATATTTCTAGAGCTAGGTGCTAAGACGACGTGCGATTCTGAGGCCCGGTGAGCCCAAAATTAATTTTATAAAAATATTAAGTATTTTTATACTATGCACATGGTGGGGATGTTTTTTTATCTTAAATGGTAGCTTGGATCAGAAATCTGAGGGCACAGGTGCGTCCGGAGCGTGATATTTACCCTAAGTGGGGTGTAAACTTTGCGGGCGCGGGCCTACTGTGGAAAAATACACCAGGGGAATTTATTGTAAATAAATAGAAAGTTTATTTATGAGCGTTAGCTCTAATAACTCTTGAATAGAGTCTCGGATCGAAATTCTGAGCGCACTGTTGAGTTCAGAACGTCGTGTTTACCCTAGAGGTGACCTAATCTCCTCTACGCTGGGAGGTCTGGTCCGGGGTGTTGATTTAATTAATTTAATTAATTAATTAATTAATGAAAATCAATCAATACCCCTCCACTCCCCCTTATTGTGCACCCCAGAAGGGAACCATGCAAGGAGCTCCTCCCCCTTCCTCCTCCTTCTGTCGATGAATAACAGCTGGAATCAATCGAACGAGGTCTCGTTGGACTCGGATCTTGACAACGGATGCTCCCGGAGCATGCAATAGCAGCAGGGGAGTGTGCAAAGCATCGAAGATCTTATAAAAGATATACGGTTTGAGTTTTAAAATCCTAGATCCCATTTATTTGTTTTTTTTTCTTCAAATCGTCATAAGGGTTGTGTGGTTCGGGTCCCGAGCTTTCCGAAACATGTTACGGATCTGAATTTGGAGCACTGCGGTGCTCCCGGTGGCTCCTGGAAGTTTTCCGGTGGAAAACCCAGATTCCGGAAGCAGCTATGGAAGAATCCGGTGAGGTAGGTGGCGGCGTGGCAGATTCCGGCTCCAGCACGGCGGTTTTCGGCGGCAGCGCGGTGGTTTCCGGCGAGGCAGGTGGTGGTCCGGCCAGGATTTTCTAGGGGTTATTTAAACCCCCATAACTCACAAATCGTAACTCCGATTTGCGAGCCATTTGTGGAGACATGTTCCTTGCGTCGAGACAAAACTTTTGTACTCTCTTTGAGAATTAAATGAGTCATGTTCGTAGCCCAGGGCTACAAAACATTGAAATAATAATAATATTTTATTATTATTCAACTTCGACCCGCCGTAACTTCTGCACGGAGCATCTGATTGATGTGCCGTCAGTGACATTGTGATCCTCATAGTAAGGCGGAGTTCTGGGATGGAGATCTGGATGTGGGACCCACGATGTTGCTTCTGGGCATTAAAGAAGAAACGCGACTTCTTCGTCGGGTGTCTATTTTGGATGAAAGTGTAGTCGATCTTGTGTGTTTTTCTGAGGGGATCGCACTGGTGTGATCCGCTTGATGAGTTTTGGGATCGATGCATGGGACCCACCTGGGCTAGCTACGTTGAATAGTACCTTTTTCACCGTTTATCCATTTTAGGCGAGTAAATTGCATATCCTGTCTGTTTTTCCGCATAGATAGCAGTGGTGGCCTCGGTATAGGCCTAAGAGGTGCGTAGTGTGGCGATGTTGCGGGTTGATCGGGTTAGAGATGTTTGGACCAGAAGTGGTTAAGTGTACTCCCTTGGTTCGTTCCTATGAGGGTTCATGTGGCATTACAACCTTATTATAGTTTTGTGATCCCCTTGATAGAATGTTTTCCTGATAGAGTTGTGGCATCCCTCTAGTGGGTCCATAGTGGGATCCTCTAGATTTGGTTCCTTGGATCAGGTTCTTGGTATCACTATTACCACTTATCCACGGGTAGCGATCCCTTATCTAGCAGGTTAATCTCATGGGGTTTGAGGAATCATCGAAAATATGATCCTCTATGTAGTGGGTCATGCATAGTAGGGTTGTGGCATCGTCGGGTATACGATCCTCTACTCAGCATGTGGTTTATTTTAGGGTTGTCGTATCATCGGTTATACGATCCCCTACTCAGCTCAGGGTTTCATTAGGGTTGTGGAATCGTTGGTTATACGATCCCCTACTCAGCTCGTGGTTTTTGGTAGGGTTGGTGCATCGTCGGTTCGATCCCCTACATCACAAGTTAAACCATATGGAGTTTCCAGATTTGTCGTGACCATCTTCACATGGGCGATGATCCTCTATCTGAGTGATGTGAACTGTAGAATGTCAGATCGGGTTCTGGTATCCCCTAGCGGATCTTGGGATTGATCCCCTATCTGTGAGATCTTTGATATACCAGAGTGGGTTATTATATCCCCTAGCGGACCCTAGGAGTGATCCCCTATTTGAGAAGTTTAGTGTTTCCATTGTTTCATCATGAAGTTCTTAGGGATGATATCAGACGAGCGTGATCTATCAGATGGGCGTCTGGGATGTTGGTGTGAAACCCGATGGAGTGTATCTCTCAGACGAGTGTCATCTGGGATGACAGAGCTCGTGGAGTGTGTTCTGTAGGTTTCGTGTAGAACATATCGCTAGTTATGAGGATTGGTGCATGGAATGAGTATATCTGGTTTCTCATTGTATATGTATGGGTATATACCTGAGTGGATGTTCATGGTGTATGTATGGGAATACACCTAAGTTTAGCTGACTAGTCGTGTTAGCCGAGGATGGTCTCAAGATGTAGTTTCTCTATCGTTTGGGTTCCCTCTAGCTGGGATGAGCTGACTATTGTCTTTCATTTGCTCCATTTTATTTTAGGGTTTTGGGGTTCCTACTCAGTATTTTTATACTCACCCTTGCATGGGCTTGGACCGCACATGTTTGTGTCTTGTGCAGACCACAAGCCTTTCAACAGAGTCCCAGGAGGACCCGAACTAGGAAGAGCTTTGTAAGAAAGACTGACCAAGGTGTTTACCGGAGTTGTGCCAAGGAGCTTATCGACGGGTGCATTTGGAAGCGTTTTCCTCCTTCTGAGCAGGTTGGACACTTTTGTAGTTTACTTTTTGTGGGCCATGTATTTGCCTTTTGTACTTTTGTTACACTCTAGTTGTGTGTTAAATGTATTCATGCATTTATTTTCAGTTTTTATATATATCTCTACACTGTTTCATGGAGGTGTATGTGGGTGAGTGTGTATAGGTACCTTAGGCTAATGCCTCCCATGTGTGTGATAGCCTACTCGGTGCTAGTGGTGAGACCCTAGCCTATTGTAGGCGAGCTTGGAGAGTCACGGCTCGAGCCTCGTTGGGTTGGGTCGTGACAGAGTGGTATCAGAGGAGGTTCCACCTTTGCGATCTCTGTGTTTCGGTGTTCTAGCTGCGAGTTTGGTTTGGGTTGCATCGTGGTAGTGTTAGGATGTTTTGAGTTCGACTTTTAGGACAGGGACTCTTGTGTTGGTGCGGTGGCCGACATATCAATTCACCATCATTATGATAACCTGTCTTTCGACTCGGGACATTAGGACACTAGACATAGGGACATAATGGTACATGCATCATATATGACTGGTTTTTATGTTATCCTTGTTCTTCTTGAGTCATCTCCCCATATATACTCTTTGACTGTGGTGCATCTTGATTGTAATTTTGGATGCCTCCACGGTGACAGCCAACGAGGGTTCCGTAGTGGAATTGTGGTGATGATCCACCCCATGTAGAGGTTGTGGACCAGGGTGCAGGTTCTGAGGTTAGACCTCCAGGTGGTCCGCCAGTTGAGCCACCACCAGTCGAGCTGCTGGTTGTGCCGGTAGTGCTGGACGAGGTTGCGCACAGGCTGAGTGTGTTACACGAGTTCCAGAGCTAGTGACCATTGAGGTTCTAGGGTGATCCAGACCCTCAGGCAGCTGATGAATGGCTCAAAGCAGTCACCTGGGTTTTTCGGCTGGTGGGGACACCTCTAGATCAGATGGTGGTCCTAACGGAAAGCCTTCTGCATGGTTAGGTCGGGCGATGGTGGAGTTTAGTGACACAATCCCATAATGAGGAGATGTTCACATGGGTAGAGTTTGAGAGGCTCTTTAGGTAAGAGTTTTATCCAGTGATGGTGAGGTCAGTACCGATCTAGGAGCTTATGTAGCTTTAGCAGGAGTGCATGACTATGTCGAAGTACTCAGTGAGGTTTTCTGACCTGTCATGATACTCCCAAGATATGGTTCGAGACTCGTTCTTTATGGATCGCACCTTAGAGCAAGGGATACGTTGATACATCTGGACAAGTGTGGTTTTCTTATGTCTGCCCACTTATGCTAGAGTGTTGGACCGATCCTTGGTGGTGGAGAACTTTATGGCTGAGCAGATTCAGGCCGTCAGTGTTGGGCATGTGGCAACTGAGACCTCAACAGCTGGTAGTCGACGGCAGGAATAGGGGTCTGGACGTGCCTGACATTTCATAAGGTGACCCCAGGATGGAGGATTTGAGGCTCAGGGCTCTCAGAGCTCTCAGGCCAGTTTTGGTTAGTCGTAGGAGAGGCGGTGTTATGCTTACGATGGTTGGGGACATTTTTCTAGGGAGTTTCCATCCCGTCGTGCAGTTGAGAGGGAGCCAGTCGACATGCTGCCTTGGCAGCGACAATGTCTTGAGTTTGGAGGTCCGCAGGGTGGCGGATGTGGAAGCGGAGTTGGTGCAGCAACGGGAGGTGGTAGGAAGTATCAGATGCCACCACCACCACCCCCATGTGGTCCACGTTGAGCTCAGGGAGCTGAAGGGTGAGGGCGAGGACAACTGCAGGCCTTAGAGGTTGTTTACCTAGAGGCTCTGCATGTGGATGGAGGTACGCTTTGTGTCCTTTCTACTTCTATAGTAGTTTTGATAGACACTATTTAGCGGTACTCTTTCTTTTTCGTTGCTTACCCGAGGTTTGTTCAGGGCGTTGGTAAGACCCTTTTTGGGTGTTGTTCGACGTGCTACGAATGCATGAGGAAGAGGAACCTTTCCCCCCACCGAGACACGTTTTTATGATGTGATTAAAACCGTGAGGGCGAGTCAGTTCCAGCCAAAGCAAATAGTGTCTAGGTGTGGTGGATGAGTCCTTCTAACTGATGTGTTCGGGAAAGGGTGTGTGTTGGCAAACTAGATGGCATGGGAGACCTAGTTGTGAGTTCAGTTGCTTTCCTTGTGCTTATGGATTTTCGGGGACAAAAAGTTCTAAGGTGGGGAGGATATAGCGACTCGATTTTTGCCCCTGTCGGACTTTGAAATATTCCTACGAATATTTATAGATCTAGGCGCGAAAACGGCTTGCGATTTCGTGGCCCAGTGTGCCTGGAATTAATTTTATAAAAATATTAAGTATTTTTATACTATTCATGTGGTGGGTATGCTTTTTCCCCTAAATGGTAGCTTGGATCAGAAATTCGAGGGCACGGTTGCATCCAGAGCATGCTGTTTACGCTAGGCAGGGTGTAAACTTTGCGGGCGCGGGCCTGCTGTGGAAAAAGCCACTAGGGGAATTTTTTTGTAAATAAATGGAAAAGTTTATTTATGATCATTATCTCGAATAACTCTTTAAAGGAGTCTTAGATCGAAATTCTGAGCGCACCATTGAGTTTATAACGTCACGTTTACCCTAGAGGTGACCTAATCTCCTCCGCGCCGGGAGGTCTGGTCGGGGGTGTTGATTTAATTAATTTAATTAATTAATTAATTAATTAAAATCAATAAATAACCCTCCCCTCCCCTTTGTATGCACACTAGAAGGAAACCACGTGAGGAGCTCCTCCTCCCCTCCTCCTCCTTCCATCGATGACGAATGGCTGGAATCGAGCGAACGAGGTGCCGTCAGACTCGGATCTTGACGGTGGATGCTCTCGGATCGTGCAACAGCAGCAGCGGAGCGTGCAAAGCGCCAGTGATCCGCCAAAAGGTAGGAAGTTTGATTTTTAAAATCCCAAATCCCATTTATGCATTTTTTTTTCTTCAAATCGTCATAAGGGTAGTGTAGTTCGGGTCCCGAGCTTTTCGAAACATGTTAGGATCTGAATTTGGAGCACCGGGGTGCTCCCGGTGGCTCCCAAAAGTTTTCCGAAAGCAGATATAGCGGATTACGGTGAGGATGGTGGCAGATCAATGAATTACGGCTCCGGCACGGTGGTTTCTGGTGGCAGTGTGGTGGTTTCCGGCGAGGATGGCAGTGGTCCGATCATGATTTTCCGAGGGTTCTTTAAACCCCCATAACTCAAAAACCGTAATTTTGATTTGTGATCCGTTTGCGGTGACATGTTCCTTGAATCAAGAAGGACCTTTTCAACTCTATTTTATAATTTAATGAGTTGCGTTCGTGGACCAAGGCTATGAAACGTTGAAATAATATTATTATTTTATTATTATTCAACTTCGACCCGTCGTAACTTCTGCACGGAGCGTCTGATTAACGTACTATCAGTGAAGTTGTGATCCTCATAGTAAGGAGAAAATTTCAAGATAGTTTTTGGGTGCTGGGATGGAGATTAGGATGTGGGATCCATGATGCTACTTTTGGGCGTTTACGGAGAAACGTGACTTCTTCGTCGGGTGTCCGTTTTGGACGAACGAGTTGTCGATCTCGTGCATTTTTCTGAGGGGATCGCAATGGTGCAGTTCGCTTAATGATTTTTGGGATCAAGGTGTGGTCCCCACCTGAGATAGATATGGTGAATAATACCTTTTTCACTGGTTTTCCATTTCGGGTGAGTAAATAGCATATCCTGTGTGTTTTTCTGCGTAGATCGCAGTGGTGGACTCAGTATAGGCCTAAGAGGTGTGCAGTGTGGTGATGTTGCGGGGTGCTTGAGTTAGCGATGTTTGGACCAAATGTGGTTGAGTGTACTCCCTTAGTTCTTTCCTAAGAGGGTTCTTGTGGAATTACAACCTTAGTATAATTTTGTGATCCCCTCAATAGGATGTTTTCCTGATAGAGTTGTGGCATCCCTCCAGTGGGTCCGGAGTGGGATCCTCTAGCTTTACTTCCCTGGATCGGGTTCTTGGTATCCCTATTACCGCTTATCCATGGGTGACGATCCCCTATCTAGTAAGTTAATCCCATAGGGTTTCAGGCATCATTGAGAATATGATCCCCTACATAGTGGGTCGTGCATAGTAGGGTTGTGGAATCATCGGGTATGATATCCCCTACTCAGTATGTGGTTTAGAGTAGGGTTGTTGTATTGTTGGTTATATGATCCCCTACTCAGTGCAGGGTTTCAGTAGGGTTGTGAAATCATTGGTTATACGATCCCTTACTTAGATGCATTGTTGGTTCGATCCACTACATCGCAAGTTATACCAGATGGGGTTTCCGGCATCATCATGACTATCTTCACACGGGCGACGATCCTCTATCTGATTGATGTGAACTGTAGAATGTCAGATCAGGTTTTGGTATCCCCTAGGAGATATTGGGAGTGATCCCCTATCTGTGAGATCTTCAAGATACCGAAGTGGGTTCTTGTATCCCCTAGCAGACCTTAGGAGTGATCCCCTATCCGAGAAGTTTAGTGTTTCCGCTGTTTCAGCATGATGTTCTCAGTGGAAATATCTGACGTGCGTGATCTCTTAGATGGGTGTCTGGGATTTTGGTGTGAGACCTGATGGAGTGTATCTCTTGAATGAGTGTCATCTAGGATGACAGAGCTCGTGGAGTGTGTTCTCTTGGTTTCATGTAGAACCTGTCACTGGTTATGAGGCTTAGTACATGGAATGAGTATATCTAGTTTCTCATGGTATATGAATGGGAATATAACAAAGAGGATGGTCATGGTGTATATATGGGAATACACCTGAGTTGGTTTGACTAGTCGTGTTAGTCGAGGATGGTCTCGAGATGGAGTTTCTCGCTCGTTTGGGTTCCCTCTGGCTCGGATGAGCTAACTGTTGTCTTTCAGTTTCTCCCTTTTATTTTAGTGTTTTTGGGTTTCCTAGTGATTATTTTTATACTCACCCCTACACGGGCTTGGACCACATGTGTTTGTATCTTGTGTAGACCACAAGACTTTTGATAGAGTCCCAGGAGAACCCAGAGCAGGCGGAGCTTTGTGAGCGAGACTGACCAGGGTGTTTACTGGAGCTTTACCGAGGAGCTTACTGGAAGGTGCATTTGGTGGTGTTTCCCTCCTTCTGAGCATGTTGGATGCTTTTGTAGTTTACTTTTGGTGGTCTCTATATTTGCCTTTTGTACTTTTGTTTCACTCTAGTTTCGGGTTAAATGTATGCATGCATTTCTTTTCAATTTTTATATATATCTCTGCACTGTTTCATGGAGGTGTATGTGGGTGTGTGTGTGTATAAGTACCTTAGGATAATGCCTCCCATGTGTGTGATATCCTACTCGGCCCTAGTCACCAGCCCCTGGCCTATTGGAGGTGGGATTGGGGAGTCATGGATCGAGCCCCATTGGGTCGGGTCATGACAAAGTGGTATCAGAGGAGGTTCCACCTTTGGGATCTATGAGTGTAAGTGTTCTAGCTGTGAGTTTGGTTTGGGTTGCATCACGACAGTGTTAGGATGTTTTGAGTTCGACTTTCAGGCCAGAGACTCTAGTATTGGTGCGGCGGCCGACGTATCCATTCACCAGGACTCTGATAACCTGACTTTCGGCTCGAGACGTTAGGACACTAGTCGTATGGACATAATGGTACATGCATCATATAGGACTGGGTTTTGGGTTCTCCTTATTCTTCTTGATTCAGCTCCCCGGATATACTCTTTGACTATGGTGCATCTTGATTGTATTTCTGGATGCCTCCACGATGACAGCTAGCAAGGGTTCCATAGTGGAATTGTGGTGACGATCCACCCCGTGTAGAGGTTGTGGACCAGGGTGGAGGTTCTAAGGCTGGACCTCTAGGTGGTTCGCCAGTTGAGCCACCACCTATCGAGCAGTTGGTTGTTCCAGAAGTGTAGGACGAGGTTGAACGTAGGCTGAGTGTGCTGTATGAGTTGCAGAGGCAATGAAATTTGATGTTTTTGGGTGATCCAGACCTTTAGGCAGCTGATGACTGGCACGAAGCAGTCACCAAAGTTTTCCGCCTGGTGAGGACACCTCCAGATTAGATGGTGGTCCTAGTGGTGGGCCTTCTGCATGGTTTGGCCAAGCGATGGTGGAGTTTGGTGATGCAGTCCCATGATGAGGAGTGGTTCATGTGGGAAGAGTTTGAGCGGCTCTTTAGGTAAGAGTTCTATCTGGTGATGCTGAGGTCAGTACAGATCTAGGAGCTTCTGCAACTTTGGAAGGAAGACATGACTATGTTGAAGTACTCAGTGAGGTTTTCCAACCTATCATGCTACTCCCAAGATATGGTTTGAGACCAGTTCTTTAGGGCTCAGATCTTCGAGTAGGGGCTATTATGAAACATACGGGCAGGAGTGGTTTTCTTGTGTCTTTCCACCTATGCTAGAGTGCTAGAGCGAGCCTTGGTGGTGGAGAGCTTTCTGGATGAGCAAATTTATCCCGTCAGTGCTGGGCACATGGTAGCTGAGACCTCGATAGCTGGTAGTCGATGGAAAGTGTAGGGTTCTGGATGTGCCCGACATTTCAGGAGGCGACCCCATGATGGAGGATCTGAGGCTCAGGGATCTTAGAGAACTCAGGATAGTTTTGGTCAGTCGTAGGAGAGGCAGGTTTACGCTTACAACGGTTGGGGACATCTTGCTAGGGAGTGTCCATCCCGCCATGTAGCTAAGAGGGAGCCAGTCGACAGGCCACCTTGGCACTGAAAATGTCTTGAGTTTGGAGGTATGTATGGGTGGAAGACGTGGCAGCGGAGTTGGTGCAGCAACGGGAGGTGGTAGGTGGTATCATGTGCCACCACCACCACCCCCAGGTGTTCCATGTCGAGCTCAGGGAGCTAGAGGGCGAGGGTGAGGACAACTGCAGGCCTTAGAGTTTGTTGACCCAGAGGCTCCAAAGGTGGATGGAGGTATGCTCTGTGTCCTTTCTAATTTTGTAATAGTTTTGATAGACACTGTTTAACAGTACTCTTTTCTTTTCGTTTCTTGATCGAGGTTTGTTCAGGGCGTTGGTAAGACCCATTTTGGGTGTTGTCCGACGTGCTATTAATTCATGAGTAAGAGGGATCTTTCCCCCACCAAGATGCATTTTTGTGATAAGATGAAAATTGTGCGGGTGAGTAAGTTCCTACCAAAGAGAATAATGTCGAGGTGTGGTGGATGAGTCCCTCTAACTGATTCATTCGGGCAGGGGTGTGTGTGGGCGAACGCGCTGGTGTGGGAGACCTAGTTGAGAGTTCAGTTTCTTTACTTGTGCTTATGGATTTTCAGTGATGAAAAGTTCTAAGGTGGGGAGGATGTAGCGACTCGATTTTTGGCCCTGCCATACTTTGAAATATTACTACAAATATTTCCAGATCTAGGCGCAAAAACAGTGTGCGTTTCTGAGACCCGGTGTGCCCAGAATTAATTTTATAAAAATATTAAGTATTTTTATACTATAGACATGGTGGGTATGCATTTTCTCTTAAACGGTAGCTCGAATCAGAAATCTGAGGGCATGATTGTGTCCAGAGCGTGCTGTTTACCCTAGGTGGGGTGTAAACTTTATGGGCACCGGCCTACTGTGGAAAAATCCACCAAGGGAGTTTTTGTAAATAAATGGAAATGTTTATTTATGAGCGTCAGCTCGAATAACTCTTTAAAAAAGTCTCAGATCGAAATTCTGAGCACACCGTTGAGTTCAGAAAGTTGTGTTTACCCTAGAGGTGACCTAAACTCCTCCGCACCGGGAGGTTTGGTCAGGGGTGTTGATTTAATTAATTAAATTAATTAATTAATTAATGAAAATAAATCAATACCCCTATCCTCCCCTTTGTTGTGCATGCCAGGAGCTCCTCCTCCCTTCCTCCCCCTTTCGTCGATGACGAACGACTGGAATCGAGCGAACGAGGTGTCGTTGGACTCAGATCTTGACGGCGGATACTCCCGAATCGTGCAGCAGCAGCAACGGAGCGTGCAAAGAATCAGTGATCTTCCAAAAGTTAGGTGGTTTGAGTTTTAAAATTTTGGATCCCATTTATGCTTTTTTTTTCTTCAAATTGTCATAAGGGTTGTGTAGTTCATGTCCTGAGCTTTCCGAAACATGTTATGGATCTAAATTTGGAGCACTGGGGTGCTCTCGGTGGCTTCCAGATGTTTTCTGGTGGAAAACCTAGATTATGGTGGTGGCTATGGCGGATTCTAGCAAGGGTGGCAGCAGTGCGGCAGATTCTGGCTCCATCGCGGTGGTTTCCGATGAGGCAGGCGGTGGTCCGGCCTGGATTTTCCGGGGGTTCTTTAAACCCCCGTAACTCGCAAACTGTAACTCCAATTTGTGAGCTGTTTGAGGCGACACATTTTTTGCATCGCGATGGACCTTTTGAACTCTCTTTGAGAATTTAATGAGTCAGGTTTGTGGCCCAGGTCTCCAAAACATTGAAATAATAATAATATTTTATTATTATTCAACTTCGACCTGTCGTAAATTCTGCATGGAGCGTCCAATTGACGTGCCGTCAGTGATTCTATGATCCTCATAATAAGGTGGACTTTTCAAGATAGTTTCTAGGTGCTAGGATGCAAATCAGGATGTGGGATCCATGATGATGCTTTTGGGTGTTTACGGAGAGATGTGACTTCTTTTTCGGGTGTCCGTTTTGGACAAATGAGTAGTCGATCCCATGTGTTTTTCTGAGGGGATCATAATGGTGCAGTCTTCTTGATGAGTTTCAAGATCAAGGTGTGGGCCCCACATGGGCTACCTACGGTGAATAGTACCTTTTTCACTGGTTTTCCATTTCGGGTGAGTAAATATCATATCCTGTATGTTTTTTCACGTAGATCGCGGTGGTGGCCTCGGTATAGGCCTAGGAGGTGTGAAATGTGGCGATGTTGTGGGTCGCTCGGGTTAGCGATGTTTGGACTAGAAGTGGTTGAGTGTACTCCCTCAGTTCATTTATATGAGGTTTTGTGTGACATTACATCCTTAGTATAGGTTTTTTGTCCCCTCGATAGGATGTTTTCCTGATAGAGTTGTTGCATTCATCCAGTGGGTCCGGAGTGGGATCCTCTAGCTTCGCTTACTTGGATCGGGTTCTTGGTATCACTATTACCGCTTATCTACGAGCGGTGATACCCTATCAATCATGTTAATCCTGTAGGGTTTGAGGAATTATTGGGAATATGATCTCCTAAGTAGTGGGCCATGCATAGTAGGGTTGTGGCATTGTCGAGTATACGATCCCCTACTCAGCATGTGGTTTTTAGTAGGGTTGTGGAATCGTCGGTTATGTGATCCCCTACTCAGCTAATGGTTTCAGTAGGGTTGATGAATCCTTGGATATATGATCCCCTACTCAGCCCATGGTTTTCGGTAGGGTTGGTGCATCATCGGTTCGATCCCCTAGATCGCAAGTTATACCAGATGGGGTTTTCGGCATCTTCGTGACCATCTTCACACGGACGACGATCCTATATCTGAGTGATGTGAACTATAGAACGTAATATCGGGTTCTAGTATCGCCCAGTAGATCCTGGGAGTGATCCCCTATCTGTGAGATCTTCGAGATATTGGAGTGGGTTCTTGTCTCCCCTAGAGGACCCTAGGAGTGATCCCCTATCCGAGAAGTTTAGTGTTTCCACTGTTTCAGCGTGATGTTCTCAGTGACGATATCTGACGAGTGTGATCTCTCAGATGGGCATCTGGGATGTTAGTGTGAGACCCGATGGAGTGTATCTCTCGGACGAGTGTCATCTGGGATGTCAGAGCTCGTGGAGTGTGTTCTCCTGGTTTCGTGTAGAACCTGTCGCTCGTTAGGAATCTTGGTGTATGGAATGAGTATATCTGGTTTCTCATGGTATATGTATGGGCATATACCTGAGCATATGTTCATGGTGTCTGTATGAGAATACACCTAAGCTGAGATGACTAGTCGTGTTAGCTGAGGATAGTCTTGAGATGGAGTTTCTGTCTCGTTTGGGTTCCCTCTGGCTGGGATGAGCTGACTGTTGTCTTTCAGTTTCTCTCTTTTATTTTAGGGTTTTAGGGGTTCCTACTGAGTATTTTTATACTCGCCCCTGCACCGGATTTTCCTGCATGTGTTTCTGTCTTGTGCAGACCACAGGCCTTTCGACGGAGTCCCAGGAGGACCTGGAGCAGACAGAGCATTGTGAGTGAGACTGACCAGGGTGTTTACCGGAGATATACCGAGGAGCTTACCGGTGGGAGAATTTGGTAGCATTTCTCTCCTTCTGATCAGGCTAGAAAATTTTGCAGTTTACTTTTGGTGGGCCCTGTATTTGCCTTTTGTACTTTTGTTGCACTCTGGTTGTGGGTTAAATGTATACATGCATTTCTTTTCAGTTTTTATATATATCTCTGCACTATGTCATGGAGGTGTATGTGGGTGTGTGTGTACAGGTACGTTAGGATAATGCCTCCCATGTGTGTGATATCCTACTCAGTGCTAGTCGCTAGCCCCTGGCTTATTGGAGGTGGGCTTGGGGAGTTGCGGCTCGAGCCCTGTTGGGTCGGGTCGTGACAGATATCATCAAAAATGGAGATAATATAACAACATTTTTGTTTCAATACCCTTTTCTTGGAGTTGATAAATTATTTCACTGTATTAGAATATAAGTAAATATAAGTTTCTATTTCATAAACATGATCTTATTCGTTAGGTGTTCCTTGAAAAATTTCTACTTTATTTCTTAGCACAAGATGCATCATATGATGAAGTTATTCATTAACATCTAAAACATCATCCAAAGATTAACTTAAATATTTTCATAAATTGTTAAATTTTTCAAAATATTATTTTCCAACACATTAAAAAGAAGATAACTGAATTTCCAAAATGAACTTATCATTATCTTGAAGTTAATATGAACTATCGCATACCGAACATGTGAACACATTTATCTTGTATCCTCTTAAAACATGGTAATAAATTCAATTACCATAAAACCCTATTGAAAACATACATGTTTCCTTATTACTTAAATAAAACATATATTATTGGATATACTCCTTAAATTCAAACATGTTTTAAACTCCATAAATGACATAATAAACCACTTTAATAAATCATTACTCATTTCTAAGGTAGTCAGTACTTATCTAATTTTACATTATCCAAACCTACAATTTCTTTATCCAAACATCATTGTATTAACCTTAGGAACATATTAAGGGTTATCATTCCCTCAAACATGTGTTTTACAAAAAAATTACTTTCTAATAAATACATTTTCTTGGTACCATTCATCATATGATCGCAAATCCTTGACAAAAAATTACTACAGTATAATCCTCATATATTCCATAATTCTTATAACCAGTACATCATGAATAAAATATTCAAATGACATAATTATTGAATAGTAATATTAATCATTCCTCTTCACTATGGAAGTATCATAGCATAACCATTATCTATTAGCTTTATTTGGGATATATTTCTTTAACGCTTGAGACATTGATTTTTATAGTGTCTCATCTCCTTGTAGTTGAAGCATTGTACATTGGAAACCTTTTTCTTACCATTGAAATCACAATCATGGTGGAATTTATTTCCACACTTATAGAAAACTCCCATTCCTTTTAATCAAGTACTAGCGTATTTATTTCAAAAATTATCACATGTAGGAAATTAATTTTTTCACTTCTTCTCTTTATACATCTTTTTCTCTACCATACTCCTCTTCTCTTTATTCACTTAAAAGCCATAGGGCATAGTGAATTATTTACCTATCTCTTTATCACATGATATATTTTACTCATATGATGAGAATGCATGGGATACTATTTCCCTTCGAAATGTTGGATTAAAATAATAAAAGATATGATCCTTATTACTCTTTGGGTCACGTGCATTGGTGGAGTTCACATTCCTTATACTTGGATTCACTTCTAAATAATGACACATACTAGATTAAATCATAACATAATGTATAATCCCAAAACTAGTGAAACTCTTAACATAAATTGAAAAATATATGAATAGATAATCTCATAATCATAAGCATGGTTTCTTTGGGGATATATTTACTTTTAAATCCTTCATAATGGTTTTTAAAGAAAATGAGAATTATCCTAAGTGTATCCCCCATGAGTGTCAAACCAGATGTCCAGGGATGTATTTCTAGGAATACCCATATAATATCTACCACACAAAAATTCTAGGATGTTCTTTTATACTTATCCTCAAAGTATATCTTAGGGTTATGTTCTATAATTTATGTTTTCTAAATCTATTTTCTAAAGTTACTACTAAACTTCATTTGATACTAATTGTAATTCCCCAACCCCAGAATCCTAGATCTGGTGAATTATTTTATTACATTGGCATGATTATAAGGAATAAAATCTCGAAGGACTGGTCAGTTTAGTAGTTTTGGAAAGATAGATTACATAAATAATACCCATAATACATTGGGAAATACAAAATACAAACATGATACATAATAAAATGAAATAAATAGTATCTTTAAAACTCATTCAAAGTATTACTCTTCATTGCCTTGGGAAAGGAAACATAATAAGGATGTACTCAAATGTTTAGTAAGGGTCAGTAAAGTGGAAGTAATAATTAATCAATGAGAATAAATCAACATGGTAAGGTAAACAACCGATAACACAAACCATTTAAATAAATAGATAAGGAATAACAAATATGGAAAGGTAAGAAACTGGAAACACATTACATTTAATTAATAAATTGGAAATGAAATGTATCCATAGATTTTATCATATGAAAACCTCATAGATAATAACAATGATAACCGAAATATCTATTTATTAATTATCAGAAACCATGTCTAAGGAACATAAGAATATAAACTATCAAGTTCCATCAATAATATAGTTTAAAACTATAGGTAGAAACCTTTTTAATTGGACAAACTTAATTTTCTCATGAGAACCTATTGATGCATAGATGGGCTATATAAAGTCTGGGACCCACCTTTCGTTGCATGTCTAAAGTATTCCTTATATTGAGTAATCGACTTAAACAAAATTCCTTATAAAATATCCACCTTTAATAGATAATATGAATTTATCAATAATTTATCATAGGAATATAAGTAATAATAAGGGTTATTGACATTATTGAATGGAAATACTATTGAAATATTTTAAAAATATTCTTGATTAAAAATAATATTTAAACATTCCAAAGTATCTCATACCACTTTGAAACATTTGAATCATAATTCCCCATTAATTAAATGAAACCTATAATATCATGGGAACAAGGATATTTATTATATAACTTTTCAAAATAAAGTATACACACTATATAAAAGTGATTTGGTGAATAATAATAAATAAGTCTCAATGGAATGTAAATTGAGACGAAATCCCTTACCTTGAGTTCGACTTGTTCTCGTGTATATTTATATTACCAAATAATAAACTTATGTTAATTATTTAATTTATTCAAAACCTTTTTAATGTTTATCATTAATTTTATTTTACTTTTTACAATTTTTTATACAACTACTTAAACAATTAAGTTTAGGTCGGGGGTTTTGACCAAATTCGGTTTATGTGTGAAAAACACCTTTGGTAGGTCAACTATGGTCAAATGAGTAATTATATAACATATCCCAAATAATAATCATGAAATAATTATATTATTTATACATAAATTATTCTTTTAAAACCAATCATGAAAGATGGTTATGAAAAATGAACCAATTTTACAATCATGGAGATGGTAGGTCGTACATACACATGAGTAACATTCCCATTTTTCAATGATCATTATAGAAAGAAGGTAAGTAGAATAATATAATTATATAATGATAATTATATAATAAATACAATTTTATTTAATCATATTTACTTATATATAGAATTCTTGTGATGAAATAGGAATCACACCGTATCGAGGAGGCGGTAGTCCACACATCCACGATTGACGCTATCACTTTTTAGTGTGTGAAAATGGTAATAAAGAAAATAATATATATTATTTAAAAAATGAATTTATGTCATTAAAATCATATATATTTAATTTATGTCACATATTTTTAATTAAAATCACCCTTTATACATTACATGTATAGCGTGAATGAATCACATCGCTTTTAGGAGGTGGTAGTCCACACTTCCCCAAACGATGCTATCGTATTTATAAAAAATGGAAAGTATAAAGGTATGTGTTATAAAATAATTAAATAAGCATAAAGACATAATAAATATCATATATATCATATATAAATATTTTTCCATCATAATTTCCTACCATGAAATGTGGTAAAGTAAAAACAAACAATCTCGTTTCGTGAGGTAGTTTTTCACCATACACATAAACGGTAAGTTTGTTACCCATGAGATGGAAGTGTTTGTAAGTTTAGTTCTAAAAATTAATATAAAAACACATCAGTATATTTAGGATAATTTTTTGATTATATAAACATGTAATAAGAATATTTTGTGGGTTGTATAATGAAAATAAAACTAAGGAGCTTGAGGAAGAATGTTACCTCTTATACAGGTAACTCTTTTTAGTGTTCACCAAAAGGGCTTACTTGAATTGATTTATTCCCAAGGTGAGGATTCTAGGGTGAGGGTAGGTACTTTTAGGATCTATTAGATCTTGGTCAATCCAAAGTGGCTTGAGATATGTGAGGAAGTGGAAGAGGTGAGTTCCTTTTTATAGTGGAGGAAGAGTGGCACTCTTGTAAATTTTTGAAAAAGGAATTCCACCCATGTTGTTTCTAGGGAAATTGGCTCCAATAATGGTAAAAATTATATAAATGGGACTATAGGGTATAAATATGGACATAAAATAGCTTTTTGACAATTTTACTGGTCATTTTTCCCTTAAGTTTAAGGTTTAGTCCCTTGTTAAGCTAATTTACTCTTAATCACTGTAATTAATTTTAATTAATTCCACTAATATTTTTGGTGAAAAAATAGGTTAAAATTATTATAAATTATAAATATTTTTGATTAAAATTTTTTAATCTATTTTCTTTAATTACAAGCATAGAATTGGCAGAAATTAATTTAAATTTAATCCTACAGACATGATGACAATGCAGTTTTTTAAAGTAAAAACATTCAAAAGATTGCTATATTTTTATATCCAATTTCAAATTGAAATTGATTCCAATGAACTAAATTGGGTTAATTAATAGAAAATAATATAATTAAACTTTAAAACCGAATAAAAATCTAATTTTAACACTATAAATAAATTATACAAAAAAGTAGTTTGAATTAAAATTCAGTATTTTTACTATTCATTAAAAAACAAAACTTCACAGAAAAATACCAAAAAATCACCATAATCTAATTATTATGTTTTTATTTAAAATATGAAGTTTATTTTTACATAATAAATTTATAAAAGTTTCAAAAATTCTATTTAAAATAGGTTCTCCATTAAAAAGTGGTAAAATTGCCTTTATAAAAATATATGTTTTTATGTGTAATATTGGGTTTGTTCATATCATATTCTTATCAAATCCATAAAAATAATATAAAAAATATTTGATTTAATATAATACAATATATATATATATATATATATTTCATTAATTTCATTCACCAACAGTAATTAATTTAATTTATTAGGATAAAACAGCTTTGTGAGCATAAAAATAATAAAATTTTACTTTATATTCAATTGGTTTTCATATTTATTTCTAATTAATTTGTAACCAATTAATTCTTTTTATATTTTTGTAAACCACATATTTTCAAAAGTTATTTAACCATTTTAATAAACACTAATTTAACAACTAGCTTATATCTTATTATATTAAATAATAATATTTTAATAACATATTATTGTTCAGTTAAAATATGACTTACATGTAACACAAGCCATTGAAGAAACTCATTGTTGCGTGTGACACATGCAAACTTAGTATCACGTGCTTTGCAAGATGTATCATAGATTTAATTTATTTAAAATAGTAAATATATTGTAAAATCTTGGGGTATTATACTCCCTTAAGCATTTGGTGATTCATGTGATATAGGCTATCAAATACAATGTTCTTACTTTAGAATTTTGGGGTGTTACATTTTTCTAAAAATATTAATATTTTAATGAATAGTGAAAAATAATGGTCTTTATTGTAAACTATTTTTTCTTTTAAAGAATTCATAAGATTTGTTTTTTTAAATAGTTTTAAATGTAAAATTATTTTAATTACAAATCTATTAATTCAATTTAGGTCATTGTAATCAATTTCAAATTGATTTTTGATATAAAAACCTTTTAAACTTTTGAACAATTCCTCTTTGGAAAACTACTTTCTCGTCAATTCTTTGAGATTAATTTTAAATAAAAAATTTCAAATTATGTGAATATAATTTGGGAAAAAGGATAGCATGTTTCTAATATAAAAAATTTATATTATATAATAAGTTCAACTTAATTTTTAAGAATAATGAGTAGTAAAAACAATAAAAATTAATTACTGTGGTTAAGGTGAAAATGGATTTATCAGGGGTTAAACTTAAAAGATAAGGATTGTAAATGACCCAAACATATAAAAACCCATTTTATAGCCATATTTAGACCTTATATATTGTATTTTATATAATATACCATTTTGGATCCTTTTTTATGTGAAAAATGTGGGTACACCTTTTTCTGTTCAAAACAATACAAGTATGCAACTCACTTTACATATAAAAGTTTACCCACTCTACTCTCATATTAAAAATTCACAAAAAAAATTTAGAAAATACCTAACCAAATAAATTCCTTAATTCCCTCATCTCATCATAGAAGCCTTATTTTTGTTATAAATTCATCCTAATAATCCTTTTGGTGCAAGCCAAAAGAAGTTGTCTAAAGATGATGTAACATCCCTAACCGAGCATTTTATTTTATTTCTTCCTCCACCCCCTTAAATTATTATTAAAACATTATTATAAAATAACCTTAGTATATTACATATAATTATATGTTTTTATGTTAATTTAATTACCTAAAAACATCTCCACTTCCATCAAATGGGATATGAAATCATCATTCGTGTGTACGGAGGACTACCGTCTCGCGAAGCGCTGTTATTTTTTTCCATCACCACCTCTCACAGATGGATATAATAATGGATTAAATTTTTATATATGATAAATATTATATTATTATAATTATGGAATTATTATATAACATATATCTTCTTAATTTACATTTTTTAGGAATATGATAATGTCGCTCGTGTGTACAACAAACTATCACCTTACGAAGCGATGTGATTCATTCATGCTTTACATAGATTGTAATAAGTATGAATTTAATGAAAATATGGGATATATATTAAAAAAAGTATATAATTTTAATATATCATTTAACTTTATTTCTTTCAATCTGCTGAGAAAATGGGAACAATGCTCATACGTATGTACGACCTACCGTCTTCATGAATGGTGTATTTCATTTTCTATCTCTAACTTTTATGAAACATTATAAATAAATATATACATAATATATATTATATTAATATCATGGTTAAAATTATTTATATTATGGAACCATGATCTATGTAATAGGACCAAACATATCAAATCAAAATATACAAGAAAAGAAAAAAAATTATTGCCAGAAACATGACTTTAATATGGTATTGTTAATAAATGGGTATTGAAGGGTCATGAGTAAAACATATATGGTATGTTATATATGATTATTTATATTTAATATATATATAATAGAATTATATTTAATATATATTAGTTTTGAGTGTGTATGAAATAAGTCAAGACATAATGTAAGGGATTTTTGTCTCTTTTTTACTTCTGTGAGACACATGCCATATTAACCACCTATTTCATTTATGTGGTGTAAATAATGTATATGAATGTATTTTATCATTATGATCATAGAAATTATAGTAATTTACATATTAATTTTAGGATTTATCTTTCATGTTGTTTAATATTCAAAATTTACCAAAGCAATAAGGGATTTTTGTCTCAAATTGCCTTCTTTGAGACATAAGTTATGTTTTGAACCAATATTATTCTATGAGGTGAATATACTTCCAATTATATATGTTATATAATGAATCTTTTATTTTCATGACTATAAATTTTTCATTTTATGTTTTTCTTAAATGGGTCCTATGATTCAAAAGAAACCAAAGTGGTAAAGTTTTGATGATACAATCTCATTGTTTATTAGGATAGTTTATGATTATGATTTCGATGATGAAATATTATGATCCTGATCTCATGAAACTCTTTAATTTTACTCTACTCTAGTTATGTAATGAGAATAGATTTTTCCCTTCATTTTCCTCTTTTTATGTACTCAAGAGTTCAAAATATTTTTGTAAGAAATATCATCTTTATTTCTCTCTTCGGTCGAAAACCCTTTTTCTTCCAAAACCATGTTTTCTACAGAGAAATTAAAAAATATTTTAACATTATCCAAATGATTTATTAAATAAATTTTTACTCATTTTTTGGTTTTTTTACAAATTTGTTTGAAAGAAATCTTCATTTCATTTTCCAAAAAATGTCTATTTGGATTTTATTGAAAATGTGAAAGGGGTATTTGTTTTAACGTGTACAGAATGAATGAAATTTACCGCTATCATGACCATTATTTTCTTTGGAGATTAATTTATAAGTTTTAAATTTTATTTTCAAATAAAAGTATTTTTAAAATTTTTTATGTTTTCAAAAGTTTTTTTAAGTGTAAAGACTATTTTTTCTCAAGAAACATTCCAAGTGATTTTTCTATCAAAATCATTTTCCATCTAGGAAGACATACATTAATGTTACTTAATATTTACTAGGATATAATCCAATGATGCCATATTTATTCATTATTATTATTTTTTATGTTTATGATGATAAGATGTTTATTAAAACCATTTCTCTTCCAAGGGTTATACCATCATATCATTCTTATGAAATCCAATTCTTTTTCCATGGGTTATGCAATGATGAAATGATGAAATGATTATGAAACCCATTTCTTTTCATGGGTTATGATATGATTAATTTTTTTGATCTTTTGGAACACATATGTATGATTTTTCACGTGTATGTATGATTTTCATTATGTGACGGGTGGGACATATATCTCCCTCTAATGCATTGGGTAATTATTAATGTTATACGAGATCAGTAGGTGAACATGAGATTATCCCAAACCCAAAATAGGGTACACAAGAGGTTACCCCAAGTTTGAAAGAGGGTATATGGGAGGTTACCCCAATCCCAAAAGAGGGTACAAAGGAGGTTATCCCAAGCCTGAAGCAAGTACACCAATGGTTATACCAAGCCTAACATGTTATGAATGTCTTGGTGGGTATCCTTAACATAAGATTTTATATGATTATGTGTATGTCACAAGTCCATGTCTTATGAAAATGTTATTCCCACATGTATCATGTTATTTGATTCTTTTATGATTCATGCCTTTTGAGCTTCCAATATCTATTTCATCACTCAATATTATAATATTTGATATATAGGGTATGGTTTTCAAATGTTATTCTCAGGTTCCCATACCCTTATGATCATGTTATAATTATATATCTCCTTTTTTCCCTTACTGAACATATGAGAAATCCCTTTCTTTTGTTTACTTTCCCAAGTTATGAAGAAAGGATTTAAATAGGGAATGTTTATGAAGAGTACTAAAGGGGAAGATATTTATGGGATATTTTAAACATATTTCACCAAATTAGAACATTTTGTTTCTGGTATCCAAAGACACTAAACTATCATGGTCCTTGAGCATGTACTTATGTAATGTATTGAATATTCATCTAAAAATATAAAATATTTATGTATGAAAAGATTGGGTTTCTATAGTTGGTATCAAAGGATAGGTTCATCTTACCTTTATAAACTAGTATGAGAGAAAGTTAGTGAGAACCCTTTGGATAATCCTAAGCATAGAAGAACATCCTAAGTTATGGTAAATAAAGAAGTTTTTTTTCAGTAATACATTACTTTCAGGACACTATAAGTGGATGTGGTTCTAGAACAGAGGTACATACAGGTAATAACTCTGATAAATGAATGTTGGGATTGAATCAAGCATTACTTGGTTCATGAAAATGGGCCTTACTATGAACCAATTTTGACACTATTGTGGGATATGATTTGGTTAATCACGTTTTCTTTACAAACCATCATGAAGGATTTGAACAGATGATGATTATGGATGACTTAGGCTTACCCTAAGTTTTCATATATTTAAAATAAATTGTCATGATTTTGATATCCTAAATTATTTTTCATGACAATGTAATTTTCACCTATGATTAGTGTTTCTCACACTATGATTTTTGGTTCTAGTCAATGGATGGAACCTAAGGAATCATGCTACCACTAAATATGCAGGATAATTTGATGATTATGAGAAACCAAATCAGATGATGACTATAGAGAAAGATATTATGATTATCCCTAATCAGTTATCGTGAAATATGATTGGAAACTTGAACTTAGATAAGATTCCTAAAGAAACAAATCAGAGGAAGATGGACTTGCACATGAGCCTCAACCTAGTTAGTGAGGACTCCTTAACTTCATCCACGAGACCTAGGTTCAAAACCAGGCAGAGGAATAATTCCTGGTACTACAGCATGCACTATTGCAGGTACTGTAGTAGTGTTGTAAGGGTATTGTAGTAAGTACTATAGTAGGTATTGTTCAGTACTATAGTAGTCAGAACTATTCACCTTGGGCCACCAGTTTGGGCTTGGAGTCCTTAAGGCCTTCGGGCCACCCATTCCTTCGGGTTAGTAAGCCTTTTGGGCCACCTTTAAGGCCTTCAGGCCACCTTAAGGCCTTCGGGCCACATGATCAGAGCAGTTTCCCCAGAAAAACTCTACAAAAAAGAAGTAGACCCAGAGGAGGATTCAGAGAAATTGTACTCACCAGAGAAAAACCAAATGGATTTAGAAGCATTAGAGGGTATGACTATTCCATTGGGACCAACTTGGTCTTGTACGGGAATCCTATCTAGATGTTCATGTGAATGTGGAGAGCTACCATCATGATGCAGATGTTGGGGAGGGGTAGTTCCTTATAGTTATAGTCTAGTTGAATTCCCTAAGACCTTCGGATCATGTAATCTCTTAATCCTACAAGCCATGTAATCTCTAAGACTACGGGCCTTTTAAGGTTTCCCAATCATCCCTTGAAAGGGGGGTTATAAAAAATCAATAAAAATAAAGGCCTTCAGACTATTCGGGCAAGAGGAAGATGTAATTTTATGAAATTTCATGTGGTTTTGATCATAGAGTAAAAAAGATTCATCTTCCTACATGTCAATAAGGTGGGATGAATAACCTAAATTAATATCTTAAGTGGAGGGTAGGATGTTTAGTATGTGTAGAATAAGGTTATAGAGTGATTAATTGTTAAGTATTTCAATGTATTATGTGTGGGGAACATGTGTATTATCCAAGTCAATTCCCTAATCCATGAGTTAACTTCTTAGACAAGGAAGGACCTATGTCATGTCAATCATTTAAGTGAAAGTATTGAAGTATTTATTTATTGGGATTTGGAAATTATATTGTAAAATTATTTCTACCAATGGTATCTTGGTTATAAAAATCATGAAACATCTAAGGATTACTTTAATTTTGGAAGCATATATGTCTCTATTTAATATTAACTTAAGAGTTATAGATACCATAATGGGTTTTTGAATTTAAGGTTGATCATAAGTTCAAAGTCCAAGAAATTCATTTTGAGGTTTTATGTTATGGGAGTTAATAAATATTATAGATATTTTGGGAGAAGTTTATAGCAATACGACCCTTTGGTTTTGTATATGTTTTAGTAAATAGTTATTTAAGGTGAATATACCCAAGACAAAATTTCAAACAAGGTATAGACACTATGAGTATATAGTTATGCCATTTGGTCTTACTAATTCCCATGTTATCTTCATGGATTTAATGAATATAGTCTTTACAGATTACCTTGATCAGTTTTTGGTAGTATTTATAGATGTTATTCTTATATATTCATGTAGAAAATAATAGCATTAATATCACTTTAGGATTATAATAAATATCCTGAGAAAAAAAAATTATGAAAAAATTACAATGTTTTAATTTTGGATGCATAAAAGTTTCATTTTTGGGTCATATAATCTTAAGATTGGGTATATCTGTTGATCCAATAAAGATATATGTTATTAAACATTGGTCCAGACCAACCATGGAAACTGATATCCAAATTTTTCTTGGTTTTTCTAGATGTTATAGATGGTTTGTGTAAAATTTCTCACAACTATATAATCCACTCACCAAGTTAACTTGGAATGGAGACAAGTTCCTTTGTACTAATGAATGTGAGGAAAATTTTTAAGGAACTAAAGAGAAGATTAGTCAATTCACATGTTCTTATATTAACCTGGAGTGGTGGATGGTTTATATTATTTAGTGATGCGTACAAGAATAAATTAGGATTCTTTCTCATTCATAATGAAATTTTTATAGTGTATGCCTTGGGACAATTGAAGTTACATGATAAAAAATTACCAACTCATGATTTGAAGTTAGTTGTGGTAATCTTTGCATTAAAGATATGGAGGTGTTATCTTTACAGATAAAATTTTGATATATATAGCAATAAAAAAAGTTTGAAGTATATATAAATAGAAGTATTTGAATATATTCTAAACAATATGGTTAGATATAATTAAAGTTTATGAATACTCAATACATTACCACCCTGGGAAAGAGAACAAGGCGGTTGATTCTTTGATTCGAATGGATCATAATTTCTTATCTATAATTATGATCACAAAAGATTCCATATTTATGTATTTTAAAATTATGGATCCTGAAATATTAAAGTATGTGGACAAATATTATCTTCCTTAAAAAAATATTCAACCGTCTATCCATGTGAGGATTAAATAAGCACATAAGGATGATATGGAGCTTCAAAATAAGGTAAGAAATGTTCCTATGTTTAACCATGATCATGATGGAATGATAAGGTTTAGGAACCATGTATTTTCTCCATCCATACCATGAAGAAGGATATGTTATAATAAACTCATAGTTCTTCATTCTCGGTTCATCCTAGAAGTATGAAGACACATAGATATTTAAAAGAGTATTTCCGGTGGGATGGAATGAAGAGAGTTATTGTTGAGTTTGTATCTTTATACTTGATATTCCAACAAGTTAAGGCTGAGATACAAAATTATAAGGGGATGTTACATCCATTACCCATACCATAATGGAAATGGTAAAACTTCTCCATGTATTTTTTCATCAGACTCCTCAAAATATATAAAGGGGATAATGTTATATGGGTTTTAGTTGATCTTCTTACAAAGTCAACATACTTCATCTCTATTAGAGAATATTTCTCTCTGGATCATTGTACCAAGATATACATTAATTAATTAATAAGGTTTCATGAAGAACCACATTCAAATTTATTTTTTTTAGATCTGGGGTTTACCTAAAATTTCTATAGAAGTCTTCAAAAAGCTCTTTATACAGAGTTGAGTTTCAAAATTGTGTGTCATCCTCAAAAATATGTTCATTCTAATATAATAACTCAAAACCTATAGGATATGTTGAAATCTTTTTATCTATATTTAAAAGGCGGTTGTGATCAACACCTTTCTCTAGTTTATTTTTCCTACAACAATACCTTTAACTCAAGAATTCAGATGGATCCTTATGAATCCATCTATGGAAAGAAGTCTATAACTCCAATTTATTGGGATAAAGTTAGAGAAATAAATCTATTGGGAAATAAGATAGTTGAATAAATGTAATTTAAGTTTAGATACATTCAGAAAAACATCATAGCCACTTAGAGTCTGTGTAAAAGTTATGTTGAGAATCACCAGCATGATCTAAAATTTGAGGTTGGTAACAAGATGTTTCTAAGAATTTCTCCATGGAATAAGGTAATGAGATTAAGAAATAAGGAAAAACTAATCCCTAAGTATATCAATCCATTTGAAATTATTGATCATATCAAAATGTTAGATTATTTTTTGGTACTTCCGTGAAACCTCTCTCAAGTTCATGATGTGCTTCATGTATATCCCTTGAGGATGTACATAACTGATCCTTCACATGTACTTAAATCAGAGGTCATACCACTAGAGAATGATATTTATAATGAGGAACATTCAGTGGAGATTTTAGATCATAGATAGAAAGTTCTATGAAATAATACCACTCACCTGATAAAAGTTTTGTGGAAAAATCGCTAGTTTAAAGATGATACATAGGAACCTGTAGATGTGATGAGGTAGAAGTATCCTCAATTTTTTCACAAAAGTGATGAATTTCAAGGGTGACATTCATTTTAAGGGGGTAGAATGTAACACCCCGAGTTTTATGAATTATTTTTTTCAAATAAAATAAATTTATTTGATAGCATGTGATACACACAATAATGAGTTTCTCCAATAGCTTCTATTACATGCAACACTGAGTTTCTCTTGTGTTACACGCAACATCCAATTTTAACAAACCATGATATATTATTAATATTATTATTTAAATTATACCTTTATAACTTAGCCATTAATATTTTTGGTATGAATAGTAATAAATATTTTTTAAACATTAATCCTAATGGTTTTATATAAAAAACAAATTGATAAAAAATGTACTTAATTTTCAGTAAAGTCTATTTTTTGATAATATTATTTTACCAAGAAATGTATTTTATTTATTTTTCTAAAAAATAATAAAATTTATTTTTTTGACACTTTAGAAAATAAATTTTAAAAAATAAACATTATTTTTGAAATAATCATTTCAAAATTATCTTAATATAATTTTTTGAGATTTTTTTTAAAGATTAATTTTTCATTGAATAATGAAAAATACTGGTTTTTATTAAAAACATCATTTTCATTTAATGAATTTATAAATTTAATTTTTGTTTTTAAATAGATTTGAAAGAAAAATTAGTTTAATAATACATCTATTAATTTAATTTAGGTCATTAGAATCAATTTCATATTGAATTTTGATATAAAAACGTTTTAAACTTTTGAAAAAAAATCATTGGAAAATGACTTTCTCATCATGTCTATGGGATTAATTTTAAATTAAATTTTACCAATTATGTGAATATAATTTATAAAAATGGATTCCATATTTAGATTCAAGATAATATATATTATCTAATAAGTTCAAATTAATTTTTTACCATAATGAATATTAAAAATTGTAAAAATTTCTTATCATAGTTAAGGTAAAAATGGGTTTATCAACAGTTAAAATAAAAAGATAAGTGTTAAAAATGACCCAAAAATTTTAAAAACCCCATTTTATGTAATACTTTAAACCTCATATATTCTAGGTTTTATAATGTCCCATTTTTGTGCCTTTTTTCATGTGAAAAAACATGGTTATACCTTTTTCATTTTAAAAATTACATGTGTTCCACTCACTTCACTTATAAAAGGTCACCCCTATCCTCTTAACTTAACACTTCAAAAATCCCTTGGTTCAATATTTACATACCCAAATAAAAAAATAAGTGTTAAAAATGACCCAAAGCTTTTAAAACCCCATTTTATGTAATAATTTCAACCTCATATATTCTAGGTTTTATAATGTCCCATTTTGGTGCCTTTTTTCATGTGAAAAAACATGGGTATGCCTTTTTCATTTTAAAAAATACATGTGTTCCACTCACTTAACTTATAAAAGGTCACCCCTATCCTCTTAACTTAAAAATTCAAAAATCCCTTGGTTCAATATTTACATACCCAAATAACTTCATTACTTACCTACTATAATCTTATAATTCTTATTTTTTTCATAAATCCATCCTAAGAATCCTTTTGGTGAAAATCAAAAGAAGTTTTCTAAACACGAGGTAATGTACCTAAATGAGCATTTTATTTTATTTATTCCTAAAACTCCTTAAATTATTATTAAACTATGATGATATAATTATATAGTTATATTCCATATACGTATATTTTTTATTTTAATTTCATGACCTATAACTATCTCCACTTCCATCAAATGGGATACAAAATCATCATTAGTGTGTATAACAGACTACCACCTCACGAATCGATGTTATTCGTTTCCCATAACCACCTCTCAGTGATGTATATAATTATAGATTAAATTATTATATATGATATATATGAAATTATTATACTTATTTAATTATTATATCACATGTAACTTCTTACTTTCCATTCTATGGTAATGCGATAACGTCGCTCATGTGTACGGCAGGCTTTTGCCTCACGAAGTGATGTGATTCTTTAACGCATCACCTAGAAGTTAATAAGGATGGTTTTAATAAAAATATGTAATATATATTACATACAAATTATTCTATAATTTTTATATATTATATACCTTTCTTTATTTCAATATTTTGAGAAAATGGGAACAACGTCCATGCGTACGTATGACCTATCGTCACCATGAACGGTGTATTTTTTTTTCTCTATATAACATTGATGGATTAATATAAATACATATATAATGAATATATATTATATTTTTACCATGGTTAAAATTATTTATATTATTTAACCATTATCAAATTGATAGGAAAAAAAATAACAGATCAAAATCTACACTAAAAGCAAAGTAATTATTGCCTGAAACAAGACTTTAACATGGAATTATTAATAAATGTGTAATAAAATGTAATTAGAATATAATATATGTTATTATATATATAATTATGGTTTATAATATATTTATAATAAACTTATATTTAATATATTTGTGTTTTTATTGTGTATTAAGGAATTCGAGACTTAAGGTGAGGGATTTCCAACCCACTTTTTACTTCTGTGAGACACATGTCATATTCACCACCTATTTATTTTATGTGGTGTATATACTACCCATGAATGTATTTTTTTATTATTATACTGAATATTATGGTGATTTAAATATCCATTTGAGTATATCTATTTCATGGGATTTATGGTTCAAATTTTACCAAAGCGGCAAAGGATTTTTCTCTCAAATTGCCTTCTTTGGGACATAAGTTATGTCATGCACATATATTTTTATATGAGGTGTATATACAACCACTTTGATAGGTTATATAATGAATCACATTTTTTCATTATATTAAAAGTTTCATTTTATTTTTTTCTTTAATGGATACTACTATTTAAAAGATACCAAAGTGTTAAAGGCTTGTGGTTACGATATCAATTTTTATCGGGATTGTTCATAATTAGGCATTTGATGAGGAAATATTATGATAAATATCTCAAGAAACTATATAATTTTATTACCATATGGTTATGTAATGAGAATAAATTTTTTCCCTTTATTTTACTCTCATTATGTACTCAAGATTTTAATATATTATTTTTAATAAAAAACATCTTTATTTCTCTCTTCGGTCGAAAGCCCTTTTTCTTCCAAAACCATGTTTTCTAAAAAATGTTTTCAATTTTTTTTGAACATTATAAAAATTATTTACCAAATAAATTTTTACCCATGTTTGAATTTTTTCTAAAAAAATATTTGAATTGAATCTTCGTGTCATTTTTCAAATAAGGCGCATTTGGATTTTACTGAAAATGTTAAACAAATATTTCTTTTAATGTGTATAACATGAAAAAAAAATTACCACCATCATGAAAATTATTTTATTTCAAAACAACATTATAATTTTTCAATCTTATTTTCAAATAAAATGATTTTGAAAATATTTTAGGTTTTAAAAAGAGTTGTTTTAAATTTGAAGGGTTTTTTTCTTCAAGAAACATTCCAAAAGATTTTTCTTTCAAAATGAATTTTCATCTTGGATGATATCCTTTGATGTTACTTAATATTTACTAGGATATTATCCAATGATACCATATTTATTATTTCTCTAGATATTTTATGTTTATGATGAAAATAATTTTATGAAACTCATTTCTCTTCCATGGGTTATACCATGATAGAATTCTTATGAAACCTTATTCTTTTTTCCACGAGTTATGATATGAAGAAATGAAGAAATGATTATGAAACCCATTTATTCTCATGATTTTTTATATGATGAATTTTTTATGATCTTGTGGTACACATATGCATGATTTTCATAATGTGACTTGTGGGGCCTATATCTCCCTCCAATATATTGAGTAATTATTAATGTTATATGAGCTTAAAGGGTACATGGGAGGTTATCCCGAACTTGAAATAGGGTACATGTGAGGTTATCCAAAGCCCAAAAGAGGATATATAGTAGGTTATATCAAGCACAAAATAGGGTAAATTGTATATTATCCCAATCCCAAAGCAGCTGCAAGGGTGGTTAGTCCAAGCCTAACATCTTATTAATGTCTTGGGGGTATCCTTGACATAATATTTTCTATGATTAGTGTATTCTACAATTCCATGTATTATGTCAATGTTATTCTCACATGGATCACGTTATTTGATTCCTTTATGATTCAAGCCTTATGAACTTGCGATCTTTATTCCATGACTCAAGATTATGATCTTTGATATTCAGGGTCAAATGTTATTATCATGTTCTCATATCCTTATGCTCATATTATATTTATGTATCTCCCTTTTTTACCCTTAATGAGCATATGAGATCACCCATTCTTATGTTTCCTTTCCTAGGTTATGAATAGAGGGTTTAATTAGGGTATGCTTATAAGTATTACTAAATGGGGAGATCTTTATGGTATATGTTGAAAATCTTTAACCAAATGTGAAGATTGTGTTTATGGTCTCCAAAGACACTAAATTATTATGGTCCTTGGGCATGTAATTATGTATTTTATTGAATATTCATCTAAAAATATGCAATGTTTATTTATGAAAATCCTGGGTCACTATATTTAGTATCTTTTGGGTGTCTAAAGAGAAAAATGTAGTTGATCCATTAATGAAACCATTATCATTGTAGAAGCATGATAGTTATGTTGAATCTATTAGTATATGATTTATAAGATATTCATGTAATGGTTGTAAATATATCGTGATTTTATAATAAAGTAAATATCTATATATTATTCATGTGTGTTGTGATTTACTTTATATAAATAGTAGAATGATAATATCCCCTTAAAGTATGAATTCAATTTATCCCTAATCAACAATCATAACAGATTATTATGGGTTGTGATGATATGTTAAGATTATCTTGAGTAGTGGACTCATGAGATAATAAGTAATTACTTATTATTTCGACTAGCCTGCCAAATTATATCTCATGGAATGTCATATAGTCATCGATATACTTCGGAGTGTATTATTATTATCAATCATTTTTTACCTAAGGTTTTCAAGATACATAGCATGAGAGCCTTCATAATTTGGTACATTTCTTATGAAAGCCTTGAGGATTAAATAAATAGGGTATAGTTAGGTCTATTATTGATCATGTAATTGTTTAAAGCTCAACCATTATGGGATTTTTCAACTCTATGGTGAGAAAATACATCTGAAACTTGATTTAATTAGACTAAGTAAATGTATGCCCATTTTTAGTTAAGTCACATATGATGTGTTTATCTACTTGAATTAGGGAAATGTGATGTGATAATCTTATAAATGAATGATGTGTATTGTATTCATCGACCATGTCATTATTTTTCAAAGAATCAAGAAAGTATGATATGATGTATACTAGATTTATATTATTCCATATCTAGTGTTCATTTGATGTCATTCACAGTGGGATTATATAAGTATACATATGATGCACATGATACAAATTGTGGTGGAAATGTTCATATAGATATATGAGTATGTTTTATCGAGATCACACTATAACATTTAGTAGAATTAGTATCACTAATTATTTTCTTGAGGCTTCTCTTTGCTTACATCTATAAAATTGAGATTTCATATTTATTTTCAACATTACAAAGGCTATAAAGGTCACACTATTAAGCCTTTATATAATAATTTTTGTACAAATTGTTTGATCTAAAATGAAAAGGTTATAATAAATTGTATCTAAAAGAGTTTTACGTAGATTCTTGAAGAGTTTTTAAGTTTTTCATAAAGTCTGTTATGGGGTTTTAGTATAAGTGGGAGATTATTGGATGTATATTAAAAAATGTTATCACAGATTAATATATCCCTAGATTCATAAGGAGTGATATACATGAGATACATATCATAGATTAAAATATGCTTATATCATAAAGGGTATGGGGATGCTTCTGTCTACCTCTATAATAGAGTATGATGGGACTTATGATATGTTATACATGGGATGTGAGTGCCTGCTATAACTTATTAAATGGTTTTATTAGACTATGAATAAATGGGGTTGATTTATTCATTCCATGGGAGGTATTTTGAAATGTTTAAATGGATACACACCAATGAATAATGATGTAATTGATTCCCATGAGATGGAATTCAATAATCAAATGTTATGACTCTATTCATTAAATGAATTTAGCCTATAAGAGGGATGTGATCCCTCCTATGGTGTGTAATCCGATGCATGAAAACTAGTCAAAACCCTATTCCCTTATATGTTTTTAATTAATCTTAACTGAAGGCATTAACACCCATTTAAAGAATGGATATCTCCTCGATATGACTAAGGATCAACTAGCCAGTGTACCACATATGGAGGTGATATTCTTTTTTTCACTTGGTGATCACTATCAAGAATTATCTACCACATTTAACAAGGATGGAGTTATCAGTGGTGAAGGTATACCTAGTTTTATGATCTTCATTTACATATTGAATATATTGAATATATATAGGTAACTTTCTTGGGTTATTTCTTTTGTATTTGATCATGATATGATATCCTTAAACCCATCAATATTATTTATATGATCCCTAAAAAGGTAAGAGTTGAAAGGAATTCTATGTTCCTAGAAATGGATCACATCTCTAAAGGATATAGTGAGAGTAATATAGGTTTCAATGATGTTAAGACTCATGTAACACAAGAGTTGGTATATGAATAAATTCCATGAGACCCTATGCATAAAGTTGTTTTAGAGACATAAATACTATATATGAGCACCCAAAATTTTAAAGAACCAGAGAGATATGGTTTTCTAGTCATTTTTAAGGTGACATAATATTAGTTGAAAATAATAAACCTTTATTCTACACAAAATCAGTAAATATATCAAAAGTTATAAAGTGGTGAGAACCCCTAAATTATGGAATGGATTCCATGTATTAGAATCAAGTATTGGTTTTGTTAGATACTCCAATTTATGTAAATCATATTGGGTGAAAATGCGTATTCAAGAATAAAATGTACATGGATGGTAAATTCAATATCTATATGACATTACTATTTTCTAAAGGGTGCAAGTAAAATTAAGGAATTGACTATGATAAAACCTTTTCACCAGTTTTTATGCTCAAATCCATTAGAAATCTACTTTCCATAACGTCTTACCATGATTATGAGATTTTTAAAATTGATGTAAAGATATATTTTCTTAATGGAAACCTTTTGGAATATATCTATATGATATAACCAAAATGTTTTGTGACACAAAAGGATGCCAATAAGGTGTATAAGTTGCAAAGATATATTTATGGATAAAAGTAAGCATTGAGATAATGAAAAATTCATTTGGTGAATCCATAAGAGAATTTGGTTTCATAAATAATTAATGTGAGCCTTGTGTCTATAATTTTTTTAGTGGGAATATATTATTTTTCCTATAAGTATATTTTTAGGATATATCACTTATGGAAAGCAAGATACTAGTATTACAATCAGTTAATAAATGTTCAAATAAATGTTTCTATATGAAATAATTATTTGAAAAAACCTACATTATAGTAATCAAGATCCATTGTGATATATATAAGAGGCTACATAGACTAAGTTAAGGTGAATACATTGAAAAGGTATTAAAGATATTAAATATGAAGCAATCCAAAAGTGGGTTGTTTCTAATTCCATGTGGTATACATCTCTCTAAGAAAATATATCCTAAAAATATTATGGGAGAGAGGGAGATTATAATCCCTTATTATTATTATTATTTTGATAGGTTCTATCAAGTTTTTTTATATATTGGTCTCGATGTTTTCTATGCCCTAAGCATGGTTCAAAGGTATCAAGAAAACCCAGTATATCCACATTGGTCAGCTGTAAAGACTATCATAAAGTACCTTATACACACAAGGGATATATTCCTAGTTCAAGAAGGATATATGGAATAAGTTATGAGGGGATAAAAATATTCTAGTTTTCAAAAATATCAGAATGATTTGAAATCAAAATTGGTATATGTGTTTTACTACAATAGTAGAGATGTGATATGGAATAGTTTAAACCATCTAGTGGTCATCAATTATATAGATGAGTCTGAGTATATTGTAGCTTCTAATGAAATTAAATAAGTAGTGTGGATACATAGATTTGTTCAGTATATTGATATTATACCTAGAAGTAAAGATTTTATCACTCTATATTGCGATAATACTACAACAGTGGTTCTTTCCAATGTACCCAACTCACACTAATGGAAGATGTATATACATTATAAATATAATCTCTTGAGGTATTTTTCTCAAAGGTACTAGTTCAATGAAATCAAAGTAGTAACAAAAGATAAAGTGGAAGAATTGTTGACTAAATCCTTGTCTTAGTAAAATCACGAATATCATGTGAGAGATGGAAAACTAAAAGTTGTTAGAAGTTGTCTCTAGTGAAACTGAATGTATTTTAGAGTTAGTTATCTATAACCAACTATCATTTTACTTTAAAATACTTAGATATTAATAAATATATTATCATATGATGATTATTCTTCTACATAACACTAATTTTAAAATGTCCTTAGATTATTTTTCATGTAAAGATTATATCAGTTACCCTATATAATGAGAGCCTAGAGATGCTATGAAAATATTATTAAAACATAAGTATTATGGTTTATATAACATCTATGTAACAAGGAACAAATGAATTATGAGATCTCAAAATTTCAAAAAAAACACACTTTTCATTATTTATAATTCCTTAATTTAATTAAAACAAGGTTAATTCATTGATTTTTGTTATATTAGATAAATCTGGAATTTAATTTTTTAATGTAATAAAATTTGGTTTTTAGTGATATATTCCATTTTTTTTATTTAACTAAAGAATCCACACTTAGATTAATAAATATATAATAAGAACCATTTAAATTTTGTTGATACCTTGATTAATATATCGAAATTGTATTAAACTATGTATTCTAATAGTGAAATTTAAATATGGAAATATCCCACTTTTTATTTCTATTTTTAATCATATAGGTTTAGAAATTATAAAGGCAAGCTTCCATGCACTTGTTTTCATTCCAAGGCATACTTTTTTTCCATTTCCATGGTTTTTTGAGAGAATCCATCCTCCAGTGAAGCCTTCATCTATTTGTGATCCATATACTTCTATGTCCCCTTCTTCTGAGAGGAAACTACTTCCATTACCATCCAACACTTATACTTTTATGAGACTTTAAACATGAACACATCCTTCCATAGACATACATTCTTAGAAGTACATTCCTCCATTCATCTCTTCACTAATCAATATTATGTGTTCTATTCATCTTCAAGCTTCTATGAATCCCTTATAGACCGACCTCACCTCTCTCATCACTTGTACTTGAAATCAATTGTACCTATTAGATTACAAAAAACCTATAACACCAATAATCCTGAAGTGAATAGAGAGATCCCAAACTCACTTAACCAACCATGCCTTTCTCCATCATCAACCTTCATCATGAGATTCCAACCTATCATGAGATCCAATTTGACCAACCATGTTGAGACCTCTAACATCAAACCAAATTGAGGATCACTAATCAAAAATTGATTGAAACGCTCAAGCTCAACACTTGAAAAATAAGAAAACAACCATAATTGTGATGTTGATCTCATACTCTAATGAATAATTTTTAAGTACAGGAAACCATAACTCAATTGGATGAAGACCTATAGAAGTTTACAATATCACTTATAAACCAGTGTTGTAACTACAAGTGAAGAATCCACTAATGAGGCTTGTCGATGTTTATGAATCCAATCCAAGAAATTGTGTTTTTTGAATTTTAGTATGTGTTTCCTATAAAGGATAAAGAATGGTGAGGCCTCATCTCATCCCTAACTCACTGATTATAATGTTGCATACTCTTTCACATAATATTCTCGATGAATTACTTGAACAACTAAATCACCACAATCCAATACTGAGTTTACACTACCTTAGTACTCAACCCATGTCCATGAATGAATCTCACTACTATAGTCATTTACCACTATGAGCTAAGTTCTCAATGCCAACCAAGACTGATACCCATCATTTCTATGTTAAATAATTCCATGAACATTTGAGTGTCATCATGCAAGTAGTTTGAAGCTCTATATTGAATATTTTGAGATATTGATATTTAATTTAATCCGTAATAATATGGTTTAATTTTATTTCCACTATGTGTTTTTATAGTATATAACCGAATATAAAGAGACCTTGGTGCTCCCCAATGCATCATCTAGAGGTTTGAAGATTATTGCATGTCAAGTTATCGATATATTTCCTCAAATAATTCACCCCATTACCACACTACCTTGAAGAAATTATACACAATAATTCAATATTTACTATAATAATAGTACCTAAAGATTGGTTATATCACATTACCTTCACACTAGGCTAGGCCCACCTCTATCCAACCCTAATCAGGCCAATTATTGAAGAAAATATTTAATCCCATCTTAACACAATATCTAAGCTCATACAAAGCCTAGGTGTAGTGAAATACATGCCCAAGTACAACATTGGGCTTGAATACTAGAAATATGTGCATCACTTATTCTCATCACATGATCATGCTAAGCAGAGTTTGATTTACACTATACCATGAAGTAATGAAGAACTTCTACCCCGATTCTTCTCGAAGGAGTATATAGATCAATAATGGAAGGGGGTGATTTAATGATAAATATTTGAATATAATTGTAATAAAGAAATATCAACCATCAAACTATGCATATGGAGGCAATATGAAGAAAGGGGACTGGGTTCAGAATTTAAGGAATAATATAGAATTATTGGGATCATTGGAGTTGAAGTGAATATTAATCATGTGGTGGGGAATAAAGTATTGTAATACCTTTATAATTTCTATAAGAGTAACAAATATTCAAAATATTGGGGTCTTTACTAATTAGATTGATCATGTTGTTGTTTCATCTTATTGATTTTGTTCATTTCATTCTATTATATTTCTTCAATTATGACACACTAAACCATTAGTGGATGAGATGAGGAGATTACTATTATTTCATGTAAATGAATTCAATATTTTAATTGAATATATCTTATATTCACCTTGGTATTTATTTAAATTTTTTATATGATAGAATATTTCCTTAATTCTATGAATTATTATTTTATATCCCCTCTCCTACATGATTGTAAACATAGGACACTTAGGTTCTATCTGATGCTTGTGATCGTGAGCAGTGATTTGATCTAAGAGTGATCAGATATTTTCAAATAACATGCATGGTAATATTAATTAATACAATGATAATTATAATCCCTTATTAAATCCAAAATAACCAGAGGGTGATCAAGAGAGGTTTCACTTGATTAGAGATATGATAGGAGATTTAATATGGAATTATAATTTAATATGTAAATAGAGAGGATATCCAAGGTTAGTCTATTATATTTTTATTTAAATTAAATCCAACTCAATTTGACCACTATTTTCACTCAAACCCATAACCTATAAAACAAGATAAAAACACCCCCATAAAAATTTCATCTCTAAATAAAATCCATGTTCACTACTGTTGAATTTAAAACTTGGGTTCAAAATTCATTTTCTAGTATCCCAGTGACAGGTCACTTATCAACATGGAATTGTTGTTGGGTAGTCCAGTGTTGTGTCTTAATTTTTTTAAATGATTTCAATAAATTACTAGATCTAACTTATCTGAACTCATTGTTTTTTATCCATAGGATGAAATAACTATATTGGAAATACTCAGAAATCTAAAATTTACTAAACAAGGGAAAATATATTTTTCCAGAATTCCATTGACCAAATCTACTTCCTTGTCTTCTTCTTGCACTAGAGTTAATGTAGAAAGTGAAAACATGTCATATAATATAGTTAAAATAAATAACACTTTAACAGAAATGTATGAACTAAATTTTAATAATAATAATAGGTAGTTTCACCTCAATGATCAATAGGATTATGAGCTTAAAATAAGAATGATTAGTTTACTACCTGAGTTTCATGGTTTTTCAAGGTAAGACCCCAATAGGAATCTGATATAATTTAGTGATATTTGATATAAATTCAAACCTATAGAAGTCTTAGAATAAAAATTCATCTATAAAATTCTCCCCTTATCCCATAAATGGTATAAAAATGAGTGGATATACAACCTCTAAACTATAGAGATCATTACTTGGGATGAGCTTCATAAGTCCTTTCTCTAGAAATATTTATCTGCACCAAGGACTACCCAGCTAAGAAAGGAGATTTATGGGATCAAACAAGATAATAGGAAAACTCTTTATGAGTTTTGGGAGAGATTTAAGTGTCTGCCAACTTCTTTCCCACACCAACCTTATGAAGAGCACCATTTCATGGTATTCTTTTACCTGGGATTGATGAATAGGGAATATAATTTTTTGGATTCCTCATATATAGGAGCACCAATCAACAAGTAATTTTCTGAAGCTATAGATCTAATTGAGAGGTTATCACTAAAGTTTCATCAATTTAGAACAATATCCATAACTAAAAGTGTACATGAGGTAAAAATTTCAAACTCTCCTTTACATGAAAATAAAATTGAATAATTAACCTCGTCCATGAGGTAGTTAACTATAAACAAGGAACTTGAAATATCACCTCCCACACCTCCAAGATTCTACCAAATCTGATACTCTTAAGACCATTATATCGATGGATTCCCATAGTTGAAAGAATGTTGTGATTCCACATATCAAAGGCCACCCTTCCAACTGACCTACCAGCAAACATTCCACCCACCACCCTTTTAGAGACCAATCTCTCAACCTTATACAAGATACCAACTGAGGAAAGATAAATAACATTCAATGGATGACCTAGTGAAATAGATTATGAATTCTAACACCACTCATGATTCATAGTTGAAGGAGTTAAAAGGAAAAGTCATCCAAATTTTATCTGCTATCAATGAATTGAAAAACCAAGGTTCAGGTACACTCATTGCTAAATAAATTCCTAAACCTAGAGTGAATGTTATATATATTACATTAAATTGGTAAGAATCTAGGAGATAGTGAAGAAGCACCATCTCCAAAAAAAATTAATTGGAAAACCCATTGAACCTAAATAATATGTTCTTGAAAAGGAACCTAAAGGAGAACCACTTTTAGAGACACCCTCAGTTAATAAAGATAAAGGAAGGGTTAAGGTGGAGGACCTAAATCATCCCCATATTCCCTTCCCTGAAAGGATTAAACCACCCAATAAATCCAATGAAGAGTTGATATTTACATACTTGATATGTTTTTTCTAAGTTTTATTCACACTTTATTCGATAATACACTGGGTTTTAGTTTGTTTTAGTAATAATTATAAATTTTCGACTCAAAGGAATAAATGTTGAAAAGTTTAAAAAATATGCTTTACATTTCATGTATAACATACACTATGTGTATTCCTCATTCAGGGCATGCTTGCAGATCCACATAACAACTCATGAAAACTTTACATGACATGAAGCTAATACATAATGTTTATATAAATTACACATCATGTGAATTTCAAAATCATAATTATGTTAATGTGAATAAAATACACAGCATGTGGAGTTTACATGACGTGTGATTTTTGGGAACCAACCCATTCAAAGATACAGGCCAGTTTTCCAAAGAAAATTGTGGATATCAAATACATGATGTGTAGTCTGATTACATGACATGCAGATGTTGGGAATAAGCCACTTAAATCCAATACAAAACATAAATTCTTTACACATTGTGTAATTTTCAAGACTATATTTTTTTTGAGTGCTTTCTTCTACACATAAGTTCAGATACCTATAGTTTCTCTCATTTTTCTTCTCCCATTTTCATTTGTTTTTTATTCTAATTCAGTTTTAATTCAATGATTTAGTATTTATCACATACTTCTAAGTTATTAACTATTCTACATTTTTTCTTCATCCATTGCAATTCCTCTTTCATTTTGATGCTCTTTTTTTATATATTTTTTACCATTATTCATCAATGCTTGTTGTTCCTTCATCTTTTCTTCATTCTGAGTAAGTTTTTTATTGGATTTAAATTTATTTTGATCATTTAATTTTTATTCTTACTTGTTTTAAGTGTAGATTTCCTATTTGTAAATCATTTTATGATTATTCTAAGAATGTTTTATATTCCCTTGATTTTTATCAATACTTTCATGTGCGGCTAATCTAGTTAGGGTTAGGGGTCGAGAGTATGGGTGTTTTTAAGCTTAATGAATCCATAGATTCAACCTTAGTAACCCTATGTTAATTAATTAGATTAAAAATAACTTCTCATTAGATTCTATTGCATAACATTGACCATGGGAGGTGAAATTGAATGAGCCTTGCCTAATTGGAGTTTAGAAGGTTATGACCATTATCCTATGACACTTTCTACATAGAATCCAAGAAAAATGAAACTAGGTTGTTAGTTACACATGTACCAAGGGATAGTCTCAATGTAGGTAGATCTAAATGGAAGACCAAAACCAATTGTTTACCCTTTCACTGCTTCGCAGCCTAATTTTTAGGACTATTACTAGATATATTTAAGATTATATTCTTCCAACAGCCCTAAAATTGAACTTTATCTCTTCTTAATTATCTAAATAAAATCCAACTACCTAGTTTTGGGAGAATCAAATCTTGAAGAGTGAATGTGAGGAATACCTTCAAAGGATTTTTTGAATGGTTTCTTGCTTACTAGTGATCCCTGTGGGTTCAACTTCTCAAATTTACCTTATTAATTCCTAGTAGTAAGTATAGTTTGGGAATATAAATTTATAATCTCATCAATGCCCACAAGAATTCAAGGATGAGTGAAGGCACATCAAATTTTGGAATTGTTGTCGGGGATTTCTATTTCCTAGGCACAGTTGCCATCAGATCAAACCTTGGATTACCTAACCCCCTCCCCCTTTCTACTTTTTCCTTCCTTATTTTCTATTTTTACAATTTTCTTCTCACAGACTATAACCCGCATCCACTATCTTCTAGATAGTGCATGATTCAAGGCCCTTTGACTCATTAGAGGAGACTGGATGTATAATAATTACTTATTTTCAATCAAAATATTGATATAATAATTAATTCATTCCATTACTTCACAATTTCTAAGAATAATGATCTTGTACCAACACACATTCAGAACCCCCAATATGTGCCACTTGAAAATCATGGTGAGCGACCAATGCTGTAGGATCACACCATTATGGACTATAACTTTTCATCTATAAGTGGTGTTATCCCAATAATTGTGCACCCAACCATTCATAAGAACAATTTTGAGATCAAACTTAGACTAATCAAAATATTTGCTCAAAATCCAAGATCCTGAGTCAATCATAACTTGGGATGTTCTAGCCAAAAAATTCATGGACATGTAATTACCTCAAATATGGACATGGAAGCTCTAAAATGACATTCAAAACTTAACCCAAGTAGATGGACAATATGATTGGGATGCATGGGATAAGTTTATGGAGATCACTAGAAAGTTTCCACATCACATACTTGATTCATGGTTTCAACTTCAAACGTTTTATCAAGGACTTTGACCTACATCATGAATTGTAGTGGATGCCACTACTAATGGTGGAATCATGATTAAGATGCCTGAAGTGGGATGATTCATTATTGATTAAGTTTTCCATAATTATAGTATATGGAAAAGTGATAGAGGACCACATCATCACAGAATCCACCAAGTGGAAGAGATAAGATGCCTTATGTAGTGACCCATAATTTACATACATTGTTATTACATCAGAATTGAAGCACACTTATTACAACATATAACAAAACCAGGAAAGGACCGTATAGGTATAGTGTATTTAGAAATTTGGAAACATAAACAACTTGTTCATAAAGCGTCTACACTGTCTCCCATTTATTTCATCGTATCTATAGTCCCTTTTGACATATCTTACTTAATAACCTTCTTCCTGACCTGGGGAAAGAAAACATACAAAAGGGTGAGCTCAAATGCTCAGTAAGGGTAAACAAAAGAAATATCAATCACATCATATACATAAGAACATAACTTTTGGAAATCTTAACCTGCAAAAGAAATCATAATTTCATAACATGGGATAAATCATAGTAGTGAAATGTAATCCCAATAATCATAACTTAAAACATGAAACTTTGTGGCATACACACATAATCATAGAGAATCATTTCTTATTAGTCAAGACTCATTGCCAAGACTATCTTAGTGGACAAAGTCCATTTCTGAACCGAGTTCACTCCTCGTTTCAGTCCTGTTTCACTGAACCGGTTTAACCTGCCGTACCATCCATGTCTATCTCATGAGATATAAAATCTTTACCCAATTCATTGGAGGGAGATATAGGTCCCACCCATCTCATAATGATACCATTATTATGTGTTCCACAAAATCATAAACCATACATCATAGCATAACCCATGTAATAAAAATGGGAATCTTTAAACATCATAACATCATAAAACAATTCATATAAGATAAAATAATTCATAAAAATATTTCCATCACAACATAATCAAATCCATGTAATAATAGGGAAAGAAACAAAACCCTTTATTATCTTAGATGGAAAATAATTTTGATAAAACACTTGAACTCCATTCTTGAGGAAAATATCCTTTCTACTTCAAAAATATTTTTCCTTTCTTAACATGTCATACAGTTTTAAACTAAAATAATTTGATTAAAAATAAACTTTAAAACTTGTAAGGTAATATTCTTGGAAATTTTGTTTTAAAAATCCATTCATGCTGTATAAGTTTAAAAAAACATTATTCTCGTACTTTTGTCGGAAAAGTCAAAAAGTACCTCGTACGAAAAACGACAAAAGATTCCTTTCATATATTTTACTAAAAACTCATCGAAGGGTAAAATTGGATTTAAAAAATTGTAGGTGGATGGAAATAATATTACATATTGAGTAAACATGGATGTGGATGATAAAATGCACCCCAGTAAATACCGAAGTATAAACAATCTCGGATAAAAATGAGATTGTGATATTTCCCTTGCCTTAGGTCCGATATGCTTTGTACATGTCCGAACCTCCTGTATAATGATTTAAATAATGTTATTTACTTATTCCAGAATCATACTCATTGTTATGATATCACATATGGTCATATTCTTAGCTTCTTATTAGTAATATTTCATTACAACTTGTTATTCGTGTGTTTATTACTTTTTGTTCTTATGCGTGTTTTGTCAAATAAATTCTTATTCTTCTCTTTAGGTTATAGATACCTCATTTCCAGAATTTTATTAGTGTAATATATATCATATTAATTCATTCAATTCATTTATATAATCATTATGCAATGAAGATCATGTAGAACGAGTCGCATCACATCATGGAGATGGTATTCCATACGTACGCACGAGCGATGATATCGTTCCCATGATCATGGAATTGTATTGGAGTGTATGTATACTATTTCAGAATCAATATAACTTTACAATAATCATATATAGTCATTATTTACACCATTATACCCATCTAAGTAAGGTGGTGGTGGAAAATAGATTACACCACGGCGTGGAGACGGTATTCCGTACGTACGCACGCGTGGTGATTTCATTTTCCGTAGGATGGATAGATGGTGAAATAGGGTTGTTTCATACTTATAATAACATATCAGTATATGAGTGATACTTATGTTATTACTTCATAATGAAACAACTAAAGAAGAAGAAGTGGAAGAAGAAATAAATATGAAAGAATCGGTAACGGACATTACCTCTTCTTTGAAGTGCTTCTTTGAGACCTCCTTTTAGGGCACTAAAATTGGTCTTTGAAGAAGACCAGGGCCTATAGGATGTCTCTAGGGAAGTGTATAGGAGAAATTGGCAGGGGTTGGCTGAGCTTGAAGGCTCAAAGTGGTGTGAGGAAGAGGGGGAGGAGGTGCCCTTTTATAAGGGAGGAGAGGGGCTCCTTTGGAAAAACTAAAAATATTATTTTATTATAAAGTCAAGTTGGGTTTTAAATTGCTCCAAATTGATTTATTTCAAAGCTAAGGTGGGGATGGGTCAAAATTATCTCATCCAATATAATTTAGACAAGTTTAGGTTCCTATTTTGACCTTATCATTTATATTTAACATTAAGTTAAATAATTTTACTTTTACCGTGTCTTCTTGTGTTCTTATACTATAAGGTTAATAAACTTACTATAAGCAGCCAAACGAACCCCAAGTTGTTTATTATTAATATATATAACCTTATCTAAGTCATTTGACCGAACCTTATATTTTTAGGAATAAAATAACAATTAATAATATAATATTTGTTTTAAAAACTATTTTATGTCAATTTTTACACTATTTAGTAATTGATTTTTTGTGAAAATCATAACAGAATGATTAGTTAGAAAAAATTTAATTAAATCAATACTAACATGTCATATTAACCTATAAAATTAGTTTAATTCATAAAAAGCCTCAAATTACATTTATTTTTGTATTTATAACATCAATTATGTCAATATTTCATTAATAAGATAATTATTGCATCATCTTTGTGTCATAAATAAATTAAATTATTTAATGTCTAAAAATTAAAAATAAAATACCATTATGTAGGAAATCGTTTTAGATTTCTAATTAATATTTATAGTCGAATTTATCTTATGTATAACCTTATATTAAAAATTATTTACTTATTAAACTTTGATTTTACCTATTTTAACCCTTCTTTAAATAAATTAATAATAAATGTCCTAATCTAATCCAAGTGGGCCTAAATGGTCATATTTTATTCCTAAGTTTGTTTTTGGTCGAATTAAACTTATCCAATAGAATTAGGACATGTGTTAGGGTAATAATAATATCATTTTTACCCTTAATTACCCTATTTACTTTTAACTGTGGTAAATAAAAGTAAAAAGTTACTATTCACCAAAAATTATTTTCATCTCATTGAACCACATTTTACATACTGACATCAACCGTGTCTCTCGGATTTTTGAAATTCCACTCATAGAAGTGGTAAAATTAAATTTTATGAAAAATTCAGTTTTTTTAACTACCACTTAGTGGTTTCACTATTCATCAAAAATTGAAAGTTTTCAGAAAAATACCAAAATTTCACCCTAGGCTAATTTTGATATTCCGAATCCAAAAATGAAGTCCATTTTAAAAAATAAAATTTATAAAATTTCAAAAAGTGGTTATTACTATTCATAACGGCTAGTTTTAATAATATTTTAATAGCATATCATTTTTTAGTGAAACTCGGTATTGCGTACGACGCAAGCTATCGAGGAAGGTCGCGATTGCGTGTAAAGAAAGACAAGCTAGTGTTGTGTGTAGTGAAAGATTCATTTTATGATTTATAAAAACAAAAATATTTCTCATAAAAGTCTCGGCTGTTACATTCTACCCCCCTTAAAATGAATTTCTCCCTCGAAATTCGTCACTTTGTAACAAACAGATGAGGATACCTCTCCCTCATCATATCCTCAAGCTCCCATGTAGCTTATTCTAATTGGTGTTTCTTCCATAAAACTTTCACCAATTGAGTGGTCTTGTTTCGTAGGACTTTTTCGCTACGATCCAGAATCTCTATCGGCTGTTCTTCATAAGAAAGATCTTGCTCCGTCGGTACAACTTCTGAGCTGAGTACATGTCAAGGATCAGGTATGTACTTTCTCAGGAGAGATACATGGAACACATCGTGAACTTAAGAGAGATTCAGTGGAAGCACCAATCGGTAAGCTACCTTCCCAACACGATCCAGTATTTCGAAAGGACCGATATATCTAGGGCTCAACTTCCCCTTCTTTCCAAATCTCATGACCCTCTTCCAGGGAGATATTCGTAAGAACACTTTATCACCCACTTCAAACTCTAGGTCTTTTCTTCGGTTGTCGTCATAACTTTTCTGTCGACTCTGAGCTGCTCTTATGTGTTGTTGAATAGATCTGACCTTTTCTGCCATTTCATCAACGAGATCAAGTCCTAATAGATTTATTTCCCCAACTTCATCCCAGAAAGTTGGAGTCCTGCATTTCTTTCCATAGAGAGATTCATAAGGAGCCATATGAATACTGGAGTGAAATCTATTATTATAATAAAATTCCACCAAATGTAGGTGTTGATCCCAACCACCTTTGAAATCCATAGAGAAAGCTCTCAACATATCTTCTAGAGTTTGAATTTTCCTCTCAGACTGACCGTCTGTCTGAGGATGATAAGCAGTGCTGAAACTCAACTCTGTATCCAGAGTATACTGAAGACTTCGCCAGAACTTTGAGGTAAACCTCGGATCCTGATCATATATAATATAAAGTGGTACTCCATGCAATCTTACCACTTACTTCACATATATCCTGGCAAGCTGATCTAGAGAGAAATCCTCTCTAATAGCGATGAAGTGTGCAGACTTTGTAATACGATCAACTATGACCCAGATAGCACTATTGCCTTTGGATGTTTTAGGAAGTCCGGTGACAAAGTCTATAGTGATGTTTTCCCATTTTCATTCAGGTATGGGTAATAGTTGTAACATCCCCTTAGACTTCTGTCTCTCAGCTTTAACTTGCTGACAAACCAAGCCTCGAGAGACATATTCAGCAACATCTCTTTTCATGCCATCCCACCAGAAGTACTCTTTCAGGTCCCTATACATCTTCGTGCTTCCAGGATGAATGGAGAATGAAGAACTATGAGCCTCATCCAGTAGCTCCTTCTTTAATTTGGGGATGGGAGGAACCCAAACCCGATTCCTGAACTTTATTATCCCATCACAATCAAGGTTGAATTCCGGAACATTTCTCACCTTCTTTTGTAACTCGACATATTCTTTCTGTGCCTCTTTAATCTTCAAATGTATAGATGGTTGAACATTCATTTGAGAAAGATACGATTTTTCCCCTTTTATTATAATTCCAAGATCCATCCTTTGTAAATCCATAAATATTGGATCTTTTGTGATCCTCATCATGGATAAACTGGCATGGTCTTGTCGACTTAATGCATCTTCTGCCTTGTTTGCTTTCCCAGGGTGGTAATGGATTGTGCAGTCATAATCCTTAATCAGCTCCAACCATCTTCTTTGGCTCATATTCAACTCCTTTTGTGTGAAAATATAATTTAAACTTTTATGATCAGTATAAATGTCACACCTTTCTCCATAAAGATAATGCCTCCAAATCTTTAATGCAAAGATTACCGTAGCTAACTCCAAATCATGAGTTGGGTAATTTTGCTCATGTATTTTCAATTGTCGTGAGGCATAAGATATCACCATATAATTTTGCATAAGAACACACCCCAATACCTTCTTGGATGAATCACTGTAGATCACAAACCTTTCTCCACTACAAGGCAGTGTGAGCACAGGTGCACTGGATAACCTTCTTTTCAACTCCTTGAAATTCTCGTCACATTCCTCCATCCAAACAAACTTAACTCCTTTCCGAGTCAACTTGGTGAGTGGATTAGATAATCGTGAAAAATCTTTCACAAAACGTCGATAATATCCATCCAAACCAAGAAAACTTCGGATCTCATTTACTGTTGTTGGTCTCGACAATCTTTCGATAACCTCTGTTTTTGCTGGATCCACATATATCCCCTCTTTTGAGATTATGTGACCCAAAAATGAAACTTTTTTAAGGCAAAATTCACACTTGGTAAATTTGGAATAATGCTTATCCTTTCTCAGGGTCTTCAATATAATTCTAAAGTGATATTCATGTTCTTCCATGCTCTTTGAATAGACAAGAATATCGTCTATAAAGACTACCAAAAACTGATCAAGATAGTCTCTAAAGACTCTATTCATCAGATCCACGAAGATAGCAGGGGCATTAGTAAGACCAAATGGCATCACTATAAATTCATAGTGTCCATACCTTCTATGGAAATTCGTCTTTGGTATATCCTCCCTTTTGACCCTAAATTGATGATACCATAAATGAAGATCAATCTTGGAAAAGTATTGAGCTCCGCGTAGTTGGTCAAATAGGTCATAAATGCATGGGAGAGGATATTTGTTCTTGATAGTGATCTTGTTAAGTTCTCGATAATCAATGCAGATTCTCATTGATCCATATTTCTTCTTAACAAACAGAACAGGTGCTCCCCAAGGTGACACACTAGGGCGTATGAACCCCTTATCAAGATTCTCTTGGAGTTTCTTCTTCAATTTCTGCAACTAAATTGGGGTCATTTTATAAGGTGTCTTTGAAATAGGCAAAGCACCCGGTACGAGTTCTATTGAAAACTCAACTTCACGATTTGGTGTAAGACCCGGTAATTCCTCTGGAAAGACATCATCAAACTCCCATACAATGGGCATATTCTTAATCATGATTTTCTCACCAACCATTTGAGATAAATAACCTTCATTTAGTGGAATCAAGACCCATAAGATGGAAGAAATTTCCACTAGAAGGTTATGTTCATCCTTGAATTGATAGACGATCATAGATTGGTCTGGAATTTGAAATGTGACTTCCCTTCTTTGGAAATTGATATGAGCTCCATATAAAGAAAGCCAATCCATGCCAAGAATCACATCAAATTCCACTATAGGAAGGATCACAAGATTTGCAGGAAGCACTTTCCCACAAACTTTGATCGGAGAAGAATTATAAACTTTTGATGTGACTGTTGTGCCATTAGGGGTTGTCACAGCTAACTCAACATCTAATTGTTGAGGTAATACAGTGATATCCTTAGAAAATTCTTTATAAATAAAAGATTGGGTGGATCCAGAATCAAATAAAACATTTCTACTTTAGAGTGGATGGTAAGTGTATCTTTCACCACATCGTTATAGTACTCCACATCACTGATAGAAATTTCATGTTACTTTCCTTTGTCTTTAGCCTTAAGAGTTTGTTGATGTCGACCATCATCATCAACCCTTGGATTTGGGCATTGATTGGCATAATGCCCCATCTCCTTGCACTTGAAACATTGAAGTGTAGTAGGTTCATTCTCTGTATCCTTTCCTTTGTTTGCATCATTATACTTCTTCTTCCCATCATTGCAGCATTCAAATGCCCTATGACCTTCCTTTCCACATTTGAAACATTTACTTGTCCCTTTAATACAACTCCCTCCATGTTTCTTTCCACACTTTGATCATAAGGGAAAGCTCATCTTCTTTTCAGTGTGCTCTTTAGATTTTCCTTTGAATTCCATTTTCCTCTTCTTATCAAACCCATATGACTGATGGGTTACTCCAATCTCCATCTAGACTTTGAGAGCACATCGAACGATTTCCTCATAGCTATTGAAGTCCCTTATGGCTAACACCCTTCGAAGACTTGGTTTTAAGCCACTAAATAATCGATCGATCTTACTCTCAGGTTGGATAAAAATACCAGAAGCGTACCTTGCAAGTCTTGTAAAATTTTCTTCATAGGTACCAACAGATTCATCATCCTTTTGCTTCAGTTCAAGAAACTCTTTATCCATCTTTGTTTGGAGAATACGAGGGAAGTACTTATTGAAAAATAAGTTCTTGAACTCGTCCCATTCCATGGACTCAATTTCACCCCTTTTCCTCGTATTCTTAATAAGATTCCACCATTGATTAGCATCACCTTCCAAACGATACACTGCTAAGATGAATTTATCATGTTCAGAACATTGAAGAACTGAAAATATCTTTTCAGTAGTACTAATCCATTGTTCAGCAACTAATGGATCAGTAGACCCGCTGAATGAAGGTGGACGATGTCTCATGAAGGATTAAACAGAATGTTGCTCCTTCCTTTGCTCGTTTGGAAGTCCTGCATGATTCATAGCTTGCGAAAGTTGTGTGAGCATGGCTACAAGATTTTTCATTCCAGCTCCCATAACATTTGGTTGCTTAGGGGGAAAATCATTGCATTGCCCATCGCATTCCGCATTAACACGGTTCCTTTGGGTTCCAGCCATTGACTAAAACCAAGAAGAATAGTGTGAGCAACACTAATTATAATTGGAAAACCACATAATCAAGAATAAAATTTCACACTTAAGGTCTTATCCTAGGTTATTCATGGCCATTTCTAAAACACTAATATTGTGTTCTATTCTTAGACTTATCCTTAGGATTTTTACTAAGGCTTTCACATCCTAGTTTCCAAAGGTTGACTATACCTTTCCTCTGATACCAACTGTAGCGACCCATAATTTACATACATTGTTATTAATTCATAATTTAAGAACACTTATTATAACATACAACAAAACCAGGAAAAGACCGTATAGGTATAGTGTCTTTAGAAACTGGGAAACATAAACAACTGGTTCATAAAGCGTCTACACTGTCTCCCATTTATTTCATCATATCTATAGTCCCTTTTGACATATCTTACTTAATAACCTTCTTCCTGACCTGGGGAAAGAAAACATAGAAAAGGGTGAGCTCAAATTCTCAGTAAGGGTAAACAAAATAAATATCAATCACATCATATACATAAGAACATAACTTTTGGAAATCTTAACCTGCAAAAGAAATCATAATTTCATAACATGGGATAAATCATAGTAGTGAAATGTAATCCCAATAATCATAACTTAAAACATGAAACTTTGTGGCATACACACATAATCATAGATAATCATTTCTTATTAGTCAAGACTCATTTCCAAGACTATCTTAGTGGACAAATTCCATTTCTGAACCGAGTTCACTCCTCGTTTCAGTCTTGTTTCACTGAACCAGTTTAACCTGCCGTTCCAGCCATGTCTATCTCATGAGATATAAAATCTTTACCCAATGCATTGGAGGGAGATATAGGTCCCACCCATCTCATAATGATACCATTCTTATGTGTGCCACAAAATCATAAACCATACATCATAGCATAACCCATGTAATAAAAATGGGAATCTTTAAACATCGTAACATCATAAAACAATTCATATAAGATAAAAGAATTCATAAAAATATTTCCATCACAACATAATCAAATCCATGTAATAATAGGGATAGAAACATAACCCTTTATTATCTTATATGGAAAATAATTTTGATAAAACACTTGAACTCCATTCTTGAGGAAAATATACTTTCTACCTCAAAAATTTTTTTCCTTTCTTAACATGTCATACAATTTTAAACTAAAATAAGTTGATTAAAAATAAACTTGAAAACTTGTAAATGAAGATTCTTGGAAATTTTTTTAAAAAAATCCATTCATGTCGTATAAGTTAAAAAAAATATTCTTCTCGTACTTTTGTTGGAAAAGTCAAAAAGTACCTCGTACGAAAAATGACAAAAGATTCCTTTCATATATTTTACTAAAAACTCACCGAAGGGTAAAATAGGATTTAAACAATTGTAGGTGGATGGAAATAATATTACATATTGAGGAAACATGGATGTGGATGATAAAATACACCCCAGTAAATACCGAAGTATAAACAATCTCGGATAAAAATGAGATTGTGATATTTCCTTTACATTAGGTCTGATATGCTTTGTACGTGTCTGAACCTCATGTATAATGATTTAAATAATGTTATTTACTTATTCCAGAATCATAATAATTGTTATTATATCACATATGGTCATATTCTTAGCTTCTTATTAGTAATATTTCATTACAACTTGTTATTCGGGTGTTTATTACTTTTTGTTCTTATGCGTGTTTTGTCGAATAAATTCTTATTATTCTCTTTAGGTTATAGATACCTCATTTCAAGAATGTTATTAGTGTAATATATATCATATTCATTCATTAAATTCATTTATATAATCATTATGCAATGAAGATCATGTAGAACGAGTCACATCACATCGTGGAGACGGTATTCCGTACGTACGCACGAGCGATGATATCGTTCACATGATGATGGAATTATATTGGAGTGTATTTATACTATTTCAGAATCAATATAACTTTACAATAATCATATATAGTCATTATTTACACCATTATACCCATCCAAGTAAGGTGGTGGTGGAAAATAGATTACACCACGGCGTGGAGATGGTATTCTGTACGTACGCACGCGCGGTGATTTCATTTTCCGTAGGATGGATAGATGGTTAAATAGGGTTGTTTCATACTTATAATAACATATAATTATATCATTGATACTGATGTTATTACTTCATAATGAAACAACTAAAGAAGAAGAAGTGGAAGAAGAAATAAAGATGAAAGAATCGGTAACGGACATTACCTCTTCTATGAAGTGCTTCTTTGAGACCTCCTTTTAGGGCACTAAAATTGGTCTTTGAAGAAGACCAGGACCTCTAGAATGTCTCTAGGGAAGTGGAGAGGAGAAATTGGCAGGGGTTGTCCGAGATTGAAGGTTCAAAGTGGTGTGAGGAAGAGGGGGAGGAGGTGCCCTTTTATAAGGGAGGAGAGGGGCTCCTTTGGAAAAACTAAAAATAGTATTTTATTATAAAGTCATGTTCGGTTTTAAATAGCTCCAAATTGATTTATTTAGAATCTAAGGTGGGGATGGGTCGAAATCCTCTCATCCAATATAATTTATATAAGTTTAGGTTCCTATTTTAACCTTATCATTTAGATTTAACATTAAGTTAAATAATTTTACTTTTACCGTGTCTTCTTGTGTACTTATACTATAAGGTTAATAAAATTACTATAAGCATCCAAACGAACCCCAAGTTGTTTATTATTAATATATATAACATTATCTAAGTCATTTGGCCAAACCTTAGATTTTTAGGAATAAAATAACAAATAATAATATAATATTTGTTTTAAAAACTATTTTATGTCAATTTTGACACTATTTAGTAATTGATTTTTGTGAAAATTATAACAGAATGATTAGTTCTAAAAATGTTAATTAAATCAATACTAACATGTCATATTAAACGATAAAATTAGTGTAATTCATAAAAAGTCTCAAATTACATTTATTTTGGAATTTATAACATCAATTATGTCAATATTTCATTAATAAGATAATTACTGCATCATCTTTGTGTCATAAATAAATTAAATTATTTAATGTCTAAAAATTACAAATAAAATACCATTATGTATGAAATACTTTTATATTTATAATGAATATTTATAGTCTAATTTATCTTATGTATAGCCTTATATTAAAAATTATTTACGTATTAAACTTTGATTTTAACTATTTTAACCCTTCTTTAAATAAATTAATAATCAATGTCCTAATCTAATCCAAGTGGGCCTAAATGGTCATATTTTATTCAGAAATTTGTTTTTGGTCGAATTAAACTTATCCAATAGAATTAGGACATGTGTTAGGGTAATAATAATATCATTTTTACCCTTAATTACCCTATTTACTTTTAACCGTGGTAAATAAAAGTAAAAAGTTACTATTCACCAAAAATTATTTTCATCTCATTGAACCACATTTTACTTACTGACATCATACATGTCTCTTGTATTTTTGAAATTCCACTCACAGAAGCGGTAAAATTAAGTTTTATGAAAAATTCAGTTTTTTTAACTACCACTTAGTGGTTTCACTATTCATCAAAAATTGAAAGTTTTCAGAAAAATACCAAAATTTCACCCTAGGCTAATTTCGATATTCCGAATCCAAAAATGAAGTCCATTTTGAAAAATAAAATTTATAAAATTTCAAAAAGTGTTTATTACTATTCATAACGGCTAGTTTTAATAATATTTTAATATCATATCATTGTTTAGTGAAACTCGGTATTGCGTACGATGCAAGCTATCGAGGAAGGTCGCGATTGCGTGTAAAGCAAGCCAAGATAGTGTTGTGTGTAGTGAAATATTACTTTTATGATTTATAAAAACAAAAATATTTCTCATAAAAGTCTCGGGTGTTACACCTTACATCCCTAGTGGAGGTTCTAACAAAGAAGCTGGATACTTTTTAGTTAGCTTATGCACCTTCACCCCATCCTTCTCCAATGATGTAAATGAAATTTTGTGAGATGTGTAGAGTCTAAAACTTGTACCAAGACTAGACAAAAATTATAGAGGAACCCCAATTCTAGGATTTAAATTATGTTAATTACAATCAAAAAGGTCAAAAATTATGACATCCTCAACCATACCAACTGTAGAAACACTACCCCCAGAGACTGGTCTAGTAGCCACAATAGAAATCCAACCAAGCATATGTTCAGTCGAGGGGTGGTCATGTACAATAAATGAATCAGGGACTACATGGGTACTCAACTCAAGTTATATATCATCAACCGAAATAGAAAATACCTCAACAACCCTTTCCCCCTAGACCTAAACATCAATTCCAATCATCTCCACAAAGACCACCACAACAAGTCCCACCTCTACAGTCTAATATTGAAAGACTGCTCTCTGAATTTATTCAAAAAGTGAATCAAAGAATGACTAACATTGATATAGATATACAAAACCAAATAGCTGACATGTGTAATATCAATCACCAAATGGGTCAAATATCAAACAATTTATTAAACCAACTACTGGGTACATTTCCTGGTAGCACTAAGATGCACCCAAGAGAAGAGGCAAAGGTAGTAGTTCTTAGGAGTGGGAAAGTAATTAACTTTCAAAAACCATGTAAATATAAGTAAAAGAAGCTTGAAGAACCTGATAAATAGGAGAATTTCATTAGTGAGGATGAAAATGATATCACAAAGGAAGATGGTAAAGAAATAAGTATAGAATCAAAATCTACTGAAAAAGTTCTGATAAAAGAGAAAACTAAAAAGGAATAAGTATATATCAGACCACCAGTGTACATACCCCCTCTTTCATTCTAATAAATAGTGAGGAAAATCAAGATTGAGGGGAAATATAAGAAGTTTCTAGTGATTTTCAAATAATTACACATCAACATCCCTTTTGAAGAGGAAATTTCTTAAATACCTACTTATGTAAGATGATTTAAAAAAATTATCAATTAAAATAAATATGGAGGACATAGAAGTAATATCCCTTAATAAATAAGGCTCCACAGTTTTCCAGGGGAAGCTGCCTCCAAAAATGAAAGACCCTAGAAGTTTCTCAATTCCTTGCACCATAGGGATATGAAATTTTGAGAGAGAACTATGTGATCTAGGTGAAAGTATAAATCTCATGAATATGAGTGTCTTAAAGAATCTGGGGATTAGATAAATAAAACCATGAAGAGTTCCACTCCAATTTTCTAACCACCTAGTCAAGAATCCTCAAGGATTTCTCGAGGATGTCTTCATAAAAGTTGTAAAATTCATTTTACTTACTGATTTCTTCATCCTAGACATGGAAGAAGAAAAAGATATTACCCTTATTTTAGGAAGACCATTTCTTAACATTGGGAAGACACTACTTAATGTTAATCAAGAGATATTTATATTCAAATTTTGTGAATAGTAGGTTTTGTTCTATTTAGTTATAGATGATAATAAAAGCGACGGTTCATTGAATTGTCAAGCCATATCTCTTACTAATAAGAAATATGTTCCTATAACCAGTAAAAATGGAAATAAGGAACTACCTCATATTGAGAAGGGATCCAATTCACATAAGAATTCAAATTATTCTGAACCTCGGACAAGAAATTTCTTCCCACCTTTCAACCCCTCTTTTGAAAAAAATCATTCTATAAGGGTTGTCTCATCACATTTGAAATCATCTGAACAGGAAAATGTCTAAATCTATACAAAAAATAAATACCTGGCTAGTAGGTAACCTAGGATTGGCTATAATAGGTTATTTTTCTCTTTAGAAAATTTAAGAGCGGTTGGAACTTATAATAGGATCCGGCTCAAAATGGAGAACAAAAGGACAAATACATGATATGTAACCCTTACACAGTGTGTAAATGTCAAAGGTCAGAAAAAATTTAAAAAAACAAGATTTTAACATTGTGTATCCCTTTCATGAAAAGTAATTATTGTTAACATTAAAATTTTAGGAAACCTAGGTTCACAGCCACCACCCCCTCCTCCCATATCCTCTCTCGTGTGTGACCCCCCCCCCCCCCCCTCCCCATGCTCTCGACCGCTTCCCCTCCCTACCTCTTTTATCATCGATCACCTCTGCTCCCTCGTCTTCTCATATCCCCTCTTCCTAACCTCTCTAAGTACTCTATCCCCTAAATGTTCTTCATTTAATACGATTTGGAATGGCCATAATGAAAATAATATTCACCTTTCCCCCAAAATTTTCACCCGAGCACGATGAGATGCCTCCACCACCCAAGCGGCAGACGGCTCATCCTCCACCCCCTGCAGATCGTTCCACCTCAGACAATTCACATTCGAAATCTAGTAGGTTGCAAGTCACTGCTCACCCACACCTCCAACCTCGCCACTGCTTCTATTCACCAGATCATCAGGTCAGTTTGGTACACCTCTAGGAAGATCCTATAAGGACCAACAAGACACCAGACCACACTATGCTTCAGTAGATCCAAATACATCAGGAGGTCCTTGAACTCATTGACCAACTATACCTATCACCCATCACCCTGGTGTTCAAGGATAAATTCAGGGATCTATTCCTTGAGTTCCTAACCACCTTTGATCTGGACATAAACTCTATCTGATTCAAAATAGGAGTTATTCCTTGGGATCTCACCCTTGAAGATTTTTCTGTCGACCTAAGCATATACTCCACTGACTTTATCACTCCCCTGGTCTTTTTGACACTACATATCAAGCCTAACAAGTTTTAAGTTGTATAGATTTGGGTGAGGATTGAAAAATATCCATGGATACCCTATTATCCTCACAAGACAAAGTGAACCCATATCTGTAGTGCTGCTCTTTGGATCCTTCACTAGGCTTTACCTCACATCTGGATGACCCAAGGTGATACTTATGGGAGTGTGAGCCAGATCGTGGTTATCATTCTTACCTTATCCATGGGTGGACCATCCATCGACATGGATAGGTATTCTAGTGAGTTTTACCAGACCCAGGTGAGGAGGAATCGAGGTATGTTGATAGGAGGCTCCTTCATTACCCATCTATCTAGGAATCTCAGTGCCTTCGACGTTTCCCAGCCTCTCACTTCCCATGACCCGATGGAGACTACCAACCTCATTTTGATAAACAATATGGGGCTACTGATAAGGAGCGGAAACATCTACTGGTGGGTATTGGATTATTTTAAGGATAATGATGAGGCACTATCTCAGAATGCAACTAACCAACCCTCCCTTTCCAATGTTCATGCTACTGCTGCTTCTACCACTACCACCCCACCCACCACCACTCCCCCTACTACATCTACACCCCAACCACCCATTCCCACAGACTTATTTCCATTTATCCAGAACATCTTGGATAACCAATGATAGTTTTTCCACCATTTACATGTTCCTTACCCTAATTCATCTCACTTCACCACCCCTCCTCCTCCATTGTCCCCTTCTTCCTCTTCCCACCCACACCCACTTACCGATCCTACTTCTTCATCCATACCCACTATACATTCCACCCTATCCTCCCTACCACCCAAGCTTATGGACCCTGCCTCCTAGTAGGAGTACCTATCAGAGTAGTCCTATTAGGGAAAGGCCCCCACCATTCCATCTCCATCGAAGGTTCCCTTCATCGATCCAGCTTCCAAACACGCAGCCTCCATATGGATTGACACCTCACCTCCTCTATTGTCAATCGATCCCAATTCCATAACCATTTCACCTAATATGGTGTTTGATCCTCGAGCATCGACATCCATAGATGATATCGATTGGGTGGGTTATTTACAACCACCCACTGTTCAGGAGGGGACTCTTAATGTGGATCTTGACAACATTGATTTTACTATTTAGTTCTGTCCTAGTTTCCTCCCATTTTGTACTCTGTTTGGGTGTCCATTTTTTTACTACCTATATTCCATTTTCCCTATTGTGTCATTGCTTATATATATGGATACGATACAATTTTTGGATTCACTAATTGCTATCTCATTTTCATTTCACTATTGTATTACTTTAGCCATGTCTAATTATTCTTCATCCTCTATGGTTATTGACATGCTTTTCCTGCCACCGTCTTCCCTCCTACATCATATTTTTCATCATTTGGTAGACGTCGAGCCCCATCTTGAGGATCTCTCACTTGTGATTTATGTTCATTAGGGGTCCCCTATACGATGTTCCAAGATTCACTTACTGCCACATGAGATTCATGCTCATTACCATCATAATGTGGTAAATATCACTAAGTATCCATGTGAGCTCGATGATACAACCATTAGTTCCTGAAGGAACCAGCAGACTTGTGATAAAATGGACAACACTGACTGATTCTATTGTCCATATATCAAGCTAATGATGACATTTTTAGTGTTTTATAGGAGGAAAACCATATTTTTTTTCTTTTATTTCATTTAGGTTTATAGGGATTATGTTTTCAATTGAATAGAATATTTGTTTTTAGGTTATATCAAACTATATTTTACTCCCTCGCTACATTTATCTGATCTGATTTTCCTTACTTTCAATTGTATGCACCTGCTATTTTTCTGATTCCATATTATTTTAACCCTTTGGACTAATGTTTTATCAAGTGAAGTTTTTTTTTATAATTTTTTTAGGTAGCCCAAATTCAATTCAACATCAAAAAAAGTTTCCCCATGGTATGACATTCATTTCAAGGAGCTCTCAATTCCCTAATTTCAAAATCTTAATTTCCATTTCATTTTTTTCTATTCTATTTTTGATATCTATCCCAAGATGATTTCAATAACAGTGCAGACTCTATCTCATTTTAAGTGTGTGGGGGTCTTTATTGACCTTCATTATCAATAAACCTGGATTATTGCATGTTTTCACTTATCTAGGATACATTTTGCATTAAAATAATTCTTTAAACTTGAAATCTCATTAAACCCATCTAAATAAAAGATAAAATTCGGTTTGAGATTGTTGAAACCAATTTTTATTCTTATTTATAATTTTTATCCTGATTATTGAGTTGAGTAATTTAATTCAAATTCAAGATTATTACAATTGATTTTGAATGAATTATTACTAGATTTTATACCCATAGTTATTTTCAGTTATTTTTGTATACTCTCATTCCCAAGAGGATTATAGACTTACATTGTCATATTATTTTCTGAGCATATTTATTTTTTTATAGATACCTAGGGAATTTAAACCTATAAAAACTTACATTAAGATATTATTGATTATATGATTGAAAAAAATATATTTTTTAAAATTATAGAGGTAATCATTGTGAACCAATTTTTTCTGAGACTCATCTATACATATTTCTATATTTAGCCAATTGTATCCATGAATAACCTTTTAAGGATAGATATTTTTAAAGACTATTATTCCTTCCTACCCTGCTCTTGGAATGATTCATGATTATACTTTCAACAAGTGTAGGGATATTTTCACTATTGATGAATAAGAGATGTTAGCAATAAGGAGGTGTATGGTGGAACTTTCACCAGACTAATATGATATAGTCCATGATTTCTTTTGTAATTTTATTCCCTTACTAGGTTACTTTGAAGAAAAAAGAAAAAACAAAAATAAAATAAAGGAGTAAAGATATATATAAATAAAAAGAAAAAAATATTGGGTTTTGTATTAGGAAGGTAAAAAATGACCATTACCAGACTGATTGATCATATGTAAATCATATGTGGTTAGAAGATGGATGTGAGACTAGTTATAGACAATATTTTCAAAAAATAAATAAAAAAGAAAGAAAGGAACAAGGGTACATTCTTGATACTTACTTGATATACTCATGGACCCACTTGAGTTGTGGATCATGGACCCACTTGAGTTTTGGATCATGGACACACTTTGTCCAAGAGGGGTCACTTAATTGCACCGTTCATAATTTTCATGCATTATACTTTAGATATTACCCTCCTCTTGAGCATGATTTATATCACTTTCCCACCTTCACTCAATCTTAGAGACATTTTAATGCTATTGTTGAAGACCTCATGATTGATTTTTTATTTATCTTTATGAAGTAGAGATTTTAGAACCAATACAAGAATATAGTTAGGAACATGTATTTAGGGTATGAACACAAATCTAATTAAATTTTACCTTGAGTGATGATAAAAATTTTATTGTGAGGTAAATTGAAAACTGGGTATAGTATTTAAGGAACAGTTATGAAATCATAATTAAAAGAATAAATAATATGGATGAAGAACTGAACTATGAGGCATGATAGATTTTTTATATCAAATTTATTCTCAAGGAATGACTTAGTTATATTTTTCTGGTTGTAATGCATGTTTCTTGTTTAAAAAATTGTTTCTTTTGGAATATCTGTTGTGATTGTTTTTTCTTGAGGACAAGAAATTGTTCAAGTGTGGGGGGATTTGATAAGTAGAATTTATATTTTCATATTGGATACATTTTTTCAAGGTTTATTCATGATTTATTCAATAATGCAATGGGTTTTGGTTTGATTTCATAGGAATTATGAATTTTGGACTCAAAGTAATAAATGCTGAAAAGTTGCAAAAATAGGCTTTACATTCCATGTATAACATACACAACATGTATTTCTAATTCACAGCATGATAGTAGATCCACAAACCCACCTCTGAAGACTTTACATGACATGAATCTCATACATGATGTGTACATACAATAAAAATTTCAAAAATTTCAAAAATCATAATCCCACTGAATGTGAATTAAATACACAATGTGTAGAGTTTACATGACATGTGATGTTTGAGAGAAAATCCATTTAAAGATACAGGCTTATTTTATAGAGGAAATTGTGGATCTCAAATACATAACATGCATCCTTCTTACATGACATGAATATTTTTAGACAAATCCACTTAAATCCATTACATGACATTAAGGCTTTACACATTGTGTACTTTTCAGGACTATATTTTTTTTGAGCTATCCAGCATGCACAAAAGTTCATAGACATAAATTTTCTACCATTTTTTTATTCTGTTTTCATCTATTTTTTCTTACAACATAGTTTTGATTTATTACTTTAGTTTTTTTGTTAAATCATTTTGAGTTTTTAACCATTATACGTCCTTTATTTATCCTTTGTGATTTTTATTTTGTTTTGACGCTCGTTTTCAATAACATTTGCCATTACTCATCAACACATTTCATTTCTTTATTATTTCTTCATTTAGAATATTTTTTTATTGGATTTAAATTTCTTTTGATTGTTTTATCTTGATTATTTGTATTTTTATGTTTGGATTTCCTATTTCTGAATTGTTTCATGATTATGCTAAGCATGATTTATATTCCCTTACTTTTGATCAATACTATCATGAATGGATAATCTTCTTAGGGTTATGGGTCAATATTAGGGGTGTTTCTAATCCCAATTAATCTATATATTGAACCCTAGTAACCATATGGCTAATAATTAAGTTAAAAACAACTTTTCATCACATTATCATGCACATACTTGACCATGGGAGGTATAATTAAATGAGCCTAACCTAATTCGATGTGAGAAAGCTATGACCATTGGCCTATAATTCTTTCTATATAGAATCTAAGCATAATTCATCTAGGGTTTTAGCTATACCCAAACCAAGGTATAGTTGTAGCATAGGTATATCCAACCGGTTTGACCTATACCAATTTGTGACTCTTTCACTACTTCATAGTCTAATATGTAGGACTATTACAACCTAGTTTTAAGATTATCATCTACCAAGATACCTAAAATTTATCCTTGTACCTTCTTATATATCTAAATTAAATCCAAACTACCTATTTTTAGAAGAACCTAGACTTTAAGAGAGAACATGAGGAATCCTTTCAAAGGGTTTTGTTCGAATCGCTTCTCACTTCCTAGTGATCCATATGGGTTCAACCCCACACTACCATGTTAATACTCCCTAATAGTAAGTGTAGTTTGGGACTATAAATTTCTAATTAGATAAATGCCCACATGAATTCAACGATGTGTGTGGGTTCATTAAGAGTCATTAAAAAAAGAGATCCTAGAGATATTCAAAAAGGTATAAATCAATATTTTATTACTGGAAACCATCCATAAAACCCCAAGGTATGAAAAATTTATCAATGACATTTTCATTGGTAAAATAAGATTATAAGAGAATAAAAAGGATAATTTAGGTGGAAATTTATTTCTCTTATTACCCCCCAAATACGTAGGAAATAATAAAACCCAGGTGCATTCACTATCCCTTACACTATATAAGAAATCCATTTTTTCAATTTATTGTGTAACTTGGGAGCATTAATAAATGTGATCCATTATTCAATTTATTCTTCCTTGTAGACGGGAAACTCAAACCCATATAATTGGTTGTGTAATTGGTCAATTGAACCCCTAAATATCCTATTGGAGTATTAAAGGATGTCCTGGTAAGCAGGGAAGAATTTTTGTACCCCCTGATTTTTTCATCGTGGAGATGGAAGAAGAAAACATTAAAACTCACACCCCTATATTTCTAGGTAGGCCATTTCTCAAGAATTATAAAACAATAAAAAATGTCAATGAAGGAACACTTTTAATGAATTTTGGAGAAAAAATTGTCAACTTTTACATTCATGTTTCAATGAAATACCCCCATGAGGATAAATCTATATTCACAATAAACCATTTTGAGTTTTTATGTTTCCCTAAGAAAATTATTTAAATAATTGATGACATTATTCGATTAGGAGAATATCTTGAAAAATATATTCATGTAGATGAATCTATTTTTTAAAATAAAATCAATCTATAAACTGTTATGTTCATTGATGAGTGTTATTTTTATGAGAGATATTTTGATAATTTATTTAAAACTTTTAATGAAACATATGCTTTACCTATATAGGATACAATGATAGAGAACATTGAGTTAAAACCATCACTATAACTGTAATGCCCTGACCCCAATTACCCAGAGTCGGTGTATTATTACATAACATTGGCATGATCACGAGAAAGATCAAGTCTCGAAAGACCGATTAGTTTAGTAGCCTTGGAATCACTAGATACATTCATAAAGTTTACAATACATCATAAAATGAAAACTAAAACAACATAGTCTCTATATTCCACACTCATATCCCCTCATACTATCCCTGCAATCCATTCATAAAATACTTCTTCACATCCTGGGAAAAATAAAACATAGAAATAGGTGAGCTTAGATGCATAGTAAGGATAATAATATAGCAGAAAATTTCATAAATAAGCATAAACATTTAAGGCAATGTAAAACTAAAACAAAATCCTTTTAAACTTTAACTTCATCATAATATGGTAGAAATAAAATGAAACAATTTCATTTACTTATTCACATGGATATTCTAATAGTCTAATAATCACATGCAATATCAATAACCACTTTCATAATGATGGAATGCATAATTCCAGACTATCATAACCACATATCCAAGGCCTCGTGCCAAGAATACAAATAAGATTTTGTCAAGGTCTCGTTCCAAGACACTAGTTTGTCTCATGAGACCTACCGATGCATCGAGGAGCTATAGCGGGCTCCACCTGTCACTTATTAAGTCCAATGCATTCCTCATATGAACAGGTTTCAACATAACATAAACATTCATATTAAAACTAGCATACAAAATGTCAATACTTTCACCATAAACCATGAATGGTATAAAAATAACACATCCACAGTCAAACATATCACAAAACCATCAATAAAATATGGAAGTTTTGTATCATAATAAATCAACTTCAAATAAGCTTAAAATCCATCAAAGGATTTTGACATAGATGAAGTCAAAACTATTTGAGAGAAATATATTTTTTTTGATATCATTTAAAAGTCACATAATTATAAAATAAAACATTTACTTTGAAAATATCCTTATAAGATTTTAAGGGAAACTTCTAAGATTTTATAGGGGAAGAAAATATCCACACCCACAGTATAAGTTAAAAAAACATTCTTACCTTAATTTTGTCAAAAAGGTTAAAAAGGACCTTGTTTGGAAAATGATGGAAATATTCCTTTATAAACCTCTTATAAAAAGTCAACAAGGGTAAAAATGACATTAACCCATAGTCTATCATATAGTAAGAATTATTTGAAATACATTTTTATGAAACATGGATATGGATGATAAAGAGGTCCCAGTAGATAATTACATATAAACAACCTCGGATAATGAAGAGATTGTGAAATAAACCCTTACCTTGTACTTTTCCTTGGTTGAGGGTAGATTAACCTCCTGTATAATGGTGAAATAATTGTTATTAAATTATTTAAGAATCATATACATTAATATGATATCATATATGATCTTTTAACGTTGCTTTGTTAATATTATCTTAGTATTATTGTCGTTTTGGGTGTTAACTTACTCGTTTTATTTTATATGTTTTGTTACATAAGACATGTTTGTTATGTATAGGTTGTATCTTATTCATATCCAGAATTATATAAAGTCATTAAACATTATTTTTAATCATAAAATGAGAATTATAATTGAATGGATACGATGGGGAATGAATCTCATCGTGTTCGTGGAGACGGTAGTCCGTACGTACGCACAAGTGACAATATCACTCTTTTGATATTAAAATAATATATAATTGGATAGTATATCATATATACAGGATCATTATCATGTTATATTTATTATTTACATGAATTAAACATAATTATTATACCCATCCAAATAATAATGTTTTGAATAATAATTACACCACGACGTGGAGACGGTAAGCCGTACGTACGCACGTATGGTGACATGTCATTCAAAGGATATATAGAATACTGAATATAGTTGTACCATGTTTATAATAAAATCAAATTATATATAAGATACTGGAGTTATTATTTTAGAATTTGAATAACAAATAAAGAAGATGTTGAAGAAGAAGTTGAAGAAGAAAGGAACTTGAAAGAGGGTGGTGAAAACATTACCTCTTCTTCGGGCCCTTCATTTTGATTTGATCAAAAGGGATCCTTAGGTTGATTTTCTGATCAAAATAAGGCCTTTAAGTCTAAGTGAGGGACGTTTATAGAGTATTTGGGTAGGGGTTGGCCGAACCAAAAGGATTTTAATGTGTGAATTAGTGAGAAGGGGGAGTGCCCTTTTATAAGAGGGGTGAGGGGCACCTTTGGAAAAGCTTGAAATATTATTTTATAATAAATTCATATTTGGTTTCTAATGGATCAAAAGTGGATTATTTAAATTTTAAGGTGGGGATAGGTTGAAAACCACACAACCAATAGGTTTTATACAGGTCTGGGTCACTATATTAACCTTATCTTTTAGTTTTAACTCTTAGTTAATAAGTTTAACATTTACCGTGTCACTTTGTATTTTTATATTATATAGTTAATAAACTTACTATATACATACAAGAGACCCCCAAGTGGTCCATTAATAATACACCTATAATTATATAAGTCTCTTGGCCAAACCTTAGATTTTAATGAATTTAATATCAATTAATAATATAATATTTGTTTTAAAAACTCTTTTATGTGTATTTTGACACTATTCAATAATTGATTTTTGTTAAAGTCTTAACAACTTTATTAATTCGAACTAAATTTATTTAAGCAATACTATAATGTAATATTAAGTAATAACATTCAGGTATTTCATTAAAACTTTCAAATTATATTAATTTTAACATTTATAATACCAATTATTTGATTCTTTCATTAATAAGGAAAATACTGCATCATTATTGTGTCATAAATAATATTAATTATTAAATGTATAAAAATTATAAATAAAATACCATTATGTAGGAAATATTTTTAGATTTGTAATTAATATTTATAGTCAAAAATCAAACATATATAACCCTATGTAAAAATTGTTTTTCTAAAAGATATATGCTTATGTCATTTTTTTAAAGGTTGATGACATGAACTGGTTTCCCAGTTCATGCCACCCAAAGAAATTTATTAAAAACAGGATGTATGCAGTACAGACTCGAGGTGTAAAGAATTTACACCAGTGGGGAATTAAAGAAAAAACAAGTAAATGACAAAGTAAAATAGACTACCCAAGGGCCCTCTTGCCTGATTCCACTTTCTTTAGTGCATCTTCATTGTCATCTGAGTCTTCCTCCTCAGAGTCGTCCTCATCAACATCTTCAGAACCATCATCGGCATCACCCATCTTCAGATCATCTTCATCATCGCTGTCATCCAAATCTTCATCCGGTGTGCACCACCGTCTTGACATCAATCTTCTGAGGAGAAGTGAACTTTTCCTTCTTGGCCGGAACCAGATATTTTGTGGCCAGAGAAAAATTTCAGGTCTTCAGTATGTGATAACAGCTTTGATTCTTCCATTTGAGACTCCATTTCAACATCCAAGCGCTTCCAGACTAAACTTTTCATATTTATAGACCACCTATCAGAAAAAAAAAATTCCTCTAGAAGGGAGCATTAGGCTGCCCATTGAGAGAACCACAACCACAGAGAAAGCTCCAAGACTTTTCCATTTGATCTTACTTTGTTAATGTCGCAGCAACCGAAACATCTTGATATCCATTATCTTTTGAATTTGATGCAAGATTCTGTCACTTTCACCCCAATTTTTTTGTCTTGGAGAGGTAAAAAATAGCTTTGACAGGCACACTTGAGCAAACAGGATCAAATGAGCAGTAAAAGTCATTCCCAAGGGATGTCTCTAAAGTTGAAATCAGGATTCATCTTGTATTCATCTATCATCCTGATGTACATTCATTTCCTAATTTGAAGGTATGTATCAGCTGAAATATCACCATTGGTGTATTTCCTGAATGTATTTTCATCTTGTTCATCTATCCAGGCATCAACTTCTTCGCTCAATACATCTGTCTCCTCCATCTGGTAGGCCTCTCTGTACACAAGATCATTATTTAAATCATGTTCCTCCTCTTCAACTTCAAGAGATGTAGCAGGTTCAACAACAATTATCAGCTTTGGAGGCTCAATGTTTTCCTTTTTAGAGGGGTCAAAAGACCTGGTAACTATTGTTCTCTCAAGAGTAGAGTAGTCCCTGCGCTTCCTAGTTTTTTTGGGATTCGGTGTGAAAAACCCATCAGCATCCACCATCGACTTTTTCCCCTTCCTAGAGCGCGATTTTAAGTATGTTTCCTCAAGATGATTAGTCTTATCATCATCCTCCTATAAGGATTCACAATGCTCAGAGAGGTTAGGACACGTTTTAGGGTAATTTATTATTATTATAATATTATTTTTGTACCCTTATTTACCAGATTTACCCTTTAACCATGGTAAATAAAATATTTACCAAAGTAATTATTCAAAATATCTAAAAATAAAAGTTACCTATTCACACAATTTAGAAATCATGATTCCAAATATGGAATCCATTTTTCCAAATTCAAAACACAGCAGTGGCAGAAATTAATTTAAAATTAATTCCTGTTGTTAAAACAAAAAGCGTGTTTTTAAGAGATAATAACTATCAAAAGATTAACACTTGTTTATGTCCAGTTTAATTGTGAAATTATGTACAATGGCCAAAATTTTATTAAAAGGTAAAAATATATTATAAATATACTTTAAAACCACTCAAATTCATAATTTATCACTGTTAATTATTTCTATTAAAAAATTTGTTTTTAATTAAAATTTAGTAATTTTAACTATTCATCAAAATATAAAAGTTATCCAAAAAGTACCAAAATTTCACCCTAGGCTAATTTAGATATTCTAAATCCAAAAATGAAGTCAATTTTGAGAGATAAAGTTTATAAAATTTCAAAAAGTGGGTATTACTATTCATAATGGCTAGTTTGATTGGTTGTGGTGTGTGTTAGAACTCGAAGTTGCATACAACACACGCTACTGTATTATTTAAAGGGAAGCATACCGTGGAAGATTTGGGTGTTACATTCTCCCCTCATTCAAATAATTTCATCCTCGAAATTCCTAGAATACTACCGCATGAAAATACTCGGGTAGTTCTTCATCATAAGTTCCTCAGGTTCCCATGTTGCCTCTTCCATCTTGTGGTTCCTCCATAGAACTTTTACCAGACGAGTCGTCCAGTTTCTCAGCACTTGCTCTATTGTATCAAGAATTTTAATGGGCTCTTCTCAATAATACAGATCGGGTTCCAATTCTAATTCCTCATAAGTGAGTACATGCGTTGGGTCAGGCATGTATTTTCTCAACAGTGATACGTAGAACACATCGTGAACTTTGGAGAGACTTGGCGGCATTTCCAAACGGTAAGCGACAACCCCAATTCGTTCTAGAATTTCGAAAGGTCCTATGTACCTGGGACTCAATTTACCTTTATTGTCTAAATGTATAACTCCCTTCCATAAAGATACCTTCAAGAAAACATGATCTCCTACCTGAAATTCCAAATCCTTCTTTCGGTTATCGGCATAGCTCTTCTACCTACTTTGAGCTGCTTTGATGTGGTTTTGGATTACCTTCACCTTTTCCATCATTTCCTCCACCAGTTATAGACCTATGAGTTTTCTTTCACCAACTTCATCCCAACAGGTTGGTGTGAGACATCTATTTCCATATAATGCTTCATATGGTGCCATCCGAATACTTGAATGGAAGCTATTTTTATAGGAAAATTCTACCATAGGTAAATATTGATCCCACATACCCTGAAAGTCGAGTGAGAAAGATTTCAACATGTCTTATAAGGTTTGAATAGTCCGTTCTAATTGTCCATCTGTTTGAGGGTGGTAGGAAGTGCTCAAATGAAGTTCAGTATCCAAGGCCTTCTGAAGACTCTTCTAGAATCTTGAAGTAAAACGGCGATCACGATCTGAAACAATCGATAGAGGTACTCCATGAAGTCTCAAAACTTCATTAATATATAGTCTTGCTAGACGTTCCAGTGGTAGATCTTCTCTTATAGCAAGAAAATGTGCTGACTTGGTAAGACAATCAACAATAACCCATATTTCATTGTTCTTTCTAGGAGTCTTTGGTAGTCCCATGACAAAGTCCATCATGATATTATCCCATTTCCACTCAGGTATGGGAAGAGGTTTCATGACTCCTCCAGGCTGTTTCCTTCCAGCTTTCACTTGTTGAAAAACCATACATCTTGACACAAAATCAGAAATCTCCCTCTTCATGTTGTCCCACCAAAAATGCTCCTTCAAATCTCTATACATTTTGGTGCTCCCAGGGTGTATAGAGAAATTGGAACTATGAGAATCATCCAGCAATTCCCTTTTTAGATCAGGAATATCGGGAACACAAAGTCTCTTCCCAAATTTCAAAATTCCATCTTCATACACAAAGTCTCTCAATCTCCCATCATTCACAGATTTAATCTTCTTTTGAAATTATTCATCATCGGTCTGATAACTCTTAATCCTTTCTAGTAAAGATGGTTTGGCAACCATTTGAAAAAACATTGATGTTTCACCTTCCATGGATATTCCCATGTCTATCTTCACTAGATCCATGAAAATTGGATCCCTTTAAAATTCTCATATTGTTTAAAACTCCATGATCTTTTCTGCTCAAATCATTTTCCACCTTGTTTGCCTTCCCCGGGTGGTAGTGTATCGTGAAATCATAATACTTGAGTAATTCAAGCCATCTCCTTTGCCTCATGTTGAGTTCTTTTTATGAGAAAATATACTTCAAACTCTTGTGATCAGTATAAATATCACATTTTTTACCATAGAGGTAGTGTCTCCATATCTTCAAAGCAAAGATCACATCTGCTAACTCGAGATCATGAGTAGGATAGTTTTTCTCATGAATTTTCAACTGTTGTGATGTATAGGCAATAACCCTATCATTCTGCATAAGGACACAACCAAGTTCTTTCTTTGATGCATCACTATAAATAAAAAACTCATCATTCCCAGATGGTAGAGTAAATATAGGAGAATTTACTAATCATCTATTAAATTCTTCAAAACATTATTCACACTCTTTTGTCCATACAAATTTAACCCCTTCATGTGTGAACTTTGTTAATGGGTTAGCCAATTAGGCAAAATTCTGGATGAAACGTCGATAATAACCTGCTAAACCAATAAAACTGCGTACCTCAGTTATACTCGTCGGTTCAGGCCATTCTTGGATTGCCTTGGTCTTAGAAGGATCAACAGAGACTCCATCTTTACAGAAAATATGGCCAAGAAAAGAAATATCCTGAAGCCAGAATTCACACTTACTAAACTTCCTATATAATTCAAGTCTTCTCAGAGTCTTCAGGATAATACGCAAGTGATTTTCATGATCTTCATATCTTTTGGAGTATACCAAGATATCATCAATAAATACCACTACAAAATCATTGAGATATTCCTTGAAAACTCTGTTCATTAAATCCATGAACACAGAGGGAGAATTAGTCAATCCAAAAGGCATTACTGTAAACTCGTAATGCTTGTACTTGGTTCGAAATGCTGTCTTCAGAATGTTTTCCTTCTTCACACACAACTGATGGTATCCAGATCGAATTTCAATCATAGAAAAGTATTGAGCTCCATGCATTTGGTCAAATAAATCATCAATGTGAGGTAGGGTATACTTGTTCTTTATTGTTATAGCATTGATTTCTCTGTAGTCGATACATAACCTCATAGATCCATCTTTCTTTTTAACAAAAAGAACAGAGGCTCCCCATGGAGAAACACTAGGGAGTATAAATACATTATTAATCAATTCCTATAGTTGTTTATTTAGTTCAAATAATTCCACGGTGGCCATTCTATAAGGGGTCTTCGATATAGGCCTTGATCCATGAATAAAATCAATGGAAAACTCAACTTTTCATTCCGGAGGATGTCCAGGTAAATCTTCTGGAAACACATCTACATATTCTTTCACAATAGGTACATCCTCTATTTGAACATTCCTTTCCTCACCCATAGTCATTTTATTCTCTTCTTCCCCAATAATTGAATTTAGTTGATCTACTGGGGGTGGATCTAGATAAGAATTAGGTGGTGACGATTCTGCTCTAAAGATAAGGTGTTCCTTATCATCATCATCAAAAATCGTAACCTCCTTCTTCTTACAATAAATCTTCACATCATGGTCCAAAATCCAATCCATACCGAGGATTATATCAAACTCAATCATAGGTATGAAGATGAGATCAGCGGATAAAGAACATTTATGTTCTCTAATAGGGATTGATTCACAAAACTTTGTTGCAATGATACTTCCCTTAGGAGTTTTAACTGACAAATCCCTTGTTAAATCAAATTGGAAATATCTAATTTTCTTATAAAACTAGGAAGATATGAAATAATGTGATGATCCAGAATCAAATAATGCATTTTCTAAACTTGAGAAAACCATTAAATTATCTACCACCACATATTTTGGAGCTTCTACCTCAGCAGTAGTGATAGCATAAGCTTGGCCTTGATCCCTTGGAATTTTCTGAGGTAAGTTCCTCTGACGCTTAGGACATTCATTTGCATAATGTCCCATCTCCATGCAATTGTAGCATTGGACATCGGTAGCTTCCTTCTTCCCCTTGCAATCACGATCTTGGTGGCCATTTTCACCACACTTGTAACAGACTCCCATTCCCTTCAAGAAAGTACCAGGGTGTTTCTTCCCAAATTTATTCCAGGATGGATATTCAACTTTTCCCTTCTTCCCCTTGTTTCCATTCCCATGTTGATCAACAGATCTCTTCTTCTCTTGCTTTTCTTTAAAGTCATAAGACTTAGAGAATTCCTTTTCTGTCTTGATAGCACATGAGACAATGTCTTCGTACGACGAGAAGGATTGTGAGACTAATGCTCGATAGAGAAATGGTTTTAACCCATCAAAGAAATGATCAATATTACTTCTTAGGTTACGTATATAATCTCCAGCATACCTTGATAACCTTGTAAAGTTAGCCTCATACTTTTCAAAATTCTCATCCTCTTTTTGTCTCAGACTTAGAAATTTTCCTTCAATATCTGCTCGATGGTCACGATGAAAGTATCTTTATAAGAAAATCTCTTTGAACTCCCTCCATTCCATATTTGATACTTCATTATCTTCCTTTGTGTTTTGAATCAATGAACGCCATTGATCAGCATCTCCAGTGAGGCGATAAACTTCCATGAAAACTTTTTCCCTTTCACTACTCCCCAAATCCTGAAATATTTTCTCTAGGGAACTTATCCATTGCTCAGCTAATAATGGATTTTTACTCCCATTTAATGTTGGTGGTTGCTAACTCATGAAGCGATCTAACATTGATCCTCCACGTTGTGGATCAGGGTGCTCCATACGGGTAAGGTTATTATTCATAACCTGAGTGAGTTTTCCCAGTATGGTGAAAAGCTGATCAGCACCAGTTTTATCACCAGCTCCACTATAATTATCTTGAGTAGGAGGGAAATCCCTACATGGAGTGCGTGCATTGATACAGTTTCCATTTCTTCCACTAGGCACCATTTCTAGACAATGGCATAAACTAGATCAGTTTATGAATCAAAATACATAATTCTATACTTATAAAACACTTAACATAAATTGAACTATATATGGATAAATCCATAATCATAAAAAAAATTTCTTTGAGGAATTATATACTCATAAACCCTTAATAATTATTTGTAGAGAAAATGAGAATTATCCTAAGCATACCCCCCGGGATTTTCGTAACCAATAGTGCAGCAAGGCCCGTTGTCATGCACCAGTTCCCGTTCAAGTCTAGCTCAAAGCAGTGTTTTCGGGTTTTACCCATAGGTACATCTGTGCCAGAGCCGCATCTACCTTCTCGTATCCATAAAGGGATGCATTTCTCAGAAAACTCACAAAATCCCTACAATACCAAAATTCTAGGAAGTTATTCTATATTAATCCTCAAATTCCATCTTAGGTCTATGTGATCTAATCAGAGTTTATCAAAATCTAGCTTCCAAGGTTTGTACTAAACTTCCTCTGATACCAACTGTAACGCCCCGACCACAGTTACCCAGATTTGGTGCATTATTACATAACATTGGCATGATCACAAGAAAGATCAAGTCTCAAAAGACCTATTAGTTTAGTAGTCTTGTAATCACAAGATACATTCATAAAGTTTACAATACATCATAAAATGAAAACTACAACAACATAGTATCCATAGTACACACTCATATCCCCTCATATTATCCCTTTAGGTCATTCATAAAATACTTCTTCACATCCTGGGAAAAATAAAACATAGAAAGGGGTGAGCTTAGATACCTAGTAAGGATAACAATATAGCAGAAACATTCATAAAAAAGCATAAACATTTAAGGCAATGTACAACTAAAACAAAAGCCTTTTAAACTTGAACTTAATCATAATATGGTAGAAATAAAATTAAATAATGAAATTTACTTATTCACATGGATATTCTACTAGTCGAATAATCACATGCAAAATCAATGACCACTTTCATAATGATGGAATGCATAATGCCAGACTATCATAACCACGTAGCCAAGGCCTCATGCCAAGACTACAAATAAGATTTTGTTAAGGCCTTGTGCCAAGACACTAGTTTGTCTCATGATACCTACTGATGCATCAAAGAGCTATAGCGGGCTCCACCCGTCACTTATTAAGTCCAATGCATTCCTCATATGAATAGGTTTCAACATAACATAAACATTCATATTAAAACTAGCATACGAAATGTCAATACTTTCACCATAAACCATGAATGGTATAAAAATAACACATCCAAAGTCAAACATATCACAAAACCTTCAATAAAATATGTAAGTTTTGTATCATAACAAATCAACTTCAAATAAGCTTAAAATCCATCAAAGGATGTTGACATAGATGAAATCAAAACTATTTGAGAGAAATATCTATTTTTTGAAATCATTTAAAATTAACATAATTATAAAATAAAACATTTACTTTGAAAATATCCTTATAATATTGTAAGGTGAGCTTCTAAGATTTTATAATGGTGGAAAATATCTGCACCCGCTGTATAAGTTAAAAAAACATTCTTACCTTAATTCTGTCGAAAAGGTTAAAAAGGACCTTATTTGGAAAATGACGGAAAGATTCCTTTATAAACCTCTTATAAAAAGTCAACAAGGGTAAAAATGACATTAACCCATAGTCTATAATATATTAATAATGATTTGAAATACATTTTTAAGAAACATCGATGTGGATGATAAAGAGGTCCCAGTAGATAATTACGTATAAACAACCTCGGATAATGAAGAGATTGTGAAATAAACCCTTACCTTGTAATTTTCCTTGGTTGAGGGTAGATTAACCTCCTATATAATGGTGAAATAATTTTTATTAAATTATACAAGAATCCTATACATTAATATGATATAATATATTATCTTTTAACATTGCTTTTTTAATATTATCTTAGTATTATTGTCGTTTTGGGTGTTAACTTACTCGTTTTCTTTTATATGTTTTGTTACATAAGCCATGTTTTTTATGGATAGGTTGTATCTTATTCATATCCCGAATTATATCAAGTTCATAAACATTATTTTTAATCATCAAATGATAATTATACTTGAATGGATACGATGGGGAATGAATCTCATCACGTTCGTGGAGACGGTAGTCCGTACGTACGCACGAGCGACAATATCACTCTTTTGATATTAAAATAATATATAATTGGATAGTATATCATATATACAGAATAATTATCATGTTATATTTATTATTTACATGAACTAAACATCATTATTATACCCATCCAAATAATAATGTTTTGAATAACAATTACACCACGACGTGGAGACGGTAAGCCGTACGTACGCACGTATGGTGACATGTCATTCAAAGGATGGACAGAATACTGAATATGGTTGTACCATGTTTATAATAAAATAAAAGTATATATAAGATACTGGAGTTATTATTTTATAATGGGAATAACAAATAAAGAATAAGTTGAAGAAGAAAGGAACTTGAAAGAGGGTGGTGAAAACATTACCTCTTCTTCGGGTTCTTCCTTTTGATTTGATCACAAGGGATCCTTAGGTTGGATTTATGATCAAAATAAGTCCTTTAGGTCTAATTGAGGTAAGTTTAGAGACTATTTGGGTAGGTTTTAGCCGAACCAAAAGGCTTTGAATGTGTGAATTAGTGAGAAGGGGGAGTGTCCTTTTATAAGAGGGGTGAGGGGCACCTTTGGAAAAGCTAGAAATATTATTTTATAATAAATTCATATTCGGTTTCTAATGGATCAAAAGTAGATTATTTAAAGTTTAAGGTGGGGATAGTTCTAAAAAAACTCAACCAATAGGTTTTAGACAGGTTTGGAACACTATATTAACCATATCTTTTAGTTTTAACTCTAAGTTAATCAGTTTAACATTTATCATGTCACTTTGTATTTTTATATTATATAGTTAATAAAACTTACTATATACATAAAAGAGACCCCCAAGTGGTCCATTAATGATACACCAATCATGATATAAGTCGCTTGGCCGAACCTTAGATTTTTAGGAATTTAATATCAATTAATAATATAATATTTGTTTTAAAAACTCTTTTATGTGAATTTTGACACTATTCAATAATTGTTTTTTGTTAAAGTCTTAAATACATTATTAATTCGAAAAAAACTCATTTAATCAATCCTATAATGTCATATTAAGCAATAAAATTCATGTATGTCATCCAAACTTTCAAATTATATTAATTTTAACATTTATAATACCAATTATTTGATTCTTTCATTAATAAGGAAAATACTGCATCATTATTGTGTCATAAATAATATTAATTATTAAATGTAGAAAAATTATAAATAAAATACCATTATGTAAGAAATATTTTTATCTTTATAAATAATATTTATAGTAGAAAATAAAACATATATAACCCTATGTAAAAATTCTTTTTCTAAAAGATATATTCTTATGTCATTTTTGTATTTATTTTAACTTAATTAATATAAAGTGTCATTATCACTTATAAGTGGCTCCATGGGGTCCCAAAATCGACCCAAATATGCTCCTGGTCGGACATGTATCAAAAAATAAGGTTAGGACACGTTTTAGGTTAATTTATTATTATTATAATATTATTATTTTTACCCTTATTTACCGGATTTACCCTTTAACCATGGTAAATAAAATATTTACCGAAGTAATTATTCAAAATGTCTAAAAATAAAAGTTACCTATTCACACAATTTGGACATCCTGATTCCAAATATGGAATCCATTTTTCCAAATTCAAAACACATAATTGGTAGAAATTAATTTAAAATTAATTCCCGTTGTTAAAATAAAAAGCGTGTTTTTAAGAGATAATAACTATCATAAGATTGACACTTGTTTATGACCGGTTTAATTGTGAAATTACGTACAATGACCAAAATTGTATTAAAATGTAAAAATATATTCTAAATATACTTTAAAATCACTCAAATTCATAATTTATCACTGTTAATTATTTCGATTAAAAAAGTTGTTTTTAATTAAAATTTAGTAATTTTAACTATTCATCAAAATATAAAAGTTATCCGAAAAGTACCAAAATTTCACCCTAGGATAATTTTGATATTCCGAATCACAAAATGAAGTCAATTTTGAGAGATAAAATTTATAAAATTTCAAAAACTGCATATTACTATTCATAATGGCTAGTTTGATTGGTTGTGGTGTGTGTTAGAACTCGAAGTTGCGTACAACACACGCTACTGTATTATTCAATGGGAAGCATACCGTGGAAGTTTGGGGTGTTACAAGAAAAACCCACTAGAATATAATTTAAATTACTACCACCCAATATAAAATATCATTATTTAAAGTATAATGAAAAACTGATAGTCATAATTTTAAACAATTTAAAACCCACTCAAGAATGATAACTTCTAGAGATTCTAAAATAAAACATTAAGGGCCTAATAATGTCCCCTTATAGAGCTGTATATGCAAAACATTATCATTATTCTATTGAGATGGGGAATAAGGCTTACTGGGTTATTCAGAGAGTTAACATTGAATTTGGAAATTTTTAAGGATGGAAGAAACTACAGATGATAGAGCTTGAGGAACTGAGAAGGGAAGATTACAAGGGAACCCTTTTGTACAAGTAGAAGGTAAAATATATCCATGAAAGTCTCATTCTAAAAATAAAATGGGGATTAGTAGATAAATTGTTGTTTCACTCTTTAAGAATAAAGCTGATAAATGGTAAATATTATTCCAAGAGGAATAAGCTATACATAGTGAATAAAACGTTTCCATTTGGTGCAGTTGAGATCAAAAAGGAATATTCATAGTAGTCATTTGAGTTGAATGGATAATAAGTGAAGCATTATTTTGAATAATTCTAGAAATAATTAATAGAGGAGTCCAAACTCCACCTTGCTTCCATTGAATAAATCACTATTAGGTTGTCTCTTTCCTATGAATTAGTCTAGATACCAGTTATTTTGTTTAAAAAAAATCCTTGATGAATGCATGATAAAATTAATTGGAATGGTGTATAAGATAAGTGTGGGGGATATTATAGTATTTAAATACATTTTTCTATTTTCATTTGTCTTTTTTAAGTGTTTTTATCCTTAAATAAAATAAATCAAAAAGAGTGATCCCAGGTCTATTTTTTGTATTTATGTATAATTTCTACATGTTTTTGTTTCTAGTTTTTTTTAGTGTAAATAAATAAATAAAACATTTATAATTTTATGTTTTCTTTACTATTTTATATATCATGCTACAGTAAATGGGTTTCATTGGTTCTAAAATTATTAGAGTTAAATGATTGCTGAGTGAATTTTCCACTGCGTCCATGGAAATTTTCTCTTATAACTATTAAAAGGAGATTTAGTGAAAATATCTTTGTAAAATAAAAATTATAACATGAGTTCACAAGATTTTTTAACTTAATCCAAAGTAAGATAGTATATATAAAAAGTAATTTATTAGGGATCAAACTCAAAATAAATTGATATAATTTCTTTGAAAATTGAGTAAAATGGGTAATTAATATCCCAAAATGAATATTTAAGACATTATACATTGGGTGTGTGTGTAAATTAAACACATTGTGAATATTCAATAATTTCATTTTCATTGTCTTTTACACATACATGGATGGGGAAAAATCATAAAATAATAATAAGTTCCTAATAGGAAAAAATGAATTCATTTAGGTGAGGGGGATATTGAACCCAGTTGTAGAAGGGGGGAATTAACTTATAACAATTTCATTTGAGTTGTATCAAGAAGTTAAAATTTGATATTTAGTTCAAGAAACTATAATAGAGGGGTAAATGTAAGTTCCACTTGTTAAAATTTTGATTCCACATAAATATAATATATTTCACTCCTAGAACATGAATTTGAACTTGAATTGAAATGATATGGTAAGTGAAGGTCACATATAAGGCATAATAATTTAGTCGATAGATGAATTTGTGATTTTATTTTTCTATTGTGTAACAATTCTAGGTAGTATTATTTCTTCAAATAAAGGGAATTAACTATATTTCTTGGGAGTGAAATATTTCAAGTTTTGGGGAATGATTTGAGCTAAAAATTAAAAAAAACAACTTTTCATCGTTTATACCCCCCCTAATTTAATTAAAATCAGGTTAATCCATTAATTTTTTATATTGGATAAATTTTGAATTTATTTTTTTAATGGATTAAAATATTTATTTTTAGTGATTTATTGATTTTTTGGATTTAAATAAATAATATATACTTTGATTAATAAATTTTTAACAATATTCATTTAAATTTTTTTAATACATTGATTAATAAATCAGATTCATCTTAAACTATGAATTTTAATTATGAAATTTCAATCTAGAATTGGCCCATATTTTTTTTGGTTTTAAATTATTCAGGTTGGTAAATTATAACTGAAATATTTTTTACATCTTCTTCAATGCTAATATTTAATTTTGTGTTATGTCTATGTGATTATGTGAGAATTCATTCTTTCATGAAGCCTTCATCTGTGTGTGATCCATTTTATTCTATATCTCATACTTTCATAGGGAAAACTTTTCTATGACTATCTACCACTTATCCTTCTATTAAACTTCATCCATGCACACATCCTTCTATAGAACTACATTTTTTGATGTACACACCTCCATTCATCTGTGCACTCCTCAAGATTCCATGCCCTATTCGTCTTCAAGATTCTATGCAACCCTCACAGATTGATTTCAACTCTCCCAACTCTTCTCCTCATAATAAACCATACCTATTAGATCACACAACACTTACACCTCCCTTTATCCTAAATTGAATAGAGGGAGCCTAAAATCACTCAAAAAATATTTCTCCATCATCAACCTGAAGCATGAGATTCTGACCTTCCACAAGCTCCAATTTAACCAACCTTGCCAAAACCTCCAACATTGAACCAAATTGGGGACCACTAATCAATATTGATTGAAACACTAAAGATTAATTCTTGAAAAAGAATAAAACAATGGAGAATGTGATTTTGATCTTATAAGTTAATGAAAATTTTAAAATAACTTAAAACCATAGCTTGACTGGATGAAGACCCAAAAGAGTTAATAGCACGACTTCCAAACTAGTATTGAAACCCTAAATAAAGAAGCCTCAATCGAGTCTTGTTGATTCTGTTGGATTTGATCCATGAAATTGTTCTTGTTACATTTCAATGTCTATTTCCAATGTAGGATCAAGAATTACGAGGTCCCAACTCATCCAAAATTCACTAGTTGTAATGTTAAAGACTCTTTAACATAAGATGCTCAACGAATTACCTGAAAAACTCAATAATTATAAGCTATAATTTAGGTTACACTATATTATAACTCAAACCATGGATATAAATGAAGCTCGATGAAATAGTCCTTGACCACTATGAGCTAAGTTATCAATGTCAACTAGGACCGATGCCCATCAATGTTATATTGAATAATTCCATGCATAAATGAGTGTCATCATGAAAGAAGTGCCAATATCAACATTGAGGATTTCAAGATATTGAAATCTATTCGATGATGTGATAATATAGTTTAAATCAATGGCCATTATATGTTTTTATTTTGTGGTACTAAAGATAGAGAGAATTGAATTCTCCACAATACACTAGTTGTGGGTTTGATGATAAAATTGTGTTGGGTGCTTGATAACTTGCCTCAAATAATTCACCCCAACACAACACCACCTTGAATTATTTTAATAAGTTAGTTCATTCATTTTCTATCCTGAATTCATCTTGATAATTCAAGATTTTCTATATTCATAGAACCTAAAGTCTTGGGAAACCCAAATCACTTTCACACTAGACCAACCCCAGCTCTGTTCAACCCCGATTAGGCCCAATATTTATTCCACTATTTATGGCCATTTCAACATAAGATATATGTTTATAAAAATCCCTGGTGTAGTTGCATCTAAGACCAAGTCCCTCACCAGGCCCAAATACCAACAACATGTGCATCACTTATCCTCGTAACATGATCATACTAAGGAGAGTATGCTTTCCAATACGCCGTAAAGCAGTGAAGAACTTCTTCCTTGACTCTTCTTAAAGGAATATAGATTTTAATCATAAAAGGGGAAATATTTAAAAATAAATATTTTAATTACTCTCTCATGAAGACATATCTACTATCAAACTATTCACATGGTGAAATTCTGAAGAAAGGGGATTTATCTCAAAATTTGAGGAATAATTTGGAATTACTGGGGTTGTTGGAGTTAAAACTCATGCTTATCACATGGATGGGAATAGAGTATTGAAATACCTCAATAATTTTTATAATAGGAACCATTTTTCAATATATGGGAAGCTTCACAAATTATATTGATCAATTTATTATTTCATATTATTTCTTTCATTCATTTATTTTTTTTATATTTCTTTAGTGATGGAACACTAAGCCATTAATGGATAAGATGAGTAGATTTCTCTTACTTGCTGTTACTGAATTCCATATTTTAATTGAATATATATTCTGCTAATATTATAATTTATTTGAATTATTTATATGATAGGATATTTCCTTAATTATACCCATTGGAAATTCATCTCCCCTCTTATATTGAATTTAGCACAAAGGCCACTTAGGTTATATCCACTGCTAGTGATTGTGATAATTGGGTCAATATAAGAGTGATTAGAGATTTATAATCATTTGGCTTGGTAAGATTAATGGATACAGTGATCATTATACTCCCTTATTCAACCTAAAATATCCAAAAAAGGATTATCAACAGAGCTTTCACTTGATTAGAGATAATACAAGAGAGTAATTATGGGATTATGATTTAACATGTAATGTGAGGGGATATCCATGGTTAGAAAACTATTTTTAAAATTGAAATTAAAACCAACTCAATTAAACCATTGTTTTAACTCACACCATAAACCCATTAAATAAGATAAAAACACCACCATAACACTCTCATCTCTGATAACAAATTAAGTCCATTACTACTACATTTAAAATTTGGATTCAAAATTCATTTGTTGGATCCCTTATCAAAATACACTCATCAATTATGTTTTATTATCATATGTGAGAGCCTCATAAGATATTTATACTTTTTTGTGAATTTAACACTAATTAATCTATAATATGGGATTTTATGTGGAAAACCTCTATAATAGTAATTCCACATGTTATATGTGTCATTGGATATTCCTATCTACAGATTTTTGTATTGGTCCTTAGACTTGAGCTTATTATTAATGTATATCATGAATCATATACTTAGATTTATGGACAAAAATCAAGAAAACATTTTCCCATGGTGAAGTAGAATATGTTGGATTCATCATAAGTGATATGACATTAATTTAATAAGTCATAAAAATGATTTTTTTTCCTTCTAAGTTAATGGAAGAAGGTATCTCTATCAATTTTATTGAAATATAATTTTTTGATTAAATCTCTGGCCATGGTAGTTCATCGATGAGTTCATTTCAAAAATTCAAAGAAAAATAAATCAATCATAAATGATGAGTCACATGTATTCATTATGCTTAATGACATATTATGATAAAGGTATTATATTACATAATATTTTTCATAGGAAGTCTCTTTTTGTTTTGACATTAAATTATTTTTCTTTGGGTTCCTTGATGTGTTTCTAGATTCTAATCTTTCACTTTATGTAAGTTCACCTAATACCACTAAGAATGGGGCCTAGAAGGTTGAACACTAAGTATATCCAAAATTTTATTAAATTATATCTTGAATTTAAATAACAAGAATAAATATTAATCTCAATTTTTAGAATAATAATTATTCATGTATTTTTTAACATATAAAATATGTCGCCAAATATTCAAGTTTAGAATATATGAGTTGATTTATATCTCTTGTTTATTATTCACAAAGTAATAAATAAATAAATATTTATTCACCATCTTAGTGAATATATTAATATAAATATTTATTTATTTATATAAATATTAAAATAAATATTTATTCATGGGATTGAAATATATAATATTTATTTATTTATTTAAGGGATAATATTTATTAGCATAAATATTTTATTCAATGTTTGATAAATAATAAGGATGATTAAAGGGGAAAGTTAAGGACCTGGAAAAATGATATAATTTATTTAATATCATTTAAATAAATACTGATTTATTTATTTAATAAATGATATTTAAATATGTGCATGTCAAGTGATGTAATATTATTATTATTATTGTTGTTGTTATTATTATTATTATTATTAGATGTAGGGAATAACTTAGAGAGGATATTTGATAAATGTCCTTATATAAATTATCAAATAATTAATCCTAATTATATATTCCACTTTATATCATTTTATAGAATACATATTTTTTACACAATGGTGAGACTCTAGAATTATCTCAATCCCTAGAGAGAAAATCCCCCTTCATCCCTCTCAAGAACATAGTGAGAACAGAAGAACTAGTTTTTATGATCAACAATGAATCATTTTTAGAACTTATATTTATCTTTATTGCACCAATAGATTCAATAACATTTTTAGAGATTCATGTAGAACATGAGGATAAAACTATAGGATTTATCACGTGTATTATCAACTGTAATGAAAACACAACAAGAGAGTCATCGAAACTTGATCAAAATGAATATACCAGTTCTATGTAATTATTATTTTAAATTAATTATAAAATTAATTGAAATATCCTATAATATCTTCATATATTATCTATTAAAAATTATTAAAAAACATTATTAGGCACCCACCCAATGCTCTCATTGTGCACCAGAATAGTTAATTTTTTTATTTTATAGTAGCATGATTTTTTATTAAGCATGGTTTTCCTAGATTTGGGTTTATTATTTTATTTTGTTTTCTTATATAATTATTATATAGTCATATGAAAACTATAAATACCAACATAAGGTATCTCACTCTACCACTTTTGAAGTAAATATGAAACATCGATAAAATAGGTATGTTCCTTATATTTCATGCATTCAATTCAGATTTATCATGGTTTGATCTTATGGAAATGGTTTTGGAATTTATTTATAATACATAAGAAAATGTTTAATACTTATATAAAACTTTTTATATAGAATAAATGTGTTCATATTATTTGACAAGTTTGAAAACAAATACCTTTTCATGAAGCAACCTGGACAACCTTCATAAATGATACCCAAATTAGTCTGGACACTTGTAATAGCTCAGAATACATACTTTTGGATCCAGTACTAATGGAATAAATTTTACAAATGTGACCGAATTTTTTCCATCAAAACATACAACATAAAAATGAAATAATGGATCACTTATATTACCAATGACCTTTTAGGTTTAAAGTTTTATAGAGGAAAACTCTTAACATCTTGGGTTCATAAACAATTGGTTCATAAACAACTGGTTCCTAAACAAAAACACACTATCTACCACTATGTCCATATTTTCTTATTTCAAATTAGGTCATAAAAATCATCCATGTGAAATCCTTCTAGACATAACTCATTTAACATATTTCCTTATAACTTGTGAAACAGAAACATAAGAAAAGGGGGGAGATCAGATGCTCAGTAAGGGTAAATAAGGGAAACATGTTAACGTAATAATGAGTATAGGATAGAATATCCTACCCTACATATCAAAGATCACAAATAAAAATAAATTCATAAAAATTTATATTTCATAATACATGAATCATGAGAATATAAATCACATAATCCTTGAAATCATAACATAAGAATAAGACATGGAATTTGTGGCTGACACTTAAGCATATAATATAATTTCCATAGTAGTCAAGGAATTTCTACCAATACCATATTGGTAGTATGGTTTCACTACCCATACCATATTGGTAGTCTTATTTCACTCCCATGTCCATCTTAGTAGTCAAGGTTCACTCCCAAGACTATCTTATTCCATCTCATGATATATAAATCTCTATCCAATCCATTAGAGGTAGATATAGGTCCCACCCATCACATAATGAAATCATACATGAATGTGACACAAGAACATAAATCATTCATCATGTATTAACCCATGGAATAAAATGGGTATCATAAGCATTATAAAATAATTGATGGAAAATAAATGGGTTTCATAAAATACTTCATCATAGCATAACTCATGGAAAGAAAACAAAATTCATAAGTACCAATCTATAATAAACGTAAACCATTCAAATAAAGAATAATAATGATATCCTTGGTTCATCTCCACAAATAATGTATAAGTAACATCAAATAAAATTTTCTTATATTGAAAATAATTTTGAAAGAACTCTTGAAAATAGTTCTTTAGGAAAATATCCCTTTTTCTTTGAAAAACACTTTTTAGAACATAAATAATTTGTAAAACCATTTTATTTTAAAATATCTTTTAAAACTTATAAATTACAATTTGAAAAATACTTTATAACATAAAAAAATTATTTAAAATAATTTTTCTTGAAAATGAGTTGAATATATCTTTTAAAAAAAATCTTAAGGAAAATAATCTTCAAACATTTCAAAGTGTCCCATACCACTTTGAAACATTTAAATAATAATAAACATGAAATAATAACAATAAAAAATCATAAAATATTATGAAAATAAGGATATTCCTGATATAACATTTCAAATATCAGTATATACACCTTGTAAAATAACATAGGTTCAAAACAAAACACGTGTCTCAAAGAAGGCAATTTGAGACAAAACTACCTTACTCATTTGGTAACTTTTGAACCATAAAACCCCATGAAATAGAGATCATAAAATTGATATTTAAATAACCATAAATTAAATTGTATATATAAAATATCATTGAATACATTCATGTCTAGTATGTACACCACACAAAATAAATGAGTGGTGAATAAGGAATGTGTCTCATGAAAATAATAAGTGAGATGAAATTCCCTTACCTTAGATATGATCCCCTTCGTATGTATAAAAACTTCCTATATAATTTTTTAAATAATTTTATTAACTTATTATATTACCATATTTATATTTATGACATCATATATGATCATATTATCACCAAATTAATAATATTTTATTATTACTCTTCTTTCGGGTGTTAATCGCTTCATTTTATTATGTATGTTTTGTCGTATAAGTCCAAAATATTATACATAGATTATAGTTATATCATTAAAATAATTTAATTAAGGTAGTATATATCATATTTATTCATTATATACATTTATATAATCATTCTTGAATGGTGAATAAAGAAAATTAATCTCATCGCGTTGTAGAGACGGTTGTCCGTACGTATGCTCGAACGATGGTATCATTTCCTTAATAGTAAACATTATGTAAGTGAATGGTATATATTTTTTTTCATAAATTAGTATCATGTTATAATAATTATATATTTATATTAATTCCATAATTATAATCATCCAAATAAAGTTGTAACTAAAAACTATTACACCACGGTGTGGAGACAGTAAGTCGTACGTACACACATGTGGTGATTTAATTTTTCATTGGGTGGATAAAAGGTGGAATATGGTTGTTCCATAGTCATAATAACATAATATTATATATTTAATACTGGATTTATTATATTATAATTGGAACAACATAATAAGAGGATGTAGAATAATAAACGAGTTTGAAAAGTTGGTAAAAAAGTTACCTCTTCTTCGACGATCACCCTCTATATCTCCTCTTAGGGACCCTATAGTTGGTATTTTGAGAAGAAAATCACCTCTAGAATGTGTCTAGGGATTTTGAGAAGGGAAATTTTCAGATTTTGGTCAATCTTAAAGGTTCAAAGGGATGTGAATAAGTGAGGGAGGAGATGCCCTTTTATAATTGATGTATGGGGCACTTTTGGATATTCTCAAAAGATTAATTTATAAAAAAAATCCTATTATATAAAAGTACAATCAAAATTCCATGGATTAGAATATTATATGAGATAAGGTTATATTATAATCAACCAATAAAATTTATATATGTTTTGGTTTTATTTTAAACCTTATCATTTTGATTAACCCATAGTAAGTCTATTTTAATTTTAATTATGATAATAATTCTATATATATTAAATGATTATGATTATTTACTAATATAGTGTAAATTGTCCTTAAATTGAAACTTTATGATATTTTAGACCATAGAAAAATAAATTTATAAATTTAATTATTTTAATGATTTTTGAATAATTTAATAATATATTATTTTCATAAAATATCATTAGTGTCAATTTCAACACTATTCCTTACTTTGACATTTAATAAAATCCAAAAAACAAGATAAATTCAAAAAAAAATATTTAATACACTCCTAACATGTCATAGTAACCTATAATATTATTTTATCACCTTAATTAGTTAAAATTATATTTATTTTAATATTTGTAATATCATTTATTTGATATTTCTATTAATAAAATAAGTACTCCATCACTATTGTGTCAGCATTAAAGGTACTTATTTTATCCCTAAAATTTATAAATAAATAACCATTATATATATAATTATTTTATATTTCCAAATAATATTTAATTTATAAGATATATCCTGGTTATCCCAATATGAAAATTATTATACTTATAAGAAATGTGAGTGTGACATTTTATCACTTTCTTTTGTTTTATTAATATCTATGTCATTTTAATAGAAAATTGGCCATTAAAAGACTAAATTTAGAACCTTATGTGTTAACGGTCGAATTATAATCATAAAATAATTTTTTGGAATTTTTTAGGGTCATTTAATATTTTTTATAATTCTATTTTTAACCAAAATTAATTATTTTACCCTTTACCGTGGTAACAAAATTTACCATGGTTACTATTCATATTGACCAAAAACAAAAGAGAACTACTTACCAAAATTTTACCTCCTGAATAAAAATTTTACAACCATTTTTAAAAAAATCAAAATACAGAAATTGTAGTAATTAATTTAAAATTAATCTCATTGTCTGAATAAGAAAACTAGTTTTTAAAGTTAAAACATGCAAAATATTTAAATGTGTTTACATATAAATTCAATGTAAAATTAATGTCGATGAGATAAATTATATTAAATGATAAAAATATAATATATTTATATTTAAAATCTATTAATTAATATAAATTAACTTTATAACTTATTTTTATAAAAAATGTTGTTTTCAACTAAAATTTTGTATATTTTTACTATTCATTAAAACATAAAAGTTATCTAAAAATATAAAAAATTAATCCAAAGTAAATTTTTATATCCTGATTCCAAAGAAGAAGTTTATTTTTTAAAATATAATATAAAAATGTATTAAAAACTTGATTTAAAATGGGTTCTCTATCAAAAGGCGACAAAACTTTATTTTTTTAAAAAATACTTCTTTTATCCAAAAAAATGAATTTGTTCTTATATCATGTCTATAAAACATATAAGATGAATTTTAAACATTATATTTAATATATTACATATATATTTCATTCATTAAATCCATAAAGAGTGATTTTATTATTTTATAAACTCACTTATTTTCCTTTAAATATCTTCTAAAAAACATTTCCTTTTATTTAAAAAGGGTTTTATTTTCATTTATAATTAATTACTCACAAAATATTTAATTATATATACATGTGTAAAGAATATTTTGATAATTTATTTAATACTATTCATACCTTCTATTATAATGTCTAGGTTATAAGGTAACAATATAATATTTAGTTGTTCGCTTAAACTCAATCTTGAGTGAAATGAATTTTATCAAAAGTACTTGAAATTGTGTGTAATACATGGCAAGAATAGTGTTGTTTATACCACAAGAAAATTTAGTGTTCTATATAGTGTAAGATTATCTTAGTGTTTTATATAACACAAGACATCAAAGAAATTAAAAAAACATAAATAAATAAAAAAAATAAAATAAAATAAATCTATCTCATAAATATCTCAGGGTGTTATGACATACCCAAAGGGCCTGATCTCCAATGGCTAGCGACTAATACCTGGGAATCATCCTGCAGTTAAGGGAATGATTTCTCCACAAGATCAAACAATTATATAAAACAACTAAAGATGAAATAAATAGCTGGTATTCTAAACACTCTTCTAATAGAAAATTACCATAATAGACAAATAAGAAATACTTAAAATGGTATATCATCAAGAGTGAAATGAAATATTTCAAGATAAAGTCTCATAAAACCCCTATAATAAGTGGATAACATCTCCACCAATTACCTCTATCACTTTAGGTCCCATGAATCAATCACACCTTCCACCTCCAAGTGGCTCTTTCCCTTTTCTTGAACCCGACATAACATAATCTACAAACACCTGAAGGAAAAATTAGGGTGTGAGAAAAAGATCCCAGTATCATACCACCAAATCATTAGTAAGAAATTTCATATCAATAAATAAATTATGATTTAAATTAAATAAAAGGAATGGAAATTAATTTTCATATTTTCAAAAAAACATCATTCCAAATCAAATAGATGGAATATGAATCAAAAACATGATTTAAGGAATATTTTATATAAAACATTTATATAAAGTGGTTGGAATGAATAAAAATGTTCTATAAACAATGGAATGTATGATCAAATCAAACAAAACAAAGAAACATGGTCATATTCCCTGAGTTACATTAGTTTAAATATATAGGATCTTCACACTACACAATCATCAATCACAACTCAAGAATATGTGCACACATACCTATGGTTTAGACCATCAGGATAAATCAATCAATATCCCATTAGGGACAATCATGTTGAACAAGGTTTAATTTGATTTGTCTTCAGAAATCCATTTCTATGAAGTTATATTCTTAGCATGATTTTTCTAATCACCCACTAACTACACAAGATCACATGTGCTTCAATAAATCAATAAATAAATACCATCAAGGTAAATAAATCATTTCAATTAAACTCATCATTCAAAGTTCAATTTCCTAATTATGATTTCAATATGCCATTTCAATTTCAATACAAAATCATGGGTATCCATAAATCTTGTTATTTTCAAATAATCTTTGATTTAAATTCAATTTTTCCAAGAATCAACATTAAATCATTTTACCAAATCATTTTTCATTTTAAGCCATCATTTTTTTCAAAATCTATCCGAAAATTTCAATGCCACTGAAATTGGGCATTTTTTCTCAATTTCAACAACCATTTAAAATCAAACATTGAATCATCTCAAATTATGGTTTTAAAACAATTAAAAACTCATTTCAAATAAATCAAGAAATTTAGGGCTTAAATTGTAGGGTAAAGACATATACCTAGATTTAATCATGATATCAAATCAAAACCCACAAGAGGAACCACCAAAGAAGAATGAAGGTGGAAAAGATCAATGAATGAAACCTAGAATAAATATAGATAAAATAAAATATCTAATCCATAAAAAATTTGAGGATCTACTACTCTCAAAAGGGATAGAAAGAAGGGATAGATAAAACCCAATTCAAAAGATAAGATACATAGTGAAGAGTGATCGAATCTTCCACTGACACTTTGATTCGCAATAAAAGAGGTTGGAGAGCCAAGAAATTATCTAGAGAGCCTCAAAAAGCCAAAGGATTGGGTTAGTGTTGAATAGTGTGAGTTTGTAATATTAAAGGGTGTCTTGGGATTTTAATTAAAAAATTTAGGGGATCAAAAACCTTCATGTATGGTTTCCTAGTTGGACCGTATAATTAACAGTAATTATGTACCTAACCATATTCCCTTACTAGTTTTCTGGAAAGTGTCCATGGTTTAGCCACATGGTTAAACTAACCATGTTCCAACCATTAAAAAACTCATTTTCCATAGACACATGGTTTGAGTGAGTGGTCGCGTGTTTTTTATTAATCGTACCCCCCTTCCGATGCACCAACATAGGTCACACGGTTTCCTAGCCTAAACAACACAGTTTTCCCTAACTGTGCGATAACCATGTACAGCCCTAAAACCCACCAAAATTTATAAAAATTCATAAACAATAAACTGATACAAGATCCAAACAAAGGGAGATCAAAACAAGGGGTTATAAGTACCTAAACAAAGTTAACGGTATATTACAACCTCCCCGCCATAAATGATTTCTATCCATATAAAGCCTATCAAGAAGATCCCATATCAAATAGATAAGTCCATTTCTCTCTCTCTAGTGCCTTACATTCCTAAGTCTCATAATAATCATAATCATTCTACCATAGCACAAGGACCAAAGGTATATACTTTTAATAAAGAACCATTGTCTCAGAATCAATAATATGAACTAGATTCTTAGTCATACATAAATCAGGTTACACATCAACTTCTTCTTAGCTGAAGACATGGGACGGGTCTAAAAGATACTCTCAGAGCCATGATACATTAAATACATTATAGATTTATGTCAAATGAGGTGGTAGTTTTAGTGGTTATCCACCATCCTGACCTACTCAACAATCTCAAAAGGACCCACAAATCTCAGTGTAAGTTTTCCTCTCTTTCTAAGATTTCAATGACCCAAAAAAGGTGAAACTCGTAAAAACACCTTGTCACCACCTAAAAACTCCTAATTTCAACATTGAAAAGTAGTATAGTATTTTTTTTACTGGCTCTTTTTAGTAACCATTCTATGATGAATCAATGGAATATTCATCATTGTTTCTTGGAATAAACTCAGTCCAACCAAGGAAGCATCGCCAATCCATGACCAACAAATAGGAGATCTAAAAAACCTACCATACATGGCCACAAAAGGATGCATTCTAATCACTAATGGGTTACTATGTTTATAATAAAATTCAAATAGTCCCAAAAAGTCATCCCAAGATCCATTAAAGTCAAGAACACAGGTACAAATCATGTCCTCAATAATTTATATAGTTTTTTATATCTGACCATCCATTTATAGATGATATTAAATGCTAAATAGAACTTGGGATACCATCACCCCCTGGAGGCCTCTCAAAAAATGATAAGTGAAATAGGGATCCATATAAAAACTATATAAGATAGAACATCATGAAAACAGATAATCTCTTTCACATAGAGACTTCTCATATCCTCATATTTGGTAGTATCATGAATAGGAAATAAGTGATCCAATTTGTTCAATTGATCAATTACTACCAATATAAAATTATTATATTGAGATATATATTGAAACCCAACCACAAAATAAAGAGAAATATCATCCCACATCTAAGTTGGTAGTGGAAGTAACTGAAGAAAACCTAGAGGTCTCTGGTGCTCAACCTTGACCTACTAACAGGTATAACAATGAGAAAAAAATCTAGTAATGTATAATTTCATACAAGGCCACTAGAATCATCACCTCATATCATAAAACATAATTTTTATACCAGGGTGCACCTCCCACTAAGAATTATGTAAACCCTCCATCACATCTTTTCTAATGGGAAAAGGTACAAAGTACTAACTCTAAAAATATAGGATACCCACAAAAGAAAATAACCACTCACCAATGGTCTCCACACCATAAAGAGAGTCCCTAATTCCATAGAATTTATCATCCAAATGATTCTCCTGGAGAATCATCTCAAGAAGAACTAAGTTCAATAAAAAAAATTACAAAAATAATATCAATATCATTCTTTTGGAATCCCAAATGCATAAAATCAAAGAGGGACATCAATTTACACTCTTCTGATGATTCTTTCATGGACCAGGTTAGAAGTTTACTACTCAAAGAAGTAGAAAACAATTCCCTTTCTAGGGGTGCAAGAAATGTCAAAATCAAAGGATTATAGGTATTCCACCCATCATCCTTACTGAAGGTTTAAATATTTTTGAGAGAAGATATAACTCAAAATTTTGTGACTGGGGTAAATGGTAAACCTTTCTCTAAAAAGGTAATGATTCCAAATCTTTAAGTAATTTATCACAACTACAAGTTCAAGGTAATGAGTTGGATAATTATTCTAATGTGTCCTATGATATTGGGAACCATATACCACTATGTTATCACCCTTTATAAGAACTCATCCCAATCATAAAATGGATGCATCCCACTTAGCCATGTCCAGCCTCTAGAAGAGTCAACACTGGTGTATAATCTAAGAGGCTCTTCAAATAATCAAAATAAATATAACATTTTGAATCCTAGAAGAACTTAAATCCCTTCCAAATGAGAGTGGTCATCATAGAATTCAATTTTGATAAATCTCTAATGAACTGAAATTAATATAACACTAAGCCTAAGTATCTCTTAATATCAAAAACGTTATGTGCTTCCTTCAATGTCATGAAATATTTCACCTTATCTGGATAAATTAACATGAAATATTCTGAGACCATGTTTCCTAAGAACTTCAATTCCCAAATCTAGAAATTACATTTTCAAACATTTATTTGAATTTGGTGATCTCTCAATATTTCTAGAACTAATCTCAGATAACACATATGATACACCTCGATTTTAGAGTAAACAAAAATTTCATCCACAAAAACCACCAAAAACTTATTTAGATACTCGTGGGATTTTATTTTTATCAAAACCACAAAAAAAGTAGAATTGGTCATGAAGAAAGGAAAAACAAGGTACTCAAAATGGACATACCTTCTCTAGAAGGCAGTCATTGGAATTTAAGACTCTTTAATTCTTAACTGGTGGTAACCAAAATAAAGATAAATATTTGAGAACCACTTTACTCCTTTCAACTGATAAAATAAATCATCAATATAAGGCAAAAGATACTTGTTATTTATCGTAAATTGGTTGAGTTTTTGGTAATCAACACAAAAGAGAAGTGTCACATAGGCCTTCTTTACCAAAATAACAAGCACCTCTCATGATGACACACTTAGGTGAATAAATACTGTTTCCATCAGATCATCTAATTAATTTTTTAATTATTTTAGTTTAGCTAGTTACATATGGTAATATGGAATCGATAATGGCTTCATACCAATTAGTAAATCAATGGAACACCAAACCTCTCTTACTAGTGGTAAATTAGAAAAGTCAAATGGAAACACATCAGGAAACTCAAAAACAACTGAAGGGAGATCACCACTCAAATATTATAACACCAAATAAAAACCAAAAAAGGATATTACCCTTACAAACTCCATAAAAAATTATCTGGAATGACTCAAAATCATGTCTCATTCTCCATGGAAGACATGGAACACTCCATCATCCATATTAGAGGATACCCACCAAAGATAATATTCAATAAAAGATTTATGGTTCTAATATATACTGAAAATCACATCAAGAGGTTTCATGTTAAGAATCAAAAAATTCTATGCAAGCTCAAAATATGATAAAGAGAAGGCATAATAGGAGCATCGGAGACCCTACTCCCTCTTTGTTCCATGTTGCGTAGAAATATCCAACATATAAGACTTAAGTTTCATAGTGAGGTTTAAAAAATTCACAATATGATTTGAAATGAAATAATGAGATATACCAGTATCAAATAAATTAGTCACTAAAGATGAATCTATAGTGGTGGTACATATCACAGATACTGGACCCGCATCAGCTTCCTCTGGAGACTCTTCCACTACGTGAAGAAGATTTATTTCAAATTCTTATGGCTAGAAAACATTATCTCTTATATCATATGATTTCACTGAAATTACTTTAAGTGTTTATGATCTCATGTCACTAAGAAGAGCATAAAAGACATGAAAGAACTTATGTAGGTGACCTGAGCATTTTCATGAACCGCATATCTTGGGTGCCTCAATGCAAACCCATTTCAGATTCCCAACCTTTCCATGATAAAATCAATTAAAATGTCCTATTACATGAAGTAAAATATTTTTGGATTAATAATTCAATCAAAAACTACCACAAGACTCATCACACTTTCACTTTTATTGAGAGGATCTAATAGAACATCCATTGGGATTAAGATAAACTCTCTTCAACCCTGAATTACCAGCCAGATCAAGATTATTCATCAACACTTTATCCAATATGTATGTATAATATGTGATCATCATTATAAAAATTTGGGATTGGATATCAGGTTAAAGACCCATCTGAAATCTTAGAGCCTTCATTTTCTTATTAATCACTACTTCAGGAGAGAACTTAACATGTTTGGAAAAATGGTTTACACAATGATTCATTGACCTATCACTCTATTGGAGACTGAGAAACTCTATAGATTTCACCAAAACCATGGATTCATGATAGAAATTCTCAATGAAAAGAGTTCTGAAATATTTCCACTCAAAGCCCTGATGTTTCTTCATTATATCCATCTAATCCCATTATCTCCTACTAGGACCTTCCAACTTAAAAGTATCACACATCACTTTTATAAAATTAGGTGTTTCTAAGAACACAAATACTATATCAATATTTTTCAACCAAAATTTTTCTTCTTGAATATCATTTTAGCCTTGGAAAGATGGTGGCTTCTGTTAAAGAAACTCTAGAAAATGATATCTAGTTTCGTCTCTTCAAGGTTCCTCTACTGAATCCTAAATAGAAATGGGTGCTACTAAATGTCCTAGAGATTGGATAGAATGAACTACTATCTCAACAAGATTATGGTCCACTATATTATTCTCTTTTTTTGGTTCACCAAAAACTTCCTCCAGCATCATATTCAAATAAATTATAGGAGGCATGATGCTACACAACATCAATAGGCAATACAAGAACATCATAAAAGATACTTAGATCATCAACTGAATCAAGAGATACATGAATATCAATTTCCATTATACATAATTCAGTTTTTTGTATTTAAATTTACTTAGATCAAGTTTTTAAAAATAATAGAATCAGATAAATGTATTCATAAAATACACTTTTCCCAAACACCCATGGTGACTTAAGGCACGTTATGATAAGAGATGGCCAGGAACTCACTTGTAAACTACCCCTTAAGTCCCAAAAATCCTAACTTTTGTTCACTAGGACATACTAGACTTCATACTAACATCAAGGAATGATTCACAACCTCGCATCTCTAATACCATTTTCTCATGAACAAACTAGGATAACCTGCCTAAACAGTACCCGAATTACTCTTGACATGGCCTAAAGGGAATTCCCAATCCCTATATACTGGAGACTATCATATGGGAATCATATCATTCTTAAGGGAATGATTTATCCATAAGATCAAACTTTGATACAAAATAGTAGAATATAATGTAATAAATAGCTAGTATTTCAAACACTCTTCAAGGAGAAAAGTACCACAATAAACAGATAAAAAATACTCAAAATGGTACATTAAAAAAATTGACACAACATATGTCAAGAAAAAGACTCATCAAAATAATATAACAAGTGGATAAAGTCTCCACAAATTACCTCTATCACTCTAGGTATAATGAATCAAGCACACCCTGCACCCCTAATTGGTGTTTTCCCTTTTCCTGGACCTACATAACATAATATATAAACACATGAAGGAAAATTTAGGGTGTGAAAAAAGAGACCAATAGTATAATACCAAGTTTTCCATAATTAATTACATATATATGAATCAATTATGCTTTATATTTAATAAAAAGGCATAAAAATCATTTTCATATTTTCAAAAAAAACATGATTTCAAAAAAAAACATATGTCATATGATTTAAAAATAGTATTAAGTGAACATTTTATATAAAAAATTTATATTAAGCATTTTCTATGAAGAAAATAGTTCTATAAACAATGGAATGTATAATAAAAAAACAAAGTACCATGGTCATATGCCCTATGTTTTGTCAGTTCCCGACAATAGGATCCTCACACTACTCAATCATCAATAATGGTTCAAGAATGTGTGCACACACCCATAAGGATAAAACTACTCGGAAAAATCAATCAACATATCATAAGGGATAATCATGTAGAACAAGGTTTAGTTAGAGTTTTCATTGTAAATCCATTATTAGGGAGTTAGGGTTCTAGTGTACTTGTCCTAATCACCAACTAACTACTCAAGAAAATATGTGTTTTATTCAATCAATCAATCAATCCAATTAAGGTCAAATCAATCATTTCAATTCAACTCATCATTCATAGTTCAATTGATCAATTAAAAGTTCAATATTTCATTTAAATTTCAAAACAAAATCACGAGTTTTCATCAATTTTATGCCTTTAAATCATCTTTTATTTAAATACAATTCTCTCAAGATTCAACATCAAATAATTTCTCGTTTCAATCCATCGTTTTTCTGAAAATCTACCCAAAAATTTCAATGATTTTGAAATTGGGAGTTTTCTCAGAATTTACATTCCCTTTTTAAATGAAAAATAAAATCATATCAAATTAGGGTTTTAAGTCGATTAAAAACTCATTTAAAATAAATCAATCAATTTAGGGATTCAATTATAGGGTAAATCCTTATGATACAACCTACCTTTAATCATGTGATCTAATCAACACCCTCAAAGATAACTGCCAATGAAGAAAAAAGGTAAAACAGATCACATAATCAAACCTAGAATAAATATCCATAAAATAAAATATCTAATCTATAAAAAATAGGAGGATTTTATTATCTCAAAAGGGATATAAATAAGGGAGATATAAAATCCAATCCAAAGATAAAACACATATCAGAGGAGGATCGAATCTTCCACCAGCACTTTGATTCATAAGAAAATAGGTTGGAAGTGAAAACAATTCCTCTAGAGAGCCTCCAAAATACAACAAATTAGTTTAAGGTACAATGGGATAAGTTCGGAATCATAAATCAGGGTCCCAGGATTTTAATTAAAAAATTTCAGGGACTAAAAACCCATGGACATGGTTTTATAGTTGGGATGCATGGTTAGTAGTAGTCATGTACCCTTACTAGGCTTCTATAAAGGGTGCATGGTTTGGATGTATGGTTAAAATCAACATGATCCAACCATGAAAACCCCTAATTTCCTTGGCCACATAGTTTGGGGGATATGACACACAATTTTTACTAATAGTTACCCCTCCCCCCCCCTCAAGTGAACCAATATAGGGTGCACAGTTTCTTAGGCCAAACCACACGATTTTCTCTAACCATGAACCAACTGTGTGCAGCCCCAATAACCTCCAAAAAATTTCAAACTTCACCATAAACAACCCAAGACAATCTATAAATAAAGGGATATCAAAACAAGGGGTTATTAGTACTTGGAAGAAGGTGACAAGATGTTACATACCTTGATTCACCTTCTCTCAATGTATTATTATCCCCCCCTCTAAACATTTAACTTAAAAATAAAAACGATAGGAAGGACATGAACGTGCACTTAAAATAATTATTTTGAGGAATAAATTTCATGTATTGTAATATTATGATTCTATTCTAAAAAAATCACATGTCTTCCCAAAACTAAAAAAGTTTTAAAACTAAAAACTTTTTCATATCCACCTCATGATCAAACTATAAAATATAAACAGTACAAGATACAGTTATAACATTACAATACATACCTAAGTTCTTAACCTTTTCAATGCCTCTGGAATTGTAGCAACATTCAACATTATATATGGTATAACATTCCTAATAACAACATGATTTATTCCTTTAACCAAATCATCATATGATTGAAATTTAAATAAATAATCATCATAAGACAAATTTTTTTCCCCTAAAACACTTCCTATATTTAAAATTAATTAAAAATAACATAAATTAAATGGGGGTAACACAAAAAAAATATATGATAAATGAATAGTATTGGTGTGATGAAATTCCATCAAGGAAATAATATTAAATAGACAAAAAGAGGTAAAAAATGAAGATTTTGAACCATTAAAAACATGAAGAATATGTTTACAAGTGGAAAAATGAAAAAGTGAGAACCTTAGAGTTTTGAAATAATCTCAATGACAATGATAATATAACAAAATAAAAATTTATTAATAAAAAAAATCATGTTAAGGTTTGAGTTGATTTTATAAATAATTTTAAATTTTAAAATACATAATCATTTTAGTATATTTAAGACACTTAAATATATATTTCAAAATATATTATTGTTAGGTTATGATAATGTTTTTAATAACTATTCATATAATAAACTTGTTTAAGATTTTTATGAAACTTGGCTCTCCCTAACTAAGCATTTGAAAGGTTCTATTTCAATTATAGAATTTTTCATGAGTATTATTTTATTTCAATATTACATTGAACTTCATATGATAGATAAAAATATCATTTATGAAATTAAAAATAAATATGAAACAATTAATAGTGGATGTTTGAAGAAAAATCTTGATTTTCATATCATAAGAAATTCAGATTAGCATAAGGATAACTAAATTTGAAAAATATTAATAATGATTATAAAAACATGTTAACAAGTTTCCAAGTAGAAAATAATATTATATATCTAGATGAAATTAAAATTAAAAATAACTCATAACAACTAGAATTATTTTAAATTTATATAAAATTGTTTTATTAAAAAACATTTTTTCTATAAAATTTAACATGAATAATTTTACTGTCTATTATAATTTTAATAACATCATAGGTATTACTTTATATTGTTTAAAAAATTTACTTTTTAATGAAATAAATTGTTCCCTGTATATTTTTATTTAGTAATTTTATAAAAAATTAAATTAATAAATATCGTGATATTTTTGTAGAGATAAAAAATAAGATTGTCACGAACTAACACGCATGATCTCTCAATATAGATTTATGAATCAATTAATAATAAGACCAGAAGATCATTCCCAATCCCCCTTGGGTGGTGAAAAGTTCCTAGGCATCAAAAATATACTTTGAGAAAAATTTATACCAACCATATATAACAACTAGGATAGAATACATAAAGGAAAAAATGAATATATAAATATTCTATAAAAAGGTCACACAGCGGTAGAGTTACATCAAAGGAAAAAACAATCCAAAAACAAAGTACATGATACAATAATAATCATATTACAAAAGATAACAATCATTATCTCCATGTGTCAAGTGGGTAACACCCCACCATCTCACCACTAGATACCCAGGCCCAGCTAACCATGAAACTCGTCACTTCATTGGGGCACCTTTTCCTTTCCTACATCAGAAAAAAAGGGTCTACACACATTTGAGGTTGTGTGTAGGGTGTGAGAAAAACAAGACTAGTGGGATCACCCCAAGTGTTTCATAAGTAATATTTGTTAAAAAATCAAAATATTCACATTTAAAAAAAAGATAAGTCATGATATATAATTCTCATAATTTTACCAAAAACATAGAAATTCACCCTTTTTATCAATTTATAAATAATTTCATATAAAATATTTTTCAAATAAATTTTAAATAATCGATTTATCATTTTCAAAACATGCATTAAAAATTTATATCAAAGTAAATAAAAATGGGAAGTACACCTGGGATAATATAGGTCTGAGCTAGCTAGGATCCTCACCCCATGTAATCAATAATGACTAGTGTGCCCCAAAAAATTCAATGTTATGACAACCTAAGGAGTAGAGGAACACCCAATGTGTGAACCACCCTAGGATTTTGAGTAAACCTATCCCTAACAAAAAAACATCTATGGAGTAGTGGAACACCCTGATTTGTGAACCTCGCTATGAGTCATGGAAACAAGTCCATATAGAACCCTCACATCCTAAGTAACCCAGGATCCCATGTGATAGACATTTCAAACAATTTTTAAAGGGAAAATCACATTGAAATAACTAAAACAAAAAAAAACATTTCACATTCAAACCATGCATTTAAATCCATTTTATCCAAAAAAACAAACAATGATTTGAAATCAACATTTATTTATAAAATTTAAATGGGAAACCATTTTATATTGAGAACCACCATATATGAATTTCAATAAATCCAATTTCACGTCTTTAATAGTTTTTAAATCAATTTTTGAAATGAGTGAGCATGAATAGTTCATAAGACAAAGACTTTAGATGAAACCACCCACCTCAACAATTGGTATTCCAATAATTACATGGGATATTCACACCAATGGAGAAGATAGATCTAGGAACAATAGAAGATCTTAAAAAAATAAAACCCATAAAATTTAATTTTGATTCAATAATCTCGACATCAATAGATAAGAGAGAGAAAGACCACTTACCTCAAAGATCTCAAATATTCACACAATGATCAACCTATATCCAAATAATTCCACCTATTCCAACATCTGATCTAACTAAAACATCATTAGATCATCAAACTAACCTTATATCTGATTAATACACCTTGAATATAAGATCACACTCAAGGAGATTCAGGTAGAACTAAATTAAGAGGAAGAATGAGAAAAAACTGAGACATGCCTTTGAAAAAATAGATCCAGCACCCAAGGATCCATTATTGGAACCAAGGTTATTCTTTGATAGAAAAGGAGTTTGGTTTGTGTTTTTTTTTCAATCAATACTTGGATGATTAGGGATTTTGCAAGGAAATTTAACTTATATTACAAGATAAAGAAGCAACAAAGGGTGAATAGAGGGTTAAATCCATGAATGGAGAACTAGATCCAATTGATAAGAACCAAACATGGGATCTTGTTAAGAGTCCTGAAAATAACAATGTTATTGGAACAAAATGGATCTTTAAAAAAAACTATGAGCATGAAAATTTTATCAAAAACAAGTCATGTTTGGTGTGTAAAGGCTATGAACAGATTGAAGGCTTTGATGTCAAAGAAACATTTTCTCCAGTAAATACACTGGAGTCGATCGGGATTTTCCTTGATATAGAAATTCAAATAGGATATAAATTTTATTAGATGGATGTCAAAACATCATTATTAAATTTATTTCTTGAAGAAGCAGTCTAAAGAAGGCCCTATATGGTTTAAAGTAGGAACCATGAGCATGGTATTATCTTTTGGATTATTATCTGAAGAATATAGGATTTAAAAGAGGAGGTTTTGATCATAATCTATATGTGAATAATTCAAAGGAACGTCAATTTATGGTGCTGGTGTACGTGGATGATATTATATTTTGTAAAAGCAGGAAGAGATCAGTGGAAGAATTTTCTAATCACATGAAACCATAATTCAAAATGTCTATGATAGGTTAACTCACATAATTATTATGGATTTAAGTGATTCAGAAGAGGGATCAAGATTTCATTTCTCAAGAAAATTATGCAAGAGAGATGCTGAATAAATTCAATATACATGACTCTAAACCAATTTTGACTCTGAATGTGGTTGGGAAAAAACTTGGAAATCATGAGGATGAGAATTATATAGATCCCATCATATATAGGAGAATCATTGGAAGCTTATTATACTCGACTAAAACATGTGCAGATATTTTCATTGCAATAAGCTTAATGGACCACTTTGAAAGTAATATGAAGGAAGAACATTTCGCGGTAGTTAAAAGAATCATGAGGTTCATTCAAGGTACTCACAATTATGGATTATACATTGCTATAAGAAATTATAATGAATTATCATCATTTTCATATACTAACTGGTCTTGGGATATGGTGGATAGAAATTCCAATGGTGGAGAATTATTTATTTTCAAAAAATGTGTGGTTTGGTTAAGTAAGAAGAAGAAAATCACTTCTCTTAGTACTGATAAAGTAGAGTATATCTCTGCTACAAAGGATTTAAATCAACTGTTGTGAATGAAGCAAAAACTAACTGATATTGGTGATGTGGTGAAATATTAAATGGTGATCCACTATGATAACAAGAGTGAAATTGATCTTATGAATAATCTTGTTCAGTATTCTCATACAAAACATATTGTAATCGGATATCAATTCATCAAGGAAAAAGTTTAACAAGGCATGATTAAAATGGGTTATGTTGGAACCGGTGAACAAGTGGATGATATTCTAACCAAGACATTAGAATCTCATGTGTTCATGAAACATAGTTTAAAACTCGGTGTTCAACCACCTCCCAGTGCATGTTGAGGTTACCGTTGTTCCCCTCTCTTCATTTTTGTTAACTGTTTTAATTTGTTTGTAGAGGTGATGTAGGTTTATGGGGGAGATATGATACTGGGGAAGTGTTTTTTGTTCTCTACACATTCAACTACATGTTCTTTGGGTTTATTTCTAAAGGGGTTGGAATGGAGAAAATAAATGTTATGAGGTTTCAAGAGAATGAAGAATAAAGAATTTTTCTAGAGGAATTCAATGTGATTAAAGGATTGTAGTGACATGATGAGACTTCAGGGTTATGAGAAAATAGACAGATCTTAACTTGGATATTTTAAACATTAAAAAAAACAATAACCCAATTCATTCTTCCCCTCTTTTTTCTACACCGATATTTGATCATATAGACTTAGAGTGTTGGATGATTTTATTATCACATATCATGTCTTGATAGTGGCTGGTGTTTTATTTAATTTTGATGAAGATTTCAAAAAAAACCAAAGGGGGAGATTATTAGAACCAAGTATATTCTTCGATGGAAATAGATTCTGGGTTTTTTTAATAAACACTTGTATGATCATGTAGTTTTTAAGTAAAGTGACCTTATATTAGAAGATGACTATATTATTGAAGGTGTCATCATTTTACAGTGTTTTCCAAATTTTTGGGCACAAAATCTAGAGTAAGAGGCTATCATTGAGGAAGGTTTTTTTCTTGAATCAACTATTCATAAATATGGTAATGTCATGGGTTTCATGAATACTATGTTTCACAAAGGTTTAGTTTCACGAGTGCGTGATGGTTTGATAGTATTATCCATGATTAAGAGAAGTGGAGCATCATGAATGCATGATGCGTTGACAGTGATGTCCACCACTATGAAAAATATCACTGGAGATTTGTGAAAGGATGATCTTCTCAAAGATGTTTATAAAGGGTATAAAAAATGAGCTATAGGTAGTGTAGAATCATGAATAGTCACACCTATAAATATAAGGTTACCCCTCACTTCATTTTTCACAAAAATAATCAAAGAGAATCCAGAATCGCTCTGATTTGGTGAAGGTTGGGAGCTTTATGAATCTAGTTATCTATGTGAGCATGAGAATCACTAAAAGACTAGTTAAGACTTGAATAATTCCAATGATTCTAAGTAATGGTTGTTTCATGATTATGGGGTATTCCATGATGGCTCTGTGGTCTTTGAGAAGGAAGTTTGTTCTGTGAAGGTAGTTTGCTTCGTGAAGGTTGTCAGCTTCATGAAGGAAATCTCTAAATAGTAGTTTTGAAAATAATGTTTAAGTGAACTATGATTTCAAAGTGCACAAACTCAGGTATTTGGTGTAAGAATAGTCTCATACTATTTAGAAAAAAAGATATAAATTTCAATCTACTGAAGCGGACTTCATGTTGATAAACCGAGTAAGACTTCACCCAAGGTAGTGAGCTAGGGGGAGTCGACATATGTGTACCAAGGTACATAGTGTGTTATTCCTAAAATATTGTAAATGTAGTGTTCTTGGAATAGAGAGAATGTCTCCAAAAAAATTTATTCCATAACTAGTAAAGATTAATGGATTTAGGTATTACCAACACACTATTGGCATTTTCTCCTTAGACTATCCCTAAATAGTGAACCAAGTAAAATTGATGTGTTGTATCTCTACATGTGAATGTTTAAATTACTACACATTTCCATCATATAGGTTTAATAGGTTCCTACCAACATGGAAACAAGATCCATCACTTTATAAGAAAATTTTGACACCCTGATTCACCCCTCCCCTATCAGGGTGTTTTGGGGTCCTATAAGTGGTATTAGAGCCAAGGTTCACTTATATTGGATTCTCTATAGTAAAGTTGTTGTCTTTTAAATATTTGATTTTCTTTATTGAGTCAATAATGAAGTTTAGTTTTTATAAAGATTTAGTTATCTATGAGTATAAGTCTATATCCACTAATACCATGATGAACAGGAAAAATAAATAGAAGATACAATTGAAGAAGTCCCTCTTATCTAAAGAAGATGTAGTATCTGTTCTTCATGCCTTTCTAACATTGGAGATATATCATTCTAGGAAATTATATAGAAGTTGGATCATGTCTCAATCAAAGATAAGGAAAACCTTTCTAACTCAAGTAAATCAAAAAAAATTCAAGTAATTAGGAGGTATGTGTTAGAACCATTGAAAAATACCCTCTAAATAAATATCCTATCACAATTGGTTATGATGATCAATCTACAACCTCAAAATAATTTTCATTTGAAAGATTACGAAATTTCCTACAAGATATTCCTAAAGAAAGAGAATCCCTTTTTTGTGGAGTCTTCCAATGTATGTAGGTACAGGTCACCCAGCTGGAAGGAGAAGTTGATGCTTTGGAAAAGAGGTTGAAAGGAAAAAATATTTAATGTTTAAATATCTCCAGAGTGGTTGTAACCTTTGAATAAAAAACGTAACTTGAAATAAGTTCCTCAAAATTCCTTAAATAAGTTTAAGATAAATAGGTAGTCAAAAATAATCTTTTAGAAAAGATCCATTCACTTGAAGAGGAATTAAAAAATAACACTAATTCTTAGGGTATACAATTGGAAAAAATATCCAAGAACATCAAGGAACTTGACTCTTTGATTTAAAATAAATTTAAGATGCATGAAGATGAATTTTTTAGAGTGAATAAGGATTATGAATAAAAGATTATTATGATTTATGATAAGAAAATAATCCTCAATGTGAAATTTCTATATTTGGAAGATCAGTTGTCCAATCTTGAGAAGACATACATTGAGAGTTCATAAAAGAAGGAATTTTTTTTTCTTCTACTCAATATTCACTAGAGGATTAAAAATCTAAAAGACCTATAACATGTGATAAGAATATCATGAAATCTTTTGGTGATCTATCTCTAGTAGATGATAAGAAACAAGTACCATCTATACCAACTTGTATTAATTATTCTAAACCTATTATCATGAAAAGTGAAGGTTTAAAGACAAATACTAAACAAGTGTGGATGAAGAAAGATGATAATAAACCTACCACCATATTTAGGGTGGATAGTAAAAAGAGTATGGAAGATAGTTTCCCATAAAGATCACAATAAGTAATGAAGAAGATCTAATAAACTTATACATAAGATATAACGAGATCAAGGTTTGTTGGTCAATGTTGGTGCTGCAATAGATTTGAGAATTGTGCATTATATTTTTGGTAAAGTCCTCTAAATGAAAAATCACAAAGTAATCCCATTTCTGTCAAAAAAATCTAGAGAAGAAGAATCAACATCCACAGGTCTAGAAGAATCTATATACTGAGAATATATTTGGGAAGCATGATAAAATTTTTGATGTATGCAATGGAATTGGTCAGAAATTTAGTACATTACTATCTTAACATGCATTCAATGAAAGGAAAAGAGGACCAAAAAATTTGGCTAGGTTTGAAGAAGATACCTTGGGAAGAAATGAGAATAATATTTTGAACACAAATTCTCCCAAGAAGATCTCATGTAAGGAAGAAGAGAAGACCCTGGATTCCAAATCCAATATATTGAAGGGAAGTTCAACTAAAAGAACTACTAAAAGGGATGACACTCCTAAGATCCCTTGTGGAAGATCCAAACATGTTTAAATAGTTCCTAATGAAATGTTAGTCATTTGGACAGAGGATTTGGATAGAATGAGGAAATTTAAAGATTCATAGCCTAAGGCTAGTGAAAATTGAAAAGAAAAGGTTCCACAGTATGAGGAAAAATTCCATAAGTGTTTTATAAAAAAATGAAACTCTTGTGATAAATAAGGTCTATGTATGATATTCAATAAATATGGTCATATTATAAAAGGTTGTTTGACCTTACTACCTGAACAAGAAGTAGTCCTTAAATGGAGTAAAAATTTATCATCCATGAAGGTTGTTAAGAAGAAAAATTATCCATATAAAGAAGAAGATAATTTAAATAGATCCATGCTACGACAAAAAATAGAATAGATGTTCAGATGTTCAAACGTGAATACTATAGAAAATTGAGAAACTATTTTGAGAATATCCTCTCTACTGTGTTGTTCATATTTATGAAGAAAGTAGGATCCACCTTATTCCCTTAATATTTTTTTATTGTACATGTTCTTATAATATAGGGAATTAAAAGGTGAAGAAATTTCTTGGTGGGAGAGCCTAAGAAGTATTAAAGGATGTCATTTTTTTATAGCCAATATGAAGAAGTATCCATATTTGAATGATTACTCAATTTGTTATTCAAATACAAACATGATGGAGAATAATTTTTGATGGATCTGGAGATGTTCTATTTTGGACAACTAGGATGAAAAAGGTACCATCATGGTTTAATCTTATTTATGGTATCTTGGAGAACAATTTTTCAAGAATTTTATCCATGGTGAAGTTGTGAATATTTTCCAATGTGTATAGTCATAAGTTGAAGATCCATTCGAGTGTATTATCCATTATAAAATTTATTGAAATACATTTATGATGAGATCCACCATTATGAATATTTTTAGAAGTATTTCCCTTGAGGGGGAGACAAATGAAGAATGATGAAGAAGCTGTTGGAATCATTATTTTGATTGTTATAAAACATGATTAATATAAAAATTTCTTGAAGATTTTTTCATTAGAAAAGGATATTATGATTTATTATCCTTTAAAGTTTCTCATCACATTTATTATCTTTATCCATGAATGAAGGTGAATGACACTTGAAGAAAATTTTATTTGTTGTTAGGTCCAAAATAGGCCTAGATACTCTAGAGGGGGGGTGAATTAGGGTATATATATTCTTTTAAAAATTATTCTTATACCACTAGATATTGACCTCTTTATTATGTGGGTTACTTTATTTTCTATTAATTGTTTATGCTGGTCTTATTCCTTCCTTATTTATCTTATTATGATACACTGAAAGTAATATAGGAAATCAATCATGAGGACAAACATATTTTATTTGGTTCACTCTCACTGAGCTACATCTAAGGAGAATACAATGACATTGTGCTGATGTACCAAATCCACTAAGACTCACTTCCAATTCAATGTTTGGGCTAGATCACTTAAATTCCCTGGCTCACTACCTTTACAAGGTTTAGGGTTATCTCACTACATTCCCAAGGGGCACTCCCTGTGTCTCTTTCTCTGGCTCACTACTGGTGGAAAGGATCACCTTCTTCATCTTCCTTTTCTCACTACTCTTGGAAGGGATTCACCCATAGTTTATGGACATTTAGGTCCCTTCATTATCACTAATGAATATGTCCTTAGTTGTAAATACATGATCTATTTAAGTTACACTTTCATCTAATTGATGAATAACACTTTACCATATATGTACTAGTAAATTCCTTTTGCAACACTTTCATGATGCTCTCTACCTTTTGGAAATCACACCTCTTTCATGAAGCTCAAATAGCCTTCACAAAGAAAACACCTTTCATAAAGATCACTTATTTAGATTTGTTTTTTATATCCTTTGCTAACTCCAATAATTCCATGATGCTCATAATTTTCAGTTAGTGTTTATAGCCTTCGTGAACTCCCATTCTTCATGACCTTTTTTTAAAGAACCACCTTTGCAAACCACCTTCACTAAATCAGATCCTTCAGATTTTTTTTAAGTCTCACTCTATGTTTGAAGAGGGTAGTGGCCTATTTATAGTAATTTCCACTGATTCTATATTCTTCTAGACACATCACCACCATTTTGATATGCTCCCTCATTTTATTCGTGGTTCTACCTTCTTCGCAAAGCTCCATGGAAATTTCTCATTCTTGATAATTGTCATGGTCATGGAGCTTACCATCAAAAAACTTCATGCCTTTGAAAAGATAATTCTTCACAAAAATCATGAATTTTTCATTTTTTTATAATGACTTCATGGAAATCTATATTTAATGATACTAGCTATTATCCAAATTTTGGACCCCAAAAAATTTGGAAAACACTGAGAAACAGCATCACCTTGTGTATGTAGTTTTTTATACTACTTCAAAAGCATTAATTCCTCCATCTTGAATATTTTTTAACATAATATGTCAAAAATATCTCTATACTCCATAACTTACCATAGAAACCCCCTTTTTAAACAAACAAAATCAACCCAAAAATGCTTCAATGTTACCTTGAGGTATTTTTTCACAACAATTGTTCCCATATCATGAGGTATCATGATCAGTAGGAAAGGCATATATTCAAATCAAAAAATAATAAAAGACTTGAAAAACATTTAGGGGCCATAAAATGATGATGATTCACAATAAGAATCATAAGAGGAAATCATTTTTGAATAAACTTCATATGAACCTGATAATAAAATAGAAGAGATGAAATTGATCAATCCCACATCATTGGGGATTGAACCATACCCACACAGACAAAGAGAATAATGAATTATTCACATTATGACTTCCTATAAATTTTGTAACTAACCTCATTTGAATAAGCAGCAAAGGATGAATCAAGGGTTAAATCCATGAATTGAGAACTAGCTCAGATTAACAAAAACCCGACATGGGATCTTATTAAGAGACCTAAAAATCATAATTTGATTGGAAAAAATAGATCTTTAAAAATAAATTAAATTATAATAGAAATTTTATAAAAAACAATGCATTCTTGGTGTGTAAATTATATGCATATATTGAAGGCATTGATGTCGAAGAAACATTTTCTCTAGTAGTGACACCGGAGTTGATCATAATTTTCTTGGTGATAGAAATTCATAGAGGGTACAAATTTTATCAGATGGATGTCAAAACACCATTCTTAAATGTAGTTCATGAAGAATAAGTCTACATTGAAAAACTAGTGATATTTATTATTGGAAATGATGAAGCAAAGTTTTGTAGATTAAAGAAGTCCCTCTATAGTCTAAATCATGAACCACGAGCATAGTATTATCATCTAGATTATTATTTGAAGAAGGTAAACTTTAAAATATGAGGTTTAAATCATAATCTATATATGAATAATTAAAATTAAGCTCAATTTATGGTGATCATGTATGTGGATGATATTATATTTAGTGGAAGCCGGTAGAGATTAGTGGAATAATTTTCTAATTAAAAGAAATTAGAATTTGAAATGTCTATGATTGGTGAACTCACATACTTATTAGGGATATAGGTGATTTAGAAGATCGATTACACTTTTATTTCTCAATAAAATTATGCAAGAGATTTGTTGAATAAATTCAATATGCATGAATCCAAACTAATTTTTACTCTGATTGAGGTTGTGACAAAACTTTGAAAGCATGAGGATGGGACTTCTATGGATCCCACCATGTATAGAAGAATAATTGGAAGTGTATTGTACTTGACTAAAACATGACCATATATCTTCTTTGAAACATTATTAGTATCCCACTTTCAAATTAATCCTCAGGAAGAATATTTGGAAGCAGTTAAAAGAATCATGAGTTACATTCAAGTTACTCACAATTATGGCTTATACTTTGCTGTAGGAAGTGATAATGAACTATCATAATTTTATAATACTAACTGGGCTAGTGATGTAGTTTATAGAAATTCCAAAATTGGTGGATAATTATTTATTATCAACAAATGTGTGGGATGATTAAGTAAGAAATAGGAAATCAATTATCCTAGTACTACTCAAGTATAGTATATCTCTAATACAAAGGCTTTCACACAACTATTGTTGATGAAGAAACAACTAACTGATATTAGTGATATGGTGAAACATCCAATATTGATTCACTGTGATAACAAGATCACAATCAATCTTATGAAGAATCTTGTTTAGTATTCTCATATGAAACATATTGAAATCATATATCAATTCATCGAGGAAAAAGTTGAACAAGGCTTGGTTAAAATGGATCATGTTGGAACTGATGACCAAGTGGATGACATTCTAACCAAGTCATTGGTATCTCATGTGTTTGAGAAACATAGGTTGAAACTTATTCTTAAACCACCTCCCAGGGCATGAGGAGATTACGATTGCTCCCCCCTCCCCATTTTTGTTAATTGTTTTAATTTTTTTTATGGAGGTAATGTAGGTTTATAGGGGATATATAGTCTAGGGGGAGTGTGTTTTATGCTCTACAAGTTCAACTACATGTTCTTTGGGTTTATTCCAAAGGTGGAGAATGGAGAAATTCAATGTTATGAGGTTTTCAGAGAATGAAGAATGGAGAATTTATCTAGATAAATTCAATGTGATTAAAGTATTGTTGTGACATGATGAGACTTCGGGGTTATAAGGAAATAGACAAAGTTAGCTTGAACATATTTAAGCATTCCAAAACACAAGAACCCAATTCATGAATCCCATCTTTTTTTCTACACAAATATTTTCTCACATATACATAGAGTGTTGGATGATTGGTTTCTCGTGTATCAGGCCTTGATAGCGGCTGGGTTTTTATTGAATTTTTCAACAGATTACCAACAAACCCAAAGGGAAATGTTGTTGGAACTATGGATGTTCTTTGATGGAAATAGATTCTAGTTTGTGTTTGTTCTCAATAAACACTTATATGATCATTTAGTTTTCAAGGAACGTGACCTTATAGTACAAGTTGACTATAGTATTGAAGGTGGCATCATTTTCCAGTGTTTTCCAAATTTTTGAGCTCAAAATCTAGAGAAAGAGGCTAGCATCGTGACAGGTTGTTTTCTAGAATCAAATCATCATAAATATGTAAAATTAATGGGTTTTGAAAATTATTTGTTTCAAAAATGTTGATTTTTATGATTGCACGATGGGTTGACAATGTTCTTTGTGATTATGAGAAGTGGAGCATTGTGAATGAATGATGCATTGACATTGATCTCTGTGACTATGAAAAATCTCACTGGAGGTTCATGAGGATATTTTTGAAGGGTATAAATGAACTATAGGTTGTAGAGAATCATGAATGGTCAATCTTATAAATATGAGGTTACCCCCACTTCATTTGAAATGAAAATAATCAGAGAAAATCCATAATTTCTCTGATTTCATGAAGGTTGTGAGATTTTTGAATCTGGTTCTCTATGTGAGCTTCAGCATCGCGAAAAGTCTAGTTAAGTCTTGATCGATGTCAATGATTCTAATTAGTTGGTGATTCATGATGATTGGGTATTCCATGATGGATTAGTGAGCTCTACAAAGTCATTGTGTTCCATTAAAGTTGTTTTCTTCATGAAGGTTTTGAGATTTGTGAAGGAGCTTCATGAATATTAGTTTTGAACATCAGGTTTAAGTGAACGGTACTTTGCAAGTGCATCAACTCAAGTCTTTTGTGAAAGAAAATTCTCATGCTAGTTAGGTAAAAAGATTTAAATTCTAATCTATTAAAGTGACCTTCAAGTCGATAAACTAAGTAAGACTTCACACAAGGTAGTGAGCTAGGGGGAGTTGATGGAAGTGTTCTGAGGGATGCATTGTTCTATACCTAAAATATTGTAAAGGAAATGTTTATGGAGCTGAGTGACTGAGTTCAAGATTCTTTATTCCACAACTTGTGAATATTAGTGGATTTAGGTATGACTAACACACTTTATATGTATGCTCCTTGGACTATCCCTTAGTGGTGAACCACGTAAAATTGTTGGGTTGTATCTATACATGTGAATGTTTAAATTACTACACATTACCATATGATAGGTTTATCAGGTTCCTATCAATGTGGTAATAAGATCCATCACTTTATAAGAATAAGTCGACACCCTGATTCCCCCTCCCCTCTTAGGGTGTTCTATGGTCCAACATCCATAAAAAACAATCACCATGGGGAAATTAAAATCCAAAATCTCTAAGAGGAGTCTCATAGGTTGAGAACCTAATTCATTAATAGAATAATGAGAAAAATTTAAGGTGTTTTAAGTCATAAACATAAAATTCAGATTAATTAAATTTCATCCCATGGTTTAATAAATTGTGTGTCCATCATGCACTCATTTTTGGGCTACTGGAGGAGTTTCATGGTTTTATTTCAAGGTTTGAAAAACTATGTGCCAACCATGAAAAAATCTTATATCCCATGCATTGTGGTTTTAGGATAAGGTCACATGGTTTGGAATAATCATGTTTGCTCCTATGGAACTCCAAAATATGTTGCATAATTTCTTGGGATGACCTACACGGTTTACCCTAACCATGCACAGAACTGTGCTCAGAACTAAAAAACTCTAAAAGCATCATAATTTCAACTAAAATGTCCCAATACAATCTTGAAACAAGAGGTGTTAAAAAATGATATTTTTACCTAAAAGTGTTGTTAGTGTGTGATAACTCTTCTCGCTATATAACTTTATACCCCTGTAAAGTAAAGATGTGGAGGGTTGATCCAAAATGAGATAAGTCCATTACTCCCTCCTCAATGATTCTCACTCCCAAATCTCATGAGAATCTATTATATGCCACCATAACAAATGGAATAATGGAATATTCTTTCCATACAAGACTTTCTCCAAAAAATAAAAAATTGAACTAATTCCTCAACCACATACATATCCGACTCCAGATAAATATATCTTCCCAATTCAAGACATAAGAAGGATCGAGATGATGTTTTTAAGCTGAGATATATAGAACACATCATGGATAAAAGTAAACTAATATGGTAATTCCAAATGATAGACCACCCTCCCAATACACAAAATGATCATAAATAGTCCAAGATATCTCAAGGCCAAATTTCCCTAATTCCCAAGATGATGGTGACCCAATCGATGTTATACTTTCAAGAAAACGTAGTCACTAACTAAAAATTCTAAAGGATGGCACTAACAGTCTATGAAAGACTTAGGTTGAATCTATTTCATCACTATTTGTTGATGTATGACCTAAATATTCACTGAAATATCTTGGGTAATGTAAGATCCCACAATATAAGACTCTCTCTATTATGTTCAACATATAGGATATTTAAAAGGGTGGTCATACAAAGCCTCAAAAAGTGTCACTCTAACATAAGACCAGAAACTATTTTTATAAGAAAACTCAACCAGTACCAAATGGATATCCTAATATATTATAAAATCTAAAATAAAATCACAAATAATATCCTCTATGATATAAATGGAATTCTCTATTTGGAAACCTTTTTGAGGATGGTAATACATACTCAATATAACATGAGTCTTCATCACCTTCTGAAGACCCTTCAAGAACCAAGAGGTAAACCTAGGATCCCTATCTAAAACAATAGAATATTGAACCCCATGAAACCTATAAATCTTCTACAATTATAGATTTCCTAAATCCTCAACTTTAATTGTTCCCCAAATCAAAATAAAGTTCACTGATTTAGTCAACCGATCAGTCTCCACCCAAATAGAATTCTTCCCTCGAGGATTCTATGGAAAACAGATGAAAAAATCCATGGAAACCTCTTCCCACTTCCAAACTGATATGGGAATATGTTGAATAATACTTGAAGGATTTTTATACTGAGACTTAATATATTGGATGGTATAACAATAGAACAAAAATTCATCTATGTCACACTTTATTCCAAACCAATAGAACTGATGCTTCATATAATAATACTTCTTCATAGTGATGGGGTGAATAGCCCATGAGAAACTATGAAAATCCTATATCACAATCTTCTTAATTGATACTGGGATGATGAACTGAATCCAGAAGAAAATTATTCCTTTATAAGAGAGAGACCAATCGACAACAAAATCCCCATTATACAAGGAATCCTTGATTTCCTTGAACTCGTCATCCTATGGTTTCTCCCGAATAATGGACTTAAGGAGAGATTATATCAACTTGGAACTAACTGGAATCATACCTGTCTCATCCTACCTCACCACCAAGTGCAGCTGAAAAATGAGTTCCATGATATTTCATTCCTCCTTAGATTTTATGGTGACTTAAGAGTAAGATTTCCTGCTAAGGGCATCAGTAACAACATTCCCCTTTCCAGAGATGCAGGAAATGTCAAATTCAAATTTCTAATGGTAATCCACCCATCTTCTATACTTGAGGTTCAAGTATTTATATAAGAAGATGTATCCAAAACTCTTATGATAAAAATATATAGTGAACCTTTCCCCAAAAATGTATTTTAACCAACACTTAATAGAATGAATAAATATGGTGAGTTTGAGATCATGAGAGTGATAATTCTTTTCATGTTTCCATAGATGATGAGAGTTGTATGACATTACATGATCTCCCTATATAAACACACAACCTATAATCGAACCCAAATAATCATGATACAACACATATCCTTGACCTATTTATGGTAAAATAAAGATAGTATCTGATGTTATATGTCATTTTGATTCATTAAAATAAGTCTAATATTTTTTTCCTATAATAATTTCACCACGTTTTTGTAATAGTTGTCAATAGTGATGCATGTTTTGAAAATTCTTTCAAGAATCACTGATAATAACTAACTAAAACCAAAAATATTTGAATCTAAAATACATTATATAGATCCTCCCATGATAAGACAACCTTCACCTTTATAGGATCAATTGAGATTCCATGTTCAGAAACAACATATCCTAAGAACTTCACTTCCCAAATCTGTAAGTCCTATTTTGATAACTTAACATAAAGATAGTGATTCCTCGATTTTACCAAAACCATTTTCAAATAATTATCATAATATTAATTATATTTTAAATAAAATATGATATCATACACAAATACCAAAACATATGTGTTGAGATACTGGTTGTATATTTGGTTTATCAAATACATAAAAACATCATGAGATGTAGTTAGGCGAAATGGAATTTCAAGATATTAAAAGTAGTAATACCAACTCCTAAAAGAATTATTTGGGATATCTAACTCCTTAAATATGAGCTGATGGTCACCAAACCCAAGTTAGATCTTTAAAAACCATTTTCACCCTTTAACTGATCAAACAGATCATCAATATGGTGTAAACGATGTTTATTCTTAATCATTACCTAATTAATCTTTTGATAATTAACAAAAATATAAAGAGATACTTTATCCTTCTTGGAAAAAATAATAGGATCTTTCCAAGGTGACACACTAGGATGAATAATTCCCTTCTATTTTAAATAATTAAATTGAATCTTTAACTCTTTCAACTTAGTTGGTTCCATATGATAAGGAGGTATAGAGATCGGTTGAGTTATAAGAACTAGATCAATATAAAACTTTACCTATATTTATGGAGGAATACTATAGAAGTTTCTAGGTAATACTTTTGGAAAATACCTATCCACTAAAGGAATATCAAAACTAGAGTAATCATCTCCAAAATCAACTAAAAAGGTAGATATCAAACTCATTAATTTCAGATTAAGAGGTCTTTTTCAGCTAGACCACATATCCCATTTATGCTCAAACACCCATGAGATCCCATAAGGGTAATTAAAGGACACCCATCAATGATAACAATCAAACTTGGCTTGATAAAAAACAAACCAATCCATCTTAATGATAACATTAAATAGATCCTAGCTAAGAACCAAAAAATCCCAAATTATCTCAACATCAAAGATAAAGAAAGAACATATGGGGAATCAAAAACCCTAATCCTTTTTATTCCCAAGAGGCATCACTAATTCTATAAAAAATGGAATGAGTTCCATTAGAAGTTTCAAAATATCCACAAAATGGGTCAATATAACATAATGAGAGGTGCCTACATCAAATAGAGTGGGTTCTATAGATAATGAAATAATGATCCTACCACTCACTATTATTGTGACAACATCAACTTCTACTAGAAACTCCTATATTGTATGAAATTGCTTCACTTCATAGGCCTATGACTGAACCCTTTAGACTTAGAAGCATCTAGTTATGCCACGGTTCCCTTTGGAGCTGATTAACTGGAGCCATAATGAGGTGAAAAAAGAGACTGATAGAACCTCTAAAAATGAACTCAGTGACCACAATAACTAAAGATTTTTAGAGGTGTGAAACAATAACACTTACTGTGTATTATCTTAACACACTGGTAGAAAATCAAAGAAACGCTGATAGATACAACCAATAGCATGGATGAATCTCACTACTCATAGATACCATTGACTCATCCATGAGTATCATGCAACTTACTATTATTTCCATGTGTGACAATAAAGTTACGACTGGGTAGAGGAGGAATTCCAACAAAACTCGACTCACCTACTAGATCTATTTCTACCATCAATGCTCTATCAACTACCTATACATAAGTGACAAGATTCTATATGAAGACTGGATAATGAATGTCTATTATCAAACCCATATTGAATATATGATCCCTCACCTTGTCTTTTTTTACAACCTCATAAGAAAAATGGAACAAGTCAGTAAAACAATTAGCATACTCAGTCATTGAGAGATCACCCTGCTAAATAGAGAGAATCTTCATAGACTTATTTGTATTCATGGATTCTAGGAAGAAATGCTGAAAGAAAATAGTCTTTATGTATTTCCACTCCAATCCCTCATGTTTCTTTATCTGGACCACCACATCCCACCACCGCATAATAGTCCCCTCAATCTTGAAAGTAACACATTTCAGCTTATAGATTCTGGATTCTTCAAGAATCCAAAGACAAAATCAATCTTATCCAACTAGTCCTATAATTGTTTAGGTCTATTCATCCACTAAAATGATGAAGTATTCTAGATAAGGAATTATTGATCTCAATATTTATCTCCTAAAGCTTCTTTTTTCACTTACCTGGCTTGATTTTGATAAAGGGATACATTTTAGTCCAAAACATGAACTTATAATACTATAAAATCAATAAGGTTCTAACCAATAATAGGGTTCTCTCATAGCGTATTATCTATAGTTACCTTTCATGTAACACAATTAAGACTTATTAGACACATGGTACTACATAAAATGAAGAAAAGAGACCATCAAATAAGGAATAAATCTCAGTTTGAATCAATAGAATTTATGAAATAAATAAGATTATATCAAAACCCAACACTGAAAACACATTTCCAACCTCTAGTAGTAACTTAAGGCTCATCATGATGAGATATGACTAGGAAATCACTTAAAACATACCCCTATGTCCCAAAATTCATGTCTCATATCTACCAAAATATCCCAAGATAATAAAAATTGATGACAAACCACCTCTAATACCAATTTCATAAACTGAACAGGATGATCTCTCAATCTATATTTCTGAAAAAAAATTCAATAACACCCAAAGGGTGTTCCTGGTCCCCATGGGCTAGTGATAAGAAACTAAGAATCACAAAAAACCTTTTGTAATGATTTCTCCCAATAAGATACAAAAAATAGTATAGAATACAAAAATAAATAAGGAATATAAGAATATTCCATAAAAGGGTCACACAACAGTAGCCATACATCAAATGAAAAAAATACAAAAACTAACTAAATAATTCAAGAATAACCAAAGTAAATAAGATAATGGCCACTATATACATATGTTAAGTGGTTAACACCCCACTATCTCACCACCGAATACCCAAGTCCAACTAACCACTAAACTCACAACTTTAGTACCACACCCTTCCATTTCTTGTATTAGACAAAACAAGGTCTACACACATTAGAGGGTGTGTGTAGGTTGTGAGAAAAATAATCGATGTGGTATCCCACTAAGTTTTCTATAATAATTATTTTTTAAAAAAATTAAATATTATCATTTTAAAATAATACAAGTAATTATATACAATTATCACAATTTAACCAAATACATGGAAATTCATCCTTTTCAAAAGTTTATAAACAATTTCATAAAAAATAGTCTTACAAGAACTTTAAACAATCCATTTATCATTTTCAAAGAATTTATCATAAATCGACATCAAATCAAAGAACACTAGGAAGAACACCTATGATAATATAGGTTTGGAGTAGCTAGGATCCTCACCCCATGTAATAAATAATAACTAGTGTGAACTAAAAAAGTCCTTGATATAAGAACCTAAAAAGCAGAGGAACACCCTAATATTTTAACCTCCCCTATAATTTCATGCAAACATGTCCCTAACACAATGACCTAGGGTTAATATGAACACACTGAAGTGTGACCTCCCTAAAAGTCATGGAAACAAGTCCCTATAGAACCCCTACCTCCTAAGTACCCTAGGCTCCCATGTGTTAAACATTTTAAATAATTTACAAAGGTCAAAACACATTTCAAAAACAAAACCAAAAACCTTTTTCACATCAAACCCATGATTTGAAATCCATTTTTTCCAAAAAACAACAGTTCTTTTAAATCAACCATTCTTTATCAAATACAATGGGGGGAAACCATTTTATATCAAGAACCACCATATATGCATTTCAAAAAACCATATATAATTCCATTAATAGTTTTTAAATCAAGTTTTTAAATGAGAGTTCATATATAGTTTATAAGATAAAAACTTTATTTGAAACCACCCACTACAACACTTGGTATCATAATAACTCCATGGGATCTACGCACAAAATAATAAGAGATATCTAAGAATAAGGAGTAGATCCTAAACCATGAATCACATAACATCATATTTATATTAAACAGTCCCAATGAAAATGTAGAATAGAGAGAGACTAATTACCTTGTATATCTTAAATATTCACACAATAATAAACCTAGATCCAAATAATTCTACCACTTTCAATGTTCGATCTAATAAAAACATCATTAAATCATCAAATAAACTTTATATCTAATTAATACACCTTGGATCTAATATATATCTCAATAATAAAGGGATAGATCTATAATTATGAAAAAAATTACAAAGAACAATGATATACCTTTGAAAAACTAGATCCAACACCCAAAAATCTATCAAAAATGATCACCATGGGAAAATAATATCCAAAATATCCAAGAGGATTATCCAAGGTAAAGATCATAATTTCCTAGAAGAATATTGGAGAAAATAAAAGTTGTTTTAGGTATTAAATAGAAAATTAAGATTAATTAATTAGCATAGCATGGTTTGGCCACAAGATTTAATAAACCATTTTACAACTGTGTGCCCTTTTTGGGATACTAGAGGAGCCACATGGTTTGGTCAGATGTTCTGAAAAAAAGGGCACCAATAAGGAAAAAACGGTTTCCCATGACATTTGGTTTGAGGATAAGGTCACACTATTTGGACTAACCATGTTCCTAATGATGTGACCTCTTCTAGAACTCTAAAATAGCTTGCATGATTTTCCAGAATGACCTACATGGATTACCCTAACAATGTTCCTAATCATGATTAGGCCCATAAAATTCTAAAAAAACCAAAATTTTACTTGAAATGGCCCATGATAAGATTGAAATAAAATATTTTAAAAAAGGATATTTGTACCTGAAATTTATGGCATTATGTGACAAAGACAATGAAATATAAATAAAATGTTTATGATTAAGTTGTATCACCCACTACACAAAAATAATGTTGCTAACATTTATACCCTAACCCTATAACCTTAATTGATCATCTTTTTTTGGCCCTATGTGGATGCACAACATAATATGGTGAGATATTTTCTCTAACCTTTTTGGTTTAATCCATATGAAACTGGTTATGAGGAATAAAATTACTATAGTTTCCCTATTCACGTTTTCATGATGTTAATAGCATAGTAGATTTTACCATTAAATTTTTGCATTTTAAATCTTTGATTATTCTTTTTATGTTTAATATGAACTAAAGATATAAAAGGGTTCACATCCACCCTCTAATCCTACTAAGTATGAGAGAGGAAATAAGAAAATGAAGGTATGTTCACGGTGTTGGTGTTGTTTTGAAGAAGGTAGGATTTTCAATTCTTGGATATAGAATTTATTAATCTCATTTCACTTATATTAAATGATAAGTTGTTTGTTAACAATTGGATGTTATAAACAATATGATCTAATGAATTCAATGTTCATGATTTATGATTCATTGGATTTTATAACATGTTTTAAAAAAGAGACAAGGATAAAAAAAAATTATCCAAGATAAAGTGTTTATCCAAAATGTTTATTAAAATATGAGGGAAGATGTTCCTATCACACATCAATGTTATATTTTAAGGAATATTATTATTTTAAAATGAAAATTCACTAAATACATAGAATATCATATATGATATGGAAACAATAATTTATTTGTCAAATAATACTGTTAAAAGAAAATAAATGTTATTTCCTAACACAAAGGTGTATTGGTATCTTAGCATGATATTATAAATAGAATAAAGTTCTTGATAGACTAGTGAGATTATGTTTTATCTTAAATAAGTTCAAAGTTAAAAAATAAAATATTATCCCAGAAAAAAAATTCAATGTGATTTTCACTTGATATCTTAAAGAGTTAAGGATATTTTATGGTAAATAGAAATGTAAAAGGTTACATTTAGTTACCATGGGAAATTGAATATCACTATTTCCTAAAGTATTATTCCAGTTAAAATAAAAAGTGTTTGTTAACTTAATATTATAAATGAGTATTTGGGTATGGAGTTAAAGAGAAATTTAAAGAGTTGCATTTAGTTATTGTAACATAGTTAAAGTCACTTTATCCTAAAGGATTATAGGGTGTGTGGGTAAGTAATAATGTAAAAAATTACATTAATCACTATAAGGTGTCAAGGAAAAATTTTTATAAAAAGGGTTACAAGGATTATGATGATAAACTTACGAAGAGTTATGAGTAGATAAAATAAGATGACAATGTAACATTTAATGTTGTATATTTAAGGAGTTTAAATATGTTCAAGGAATTAAATATTAGGAATATAATTTCAAAATATCACCATTATTAAAACTTTCATTCTTTAATGATGTTACTCACTAAAGATTTTAGTGGGAGGATTTTATCAAATGGTCACGTAGATATGTGGAAAGAATTACATATAGATGTAATGAGTTAATAAAACCCTAGAAAGTGAAGAAAACATAAGGATGATCTAGAAGTCCAACATATATGATATTTTAGATAGGTTCTTATATAGTATTTTGTTTAATATTCTTTAAATAGTTTAATAAAATAAAATATATCATATAAAAGGAAATCTCTACTTTATCATTCTTTATTATTAGTGGTATGTATGTGTATATAGATATACATTTCATGAAGTGAAATGATAACTAACCACTCAAAGTATGACTTTTAGTTATCCCTAACTAATGTTCATCACGGAGTTTTATAGGTTATGACGAAATGTTATGGTTAAAATAGTAGGATTCTTTTATAGAGATATAAAATATGCTTATGAGGCACAAAATGGGATTTTTTCACTGGATGGCCCTTGAAGTATACCACATGGAGTGTCATACACTATGTATTTAGTATAATAGGGGTGCATGAATCATATTTTGAGTCCTTAATACTTTATATTGATAAGATGCCTATCATAATAACTTTCATACTTTGATACCTTTCTTATTAAATCCTTAAGTATTAGCTAATCAAGGGGTGTTTGGGTATGTTTTTAATCATTTATTTAGTTAGAGATCAACCAATATTAGATTTTCCCTCTCATAAGATGATTATGACATATGGACCCTAAATTGAGATAGTTTGAAGAGTGTTTATACATTACTAGATAGTACATATTATGTGCTTATTTATTCAGACGGGGTACATGTGATGTTATCATCCATAATGGTGAATGACATGTGATGTATTTATTAACTTGGTCAATATATACTTAGAAATTTGAGAATGTATGTGTTAGATATATTGGTTCAGAATAATTTTTCTCACATGGTAACTTTATGTCTTGTACAAAGGGAACATATGAGAATTCATGCAAGTATATGATATAAATAGTGGAAACAGGTATACAGATACATGTGTCTAATGTAGATCATGCCAAATATCTTTGTATCTTGAGTAGCATTAATGTTTTACTATAGGTTGATAATTTATTAAATTTATGGATCTAGATATTCGTATTTGTTTTCAATGATATAAAGACCCATGGGGTCACACTTTTTGGTTGACTAAATAGGGATTGAGTATGACATTGATATTTTCTCTAAAAATGCTTTAGTATTAAACCAAAAGTGTTTTGAATGGGTATTCATAAGGTATTGCATATGATGTAATAAATTATAAAGTTGATCATAATTTTCTAAAAAAAAATAGAAGATACCCAAAAGTATTTTTGGATATAGTTACATGAGTTATCATATATGATATGTATTGGGAATAGGGGAATAAAAAACTTATACAATCACCATATGGTTGAACCATGAGTTTATCATAAATTCATATACACTAGTAGTTTAGTGATATGGAAAAAACTATTGTTTCTTCCCTTTGTGTTTGAGAGCACTGGAATTATACATTCATACTTCACCCTAATCACTAAAAAAAGATGAACCAAACACACAATCAAACATGCACATAAGCATTCCACTACAAAGTTAATGCCTGGTAATGTATAAACCATCACATACATCAAGATTCCAACAATTGAATCATATGGTACTTTTTCCAGGTATTGAACCTCATCTTCCATTTATGGTGTTTGTGCCTTAGATAACTTTAATTTTCCATTGGGGGTAGTTCCGATATATTTACATCATTTAAAACATTTCAATGATCTTTTGGATATATTCCTTCTAGGATAACACTAGAGTACCAAATTTATGATCCCTCACTATCATCATCCCTAATATTTTCTTTTCTTAACCAAGATCCTTCATTTAAAATATTCTATATATCTTACTCTTCATCACCTTAATCCACTAAATTTATAGTCTTTCCATAATATTTCATCCAAATAGAGTAATATAATTATATAAGTTCCATCATTCTAGGACTTCCAATAGAAACTATGACCAAATTCAATCCTTATGAAACCTTATTCATTCATGAAAGCATCGAATATATGGTTCCACCATCGAGGTGCTTATTTCAAGCCATATAGACTTTGCTTCATTTTGAAAATAAGGAAATCCTTCAATGATATTAAAACCCCATAGGTTATATCATGTAGATATTATCCTCCAAATCATCATGAAAAAAGGTAGTCTTCATATCCATTTTCTCCAATTATAAAGCATTGAATGAAAAAAAAATTATTATTATTCAGATTATAGTATGTTTTACTACCGGTGAAATTATTTATAAGAAAATTGTTCCTTTATTATATTGGAATCCTTTCACTACTAATCATGACTTATATCTTCTACTTTTGTCAGTTTCTTCTTTCAAATGATAGACCCATTTTTTCATATGATCATTTCCCATTTAGTGGTTTAGTTAGCTCCCAAGTTTCATTTCACTTTAAGTAATTTATTTCTTCCACTATATATAGCTCCCACTAATTCTATTTACTTAGAGTTCATACCTCTTATTTACATTTTGGTCCCCCAGTTTCTATTAGAATTAAGAATTTCATTTCAACCTTATATCGCTAAACTTAACATATAACTCTCAAAGATCATATTAAAGAAGATTCTACATTTTTGGAACTCTATTTTTTGTGTTTAAACATATGGTTCTCCTACTATATATTGTTCTATTACTGGAACTTTTCATTAAACTATTTAATTTTTCAAGCATTCTGGAACATCTTTCATTGGTCAAATTTTTAATTCATTTGTACTGACTTCTGGTATCATCGATATTTGTGAATTTTTTGTGTTTTCATCCATAAAAACTTGTAATTCATTAGTTGAACTCTTTTCCTCACCTTATAATTCATCCAAGTTCATGAATTTCCATAGAATATTTTCATTAATGATTACATATCAAATTATGGTTATCTTCTATTTATCATCACTCCATATTCAATATCCAAACTCTTTATTCCCATAGCCTATAAGAAAATAGGCTTTGAACTTTATCTCTATATTATCTCTATCCTTAGAATGAAAAAAAGCATAAGCAATGAAACCAAATATTTTTAATTGCGAGACATCTGGTAAACTATCAAACCAAAGTTCTTTAGGTAAACATTGTTCCATTGTAGATGATAGACTTTTTTGACCAAGTATGTTGTTTTGTTAATTGATTATGCCCAGATATCCTTGACAATACCATATTGAATGTTATAATGGTGTTGATAAATCCTTTGGATGATGTTAGGTTGACTAATAGAGGCCTAAACTATACACTAGACTGTAAATCCCATGGTTTGACCTCTAAAGTGAGATCAATGGAGGTTGTAAGGGGCAGCGCACCCCTACTTAGGGGTTTGGGAGGTAAATGTCCCTCATCCAAATTTTAGAGGTACTATAGAAATGTTAACTACTTTAGTAGATCTATCTGAAGATAGTAACATGGTACTATATCATTATGTTTTAGGGTACTATAGCAACTTATAATTATCATATTTATTGTATTATGGTTGACTGTCGACACCAATAGAGAATTGTATCTCATAATACTTTTCTTCCATCTTTACTGAAGAATAGTGTAGTTATTGTGTGAACACTATTTCAAAACGGGTTTCTATTAATTGTGTTGCTTTGTAAACTATTTAGAGCTAGTGTTTTTGGTAATTTTTGAAATTTCCTTTTAATTTTTCTTCTGAGACATAGTTAAATTTTTTCCTCTTCATAAATGTACAGATAATTCCCAAACCACATAAATCCTTACATTTGTTATCTTTTTTTTTTGTTCTTTGGTTTTTCCCCTTTAACTCTCATTTATATAATCTTTCATCATTTTTAATCCCATTTTTTCCACATAAACTAGTATTAGAGCTTATGTTCAGAATATCGAGGTTTGATTTCTCAATTTCAATGATGGCTATGGAAGAAGGCAAGGTGAATGTCGATCATTTCAAAAAAAAGGATTTTTGTTAATAGAGGATATAGATCATTTACTAGCTTTATTAAAAAAAACACTTGGTACTTCTTTGTGAAAACCCAATGGAGATGGAGAATATAGAGTGGGAGATATTGGATCAATATGTTCTAGGATTTATTTACCTTATGTTTTCTAAAAATAGGGATTTTAGTATTATATAGAATAATACGATGATTAGGTTGATTAAATCTCTCGAATACATGTATGATAGACCTTTTATATCAAAACAGTGTACCTGATGTGATGATTATTAAATTTTAAGATGATTGAATGGATGATTGTTGTTAATCAAATCAAATAATTCAACACCATCACAAGTTAGTTGTCATCGGTGGGAATTATATTAGATGATGAGGTATGTTCTCTAGTTTTAATGACTTTGTTACCTGATAGTTGGGAATCCATTGTAACAGTTTTTGGGAGTTCTTCATGGAATACAAAGTTGGTTCTAACTTGATCCTCAGTGAGGATATTCAGATAAGTGAATCGATCAGATTCTATAGTTCTTCTCTAAATATGGAAGGAGTTGGTTGATATGTGTAATGTGATAATCAAATAGAATGATCAAAATAAAAGGGATAGATATAAGATAGGGTAAAGGGTCCTGTTCCTACCATTTATATTTTTGGGAAGAAAGGAAACATCAAGGAGTGTAGAGAAAAACAGAAGGCACCTGAAGCCAATAAGGAAAACACGATAGCTAAAGGAACTGATGATGTGATTCTGTTGAGCATTGATAGACCTATAGAGTCTTGTATTTTAGACATAATGCAATATTCTCATTATATATTAGATAATTTTTTCATAGAAAATTATATTTATAGAAATTTTTGAAAGGTACATCTTGTTGATGACAATCCCTTACATATTGAAAGGAAGGGGATACATATATCAAGACTAATAGTGGGAGTTTTCTAGTTCTGAGGAATGTAAGATATATCCCTAGACTAAGAAGAAATCCTTTTTCTTTCAGGAATCTTTATAATTCGTATTTTAGCACCACATTCACTGGTGATGCATTGAAGATCACTAGGGTACCTGTGGTCATATAATGGGGAGTAAAGAATAGAACCCTATATAATATAGTAGATAATTGCATGGATATTTTATAACTAATAATTCTATAAGTGATTCAAAAAAATATAACTATAGGCCTAGCCACTTGATTGATAATGGGATGAATTTATTGGAAACAAAAGAGATGAAACCATATCTGAATTCAGTGGAAGTTGTCTTGTGTAAATATTGTATCTTTGGAGAGAAGAAGAAGGTATACTTTGAAAAATGAGGTATAATATTGAAGGCTAGGAAGCTAAAATTGTTTCACACTAATGTTTTCATACCTATACTAGTACATTCCCTTGGATGGTCACAATATTACATGACATTTATCAATGAATAGACAAGGAAGGTATGGGTTTACTTTATAAAAATAAAATTCAATGTCTTTAACAAGTTTTAGAAGTGGAAAACCATGGTGTAGAATGGATCAAGATCAAAGCTATAATGCTTGAGGTATAACAATGGTGAAGAGTATGGTAAACATGGATTTAGGGAATTCTATGATAATAATGAAATTCAGTGGAAGAAGAATCTTCTAGGTACACCACAACATAATGGTGTAGTTTAAAGGATGAACAGGAAGCTGAATAAATGTTCTAGGAGTATGAGGATAAAATTGGGGTTACCCAAGACTTTATGGGTAGAGGCAGTGAACATGGAAGCATGTATCATCAATATTAATCAATCAATACCAATGGAATAATGCCTAACTATATAGATATAGTCAGTAAAGGAGGTAAGACTCTATCATTTATGAGTCTTTTTTTTTACATATGTAAATATAGATGCTGATATAAAGGACTAGCTTAAGGTTAAGTCCAAATTCCGTTTCTTTATTGGCTATGGTGTTGAGGAGATAGGTTATTGTTTTGGGGATGATAAGAACAAGATGATAATCAGAATCTATAACTGGATATTTATTTAAGGTTTCATGTATAAGGATCACTATACAGCTGGAGGTGATATTGGGAATAAATAATATGAGTGTCAAGAACAAGTAGATCTTGAAGATGTACTTGAACATATGGCACGAAAACCTATAGATAATATACCTCAAGTTGATTTTAAGAGATAAAAAATGTTTATAAGGACTATCTATAGGTATTCATTATCCTTACATTATCTGTTATTGACTAATAGTAGAGAACTATAATGTTTTTAATAGGAAATGCAGTTGAAGGAGTCAAGAAAGTGGGAGTAATTATCCATAAGTAAATTAATAATTTAAAAAAATGGGTATATTGAGTCAAGGAAGAACATAATAGTGAGAAGAGATACAAGGAAAGGCCAGTGGTGAATGGATTTTAATAAAAGGAAGGTGTGGACTTCACTGAAATCTTCTCACCTATAGTGAAACTTACAACCATCCAGGTGGTTATCAATATTGTTTCATCTAAGGATTTACATATTGATAAACTTCATGTTAAGTCTATTTTACTTCATATAAATATAGGGTAGGAAATTTATATGAAATATACAGAGTGATATGTTTATTCGGGAAAGAAATACCTGGTGTGAAAACTCAAGAAAGGTTTTTATGGGTCAAAGAAGGCACCTAGGAAATGTAATAATAATTTTGATAAATTCATGATAAAAAATACATAAAAAATGTGTGGAATAGATCAATGTTGCTATTATAAGTTTTTTAATGGTGGATACATTGTATTGCTTCTATATATGAATAAAATTCTCATTGCAGGATCATGTATGGAGAGGATTAAAGGTCTAAAATGGAAACTGGATGAGGAGTTTGAGATGAAGGATATAAGAGAAGCTCAAAAGATTTTGGGAATAAAGATCAAGAGAGTCCTCAAAGCTAGAACCTTGTGGTTATCATTGCCTGATTGTATTGGAAATTTTTTGAGCATATTTAGTATGTTGGAAGAAAATTTGGTTTCTATTCTCCTACAAATCCATTTCAAATTGTCAAAGGATCAAGTACTAAAGATAATGAAATAGGTTGAGTACATGGAAATGGTTCTATACGTATCAGCTTTTGAAATCCTAATATATGTCATGGTATATACTGGACCTAAAATTTCTCATATAGTGGAAACTATGAGCAGGTACATGGATAACCCTAGAAAGAAATATTTGTAAGATATGAAGTGGATACTAAGTTATCTAAATGGAATCAAGTAAGTATCTCTATGATTTGGGAAAGGAAAGTCATTGTAGGGGTATATGGATGGTGACCTTGGATGTGATATCAACACCAGGAGGAGTACCATGGGGTATGTGTTTACTTGTGGAGTAATTATAGTAAGTTTGATCTCTCAACTACAAAAGGTGGTGGAACCATAAACCATAAAGTTATAATACATTGATGTAACAAAATCCATGAAGGAGATGGTTTGGCTAAAGAACTTCATAGATGATATGGGTAGAAAGTGAGAGGAAAATATATTTCAATGTGATAGTCAGAGTGATATACATCTTGAAAAGAACCCAGTAGTTCATAATTGGATGAAGAATACTTAGTTGAAGTACCATTTTATCATAGGCTTGATATGGAATGGGTTTTTGACATTATAGAATATTCATGTAACCAAAAAATACAGTAGACATATTGATTAAGATAATGGTGATAGAGAATTTGAGGCACTTTTGTGCCTCTGTTGGTCTCTACTAATGAATATAGGATGAGAGGTAGAATATAGAAGATCACTAGAGGAGTATAGAAGGGAAAGAAATGTTATTTCGTGAATCTTTAACTTGGAATAGAAGCCTTTATGGGAAGTTACCATTGGTGAGTGGATTATAGGAGTAACTCAAATTAATAAAGTTATCTAAGTAAGTAGCATCAGAGCATGTCAGTATTCTAGATCAGGACCTAAGTGGGATATTAATTTAATAGTGTAGCATGATCCTTTAGATAATGTTGGGCAAATTTGTCAGCCTCCCAAACTGCACACTAAACTGCTATTCTAGCAACTTGACCTTTGTGGTATGGTTATTGGGGGCATCATGCCCCTGATAAGGGGTTTAGGTGTTGAAGGCCTTTGATCCAAATCTTAGAGTTATTGTTGCAATGTTGATTATTGTAGTAGAGGTTATCAGTGATACCAATAGAGTACCTATAGCAGCATGTGATAGGATACTATAGCATCTTGGACTTATCATGGTCATTGTAGCAAGGTTGACTATCGACACCAATAGATCACTATATCTCATTGGAATTTTATTCCACCACTATTATAGAATAGTGGACTTACTTTTCCAACATTATGGTAACATGGGTTACTATTCATCATGTTTCTTTATGTACTCTTTAAAGATACAATTTCTGTTACTCTATGAAATCGTATTATAATTGTACTCTTGAGACATAGTGAAATTTACATCTCTTCATGAACATAATGATCATTCTAGAACCATGTATATCCCTATGTATATGATCATATTCTTGTTCTTTTATTTTTATTTTCCTTTTACTCTTGTTTCTAAAATCATTCAACAATGTTACTCCCAGTGTTTATGCATCATTTCACACACATGAATCTAACCTTATCTATTAAAGTATATATCATCCTCTCTGAAACTCTATTTTTTTGTGGAGTTCTAGGTACAATTCTCTCAATATCGTTCCCCTTATTCTGATATATGTTCCAAAAGTTTCTACCACAGTATTCTCCACCATTATCATATCTTAAGCACTTAAATTTCCAACTATTTTCTAACTCCACCAAGTATTTCCATTGTACAAAGGCATCAAATGCATCTGATTTATTTTTGATAAAATAAATCAATACCTTATTCATGGATTCATCAATGAATGTGAAAACGTATCATAATCCTTTTTGAGATTGAACTAAAGTAGGTCCTCATACATCTATATGAACTAGCTCCATATTTTAGGCTCTGGGCTTCTGGCCATTTAGATTGAATGAGTCATTCTTTTTCTATCTCTGTACATATTTTTCATAACATATGATAGTTATATGATTCATCTTTAGAATGTCCTTCCCTACAATAACCTCCATGTTATTCTCACCATGGTGACCAAGTCTGTAATTCCAAACCTCTATATTTTTATAGGATTAAATTCTATCTATTTCACTCCCACTAAAATTCCAGCGAGATAAAGGGTCATGTCCTTAATTCCTCAGGCCACAACCATGGATACCTAAGTCACTTTCAAGACTCCATTGTTAAAAATTAGTATTAAATCCTTCATCATATAAATGCCTAACTGAAATGAGATTACTCTTGAGACTTGTTATGTGTATCACAACTTTGAACCAAAGAATACTCCCATTCAACATATGTAGATTTAAATATCCTTCTCTAACCACTTCCCAAGCATCACCATATACCAGAAAAACTTTCCCAAATATTCTAGATACATAAATTATTCTACATTTTTTATCATTCATTGATTGGAAGGATGCACCAGAGTCAACTACTAATGAATCCACTGGATTATGAACAATACATAGTAGATTTCTACCATCTTTTATTAAATTAGCATATTTTGAACTTTCAGTGGTTGTTCTTCTGGTGCCTTGATTTTAGTTTCTAGAATTTCTCTGAATATTTCCTCACTTACCATAATTCCAATAGGTAATCCTTAGACTAGTCAATATTTCACAAATCTTCCCCCAATATTTTTTTATGTTTTTCGATGATTCTTACAATGAGGTGGGAATCCCTTCCATTAGTATTCAATGCACTACCAAAAGGTTCTTGGAACTCTCTTTTCTTGATCTCCTCATTTAGGATCATGTTTCTAATGTCCACAAACATAATATTAAGCTTCCCACGGGAATTAATTACCATTATAACATTGTCATACCAAGATTCTAATAAAGATAAATGAAATATAATAGCATTCATAGAATATGTGAAATTCATTTTTACTAACTTGTGATGACTTATGATCATGTTAAAATCATTCACATGATCTATCACTGATATTCCTTAGGATATCCTCAATCTAAAAAATGCCTCATTAGGAACAGTGTGCATATCGGTTTTTTCATACATCTCTGACAGGGCATCTATCACACCCATGACCTCATTTTTAGGTATTTATGTGTTATTTTATTCCATTTTATCCTATCCTTTTTTTCAGTTATTTTTCTTTAAATTGGTGAAATTTGGTAAAAACATCAGTTGTCGCATGGTTGGTGCACGGTTAGTGAAAACCATGCAACAATCGTGAAACACCTCTAAAATTTTTAATAAAGTAATTTTACATGGTTGGTTCATGGTTTCTAAATTATGCATTCCAACTATGAAACTACCCAGGTGTTGCCAAGGAGTTCTGCACTATCTGTGCGTGGTTTGGAAAACCATGCGCCCAAACCATAAGGCCTTCCTAAAAATTAAAAAAAAAAGAAAATTCCTCTTTTTACCTCACTTTTTAAAATCTTTTTATAAAATAACTCACCCCATTATACTTCCAACCTCCCTAATGATCTCATAGCTCTTCTCCTCTCTTCTGGGAATGATTCCAAGGGTTATTCATAATAAATCTCTAAGGTAGACACCTAAAAATCATTTGCTCTCTTATCCTTTAGGTATATCCTCCCCTCTTTCTTGGACTTATCTTCTCCCAAAAACCTAAGTGTCTTGGGGTCCAGGATATATAATTTTTAAGGCATGGATTGTTTTTGTTTATGAGTTTATCTTACCTCTATAGGATCATGTATAGAATTATAAGTGGTTTTCCATCAAAGTTGATTGGTTTATGTGAGTTTGGATTGATATTGGTAGGTGGTTTCATATTCATTCCTTTGTTAGCTTTCCTAAATAAGATTTTTATTTCTAAAATTAATTCTTATTGACTTATTATGGTATTATATGTTTCTTTTAAATAAAATTTACAGATCTCCCATAATTGGTGTGTCTCCTTGTACTTAGATGAGAAAAAGTTTTTTTAAAGTGGAATTTTTTATGAATGGTATATGTAAGGGCATGGTGACCAGATAATGTGGTTTGAACAAAATTCATGGAAATCTAGGTAAATCTGGTAGGAGAACCTAGGCAGGATGATATCCCTTCCAATATCATGGATAGTAAAGTATATTTTTCTTCCATTGGCCAATGATGTGATGTTATCTCTTTCTTCTAGACTCTAGCAAAGTAAAACATATGTGACACTATTCTTGGTAATCATAGGATAAAATCCCATGATAATATTTTAATTTTTTTTAATATTTTACTTGTTTTCTTAATTTTCGTTAATGGATTATACCTCATTAATTGTTTTAACTAAAATAGATGGTGGTTAATTTCTTTATTATTTTAAAACTAGCATGTTAACTTTTTTAACATGGGTTGGATATAGTGTTGGGTTTCATATGATCATATAATGATCATTTGAAGCATAAACCCAAAAACAGGCTATATATTCTTCAAGAAACCAACATGTAAATAATATGAAAAAAAGAGTACCTATAAACCATATACAACAACCATCTTATTCGTCGATGAAGGAGAACTCTTGATAGAGATCGCTTGGATTATTTGATACAAATCCTACTTCCTCTAAGGTAATACACCTGTCAGTGGATCCATAAATGTTTTATGAGGATACCCAAAATTAAAATAGGTGTTATAACCTTCTCAAATTTGATAAACAAAGTTTTGGGAAGATGAGATTTTATCAATGTCTCACACATATTATAAAACCAACATAAGAGAACTTATGATCTTTTATAGTCGAAGCCCAAGGTAAACACTTCATAATGTATCTCATGAATTTCTATATATTTGGTATTGATTGATTGAAATCATTTCATAAAGTAAATGAAAATATATGAATGAACTAACCTTTGGTTTGTAATTGATTGAAACCGCTTGGTAAAATCTATACATGCAGTTCCATTGCATGAAACTCACATATGTATCTCATGCATATTAATATATATATAATATATATCATCTATATATAATATATATCATCTATATAGAATATATCATATATATCATATATATCATATATATATAATATCATATATATATATAATATCATATTTATATCATATATCATATATATATATATATATAATATCATATATATATATATAATATCATATATATATTATATTCATTAATCATATGCATGATAATTAAATGTAAACTATATCTATAATATCATATTATATATATATTTAATGCATTGTATGAATGTGTACATGCATCTCATGCTTGTACATTTTAGTGAAAATCAAAAAATCTCCCACTTGCACTAAAATACCATAAGAAAATTATGAAAAACTTCACAACTCTTTGTGAATTCATCCAAACTCTTTTGGATATGGTTTTCATCAAACTCTCCTCATTTGAACAAAAAATTTATCCAAAATTTTATCCATATCCAAGGGCCTAACTGTGTGACCTTGTGATCGTTATAAGCATTGCCAAAAACTATGAAATACCTATTTCATGGATGTAAGAAAATAGAAACCTCTAGAAAATCATTAGTGTTACTCAAGATACTAATAGTTCTTGTGTGATCTCCATAAAACATACTCATATCTCTATATGAACATTTCCACCACAATATGTATCATATACATTGTATGTATGGAAATTGTAACATCCCAAACTCTAGAACCCCAGAGATGATAGTTATATTACATTATTGGTACAGAATATAAGATTTACCATGGGATCTAATAGCTTAGTGGTCTTGAAAGACTAGATATATACATACATAAAATTTTAAAACATAAGATGAATTATTAAAATATTGTGATAATATGATTATACCTTCCATAATATCCTTGAAAATTACACATAGTCCTTCTAAAATTTTCCTAGGGAAAGGAAAACAAATAATGGTGAGCTTAGATGCTCAGTAAGGAGTAGAGTATATCAAAAGAATTCATAACATAAACATGGAATAAGTGATATGGTATGAATAAATGAACAAAATGAATCCATAATCTATTGAAACTAAGGGAATTCAATATCCCTAATAATAAATGAAAATGTGGATTAAGATAATCATTGATCTCATGTTGATAGAATCCATAATGTTGAACATCAAAACTTATTGCCAAGTCCTTGTGCTAAGACACTTTTCCTATTATGGGAAGAGGAATATGCCAAAACCCAACCAATTTTATCTCATGAGACCTGTTCATTCATCGAGGGGATTTATAGTTATAGATCCCACCTATCACCTAATTAAGTCCAATTCATTTCATATAAGATTCATCAAGACCTTTGATATCATTACCTAAAGAACCTCTTATGGAATAAAACATGGTTATCCATATAATGATAAATAAAAAAAATACTCCTTAAATAAAATAATTTATTTGTCTAGAATATTCCTTAATCAACTTTTAATTTGTGAGGTATCATCAAAGTAACATAATTTACCCTAATCAAATAAATATAGGGGTGAGGTTACTTTAAATGTATTGAGTTATCAATGGAAGATGGTAATTGGGTTCAATAGTTGTATTGGTAGGAGACCAAGGATATGGTAAGAAAAATAAATTATCATGGTTCATTAAGAGTGTGTGAATATTCCAAAGCATATCCCTCAGGAGTGTCTAGCTAGGTTTTCAGTCTTAGGCCCACTCATCGTGAAATGGGGTGATTATTGATTCAATTCTCAACCAACACTTTTCAGGGTGATAACCCCTAGGTAAATTTGTCTCATATTCATATCAACTTTCCATTATCTATATAGGTATGTTTTTTCTAAGAAGTTACACACGTTTTACTTTACCAAAACTTAGTTTGGTCTTTCCACCATGGAAAATATTGAATTTTAATATGGTCTTGGTAACTCTTGAATAAAAATAGTATGAGAGATTTATAATAATATATGATTTTAAATATCTTAAATTTCATGATTAATATTAAAAAAATTATTCCAAGGTAATTTATTAACCACACAAAAGAAAATTGGTTGTGATTATAACATGAGTCCCAAATAATTAAAATTGAGATGAAAAAATCCCCACATATGGCTTGGATAGAAATTAAATCAAAACAAATAGAAATAGAGAGCTTAAAATTGATCTTTAAATTACATAAATAAATTAATCTTCTAATATAACATCTCAAATAGTTTGTATATACACCACATAAATGAAGTTAGGTGCATAATACCAAACATGTCCCAAAGAGAGGAATTTGAGATGAAAACCCCTTACCTCTTTTCCAAAATTATATGAATGCAATTTAACCTCATATATCATAAACATATATATCTTAATCAGTTAATTTATAACCTTAATAATATCCATTTTCATTCATACTCTTCATAAATAGTCATTCTATATATGAACTCCACTAATTTTCCACATCAGGTATTTATAGTTTTGATCATTTGTATTAGTTTCATAATAGTGGTGTCCATATTCATTATTCATATAAATTTAATCATTAATAAATCATTAAATTTACTATTAGGGATTAATTATAATTATTTGTTATGTTTAAAATTCCTTCCATGAGTGTTTTAATCTTTATCCTTGAAGATAAAAATGATAACAATCATGTTTCGGTGATTTTTGATGATTGAAATGTGTTTTCTTAATTAATGAATTAAATATTTATATAAAGTATCTATAGAAATAATAATTATTTAAACATTTATATAATACTATACCCATAATTATGTTACCATATTTATTCATGGTATGAATTCATAGTATTGTCCAAGTAGGTGGTTTAACCGACCCAAACATGAGTATACCTTGATTTAATGAATGATTATGAGGTGGTTTTTTGGTAATATCCTTATAAAAAGGTATAATGATGTTATTTAGTGTTTATTATTGTTATATATAATAATTTTAATTAATTATAATAAGTATTTATTGATATTAAAATAATACACAATTTTAATGAAAGATAATCCTCTTAGTATGCTTATTTTAAATAATTAAATTAATGTTGGTCATTTGTTGATCATATCATAAATAAGTTATAAAAAAATTATTAAAAAACATTAATGATATCATAAAAGTTATTTTTATATTTTAATACCATCCTTATATCTATCCTTGTAAGGCATATAAGGAAAATAAAACATGTTGCGTCGTAGAGGCGGTAGTTCGTGCAACACATGAATGACGGTTTTGTTTTTCTCAGGGGAAAGGGGAAAGGTGGTTAGTGTTTATTTCCAAAATATAAAAAAATTAAGTACACTATAAATAATTAATTATTCATATAATATTTGGAAAATAAATTTTAAATTGAAATATATAAGAAAAATATGTTAGTGAAAATATTGAACTTATGTTGAGAACTTTGGGTTTCTCTTGGAGGATTCCTTGGAAAGGAAGGGTTTGGGATAATATCATGGGAAAATAAGTTTATGACGGTGAGATGGGATTATATAGTAATTAAATAGGGAATATTTTAAAGAGTAAAACAAATTTTTATAGTGGTATTGAAGTGGTGGTGAGAGTCCCCTTTTATAGGTGAAAAAATGGGCTTTTTTCATAGAAACTAAAGTTAGGTAAGGGGTATGATTGGAATCAAACTAGTGTTAGGTGGGTTTGGTAATTAAGTAGAGAAATATTATGTGACACAATTTTTTAGGAATTTAATACCTAAAAATTCCTTATAAAAAGTGTTTGTGGCCTTTTAATTATTAAAAATTTGAGATACCTCATTTACCGATTTTACCCTATTTAATCTTGATTAAAAATTAACTGTGGTAATTATTATATTAAAAAAATATAAGATGATCCTTGTGACCAAATTTTAATGTGATGAATCTGATATTTTGATCCATTTAACCTAATTTAATTTATAAATATAATAAAATTAACGTTTAAATTAAAACATAAAATATAGGAAATTTTGTTTTTATAGAAAATTGTATTTTAATATAATAAGTGTTTTTATTCATATTACCTATTAATTATTAATTGAATGAGTTTTTATATATTTTTTAATGTGTTTTAAAATCATATTAGAGTCATATTTTAATGTATATTAATATAATTTATTTATATATAAATTATATAACTCTTACAAAATTAATTCTTTGAAAACAACTATTTTAATTTTACTATGGTAATTAATATTTATCCAAAGTAATTTATTTTCAATTCTTAAAAATAAGACTGGAATAGTTACATAATTTTAACCTAATTATTATAAATTTAAAGACCATTTTACTAAATAAAATTAATATGTTTAGGTAAAATTTATTTTAACATTTGAGTGCATAAAACTTGTTTTTTAGTAAAATCCAAAAAATCCATCTTAGGATAATATTTTTATTATGCATTAAGAAATAAATTTTATTTTGTTAAAATAAAATTATAACATTCCAAAATTAAACTTTTTAAAATATACTTATAAATAAAGGCTATTTGTAGTGTGCATCATGTTATTGTTTTGGATATGGTATTTACCTACTATAGTCATGGGTATTACATCTCCCCCCACCTTAAATAATTTCATCCTCAAAATTGGGGTATATAAAATTCATTGAATAAATGTGGATACACCTTTATTATAGCTTCTTTAGGCTCTTGGGTTACCTCTTATAGTTTTTATTTCTCCAAATGACTTTCCCCAATAAATTTTTCCGATTCTGTTAAAATTTCTCTCAGGTGTCAAGAATCTGGGAAAGTTCTTCATTATAAGATAATTCGGGATCCATTTATATTTTCTTATATGTAATCACATGTGTTGGATATGTAATTTATTTCTTTATTAATTAAACATGGAATGTTTCATCTACTTTAGAAAGTTTAGGTGGGATATCTAATTGGTAAGCTACAACTCTAATTTTTTCTAGTTTTTAAAATGCCCAATGTACCTTGGGATTAACTTCCCCTAAAAACAAATATTATTACCCCATTCCATGGTGAAACCTCCAAGAATACATGATCCCCAAATTGAAATTCCAAGTCTTTCCTTTGATTATCATCATAGATAATTTATCTAATATGGGATTCTTTAATATGATCTTGAATTGTTCATACATAATCTATAATTTTCACTACAAGCTCTAGATGATCTAACTTCTTTCCAACATGTTGGAGTAAGACACCTATTCCCATAAAATAATTCATATAGTGTCATATGGATACTCTAACGGAAGTTATTATTGTATGAAAATTCCATCAAAGGGAGATAATGGTCCCATGTACCTTGAAATTCAAGAGATCATGATCTCATCATGTCTTCCAAATTCTGGATAGTCCTTTCAGACTTCCCATTGGTCTAGGGATTATAGATGGTGCTTAAATGCATATCATTGTCAAGATACATTTGAAAAATCTTCTATAATTTTGATTTAAACTAAGGGTCAGGATCATATACAATTGATAGCGTTGCCCCAAAAATCCTTTTGATTTCATTGATATAAAGTTGGGAAAGGCCCTCAAGGGGAAGATCTTCTCTGATTTATAAGAAATGATAATAATTAGTAAGATAGTCAATGATAACCCATATAGAATCATTGTTCCTTGGAGTATTTCGGAGTCTAGTGATAATGTCCATTATAATATTTTCCCACTCCCATATAGGTATAGGTACATACTACGTGACTCCCTTATGATGTTGTCTTTCAACCTTTACCTACTAGCATATTAAGAATCTAGAAACATAATCTAAAATTTCTTTCTTCATAACATCCCACCAAAAATGTTCTCTTAAATCCCTATGCATATTTGTGTTTTCAGGGTGTATAGAGAAATTTTAGCTATTTTCTTAATATAGCAGTTCCCTTTTCAAATATGATATAAATGGAACACATAAACTCTTCCTAAACATGAACACTCCATCTCTATAGATAAATTCTATAAATTTACCATCATTTACTACATTAATCTTCCTTTTAAAATTATCATAATCTTGTTGTGAATTCTCTATCTTTTCTAGTAATGATGGTTTGAAAATTTATTGTAGAAGGAATGATCGATCCCTTTCCTATAAATAATCATATCTATATTTACTATATCTCTGTATATATGATCCTTTTTATTCCTCATCATGTTCAGAACTTCACGGTCCCTCCTACTCAATACATCACCCAACTTGTTTACCTTCCTAGGGTGGTAGTGTATCAAGAAATTATTGTCCATGATTAGTTCCAATAACCTTGTTTGGATCATTTTGATCTCTTTATGATATAATATATAATTAAAGATCTTATGATTCATATATATATATATATCACATTTTTACCATAGAAGTAATTTTTACTTATTTTCAAAGCAAAGATTACAGCTACTAACTCAAGGTCATGAGTTGGATAGTTTTGTTCATGGATTTTTAATTACCTTGGTGCATAGGCAATCACCTTATCATTCTGTATAAGGATACAACCATGTCCTTTATTCTATGCATTGATATATATTAAAAATCATTCCTTGCCTGATAGTAAATTTAATACTGATTCATTAATCAGAACACTCTACAGATCTTCAAAACCATCCACACATTCCTTGGAACATGTGAATTTAACCCCTTTATGTGTTAACTTTGTTAATGGGTTGGACAACTGGGAAAAAACTTGACCAAACCACTGATAGTAACCTATTAAACCCAAGAATATTTGGATCTCAATTATGTTAATCAATATAGTACATTCTTTGAATACCTTTTTCTTTGAAGGGTCAATAGAAATTTTATCCTTGGAGAAAATATTTTCAAGAAAAGAATCTACATTGAGCCAAAATTCACACTTACTATACATCCCATAAATTTTCTTTTTAGGATCTCAAGAATTATTTGTAGATGACTCTCATTATATTAATATCTCTTATATTATATCTATATATCATCAATTAATACCACAAAAAGTTATCAAGATACTCCTTGAATATTATATTAATCAAATCCATAAATATAAAAGCTTCATTAGTCAATCCAAAAGTCATTACCATAAACTCATAATGTCCATTCCTTGTTCTAAATTCCATATTTAGTATATCATCATTATTCAACCTTAATTGATGATAACCATATTGAATATTGATATTTGAAAAGTATCAGGCTCATTGAAGTTGATAAAATAAGTCATAAATGTGTGGAAATTGATAATTATTCCTTATATTAGATGGAATTAATATCTCTATAATTGATGTAAAATATCATGGACCTATCCTTATTTTTCAAAAATATAACAGGGGATCCCCACAATGAAACACTAGGGTATATAAATCCATTTTTACTTAACTCGTACAGGTGTTTCTTTAACTCCAACAACTCCACCGGTGCTATTCTATAAGGAATTTTATCGAGAATGTATTCAATAGAGAACTCAACTTTATAATCTAGTGGATGACCATGTAATTCTTCTAGAAAAACATAGATGATTTTTTGTACCACAGTTATATCCTAAATTCTCAAGATATCTTCCTTATCTATAAATCACACTTGATCTTTCTCTATTCACGGAATTTCATTATGGAGTGCTACTAGGGAAGGATCCAGACATGATTTAGATGATGAAGTTCCCCTATAAAGATGATTTATTCCACCTAACCTTCAAAAATTATAATATGCTTCTCTTAAAAATAAATTTTTTCATTATAATTTGAAATATAATCCATACCAAGGATCGTATCATAATCAACCATGGGTATAATAACCAGGTTTGAAAATAGGGTATTCTCATGCATCATAATTGGAACTACTTGTCACGTATTTCTTCCAAGAATACATATGTTGTATCATTCAAAAAATTTATTGTTTTAATACTCACAAATCATCATTACATTATTACTAAATATTTATGTGTTGAATGATGGAACTTTATAATTCTTGATCTTGCACGAAATTTCTTTAAGTACAAGTTGCTGCTATGAGTTTACACTTACTACCTTTAAAAGAGGTTTTATTCCATTAGAAGAACATTTCTACCACCAATTTAATTCTTTATACCATTATATGAATTTATGATACCATCATAAGAACCTTGATACCAATAGAAGAAGTAATGCTAATGATAGAAGAAAACTACTACCTTCAGAAGCAAGTTGCTACCGTCAATTTACTTATGCTACTATTCGGATACTTTTGCTTCCACCAATCCAATTTCTCTATCACAAATCAAGATATCCTACCTCTAAGCCAGATATATTCTATCAATTTGACTCTTCTTCCATTGGTTGACTATAGCTATTTTTGGGTGAGCTCTACGACCATGAATCATGCTTTGCTACCATGAAGTTCTTTTACCGTTGAGTCATCTAATTCCATTAAAGTTTCATATTTCATGACTATTTGTGATTAAATTAAAATTAATTATTCCAATGGATGGTTTATAGAATTTAATTAAAGTCATATATTTGGAAATTGTGATTATTTAATAGTGGTTATTCTTAAAAAATTACTCGAAAGCATTAAATACAAAGTTAGTCATTCCTGGATTTACTTCTCGGTATAAGTATTTATTTTATTATTATCTTGCAATAGATAATTATAGATTTTGTAAATTTATAAATCCAAGTAAACCCTCATGCATAATGATCAACTAAGTAACTAAATATTTGGTTGTATGATTGTTTTTTGGTTGGTGTGTTAAGTTGGTCTACATACTTAAGTGTGCCTTCTAAAAAGAAGAAGGATTTTTTGTGTTATATATGATACTCTATTTTTTAGGAAAAATATAAAAACCTTGTTAAATACTTGTGAATATCATTCAAATTAATATCAAGAATATATTTAAATATAATCTAATATAATAATTAGGTCATTTTTTATTATCTCAATCTTGATCAGAGAAATAGAACTCTACAAACTCTTTTATATTATTTATCTATTCTTATCTATTTTTATTTATCATCAAGATATTCTTACATTAATTTTTTTTTATTTTTAACATAATCTCTTGTAATGTAGTAGGTATTAATTTGATACTATCTTCTCATTTCTTTTACATATGATATCCCATAGATAATATTTGAAGAGTTTGGTTGTAGCTTGGACTGCCTTGTGTGCAATTGTATTTGTAAAACATGATCTAATTTATAGATCGAGTTTATTAAGATAAAATGTATGTTATTGGTGGTGTGTGAATTTAATGTGGATATAATTGGGTATTTACTTGAGAAAAAACCTCCGGTATTTATTTTTGTTGTGTGATATTTTGTTTTTTCTTACTTTGTATTAAAATCAAATTATTTTTTTAAAACTCTTGAAAAAAAATCTATGATAGTTATCTTTAATAAATGTTATATATATTTTTGTTTATTTGATTATATTTTTTTTAATTTAAAGTGATTTAAAAATTGTTTTAATTGGATTGTTATTGATCCTTTGAGAAACCTTTCAAAAATATCAAATTATATATTTCTATTATTTTAGTTAAATTGACTATTTTATAAACTGAGTGCTTTTATTTTAAGTAATTTTAAAATAGAAATTTTTATTGTACTCTCAATTCACCCCCTCTTAAGTTGTCTATAGGTACAATCATTTGGTATCATATCAATCTATTTATTTCTCTTTTTTTGTTTATATAAATTTAAATGTGGTCAAGTTTTTAACCAAAATATCTAAATTTATGTTTATTCTAAATTTCTATCTTTATGGATAATGCCAAACATGATGGAACTACTAATAATATTCCTCCATATTTTAATATAACTAATTATGCTCAATGGAGTATTAAAATGAAAATACATCATGAAATTATTGGTTTTGATATATGGACTATAATAAAATATCAATATGAAAAACTAAAAGCTTCTAGAGCTGACTAGAGTGATTCCACTAAGGATGCTTGTGATTATAATTGTAAATAAATGAATATTTTATACTGTGCACTACGAGAAAATGAATTTAATATAATATTTTTTTGTGCTACAGTTTATAAAGTTTGGGTTTCCTTATGTATGTATTATGAAGGCACATCTAATGTCAAAGAAATGTATTTAAATAATTATACAATTAAGTATGATATATTTTAGGATGAATCCTGATGAGTCTACTTATAATATGTAGCTCAAGTTTAATGAGATTACCAACATGATGTATGCACTGGGGAAAACTATTGATGATAAGTCTCAAGTACTAAGGATTATAATATTATTACCTGACAAATGGAAAGGAATTTTCATATCCATTCATGAATCATGTGATGTGAGAATGCTTCCAATAAAATAGCTACTAGAAAAACTAATTAATTATGAAGAATATCATAAAGTGAATGATGAAGATACCAAATCCAAAAATTCAATTGCATTCAAAGAATCTCAATTAAAATCTAAATAAGTAATCAAAGAAGATAGCACTAGTAAAAGTTATGGTGACTATAATAGTGTTGATGAAATGTCCCATTTGGTAAATAATATTCAATAAATTTTACTATAAGAAAAATTTCTTTAGGAAATAAAATTTCCAGATAAAGTATGATAGAAAATAAAATTGGAAGATAGATGATAACTTTGTAGAAGTTACCTATTATGAGTGTAATAGAAAATGGAACATAAAAGATGATTGTCCAAAATTAAAGTAAAAAAATAAATATGAGGATAAATGAAAGAAACAAAATAATTACATGAAGAAAACATGGAGTGATTCAGAGGAAATTTCTAGTGATTTAGATACATCCCTAGATGATTCTCATGATAAGGAAAATATGCGCTTTATAGGAATTACACCTGAGGAAAAAATTATTATTTTTAATTTCTTTTAATATGAAAATCATGACCAGAATAAAATTTATATTGAAGATATATTTGAATGTTGTAATATGATGGAAGAAACCTTTAACTATCTAAAATATAAATAAAATAATTTAAAGAAATATTATACTTTATTTACTTATGTTAAAATTTATCTTGCTACTGAAAATAAGAATAGAAAAATTATTCTCAAGGAAAATAATGGATTAAAATTAGTAAATGAGAAACTAAAGAAATATATTGAAGGTTTTTTTGGTAATAACTAAAACTCTAAATAAAATTATGGGAAGTGATGTGGTATATAAATAGATAAATGGTTTTTGTTATCAGCCTATACATAAAAATAAACTCTATAAAAACTATTTAACACCTAGTTCAAATATTGTTAATAAATCTATAGTATATTGTACCACCGAAACATATAAATCTAGAGCAATATGGTATGGACCAAAAAGATATTATTTTTATAATTCTTTCAATATTGTTCATAAATATATAAATAAATCTATCAAATAGTTTTGAAATAAAAAATATTTAATTTCTAACCTTTATGGACCCAAACATATTTGCGCACAAAAATCATTTTTTATTTGATTGATTGTAGGAAATATGCTTGAACATTTCATGTAAGAAGTTATGGTATCTGGATAGTGGGTGTTCCAAACATATGATAGGGGACTTCTAAATCTTTGAAATTTTAACTAAAGTGGATGGTGGTTATTTTCCCTTTAGTGATAATGAAAAAGGAAAAATTATTTTTCATGGTCAAGTTGGTAATTATAAAAATGATTTAATTTATAAATTTTTTTTTATTACTTAAAATATAATCTAGTAAACATATCTCAGTTACATGATGATGTTTTACATGTAAAGTTTGAGAATAATGCATTTAAGATTTATGATTCTAAGTTTAATTTAGTATTTACTGCTTCGTGGAATGTAAAGTTTTATGCAATTGATTTAAATTATTAATTTTCTTAAAATGTTTCTTGTTTAAATGCCTTTCATCTTGAATCCTGGTTGTGGCATGCGAGGATAGGCCAATGTAATATATACTCTCTTAGAAAGCCAGTAAAAAGGGTTTATTAAAGGTTCTACCTAAACTATATTTCCTAAAATATGAAGTGTGTATTCCCTATCAAAGGGGAAAGAATCATAAAGTATATTCAAACCAAAGAAAGAGGTTTCTACCTCTCAACCACTATAATTGGTTCATGTGGAATTGTTTAGACCATCTAGTGTTTCAATTTTAGCTAGAAAATAATATACTTATGTAATTGTTGATGATTATTTAATGTTTACATGGATATATTTCCTAAATCATAAAAGTGATGATTTTAAAAAAATCAAAGTTTGAAAAATTTATAGAGAACCTTAATAGAATTACCATTAAGAGTTTGAGATGTGATCATGGTCGTGAGTTTAAAAATCAAGATTTTGAATTCTTATGCTCACAACATGGCTATAATAGTGATTTCTCTACTCCTCAATCATCTCAACAAAATGCGGTGGTTGAAAGAAGAAATATGAACCTTTAAGAAAAATATTGGATCATGATCAGTGAATATGAATTACCAGTCTATTTTTAGGAAAAAGTTGTTAATAAAACATTCTATGTAATTAATAGAGTATTAATAAGATATCTTTTAAATAAGTCTCTGTATGAATTATGGAATGGGAAAATCCTAAGATAAATTATTTTAATGTTTTTGGATGAAAATTGTACATTATCAATACAAAGGGTAATATGGATATGTTTTCATCCAAGAGTGATGAGGAAATTTTCCTTGGTTATTCTACATAAATAAAATCATATAAATTCTTTAATAAAAGAAAGAAATTAGTGGAAGAATATATTCATGTCACACTTGATGAAATAGATCAATATAAGATAAAATTTTCCTTATAAAACCTATATGATGATATGTCTAATTTAAATATCAATAAAACCTCTTAGACCAATGACCATGCTACTGATTTACTTGAAAATCTCTCAATGAAGACCATTTAGAGGAACTAAACCCTAATTAAATCTTATAGGAAATTAGTATACCCAGAACCATTAGAAATCATAGAGATCATCCTTTATATTTTGTTATTAGTGATCTATGGAATGGAACCCAATCCCGATCATCACTTAAAAACCATGTTGAACATGAAGCCTTCTTGTCACAGCTTTAACCCAAAAATAATAATGATTTAATCAGTGATAAAAATTGGGTGATAACTATGCAATAATAACTGAATCAATTTGAAATAAATAGAGTATGGGAACTTTTTGAGAGACAAATTCTATTTGACCATTGGCACTAAATGGGTATATAGAAACAAGGTTTGTTAATCTAGAAATATTATTATAAATAAATCTAGATTGGTGGAATAAGGTTATAGTCTGGAAGAGAGTATTAACTATGAGGAAACCTTTTTCACTATATCTAGACATGAATCCATTAGAATACTGCTTACTTATGCTTCACATCTAAATTTAAAATTATATCAAATGGATTTCAAGAGTGTTTTAATAAATTTTTATATTTTTGATGATATTTTAATTGATCAATCCCTTGGAATTTTAAATCCTCAATTCCCAAATCATGTTTTAAAATTGACAAAATCACTTTATTGTCTAAAACAAGCACCAAGAGATTGGTATGATAGGCTCAATACTTTAATTATTCGAAATGTTTTTATAAAAGGTATTACTAATCTTACCTTATTGATCAAAATAAATTAAAAATATGTTTTGGTTTCAAAAATATATATTGATGATATTATTTTTTGTTCTTCAAGAAATTATTTATGCATTGAATTTTCTAAACTAATATAAAATGAATTCAAAGATGGTTTTATGGGTGAAAAAAACAATTCTTTATTGGTTTTAAAATATTTCAAAATAAAGATAGAATTATTTTAAACCAAATTTTATAAACTGAAGATATTTTTAAAAAATAGCATGGATAACTCAAAAGGAAGTGATACTTCAATGAGAACCACCTGTAAATTGGATCTTGATGAAACTGAGAAACTAGTTGACTAAATCATTTATAGAGGTATGATTGAGATTTTACTTTAATTAATAGCTAGTCAGGATAAAATTATGTTTATTGCATATATGTGTGCTCATTTTCAAGAAAACCCCATGGAATCTCATTTTATTGTCATTAAAATATTTTTTCAATACCTTAAAAGTAAAACTGACTTAGGATTGTTCTTCTCTATAGTACTTTCTTTTGGTTAAATTAGCTATTTAGATACTAATTTCTATGGATGTAAGTTATATATAAAAGGAACCTCTAGAACATTTAACTTTTTTAGATATTCTCTAGTATCATGCAATATTAAAAATAATAATTTTTTTGAATTATCCACTATTGAAGATGAGTACATAGATGCAGGCAGTTTTTTTGTAAATTATATGGATGAAACAAATATTACTACAATGTGGATATCAATTTATATATTTACCTAAAAAAATTTACAATAAAATTTCTATTAAAATTTATAATAATTATGTATCTCATTCAAGGATAAATCACAATGATATAAGACATCACTTTTTGAGAGATAAATTTCAAAACAGTTATATAACTCTTTAATTCATTAGCACTGAATATTATCTCACTATAATTTTTATAAATACTTTTAATATTGAGAAATTAAACTATATCATACATGAAATTGGTATTATAAATTCATCTTAATCTTTTATTTCCTTAATTCTTTTGAATTTGTGGTGTTAAATCATGAGTCAAGTGTTACCATTATTTTTCTACTATATGATGCTTCTATTGGGTACTACTATTCTTATGCTACTATTAGGTGCTAAAATTTCAATGCTACCACTAGGTAATACTCTTTGTGTTCTACCATTCCAGTTCTACCATCAAATGATACTATTAGGTGCTACTAGTTGTCTCTACCATTGAATGGTACTGTTGGGTGATGCCATGGGAACACTTCCATGAATTTTACTATCATGGATAATTTTATTATTTTAACTCTTAAATTCATTATTTTACTCGAATTAAAATCCTTTCATATTTATAAATAGATTTTTTCCCTAAATGATTGAAATCCCTATTTTGAGTCTGAATTGAATCAATTTTCTCACATGAATTTCAAACCTCCTCTATCTTTCTATCTTGAACCCAACCTTCAAGCTTCAAACCTCTAAGTCTCACCTGATATGGTGAAGATGAAAAGGGTTTTCATTTCTAGTTTCCCAAATTAGTTATGAATATGTAATAAATCCAAAGGTGAATAAAGTAAATTGGTTAAGTTGCTAAATCCCTACCTATCTTGTGTGGTTTCTACTAAGAAGGAAATGGATGTAGATTAGTTGGAATATAGCAAGTCACTGGTATGGAAAATAGTTCTAGAGTAATTATTGGAAGCATGGTTCGGCATGAATGAACAACCATTCTTGTAACATCTAAGTTTTTTCCTTGTAATACTTTTTAATATTTAAAAAAATATTTTCAGATCCAGATGCTAAGGCGACATGAGATTTTGAGGCCTAGTGAGCCTAGAATTGATATTATCAAAATATTAAATACATTAATATCACACATTTGAAGTTTTCCTAAAAAGTGGAATAAGTCCTAAATGGGGACTTAGATGGGAAATCCAAGGTCACTGTTGACTTTAGAACACAATTTTTTCCCTAGGTGTGACATAACCCTTTTCAGTGTCGGGTGTTTAGATTAAGTGTATCCATGGGAACAAATAATAAAATTAATTAATTAATTAATTTGTTATATTTTACATAGAGACCTATCCCTCCCCTATTTAATCATGTTTATATCCAAATCTCAGTGTTATCCATATAACCTTATATATTTGAGAGAGGGTCCAGTGGAGGAGCATTCTTGGAAGAATGATGAATGGATCATCGATTAACGATTGGTGTGCAGCAGAGTTTATAGATCTCTCTAATGAGGAAATGTAGGATATTTCTTCATTAGTGATTGATCTAAACTTGATATAGGAAATTTTTCCATTTTTTAATTCCCAGTTTGTTTATTCCATGATGAACATGAATTGTATCCACAAAAAGATTGATTCATGGATCATTCATACTTGTAGTATCAGGTTTATCTTCCTAGGATGGGAGTTTTATATTTTTTATTTCTCTTCATTCTTCATTCTAACGATAATGAATTGATTCCAAGAAAAAAAATGGATGATGTTTTATCCTCATTTTTTTATTTGTGCTTTTCTACCCCATTTATTCTCATGTTCATCATTGTAAATTCCTTTGGTTAATGGTTCAATGAATACCTGATATTTAATCATTTAAAAATAATTCTTATGTGAAACAAATAAATAATATGGGTTTGGTTCACAATTAATGGTATGATAGAGGTATGATGATGATATTTGATTATTGGAGGAGGATCGAGTTTGGAGTTTTATTTGTGCTTTTCCATTTGAGCATGTGGCGATGACGCGGTGTAACAGGAACTGATTCTTGATCGGTTTGGATGGACGGAATTAGGTGACCGGGTATGGAAAAGCTATAGAACCATAGATATTACATTATCAGGCATGATTGGTGCTATATCTAAAGGAGATATAGTTGTGGGTGATGAATCATTGAACGGTCTGGAATTTCTGGAAAATTACCAACTACATAGTATATAGTCTGATGAACACATGCCGTGTAGCCCATTCCATGGCTCTAGGGTTTATGCATAGAGTTATGGATCACACACCATGTGACACGTGTCACACACCATCTAAACTCAGGTTGAAATATTTTCATGTAACACTAGGGTGAACAATCAGTTACATGGCTAGGAACATGGGATGATACACAGGCATGGCTAGGAACATGAGCATGGGTTGGAGACATGGGTAAGGACACAAGTTGTCCCAACCTTCGTAGAACATTTTGTGTATCCCCATATACACATCATTTACTTATTTTAGGGTTGTTTGAGGCCCATCATCTCTTCATTCTAGACCAGTATTGATTGAGTGTGTTCCTTTAATATATTTCCTATGGGGGTACAGTGCGGCATTACATCCTGATCATAGTATTGTGATCCCATCAATAAGAGGAGATATATATAGAGTTTTTATGTCCCATAGAAGTCCTATGTGTGATCCTAAATCATTATATCTTTCATATAGGTGGTTTTTAAGGTATTATCATGACCAACTTACATGGGATATGATCCCTTATCTAGCAGGTTACACCAGTAGGGTTTTTGGTGTCCCCCAACGGACCTAGGAGTGATCCCCTATTTAGGAGTTAGGATATTTGATATCCAATTAGTACTGTAATGGAAAGACCCAAAAATCATGACTTATTGGATGAAATCCATTAGTAACAACATGTCTCATGGATATATAGTTGTCCCAGATAGTCGTTACCCTAAATCCTCGAGTAGATACTTGTGGCTGGAAGTTTGGTTGAGCCCTCCCGGTGGCGTTCTATCCTTCCTAAGTATATATAAGTTTTTTTATCATGTTTGATATATCCTTATAGTTATTAGATGAACTTGTATCGTGATGATTTATGTTTGGTGATTTTAGGGTGTCCTACTAGGTATTGTTATACGCAACCTTGTATAGTATCTACCTACACATGTCATGTCTTATGCAGATAACAAACCTTTTGACAGAACCCTAGAGGGACCAAGACCCGATAGAGAATAATGATCTTGACATAACAAGGTTTGTACTGTTGGTTTCATTTGATATAATTCCACTCCAAATTAATAGGTTAAACTTTTTTTTAGTTTCTTTTGGTGTGCCTGTATTTCCCCATTTCCTTTCCAATACTTTTTGTCATACTCTAGTTGTGGGATATAGATGTATTCATTCATTGTTATCACTTTCACTTTACATTTCATCATTGTATATTTAGAGATGTGTGTGTTTAGGTACATTAGGATAATTAATCTCATGTGTGTGATATTCCTACTCAGTGCTAGTCTCCACCTCATGGCCTATTAGAGGTGGGCTTGTGGTAGTCACGGATTGGGACCTAGTGGGTCAGGTCATGATAGATTGGTATCAGAGGGGTCCATTATACCTTAGTACTAGATTCTATGAAATTGTTTTGGGATATAGGGAAACAAAGTTAAAGAGTTTCAATTTTGACTCTCATGATAGGGTGTCCAGTGTTGGTGTGGCATTTGAAGTATCCATTCACCAGGACTCTGATAACCTATTTTTGACTTGGTATATGTATGAACTAGTTTCATGGAAAATAGTTGTACATGCATCATATAGGAATGAGTTTTGGTTTTCATTTCCTTCTTGAGTAATGTCTATAGATGTACTCTTTGATCATGGTATGTATTGATTCTATTTTAGGATACATTTATAAAGAAATCCATCTAGTATTCTATAGTGTTATCATGAGGATTATCCACTTAGTGGTGAGACTTCACTACAGGGTCCTGCTATGTGGCACCTCCAGGTGGTTTTCTAGCATTACCACCACCCGTTGATTAGAAGGTTTTACTAGTAGTATCGGTCGAGGGTGTGCATTGTTTTATCACACAACACAAGTTTCATAGGTAGTGAACTCCTAGGTTTTTGGGTGATCCAAACCCCCAGGTAGCTGAGGACTAGCTTAATGTAGTTGCCTGAGTTTTTTGCCTTATGAGGTCTCCTCCAGATCAGATGGTGGTCCTAGTGGCGATTCTTCTTTAGGGATCCACTAGGTGATGGTGGAGTATGGTGACCTATACATATGATGAGGAAACACTCTCTTGGATATACTTTGATCATCTATTAAGGGATTAGTTTTATCCTTCCACATTTTGATCAGATCATATCCAAGAGCTGTTGTAGTTACAATAGGGAATCACGGCCATGGAAGAGTATTTAGAGAGGTTCACTAACCTCTTGTAATACTCTTTGGATATGGTTTGAGATCCATACTTCTGATCATGTACTTTTTAGTGGGTAATAAACTAAGATATCAGTGGTGGAGTGATATCTCTTTGAATTCCCACCTACACCAGAGTACTTGAGGTGGATTTAGTAGTGGAGAGATTTATGGCGGACTTGACACCAACAGCTGGTGTTGGTAGTGGGAATTTAGGAGTTGATACCTTGGTAGTTGGTATACAATGGTAGGGTCAGGGATCTAGTCATGTGATATGCTTCAAGATGTGATCCCAAGATAGAGGATATGGAACTCATACATCCTAGGATGGTTTTAATCAGTTGATAGTGATGTGGTGTTTCTATTGTGAAAGTCGAGGAAATATCCCTCGGGATTGTCCGAACTATTATAGAGTTAACAAAGAAATAATAAATAGACCACCCAAGAAGAGATGGAAGTAGGATCAGTGAGGTATTTAGGGAGAAAAAGATAGGATGGAGTCTAAGAGAACAGCAGGAGGTGGAAGTCACTTTGATCTGTTTCCACCACCACCCCCAATTGGTCCATTCCAGGCTCAGGGAGTTGGTGGTTAGGGATGGGGATAGTTGTAGGCTATGGATTACTATGACCCAGAGACTCTTGGGATGATTATAGGCATGATATATGACTTTTATAATTTATCTTTAGTACTAATAGACCTAGTAATTAGCCACTCTTTTCTTTCCACTCCTCTTATTTGAGACTTATATATTATAGTTGGACCCTGGCCTCAACCCTTGTGCTTGGAGACTATAACTAGAGGGGATTCAGCGATTATACACTACTCACAACACTGTGACCTAATGCTTAGTGACGAAATATTATTATGGGATATATTTATAGTAGCAATGAGGTCTTAATATTTCATCATAGGTAGGGACGACTATCCATAGTTCATACTCGGGTCGACTGTTTTAGGAGGTGTATGTGATGTGTTCTCGGTGATGGGATGAGGTTTTATTTATTGGATGAGAAGGAAACACCAAGTATAGAAAGATGTTCTCGTTCATAGGATTATACTGTATATTACTCACTAGTTTACAAGTATTTCCCTTATCATGGTGGATGTTGGGAGATTTTAGTACCCTACAGTGGTGAAGGAGTATGCAGACGTCTTTAATAAGGACATTTTAAGCTTACATCCCAACCAATAGATATACTTATACATAGACTTGGACCCAGGGATGGCCCTGATATCTTTTCTAGAATATCAGATGGATCTATTATAGCTTTGAGATCTGAAGGTGTGATTGGAAGATTCAAAGAGGAAGAGCTTTGTTAGACCCAATGTTTTCCCTTGGGTAGCCCAAGTGTTGTTCACTAAGAAGGCGGACGAGAGCTTGGGGATATGTTTGGATTATTGACACCTAAACCATCTGACCATAAAGAATAATTATCCACTCCTGAGGGTCAACAACCTCTTCAATTAGTTAAGAGGGGAAAGATGGTTCTTAAAGATAGACCTCAGATCAGGTTATCATCATCTTTTAGTATGGGATGTGTACATACCAAATACAGCATTATTATGTTATTATAGTCACTATGAGTACTTGGTGATTCCTTTTTGGCATGAAGAACACCCCAATAGTATTCATGGGACTCATTAACTAGATCTTTCGACCCTTCTTAGACCAGTTTTTTGTAGTCTTCATTGACAATATCCTAGTGTACTCAGTGTCTGAGGAAGAGAATGTGAGACACTTGAAGATGGTTATATATGTTCTCCAAGAAAACAAAATTTATGTTAAGCTCTCAAAGTGTCATTTTTATATTCAAGAGGTTCACTTCCAAGGACATTTCATATCAATAGAGGGAGTAGTAGTGGATCTAGAAAAGATCTAGGTGGTTCTATCTTGGGATCCACCCAAGAGTGTGACTAAGGTGTGAAGTTTCCTTGGGTTTTTAGGGTAATATTATAGGTTTATACCTGATTTATCAAAATTTGCAGTACCCTTGACATCTTTGACCCAAAATGGGCTGCCTTTTGTGTGGATGGGTAAGTGCTAACAAGCCTTTCAGAAGTTCAGATAGAGGTTTATGAGCACCCCCATCTTAACATTTCTAGAGGAGGGTGTTGAGTATGTAGTGTTACGCAATTGTTGACACCCTCCAAAAGAGCATCGAAAAATATACAAGGGAATAAATACTTGAAGTATGGGTATTATTTTCTCTGTAAAATAATGGGAAGCTAGTTAAACACATGGATCACATGATCTTCCAAAGGACACATGATCTCATGCCCTTAGGAAGGCCATGCAAATAGATCATGCACAACATATGATCTACTGGAGATTACATGGATCCCCTTTGAAATGAATCCTTGTTATTATGTAGGTGTCCAAGACATTCAATGATCATGTGGAAGCTGCAAATTGATCTTATCAGTGTCACGTGACTTATCAAATGATAGGCAACTAACAATCATCCAAAAATCCTTATAAAATAACAGATGAAAATATGTAAAATATGAAAGTATTTTGTGGTCATTAATCTTGATGTGGTGCACTCAATAGGTTCTCAAGACACCATGAATCCCTGGAAACATATCCACATTGTTGTGAAAAAACCTATTGACATGTCACCCTCATCATGTGAAGGGTTTAGGACATGCCCAATCAATTTTTTGCTGCCACTTCAGCTCCATATACAATCAAAGGGTTTGTCCATGAAAATACTTGTGTGTCACTATAAGACCCCTTATTGGCCATGTGACACATCACCAACAAGAAGATTGATTGTCTTCGACAACACTCATATAGATTCACGAGATCTCTTTCCCTTGTAAAATAAAGAAGTAAATAAAAAGGGAAATGATGAAATATTATTATGGAGTGAGAATAAGTTTTCCTTCATGAGAATGGGGTTATACAACCAAGTAAATCACCATTGATCACACGAGCCCCCCCCCCCCGACATGTTAGCCTGATCTCGTAAATTTACCTTGTAAATCCACCTTTGTCTTATGGAAACCCCTAGAAAAATATTTTTTGATCATGTGAAGGTCTTCCCATAGGGAACCTGATCACAAGAAGGCCCCCATATGTGTCATCCTAGCCTTGTGAATCCCCTTGAAATTTCCACATAGTCAGATGAAATCCCTTTGATCATCTTGGGTCCAATAAAAATAGAAAAGGCATAATATTCTTGTTGTCATTGAAAATCATATAACTCCCCCTAAAAGACTTATGATGGGATTTCGCAAAGTGTGTGACACTAAATCCCTCCACCTACTCCATCCCAAATCTATAAGATATTCACCACACAAATTGGAATATAACTGGGGTGGTGAGGCCTATAAAAACCTCCCCCTCAACACAAAAAAATCATCCATTGATGATCCATCATGCATGGGAGCTTAGAAGAGGACTTCTTAGAGTGGATTATCACATGATCAAAGGGCCTTTTCCAATTAAAAATATGGGTAACAACTTTAGGGATCACACAACATGCATAGGAATGTCATGTGATCACTCATATATCACATGAAGTACTTATGGCGTAACATTAAGATTATGAAAAGGAGGTCCTGCATATTTTTTGGGTCACACAAAACCTAAAATAATATATCAATAGAAAAACTTGAGGCACTCATGCAATAAAGGAAAGAATAAAGACTAAAATATTTGAGAGTTTTGTAAAGAGAATATACAATGATCTTCATGCGCTTCGCATGACTTACCCAGATCATCTGCTAGCATTAGTACATGTCACTCAAATCATGAAATGCTCCCTCTATATACTATTTGGATCATGTGATGTCCCTTGTACATGTCAAAGAAATTTTCACGATGCCCTCTAGGAAAAGTACCCAAGTCTTGTGGGTCCCCCTAGGCTTGCTAGATAAATCTTGCGATGTCTGTTGGAGTTGGTTCCCTAGAACCAACTTCTTTTGTAATTTAGGATAAAAATGTATTAATTATATGGATATTAATAAACTTCTTATCACATCATTATTGTTCTTCTATGTAACATTGCATGTCATAATGTCCCAAGAGTAGTTGTCATACTAAAAGGTCATAGCAGTTCCCCGCTATGATGAGAACCCGGAGGTGCTATGACACTATTCTTAAATATATGTTATACAGTCAAATGATATCATTTGAGGGAAAAAATGATATATTCTATCAGGGGTGGTGAATCATAGGACTTTGATACACCTTCTCATGGTGTACGCCCTTGGTAATATCCAGGATCATATTATGAGAATGAGACCCGCCAGTAAGAAATCCACATTTATAAGTGTCATTGGATGTTACAAACTACAGATGTGTATATTGGTCCTTATACTTTAAGATTATTATTAATGGGTATTATTAATCATGCACTTAGATTTATTGGTGAAAACGGTGGTGACATATTTTCGTGGCAAGGTAAGATATGTTGGGTGCATTATGAGTAATACTGCGTTAATGAATAATGGAAGAAAGTATTTTTCCCTTATGTTCCATAACATTAGTTGATATCTAAAGCCCTTTTATGGAAATTATATAGCCTAAATAAATCCATTTCTATGGTGTTATATAGTCACATTCAATTTTTGGGAAGTCAAATAATGATAAATTGAGCAAATGGGTTGATGGTACTTTCATGAAACCAGCTTGATTGGAGATATCGAGACAAAGGGATTATATTACATGGTAAGCATTCATATGAGGTGACATTTCATTAAGGCATTAAATTATTTCTCTATCGGTGCCTTGTCATGTTGCTAGATGAAAACCTTGGACTTTATGTAGGTTCGCGTAATGCCATTGAGAAATAGTCCTAGAGGGTCACACACTAAGTGTATCCAGAATCTCAGTTAAATAATTTATTATTTAACAAGTTGAATAAATATTATTACTGGTTGTGGTTTAATAATTATTCATGTATGTCTGATCATATTTATTTTTTAAATAGTTATTCGAGAGAATATATTACGAATATAATATTTAATAAATATTTATTTTCTATTTTAGTAAATATGATATTTATTTATTTATCGGTGAATAATGCAGTTATATTTATTTAATAAATAAATAGTCGTTATTCAAGGACCAATAAATATTTAGGAGGATTAGTAGATCAAGTTTTGGGTCCGGTGAGAAATAATAATAATAAATAATATTTGATTAAAATAATATTTAATTGTAACTTGAAATTTGACAACATGTCAAGAAATAATAACATTGCTGTTATTATTTGACATGGGGGTTTCACTTGGCTAATAAAATAATTAAGTCTCCTATGAAAATTATTTTATGATTACCTGGTGAATTAAATTATTGGTTACATTATTCTATAATTATCCAAGGGTTTAACCCACAGGTTATCCAATCATGTTGTGCAAAACAATTTGGAGAATTTCTCTTAAGCCTAGAGAGTTCCTTCTTCTCCAAGAATGATCTCATGAACGATAGCGGTCCTCCTCCACCAGATCAAGAAGAATTCTTTGGAAGTGGTTTTCAAGGTGATCGATGGTGAACGACTCAAGTGTAAGGATCTTATATGCTAGCACCTATAGATCCTTCAATGACGTCCAAATATTCACAAATATTGTGTGTATCGCCGCTAGAGGAGATCTACCCTTGATCTCTATAATGCAATGAAGGTGCATTGCAAATCTGTGGTCAAATGCATCATTGAAGAAATAATCACCTTTGAAGTAATTATTTAAATTTAATTAAATTAATTATAAAAAAATATGTTGATCTTATCTCTTGGTTTTGGGTTTCAGTCCCTTTGTTTAAATCCTTGATTTAATTCCATGGATACTGGCTTTAATTATCGTATTGATATTGTATTGTTCATAGATTATGGAAAGGAAATAAAGTTTGGAAATTCCCATCCCGTGCTTTCACTGCACCCAGAACCTACAAGTGGTATCAAAGTGGTAATATTTTCATTTATAATTATTTAAATAATTCTTTAATGTTCTGCTATTTAATAATTTAGTTTTTCAATTCAAGTTTAATCATTTTTGTAATCTAAATTTTGATATTTGTTCCTCCTTTATTATTTCTCGTAGATATAACAAAAATGAATAATTTTATGGTTAAAATTAAATCAAGGATCTCATCAGGAGGCACTGAAAATTATGTCCGGGTAACATGATAGTACATGCCATGTATTCGGATTTACACACCATGTAATCTTCCATACACGACATGTAATCCAAATCACACACCATGTAGTTGTGTTTAGTGAATCATAAGTAATTCAGCAATTACTCAATCTGTGTGCATTAATGACACATGGTGTAGTTAATTCTTACACCGTCTGTTGACCAGGACATACTGGTGCACGGTCAGCCGGACTACATGTTGTGTGGCCCACTGGACACGGCGTGTAGTCCCTTTCGGATTAGGGATGGTTCGTGTATCCCTTACATGGATTAACCAACTAGTGACTATGTAATACGGAGTCAACAAGGTGTGTGGACCACTGGAAACTCCGTGTACTCCAAGATTTCTGAAGTATGCCTCACACACCAAGTCCCTAGGTTTGTACTTAGGATACATGGTAAAGAATGTACACACCATGTAGATTGGTTCTATATGTCGTGTACTGTTACCAGTTACGTAGATTTAAAATTTATTATTGTATTATGTAACCCTTGAGACATGTACCTTCATGTGGGCATAAGGTTGGGACACAACATGTGATAGGTGGTTTATATGTGTGTGTGTGTGTGTGTGTGTGTATTTAATTAACATTTGTATAATGTTCAAAGATCTGCACATCATGTATGAGTTGTATTATAATTATAATTCTGCATTCATACTACATGTCATAAAGAATAAATTGTATAAAAGTATAATACATGTTGGGTAGTTTTGGATGGGTATTTACCATGTTGTATCCAAGGTATATTTATGTTCAAGGTTAACTTTAAATGAATTTATTTATTTAAAATTATTATGGATGATAATCTAAATGAATTTAGAAAAGGATTAATATAAAAGGATTGATTAATTAAAGACAATAATTAATCGATTCAAGTGTGATTTATCTTAATAAGAATGATTAAATAATTGAATGATAGTTTTATTAAATGTGTAATTCAATGCATTTATGTGGATAATCATGATCTAGACCATACCTTTATATGTGATTAGTTTCCTTTTAATTTATTTATTAAATTAAATTGTTGTCTTGTGTGCCTTCTATCCTCATTAATGTGTAGGCTCTGTGTGCCCATGGTTCCTTTTTTGTAAACCCCCTTTTACCCCTTACCTTCATGTGAGTAAAAGCATATGTAATGGATGGATCTCCCAAGTTAGTGTAGGCGGTTCAAGTTAGGAGTTAAGGCGAAACCAATCCAAGGAAATACAAAGGTGGACAGGTGGAAAGTTGTAAATACGAACCTAATTGGTTTAAGGTGTTTCTCCCCTAGGTCAGTGGTTAGTTTATCAACCACTACATAAAGTAACCATTAGAAAAAGCTCATGATCATATCCTTTATTTTATTTTCTGTCAGTTGTATGGTTATTAATTATGGATGTCTTATCAAGATCACATAATTAATGAATTAACAAGCATACAAGATGGAACTAAAATAAGTTGTCTTATGCATAAATATTATCTAATACATGGTTAATCACTTAATATTATCCCACTTAATATTAACAAGCATGTGAAAAATATAATAAATGGAAATTTATACATAAAGGATAAAATCTCTTAATAAAATATAAAGTCGGTATAACCTTCCATTACTTCAGTTAGAATTGAACCATAGTTCAAAGTGCTTGACCAGCCAAATTTGGGGTGCTTTCAATTATCAGGGAATTATAATTTGAGTTTTTCGGTTGACTTGACTTATTTTACATCAAGGGTTGACTTCCAAAGTAGGACTTGGTGTAACTGAGAGTCAATGGTTGAGAAAATCCAAAAAATAAGGATTTAAATATTGGGGAGTCCACTCAATAGATGAAGGAGCTACAAGTTAATGCAGTTGGAATTTTGAATACCTACTTAAAACCTTTCAAATTTCATGACCAACCAAAGTTGGGGTAATTTGAAGAGAAATATGGATCCTTACCGCTAAAATGTCCAAGAAACAATATATTCTGAAGCCAATGCTGAGGGCTATTGGGTTTTGATAAAATAGTGGGAGACTACTGAATATTTATTTATTTATTTGTCTTAATTTTATCAGATAAATTACTAAAAAATATGTTTATCTTATTTGTAAAAATGAAATCAAACATATCGTTGTGATCTATACTCAAGAAGGAAAACCTTCTCACTGGAACTAATTTTCAGAAGTGGAAAAGGCACCTTCAGGCCATCCTTTTTCATGAAAAGAAACTATATGTGCTAGAAGAACCTTTACCAGTTGCGTCTAGAAATGAGGCAAGTGATGAGGAGATCTCTATGTGTGAAAAACATCTGAATGATGTTACAGATGTTCATTGCCTCATGATATCATCCATGACCAATGATCTCTTGAAGAAACATGAGGAAATGGATGCTTATAGTATGATGTATCACCTTATGGATCTCTATCAAGATAAGGTGAGACAAGAGAGGTATGCGATCTCCAATGCTTTGTTCACCACTAAGATTGGAGAGTCTACACCTGTTGGGCCACACGTAGTCATGCTTATTGGCTACATTGACTGTCTAAACATCTTAGGGATTAAATTCCCGGATGATTTTCATACAAATCTCATATTATCATCACTATCCAAGACCTTATCTAAATTATTTTTAATTATAATATGAGAAATAATGAGAAGATCCTATCATAAATTCTTACTTTAATTCACCAAGTGGATAAGGACATGGGGCATGAAAAAATCATAGTTGTTATGGTGAATAGGAAGGGTAAGGACAAGGAAAAGGGGCCTAAGACTTAAAAATAATCTAAATCCCCTAAGCACCGTTTGACCAAGAATAAGAATATCCAAAGACAAGTCAAGGAAAAGGAGGCAGTATGCTTTGTATGTGGCAAGTCAGGCCACTAGAAGAGGGATCGCACCGATAGAAAAGGGGAAGCAAAAGGTTCATTCGTTATCAAGTGAAATATTTCCATTTCTACACATTGGGTATTAGATAAAGATTTTGGTGCTCATATTTATATTCAAATGTAGGAACCATGTAGATTCCAAAAAAAATCTAGAGAAGAGGTGGATCTGTGAGCTGCCAATGGTTTGAGGTTGGCTGCTCTTGCCATTGGTGACTACCACCTTTCATTGTTGATTGAGATGATTTTGGTTTTACATGACTGTTATTATGTACCAAGTGTTACCAAGAACATAATTTTTTTATCAAGTTTAGATACATATGGGTTTATTTTCAAATTCAGAAATAATTTTTTTTCTTTTATAAGGACAATATATGTTATGGTATGATACATTTAAATAACAGTCTGTATTTATTAAATTACAAAAACCAAGTGTTAGCAATTGATAATTAATCAAGTTCACATGACTCATATAACACCCAGTTGTGGCATCACTGTCTAGGTCATGTAAATGAGAAGCACTTGAAAAATCTCTCTTAAGATGGATATTTAGACTCTTCTAATCTAAAACCACTTGATAGATATCACACTTGGTTACAAGGTAAAATGACCCACCCACCATTCGGTGGATAGGATGAAAGTGCCATAGAGCTTCTGGGATTGGTACACACTAATATGTGTAGACCAATTCTAGTATAATATAGAGGTGGATATTCTTACTTCATAACTTTTACTGATGACTTGATTAGATATGGATATATTTACTTGATGAGTTATAAGTTTGAGTCCTTTAATAAATTAAAGGAATTCAAGAATGAAGTAGAGAGTCAGATTGGTAAGAAGATAAAGAATCTTCAATCATACTGAGGTGGAGAATATCTTAACCAAGAGTTAATCAAATTTCTACGAGAGTTTTGGATTCTATCTCAACTCACTTCACTTTATACACCACAGTGGAATGGTGTTAGTAAAAGGAGGAATTATAGATTGTTGGACATGGTAAGGTTGATGATGATTCATACAGATCTTCCATTATCCTTTTGGGAATATTCATTAAAAATTATGGCATACACATTAAACCAAGTACCAAATAAGTTGGAAAATAAAATTCCCTTCGAGTTATGGAGTGTAAAGAAACCCATTTTTTCATATACACATATATAGGTATGTGAGGCATTTGTTAAGGCTTTCTCAAGAAACAAACTAGCACCCCGGGGCATGTGGTGTATCTTTATAGGGTATCTCGAGGAAACATAGGGATACTACCTATACAACCCCTCGAACAAGAAAGTAACTATATCCAAACAAGACGTCTTTCTCAAGAGGGATCACATCCTCAAAAATGACAATGGGAGAAATATTGACTTAAATGAAGTTGATGCTCAAGATATATAGGAGTTGGTATAGGAACAAGTTCCACAAGTCCTCATGGATGAATTAGTTCCTAAAACACAAGTATTGTGTAAGAGTGTAAGATAGGTAAGGGAACTAGAGATATATGGTTTTCTTGTAATTGAAGATGGTCACTCATTATTGATGGACAATGATGAACATATCTTCTATAAGAAGGCAGTAGAGATCTCAGAAGCTACAAGATCCCTAGAAGCTAAGAAATTTAAGATGGATTCCATGTATCATAACCAAGTTTGGGTTCTGGTCGATGTTCCAGTTGATGTAAAGATTGTCGGATGTAAATGGGTATTCAATAAGAAACTATACATGGAAGTTAAAGTAATTTCCTATAAAGAAAGGCTAGTGGATAAAGGGTTTAAATAGCATCATGGAATTGACTATGATGAAACCTTTTCCCTAGTTTCCATTTTTAAATCAATTGGAATCATATTTTCTATAGAAGCTAATCATGACTATGATATTTGGAATATGGATGTCAAAATTGCATTCCTTAATGGGAACCATCAGGAAGATGTCTATATGAAACAAAAATAAGGGTTTGTGATTCCAGGTGATTCCAAAATGATTTTCAAGTTGCATAGATCCATTTATGGATTGAAGTAAGCATCTAGGTCATGGAACATTTGATTTGATGAATCCATAAAAGAATTTTGTTTCATTAAAAATGAATGTGATCCATGTATTTAAAAAGGTTTAATGGGAATGCAATCGTTATCCTAGTAGTATATGTTTATGACATATTACTTATTAGAAATGACATACCAGTCTTATTGTCAGTTAAAGATTTGTTGAACAAGTGCTTCTCCATAATGGACTTAGGTGAATAATCCTATATTCTAGGGATCAAGATCATTTGTGATAGATCCAATTGGCTTCTTGGACTAAGTCAAAGTATATATATTGAACAAATACTAAAGATATTAAGTATGGAACAATACAAGAGGATATTGGTTTGATTATCACGTGGTTTACATCTTTCTAAGAAAATGTGTCCCTAAACACAATATGAGAAAGATAGAATGAGTAATATCTCATATGCTTCAGTGATAGGATCTATCGTGTATTCCATGTTATGTACTAGACTTGATGTTGCCTATGCACTGAGCATGGTAGGTAGATATAAATCAGATCTAGTAGAATAGCATTGGACTACTATTAAGACTATCCTTAAGTATCTAAGAAGAACTAAGGATATGTTCCTGATGTGTGGAGGATACGAGGATCTTGTCATCAGAGGGTATGTTGATGTTGTTTTTTAGACATATCAGAATGATCTGATGTCACAATCAGGATATTTTTTCTATGTCAACAGAGGATCTTTCAGCTAGAAGAGTTTAAAGCAGCCAGTTGTAGCTAATTCTAAAGTGGATTCTGAGTATATAGCAGCTTCTGATGCAGCCAAGGAAGCCGTATGGATTTGGAAAAATTTTTAGGTGCTTGTTGTGGTACCTAATATTAAATACCTTATCAAATTTTATTATGATAATATTTCAGCGGTGGATCCTGTAAAAGAGCCAAGGTTACATCAACAGGAAAAGCACATACTCTAGAAGTATCACCTATTGAGGGATTTTTATCAAAGGGGTAAAGTTATAGTGAGAAGAGTATCCACAGAAGAGAACATGGTGGACCCCTTGACTAAAGGCCTATATTAGCAGAAGCATGAGTTTCATGTGACATCTAGTGGACTGAAGGTGCTAGCAGTTGGCTCTAGTACAAGTGGGAGTCTGTTGGAGTTGGTTCCCTAGAACCAACTTCTTTTTTAATTTATGATAAACATTTATTCATTATATGTATATTAATAAACTCCTTATCACATCATAATTTTTCTTCTGCATAACATTGCATATGATAATGTCCTAAGAGTAGCTGTCGCACTAAAAGGTCATAGAAGATCCCCGCTATGATGAGAACTTGGAAATGCTATGACACTAGTCTTAGATATATTTTCAATAGACGAATGATATCATTTGAGGGACACAAATGATACAAGATATCATGGGTGGAGACTCATACGACTTTGAGACACCTTCTCATGGTGTACGCCCTTGGTAATATATAGGAGGATATTATGAGAATGAGACCCGCCAGTAGGAAATCCACATTTATAAGTGTCATTGGATGTTCCTAACTATGGATGTGTGTATTGGTCCTTAGAATTTAATATTATTATTAATGGTTATTATGACTCATGCACTTATATGTATTAGCAAAAATCGTGACAACATATGTTCGTGGCGAGGTAGGATATGTTGGGTGCATCACGAGTAATACTGTATTAATGAATAATGCAAGAAAGGATTTGTCCCTTCTGTTCCATAATGGAAGTTGATATCTCAGGCCCTTTGATGGAAACAATATCTCCTAAATAAATCTATAGTCATGGTGTTCTATAGGAAAGTTCAATTTTTGAGAAGTCAAAGAATGATAAATTGAGGACATGGGTTGATGGAACTTCCATGAAACCCGCTTTATTGGAGATATCGAGACAAAGGGATTATATTACATGGTAAGATTTCGTATGAGTTGAAATGTCATTAATGAATTAACTTATTTATCTATGGGTGAATTGGCATGTTTCTAGATGCAAACCTTGGACTTTAGGCAGGTTTGCCTAATGCCGCTAAGAAAGAGGCCTAGAGGGTCACACACTAAGTGTATCCAGAATCTCAGTTAAATAATTTATTATTTAATAAGTTGAATAAATATTATTCACGGTTGTGGTTTAATAATTATTCATGTATGCCTGATCGCATTTATTTCATTACTAGTTATTCAAGAGAATATATTACAAATGGAATATTTAATAAATATTTATTAACTATTTTAGTAAATATAATATTTATTTAATTATCAGCAAATAATGCAGTTATATTTATTTAATAAATAAATAGTCATTATTCAGGGCCTGATAAATTTTGAGGAGGATTGGTGGACCAAGTTTCTGGTTCGATAAGAAATAATAATATTAAATATTATTTTATTAAAATGATATTTAATTATAACTTGAAAGTTAAGAAAAATGTCAAGAAATAATAACATTGTTGTTATTATTTGACATGGGGGTTTCACTTTCTTAATAAAATAATTAAGGCTCCAATGAAAATTATTTTATGATTACCTGGTGAATTAAATTTCCTGTTACATTATTCTTTAATTAGCCAAGGGGGAAAACCATAGTCTAGCTAATCGTGTTGTGCGCAACAATTTGGAGAGTTTCTCTTGATCCTAGAGAGTTCCTTCTTCTCTGAGAATGTTCTCGTGAATGAGAGCAGTCCTCCTCCACCAGATCAAGGAGAACACTTTAGAAGTAGTTATCAAGGTGATTGAAGGTGGACGATGCAAGCACAAGGATCTTCCATGATAGCACACTGAGACTCCCTCAGCGAAGTCCATATATTCACGGAGCATGTGTGGATCACTACTAGATGATATCTACCCTTGATCTCTACAACACAATGAAGTCACATTACAAATCTATGGTCTAATGCATCAACAAAGAAAGAATCACCTTGGAGGTAATTCTTTAAATTTAATTAAATTAATTATAAAAAATATATGTTGATCCTATCTCTTAATTATGGGCTTCCATTCCTTTGTCTAAATTCTTGATTCAATTTTGTGGATATGGGCATTCATCATCATATTTATCATGGATTGTTCATTGAATAGGGAAAAAATTAAAGTTGGGAAACACCCATCCCACACTTTCATTATGCCCGGAACCTACAATATCCTCTAGACATGTCTCCCAAATTATGCGGCAATACCAAAAAAATCCATCTAGTTCTTTCATTGACACCAATAAATTTCATCCCGGTTTATGTGGTGTCCTTCGAAAAAATTAGTTAGGTCATGTGGAATCCTCTGGAAATGTCAACCGAGATCATGCGATGTCACCCAGACAAGTCATCCAGGTCTTACGACACCCTCCGAACATGTCAAACTTGATCATTCAATGCCCTATGAACATGTCAACCTAGATCATGTGATGTCCTCTAGACATGTCATCCAAGCCATGTGACAACATCCAAACATGTCAACCTTGATCATGAAATGGACTCCAGACATGTCATTCAGGTTATGTGATGTCCTCTAGACATGTCAAGTGGATCATGTGATTGTCTTTGAACATATTCACTAGTCAACCAGGACATGTCCAGACATTCCCAAACATTCCAGGAAGACAATCATAGCATGCTCGGTGCACAATTAGGACATGTCAATCCAATATCCTAGGACATGATAACCTTGTATAGTGCATAAATAAGGGAATCCTTAGAGTGTAAGCCTTGATTAGTGGAATGATAAAACTGCTCCCATATTAGGGAATCCTCATAGTATAAGCCCTAATCAGTTGAACTATGAAAACAATGATTCATTCCTTAATAAAAATATTTAGGATACCTTCCAAAGTCCTGAGCTCAAATGGGAATCCACATCATTTTAAGTCCCTCTATATCTCTAAAATTACAACCATTGGGACCTAATCTATCCCATGGGATGATCATCCTGCCTCATCCACCAGTGAACTGAGGAGATAATTGAACTACAAGAACTCTGATTCCTACCATAATTAGTATATTTAGGATGTCTTCCTAAGGTATGAGATAAAATGTGCAACCACCTCAATGTAAGTCCCATCATGTCTCTGATATTACAACTATCAGTACCCAATCTCTCGGATGGGATGATCATCCTACCTCATCCACCAGTGGACTGAGGAGATAATTGAACTATGATGATTATGATTCCTGTTATAACCAGGATATGTAGGAAGCCTTATTAAGGCCCTATATCCATGTTAAGCATCTGAAGGGTTGTCCTAATTCATAATCCTTATATCTATATGTAGTTAGATTGATTACTTATTACCCCTTGTTTCTTACACAGATCATGGATCACGTGTCCTTAGGGAGTTTCAATGATCATATCATAAATAGCCACTATATGGGGAAACCAAAGCCTATAATCCTTGATTAGTGGCATGATATGACTTCCCCCATACAAGGAAATATACCTTGGGTAAATTCCTAAGGTCATGATTGAACTAAGATGACTTTGATTCCTACCATTACCAAGATATGTAGGATGCCTCCCTGAGGCTTGATCTTAATATCCAGTACATAATTTCCCCCATATATTTCATTTTTGTATGATGTTAAACTACATAGGTTTAATGAACTATGTGGGTTTTGATTCTTGTTATAAGTAGGATACATAAGAAGCCTCATAAAGGCTCAATCCCATACTCAAAATATTACTCACCTCCCTAGATGAAAAAAAACTCTGGATTTTTGGGTTATATGTCTTTAAAATATAGGAAACTAACCATTAATGGAAAATGGATGAAGAACCTTGTATATATACATATGGATTCATTAGTACCCCCCCACACACACACACATTAAGGTATTTAAAACATGATCATCTTGTTAAGGTAACTGGTCCCATATTGGGATTAGAAAGAGATTCTAGAACATATCTTAAATCTATAAGATATTTCTAGAGTAGGAAAAAATTCCCCATTAGAATTCTATGATGATCCTGACCTCCTTTCCTCTCAAACAATGTGAGTTACTAAGCATCGTTGGGTCTGAAACCTCAAAGGATCACCTACCTTTAGAAAGAAGGTTTGTGCTCAGTTATGGATGTGGGAGTTGTTGGGAGTTTTCATTAGAGATAAAAAATGGTAAAACTTGACTTGAATGATTGTTAATGACATTAAACCCCCAACAATAAAACCATCAGGCCAAGACATCCACATCTTTTTTACAAAACAAAAATTTTGAACCCAGCGTGAAATCATTTAACTATGGAATCTCCTTCACAAGATAAAAAGGATAGACTGCCCAGTTCTCATTGGACCATTTTTTTTCTGACATATGGATGGTCATATCTTTTTTGAAGATACAAAAATGGGGAACCTGATGTGAATAACATCTAATTGTGGAATCTCTTCATAGACTATCTAATTCTTGTCAAACAATTTTGTTCTTATGATATGGGTGGTCCTATATTCTTCTGACAAAAAAAATAGTGAACCCGGCATGAAATAATTTAACTATGGCATATCCTTCACCAGATAAAAATGATAGACTTCTCAATTCTCATGGGACCATTTTTTTCCCTTCATATAGATGGTCCTATATTTTCTAAAAAAAAATGACACCTCAGGGACTGGGCTGGGATATGCCCTGATGCAGAGGTAGGAAATGATTACCTATGGGTCCCGAAAGTTGATACCCCTTTAGTATAACTATGTGACCCATGACCTGGAGTTGGAAGTGGTATTATTCACCTAGAAGATGTGGTGAAACTACCTTATGGGAGAGCGGTTTATTGTCTACTTTGATCACAAGAGTATCAAGTATATCATATTGTATAAATATATTAACTTGAGGCATAGGCGATGGACTGAGTTTCTCCAGAACTATGACTTTGAGATAGTCTATACTCCTATTAAAGGAAAAATTTTAGCAGATGATCTTAGTAATAGATATTGTTTACAGTTAACTAGATAGGCATGAGAGAAGTTATCCTCTTTACAGTTGTCCTTTGTGGACGAGGATGGAGGAGCTTTCCTTTAATAGATAGTTGTTACCTCTCGGCTTTTATAGTGATTCAAGAAAATATATCTTGGGAATACCGACTGTGAGACCCTACATACTCAAATATCCATTGGGAATTCTCCTAATTGATTTTCTGGAGGTGGGGTGCATGTCATTATTTTTAGAGGACAAACGATGGTACCATTTGTAATGAGAGAGGAGGTGTTGATGTAGTTTCATTCTCCTTCATTGGTGGTACATAAAAGAGTGGAAAATATGTACTGGGAGATTTGGAAGAAGTTCTAGTGGCCAGGGATGAAGAGATGTGTTGCAGAGTTTTTTTCTCGATGTAATACTTATCAGCAAGTGAAGGCTGAGAACCAGGTTCCAGAAGGTTTAGCTCAACCCTTGGAAGTACCAGAGTGGAATTGGGATAATATCTTTATGAAATTCATGATGGGTTTTCCATGATCATCTAGAGGAAATGATTCCATATGGATGTTCCTCGAATGAATCACCAATTCATCCCACTTACTAGCTATTTGAGAGAATATATTAGTAGAGATATTAGGATTCTTTTATGTGAAAGTGATAGTACAAATTCACAAAGTTCTCTCGATGGTCATTTGTAACTATGATGATCAATTCACATCATGATTATGGAGAGTATTATAGGAGGCCTTTGGGAATTGGTTGTGTTTGAGTATAGCACATCACCCTAAAACTGATGACCAGACTGAGCTGACCATTCAGGTTCTAGATGACATACTTCAGGCTTGTGTGTTAGACTTAGAATATAGTTTGGAGGATCATTTATCCTTGGTGGAGTTTAATTACAACACTAGTTACCATTCCACCATTCCAAATCCATTTTTCAATTTTTTTAAAAACTGGTTTAAGGATAACCGATAACCATTCTAAAAAATATCAAAATTCAAATATAGAAGATCCACAGAGCGGTACCCAAACATTCCAAACTGCAATTCGAATTTTCAAATTTCAAATTTCAAATTTTGAGTGAAATTGTGACCAAACCAATGTCGCACGCCACACATCCAACTCATGTCATAGAACCACATCAAATCGTGTACCCTGAAATCACACATCTCCATCGTCACATCATAGTAGGTCACCAGTGAGACCATCCACTGGTGTCGTCATCATCGGCCCCATTGTATTCTCATTACCATACCTTCTACATCATCCTCTTTAAACAACAACCATGTCACCAGAATAATGACATAGAAAACCACCAGGAAGACCTTGAACCAAATAAAAGTGAGAAATAAATAAACCTCAAACATCAAACCTCATATCAAGACTCCTTCGTGCATAATCTAATGCGACCATATCCATCATCCTGAGCCATAGAACCACCGAATAAACCACTGGAACCCTCCAAAAAACTGTGAGATAAGCACCCAAAGGTCCACTCCACGAAACCAGTGAGCCATCCAAGACCTAAATGTGTAATAAGAAACTAGAGGTCATCCTACCATTTCAAACCTTCACCATAGACATCCCCGGATTAGCACTGACACCGCCCAGGTCACCACTATGTTGGAATAATTCAGGATAGTCAGCACTCATAGTCCTATAGTTGGTGAGATCAGTGATAGAGAAGGTGCAGATCATCCAGGAGTTGATGAAGACTACACAGAGCTGTTAGAACTCTTTTTTGGACTGATGATGGAGTCCTTTGGAGTTCAAGGAGGGAGGCCATGTGTTCTTGAAGGTCTCAACTTGACATGGATTGTATAGATTTGGTCGAGGTGGAAGGTTATCTTTGAGGTCCATCATGCCTTTCCAGATACTATGTAGAGTTGGCAATGTAGTGTGCCACTTAGCTCTACCATTGTAGTTAGACTGGGTACATGATATCTTCTATGTATCGCAACTGAAGAGGTATATGTAAAACCCATCAAATGTTATCGACTGGGGTGTATTGGACATCAAGGATGGAGCTGCCTTTGTAGAGTACCCAGTGGAGATTGAGGATTGATAGAAGATTATCTTTCATGAGAGATTTATTCCCTTAGTATATGTCTAGTGGAAGCACGAGAATCTTCAAGAGGCCACTATTGATGCTCCTTTTCGTCACAGAGTCTAAACGAATGAAAAGGGAAATACCTTAAACCCAAAATGATTCATCCTTTGAAGAAACATCAAAAATTGACAAAGGCATGAACAAAGATACATTTTCACTTGGGTAACGTAAGTTTCACCAAGGTCGCACAAGTATACTTGCGCCCTGCCCAATGGTTGCGCAGGTGACTTGCGCACCCTCTTTGATTTTCGCTCAGGGTCTTCCCTGGCCTATAAATACCCCTGGTGGGCCCCCCATTTCAGGATGGAAAAATTCCAAAACTCATATTCGAGCTCTGGTCGCCCTAGTCTCTTCTCAAAGCTTCCGAACACTTCTAAGGTAATTTCTTACCTAGAACAGAAGATCTAAAGAGGGAGAGTAAGGCCTAAGTGTTGAAACTCATCAACACTTGCACGGCTAAGTGGACAGCCCTTAAGGGAAATGGCCACACTTGCACGCTGCCTTACCCCTTTAACAGAAATTGCACGCCACCCTTCTGGAAGCCCATAGGGATAATACTAAAGGCTTGATCCAAGTCTCGCCCAAGTATTACCTTAGGGTTGACCGTCGCGCAAGTATCCATGTGTCGCACAGGTGCACCTGCGCGACCAGGACTTGTGCGCCCACGTAGGACCTACGCGCCCACGTCTTTTTGGGTGCCTCTTCTGCCTATTTCACCTCTCTTATGCCTATCCACCTCTCCTATTCAAGATCCATCCTTCAAAACCCTCTTTAAAGTCATTTCTTTTGGTATGGATTCCTTTTTGGCTTCCTTATCTAAAAGTAATTTTGTGGAGCATCTCTCAAAATCTAGTGATTTACATATCTTTATGTCACTAAGGTTAGATATTTCATTCATTTAACTACATCATTTAAGATGATATAATCCTTAATTTAGGCCTCCTTCTTAGGAATAAGTCCTATGTCTCAAGTCTCTTTAACAAATGGGCATCATCCTTAGAATTAAGCCCTAGTCTTCAAGTTCCCAAAATATGGGCATCCTTTTCAGGAGTAAGGCCCAATCCAAGAATCCTTAATTTGGGCCTCCTTTTCAGGAGTAATCCCCAATAAAAGTTATCTTAATTTGGGAATCTTCCTTAGGAGTAATCCCCAAGTCCCCTAACCTGGGCCTCCTTTTTAGGAGTAAGACCTAGGAGGGGACTTATGATTGGGTTTTAATCTTGATAAGGAAGCCCAAGTCAAAAGTAAATTAAGATTGGTTAAGAGAAATTATAGATGGGGATTACTCCATGATTTCTGAATAACATCCTGATCCTTTTCAAATGCGATGACAGTTCAATGTATCCAAAACATACACAAATCTACAGCCGAATATTAAAATTAAAAAGTTTGAGTAAAACCTGAATCAGGATTCCACTGAACAGGATTTTTCTTCTATGTTTGGAGTCTTCCTAAAACACAAAAACCACATTAAAAATTTAGATAAAGGAAATCTGAAAACCAAAAACAGCATATGAAACATCTAAATCAGTTATTCAACTCTGAATATTCATTTAACTGTCAGATCATATACAAATCAGTCAAGTACAATGACATATTTAGAGAACATTTTGGATAAAAACACATGAAACAAAATACACAAACATATATCGCAATTTCATTCAACAATTGATATAAATACAAAGTATCCACCATAAATAGAAAATGTTTTCAATATTCAAGGATTTTTCACGTTATTAAGATTAAAAAATCAGCTCCTCATCTCACCCCTGCCCAACAGATTCCCTTCCCCCACCCCCTCCCTCATGCCTAGCTCCCCCTGTCCAACAGATTACCCATACCTAGGGTTACTGCTATAATAAATTCATAATTATTTTACCTTTAAAATAAAATTTTGATTTTTTCATACAAAACATATGTTTTTACATAAATAATCAATTAAAAATATTTATGTTAAAATGTTCTTTTAAACTATAAAACATCATTTGATTAAAATTTAAAATCAAATCATAAAATAATTTATTTAAACATTATAAAATATTATAAATAAAAGTATAATTTATAAAACAATTTAATAATCTATCACTTACCATAAAGGCATTATTATAATTATTAATTGTGAATAATAATAAAAATAGTTTCAAGTATTATTATTTAATTTGACATATTTAATATTAACATATGACCAAAATTTAATTTTCTTTATTTAAAATAATGAACTTATTAATATCGATGATGTTACATTATACCCCATTAAAATAATTTCATCCTCATAATTCCATTACCGAACCTATAGAAATTCTGAATTTCACTATTCAGAATTAAGAAAACTTGGAGTGCCATATTTTTCATTAAAGTAAAATCTTATAAAATTTATAGAAGGAATCTAAATATTCAAAGGGTTTATCTGTATCTTCCCCTCTAAAGTTTTATAAACCTAATATATGATACCAAATATGATGACCCAAGTCCTGTTCCATTTTTTTTATAATTCATATATTATATACCAATCAAAGACTGCAATGGTTTATAGTTTTAGACAGTCTGGATATATTGGATAATTCTAATTACAGCTCAAAAAAATAAAGGACAAGAAAACTATTATTATGATTAATAATGGTTAAACACTATAAAGGATCCTTGTCTAGTCACTCTCTTCTACATGTCTTTATTCCCTCTGAAAAGAGGTTTGGAAAAATATAGTGTGAGAAAAAAAAGATCAGTAAGGGTTTTCAAAACATGTGGAAACATATCAGTATTTTTCACTTCAACATAAAAAGTAAAACATGTGATACATATTGAGAATTCCAAATTTATAAAATCATGAGTTGATTTGAAAATAATAATATTTATTTCTAAATAGGTTTAAACAAATGTAACCTTTGGAAAAATACATTTCATTCATTTATGAAATAATAAAAATTTCTCTTGATAACTCATAAACATTCATAAATAGTTCTCAAAAGCATCTTGCATCATAACATGAATTCATAGTTCACTATAGAGAAAACATAACATGATAGAAACAGTCCCATTATGGATTAAGTTCACTCTAAAATCCTATAGTGTTCTTGGGATACACATCTCATTCACTATACATGACATCTCATGAGATTTCAACATTACCCAATGAATTTGAGCGCTATATAATTCAGGTCACGCCCGTCAGATGATTGGATTAAAGTCCCAAATGGGTTTCGGCTCACTCCCCATTCCATGCCTTCATTGACATATTATCCACATGCTATTATTTGGAATTAAAAACATTACAACTTATATTTTATATCATAAGGACCTTGAAGTTTCTTAAAAAATCACGAGTTTCAATATCCATTTCCTAAAAAGGGAAATTACTTTGTTATGCTTGTTCCATGATAAAATTATTTATTCATGAAATTAAATTGGTAAATATACATTCATATATATATATATATAAGTACATAATAGTTTTACATAAAAAGATACACATATATAAACATTTGTTTACAAATATATTAGAATAAAACATGATTGCATCTTCACACACATATGTATAGGTAAGAATAATCATTCATATATATATATATATACATTCATTTATTTACATACATATAGGAAATAAATGGTTTTACATAAATTGATACATATATAAATATATTTATATATAAATGTATCTATTGATCTTAGATTAAAATTTTATTTCACCCTAAAATAATACACATGTAGATACTTATGTATACATGTTTTAAAAAAACTGTTTCATACGAAATGATATATTTATGTATACATATATACAAAAATGCTTATTTGAAAATAAAATAATTTTAAATTAAACATAAAATTTTAAAATGTTGATAACTTCGGTTGCACATAAAGTGGCCTAATAAAGAAAATAATTTTATAAATAGAAAAATGTGGGCGGACATGACTTTTAACATTAAAATTTGTATATATATACATATATTTTCAATATTATTATTAAAAAAATAATTTTGACAACCGAATTACATGCCATGTATATATATTAGAGGCGGATTAAGGTTCTTTTAAAAAAAATCAATAAAATAAATCTCATGAATACTTGTGGAAGAAAAGTTTTATAAACTCAAAATGACCCTCATACCATTATAAAAAGACAATTGAAATACCATTATATAATATCGATGGACTAAAACAATTTTTTCATATGAAAATATTAAATCAATAAATAGTTTTAAATATTTAACTAAATTTCCCCGTTCTATTTTAAATATATAATTAAAAATTATTTATATAGATACAAAATAAATATTAGTAAACCACTAAAATAAATTGACATATAATCTAAAATTTATAATCCACTTGAATCATTTGAGAAGATTTTATTTTTTTCACAAAAAAGAAAAGTGATCTTGAACATCAATAATTCTAAAACAAATCACCTTCTTATGTAGAAGCTTGAAAAGAAATAAATGCATGAAATATAATTAGTTCCATTAAATAAATATAAACTTGACAAGAAAAATTTTAAAACTGAAAACATGTTTTATTTTTAAATAAATAAAAAATCAAATGTTTGAATATATTTCCAAAATAAATTCTATTACTTGATTTATAGAAAATCAGAAAACCTTCTTTCGTTGCTTCATAGCTTGCAGCAACACGCCCTATCTAACTCTCTTCTACTACACACGGTTCAATACTTAAGGATGATTATTAGTTAAGGGAATACGTGCTTATATAGCCATATTCATCGGCATTAAATAACTATTTTCACTCACTTTAAAAAATATTCTAGTAAAATATGGTTGATCTTCCCTCAACCATGTGTGGAAATTCACTTAGGAGGTAAGGGATTAAGAGTAGAAATTTGTATGTTTAAATTATCTATCAATTTTATTCATGAATATTCATTTCAATTAGGAATAAATTTGAGTCAATAATTCTAATATTTTTTATTAGTTAGAATTTTTAAAATGTGATTTTTAAGCACAGAAACAAAAACTAGTAGATAAAATTAAGAAATTAACAATATATTGTATTTATCATTTAATTTAAAGATTAAACTTAATTAAATTATTCTGATCATACTATTTTACCAATATATTTAGATTTCCTCAGTTAAAATCAATAAATTTTACCATAATAAACTATTAAACTTAAAAAAATATTGAAACTGGTTTATTAAATCCAAATAATTAATGAAAGAGGTTGGTATATCTTTAAAAAATTGTCTTTCAAATTGATCCTTTTTTTATTATTTTAAAAACATTAGACTTTGGTTTCAATTTTGTTTTATCCATATAAATTCATATATTTCTACTTAAAAATATGTCCTATGGCTTTATCTTATGGATTATATGTATCAATCATGGGACTGACCTTGGAACTTCACTAATATATGACTTAGTAGAATAATAAAAATCATGAACACTAAATTTTTAATCATTATTACCCTCTATAATTGATCATTCTAGTGGGATGTCCCATGTTTTTGGCACTATTTGTAGTGATCAAGGGTGAACATAGGAGTATAATAAAACTTTTTTTATAAAACAATTCTATTCTTAAATTATTAATACTTTTTTTTATTTTAATTTTCTTTATGTTCATGTGTTTATTTTTTGTTTTTTTATTTCAAAAATATTAATGCATTGTCAGGAAGCCAAAAACATGATCAAGGAGCCTTGGTTCATGAGAAATGATTAATTATAACCCTAAGAACAAGAGGTTCCTATGTCCATACAGATTATTTACTATCCAAGAGAACATGATCTCAACTACACCCCATGTACCTCAAAGAAAATTCTCAAATGAGAACCAACATAATGGAGCGCCACAAATTCCCCAGGCTAGAGCCACAATGGACTATTATTTTTCATCTATTTATGGGTTTTCCTTTTTTTGTTCATATTTTGATTTAGCTGAAAAATTTTAAGATTAAACTAAGATTAATACCAATAAAAAAATTTGGGATGATTTAGTGGAATGAAAAATGAAGATCTACATAGATATTTGACTATCCTCGGTGAAATTTGTGATATATTCAACAATAATTTAGTAACATAAAATTCTATATGATTGAGGGTATTCTAATTATCACTTTATGTTTGAGAAATATATTGGTTAAATAGTTAACTCTATGGTTACATGAAAACCTAGGATAACCTATAACAATTATTATTAGACAAATACTTACCATTATAGACGATATAGAAGTTCAGAAATGAAATCTAAATCATTTCAAAAGTTTATGTATAATCTATACTTGAAACATGGGATAAAACCAAATATTTCATGAGGAATTTTTTACATAATATAATCAATATTTTCCTATAAATGAATCAATTATTTATTTTTTACATCCTACGACTTGAGTCATGATCAATGACCTATCTAGTAAATAATTAATTATGAAAACATTTGAAGTTTTAAAATACATTCTATATGAGATTACTCATAATGATAAATTATGAAAAGGTGATTAGAATCCACCTAGGAGAGAAATATTTTAATTGGATGAGATCACCTTCTTGGATACCCAATTAGAATAATTGATAAATAAATTAAATAACTTATAATTTATAGTGTCATTTACTCAATCATAGTATTCACAAACACTAACACTCAAACCCATTTTATAATATCATGAGATGTGAAGAGGACCCAACATATACCAAGGATTCCGTAGGGTTTAGAGGATAATAAACCTTTCGATTGAAACTGTGTTAGTTATAATCAATCCCCCAAACAATTCCAAAATAAATACAACTAATTGAGATGAATTCAACACAATCCATAACTAAATATATTTTATAACTAATATAAATGTTTCTTAATTTTGAAATAAAATAATGGTATACCCAAATATTCAATTTAATCACAACCCTTGAGGTTATTCTAACTATTACCACCCCTCAACCATAAACCAACAAGCCTACACATAAATTCTATCCAGAACCACCTTCCTGTCCCCTAAAAAATCACTTAAAGGAATGTTCAATAACCTCATCCAAAAGTATTCTCAATATATTATAAGACAATAGAACTCTATAATGAATCAATAATATTATACCTACAAATCTATAACTAAGTGGGGAAAATATATCAAACATTATTAGAGTGACTACTCAATACCCTAAGCAGTAACATAGAAGAAACCCAAGAGAGAATGTGAAGGCTATGAGAATTTTTTCAGGTGACAGGTGAAAGAAAATAAGAAAAATCGAAAGAAAATTTTGTTTAAATGGAATAATAAATAATTAAGGGTGAAAGAGAAAAATTTAGAATAGAATAAGGATAAAATATAATAACGAAACTAAAATTATAAGATGATAAAATCTAGAAAATAGGTTTGTAATGAGAAGAATGAAACAAAAAGATAGAACCATATAGACCCCCTCTTTCCTTTCTAGAGAGGATAAGGAAATGAATATTTAAAATACAATACAAGAAGTTTTATATGGTTTCATATAACTTCATATAGACATCTCTTTTAGTGAATTTATTTCTTAAATGTTGTATTATCATAATATTTTAAAGGAATTACTATAAAAAAGATAATTATAGTTTTTTGTGGTGTTATTTCTCTATAAAAATAGTGTTCAATAGAATTTCAAAACAATATACTTCCCAATATGAGAGATCTAGTAATATTTTCTATCTTATTCAATATTAGTTCATGAAAATTCAAGTATACACTTTGTGACTTAGGAATGGGGTGAATATTTTATTCCCCTATGTGTGCTTTTAAATATGGTATTAGATAATCCAAATATGATATTATTTTCACTCTAACGTATTAGTATATTAATGAAGTACCACTAAGGATTTTTGAATATGTCTTGTCATGGTGGAAAATTTTAAATTCCCCATAGATTTTTTTATCCTTATGAAAGAATAAAAATGAGATATTCCCATAATCCTTGGAAGACCATTCATTGAAACTAAAAAATCATTTATAAATGTCAAACAAAAATGTATAATTTGTATAGTTAATTATTAATAAGTCATATTTGATCTTATTAAACTATTAATCATGAAATTAAATCATAATATTTCTATATAATATTTTCTACTAAAGAACACCCATCCATAATGAGTCAATATATAGTAAAAGAGGTAATATAATGCAACTAATTAATGATATGGTGGAAACTAAGGAGGATAATTTATAACTAGAGGGTGAGGAAGAAGCTGAAGTCATGCAATGGAGAAAACACTTATAAATAGATTCTTATATAGAATTAATTTCTTCAATCAAAAAATACTAATGATTCAATTTAATCCATTGACAGAAACACTATGGTACTTATTCTCGGTTGAAAAGGACTATTTAACAATGATTATTAATGCATAATTAAGAAATTAATTGGAATAAAAATTGTTATATATTTTAAGGAAAAGTAACAAATCAATTTGTTTTTTTCCATCATAAAAGGAATTAATCCTGCAATTTGCATAAAAACTTTTAGTTAGAAAGAAGGTTTAAAACCTTGAAAATAGCTAAAAATAAGACTTACATAACTGAGAAAAATATGGGATAACTAACATAGTTTATTTCCATTACCAATGCAATTAATCCTACCATTTTAACACAAATATCACTACTAGATGATGTGAGAAAACTAAGATTGTTACTACAGGTGAGACTAACACAAACAATAAAATATTTATCCAAGAAAAAGGTTCTTATACTACTTAATGTGGGTATAATCATTTCAATTTAAAAAAGTAAATGGGTGACCCCATTATAAGTAATTCCAAATAAGGGTGGAAGACTATGATAATGAATGATGATAAAGAGACAATTCCTACAATGATAGTTACATGATATTGGGTATGCATAGACTATAAAATACTAGAAACATCCATAAGAGAGGAAAAATTTCCATTATTAATCATGGATCAATTCTTAATAGGTTATCTCAATATGAGTTCTTTTTTCATTTTTTATTGATATTCTATTTATAACCAAATACTTTTTTATCTAAATAAAAAATAGAAGACAATGTTTACTTACCCATATCAAACATTCTCCTATCATATCATTTATTTTGGCATGTTTAATGTACTAGTGACTTTTCAAAGGTGTTTGAAACTTATTTTTCAGAACATGTCAGAAGAATTTCTTGAGATTTTCATAGATGATTTCACAGTATGTGGGATATCCATTGAATTATTCCTATACAAATATGATTTGGTACCTAAAAGATTTGAAAAATAATTCATAGTTCTCCATTGGTAAAAGTTCCACTTCATAGTTCAAGGCGGTGTCATTCTAGTGAATAGAATATCTAAATAAGGAATCAAGGATGATCCAGTAAAGAAAAAATTCATACAAGTCTCCATGATCATAATACAATTAAGGGGATTTAAATATTTCATGGACATGATGGATTTTTCCACCACTTTATAAATGAAGTTTTCAAGATATTTAGGCCACTCACCAATATTTTGTCAAAGTATGTTTTATATATGTTTGAATAATTATGTAAGGAAGAATTTATTTGTTTGAAAAAAAAATGTGGCCACACCAATCATGATATTTCTAAATTGGTAGAAAAATTTCATCATAATGTGAGATCCAAGTGATTTCATTATAGGAGATACTCTAAGACATTAGGTAGATCATATTTTTAAACATATATATTATGACATCCATTCCCATAATAAGTCAAAAATAAATTAAACTGACACTGAGAAAAATTATTCTAACAATGGATTTTTCTTTTGTTAATTTCAAACCATATTTAGTAATATTTGAGGTGATTCTCTACATTGATCACGCCTCTTGAGATATTTTCTAAAAAAGGATTCTAATCCATACCTGATTTGGTGTATCTTCTTACTACTATAGTTTTATAGGATTAACATAGAAAAAAGTATTATATATTGTAGTGGCTAATCATTTTTTGAGATTACTCTAAAAGAATACAGAAGAGGAGGAGGAGCTAGAAATTGATGTTGATTTCTTGGATGAGATGGTTTTATGTACTGATTTACAGTCTCTTCCTTGATTTTTCATGATTGTATATTATTCAAAAAATGAGACCATAAATATTTTTTTATATCAGAAATGAATAATATTTTTAAATAATTCAAAACATTGTTTTTGTGATAATCAATTATTATTCATGTAATGTATTGAATGATTAATTTGGTGATGTGTTGCCAAATCAAAAGTGAATATCATTCTAGAATTTTTCTATTTATCACAAAATTGAGGACACAATTGACATGGTAGAATAATGGCCAAGATAATACAATGTGTATTATTTTTGTTGACATCCAAAAAGATGCAAGGGAGTTTATATGAGGCTATTATTGATGCCAATAAATGGATAACAATGGGAAAATAATTGAGATTCCAAATAACCCAATCCTAAAATTTTAGGTGTTTGATGTATGGATAATTGATTTTATGGGGCCCTTACCAAGATCCATGAGAAACACATAAATACCTTTTTATGTGATTTACATCACTAGATGGGTAGAATATGAGTCCACAAGGAAAATATATCCAATTTAGTGATGAAATTTTTAATAAAGAACTTATTTTATCATGTTGTTATATCTAGGTTACTCATAATTACTTGAGGAACACATTAAAACAATTATATTTTTTTTGTAGTGTAAAATTGAAGATTTTGATAAAGTACCATATCACCTCACCACCCATAAACCTATGGGAAAGTAGAATTATCCAACTGAGTGATTAAAATGATTTTATAGAAAACTACAAGTTCAATAATGAATGATTATTGAAACAATTATGATAATACTTTATAGTAATAAATGATATATTTTAAAATGATGACTAGTATAACCCCATTTAGGCTTATTGATGAGAAACTTGACCATTTACTGGTGGATCTCGAGCATCAAAAATATAGGTCTATGAAGAAAGTGGCTATGGACTCACACCAAGATAGAAAGATACAACTATATTTGGATAAATTATAATAGATTGAAAGAGATGCATATAAGAATTAAAAGATCTATAAATAGAAAATCAAAAAGTGGTGTGATTGATGAATCAACCATTGAATATTCAAACCAGGAGATACAATACTATTGTTTAAATATTGTTTGAGATCGTTTCCAAGAAAACTACAGTCACTTTGGTTATGACCCATCATGGTATAAATGCCTTTTTACATGGAGCAATTTTGATATAAAGAGGTAATAGACCTTCATTCAAGTTCGAAAAAAAGGATGAATCTGTACATGGATAATTTCCATAATTAATTTATTCTATTTCTCAAATTTTACTGAAAATACAAAGTTACATCTACATATTGACTTTTATTAAAGTGCTAGGTGTGGTGAAACCTAGGTATGTTTTATTTTTTAGGATTTTAAATACACTTTAGATTGGTTAGAAATTATTATGATAAATTAGTTTAGAGGCTTTAGGGAGCTCTCCCCTGCTCCCCTACTGAATATCTAATTGAGAAAACATAAAATTTGAGTGGAGTAATAACCAATGGATAAAAGGAATCATTTTTAAGGTGCAGCCATATATATCATGTCATAAAACACTACCACCTAAAATCATCATTCTAGACCTATTACACACAATAATTGAGCACACTATAATAATGTAAAGTTCTTGGATAGAAAAGATCCTTAACCTAATAGGGTTGGTGTACACTATAGCCCAACCCTAAAATATCATAATATGGGGTGACGAATCAAGCTGCGATGGGAAGTAATTTATCATTCTATAATTCTTCAAGATAGAAAAAAAAAAGGAAACATTATTTTTTATAGGGTGGGATTCATGTCATGATTTCAACCTGAAATAATTCACATAGGGATAAACTGACATGGTTGTTAGATGGTGGATTCCCCCATGGAGTTGTAACTCTAGAGGACTGAGTTTGAAAAATACCATGGTTTTAAAACTAATGACGTCATGCTGTAATGCCTTGGGTCATGCCACAATTTATACAAATACATTTAATTCTAAACACCAAAACCTAAATTTTTCTATTAGTATCCCTATTCTCATCTCTCAGTGCTTCCTAAATTGATTTTCTTAGCTGTTTGATTTGGTTCTGGTCACCTTCAAGCAGTAATGTTACACTTCTATATCTTCTCATTCTTGAATTTCACACCTCATCATACCTATTTCAACCTAGTCACTGCACTATTTCCCAACCCACACTATGAAAATTTACCATACGCATCTAAACATAAAAAATTTACGAACCATAAAAACAACCCATTTAAACCCCCCTATGAATCCATCTCGAGCCATTACCTATCCATATCCCTATCCCTCTCACAATGTCTAAAACTAAGACAGTTAACAATAAATACAAAGATAAATACCCATTAACACAAATAAAAAATAATATACCTATGAGAGCCACAAAATATAAAATGGATAAACTACCCAAACAACCACCTGATCCCTTACTAATCCTTTCACCTTACTAATTCACATCTTTATAACCTAACCTAATCCTAACCAACCAAACAACCCATAACTCATCTCTGTATGGGGATTTATCCCAAAATCACCTTAACTATTTTATATGGTTTACTGAACCCAAACACTGGAAGAGTCTGGGGAGACTTTAAATGTCATGAATTCATAAAAAAAATTAATTTTGACATGCATATTATGGAATATGTTGATATAGCTGATCAAGTTATATATTCAGTCAATGCCATGAATTTATAAAATATTAATCATGTATTAGAGGATGATTCTATAGATTGGATATTAGAGTTACTATTAGTATTGGATATGAAACTAGAGTATATTAAGTTAAAAATTATTCAACATAATTGGATCCTTTGTTTTATAGAGTTTCGAGCAGGATAATGTGTCAAAAACTACATGTTTATAGAGAGAGTGGATTATAATGATTTTATACTGGAGTGATGCAAGAACACAATCCATAAGTAGTTAATGAAAACAACCATTTTCCGATTTCATTGAGTATATGATTTGGATGAATCATAATTTATATAATAAGATGGAGGTAGAATTTGATCCACCTCCCATTATACCACTTGACTTAACACAATACCCATTTTGTCTACTGTATCCACCCTAGCGAGAACATTTTAGGTTTATCCAAACTCAATATTTTTATCCCACTCATCAATAAACATATTTATTTTGTATTAGACCACCCAAAATTGAGCATTTATACCAGCCCCAACCCACCCCTCTTCAGATTTTGACACATGGGATACTAGTTATCTTATGGATACTGATGAATGATGATAGTTCATATTGGATTCCCAAAATAAAAGAAAGGGTATGATAAATTACCCTACAATGGAGGTTCCCTTTATTGACCTATTTGATCACTGCATGACCTCCCTAAGGATTAGAGAGATACCAAATCAATAGAATGATCATCCAACGACTCCCAATACTAGAATAGTCACTATAATATCCCTTCCTAGTGATACGCAAATTAAAAATACCAATAAATATATCTATATTCTAGTTATTCTTATTGTAAACACTGAACATTCCTAGGGTCATGGATTTTTGGATACCCTACCTAGTGGGGAACCATATACCCAAATTACTACAGAATTACGATTATCAAACTCCCAGACATCTAATTTAGTAATATCCTTGATTGATCATTCATCTGAGTAGTTTTTAAAACCATCATTGAATGTCATTCCTCATTTATCGGGTGTGATAGAGGCAGTTTCTAATACAACCTTGATTTAGACTACTCTACCTTACCTTATAAAACATTTGTCGTCGAGGAAATTTTTTTGGAGAAGTATTAGGTGATTAAATACTGGTAGGTGTAGTATTTTAGGGATTTATTGATTTTATTTACTAAAACAATAGTGGAGGTGGATCCCAATGGGGATATGGGGGATGGAACCAAGGAATCATAGAATTTCCTCCCCCTTCCATGTTTTTTAATGCCTTCTATTTCTGTTTTACTTTATCATATTTTTTATAATTTACTATATTTACATTCCTTTTTTTCATTATCTATCCTTTATATAACATGTTGAATGAAAAAAAATAAAATATTATTTTTTGCATCGATTTCTTCTTAACAATAATAAATATAACCTTTTCACACTATCATGTTACCTAGTTATATTTTTTCATTTTAAGAAATCAAATCCACCACAACCCATCAATAAATATGATTTTCATACAGTAAATTCCATCTAGTTATCAAGGGAAAAAATCATACATAAATCCTGGAGGTCTTTAATTATTTATTTCCTGATTGGCCTGAAGGACTTCTTTTTATTGATTTTTGATAACCCCAATTTCAAGGGATGAGGGGGAACCCTTACAGGGCCTATAGGATTAGAGAATACATGACCCATAGGTCTCAGAGTAAATATCCAGACTATAACTTCATGGAACTACTCCTCCCCATAATCTTCATTGTGATATCATCTCTCTACCTTCGCATGGATGTTCTTCTAGGCTTCCCAGGAATGAATAGGCTAGTATCGATAGCAATTCCATAACCTCTCATTCTTCCACATCTGTTAGCTTCTGCTATGGTGAATACTCCTTCTCTGAATCCCTATCTAGAGTCTACTCCTTGTAGAGTCTATCTGGTCTGTTAAGAAAAATTTTAGGTGGCCTGAAATCCTTGAGGTGTTACGAAGGCCTTAAGGTGGTATGAAGGCCTTGAGGTGGCCCGAAATCCTTACTAGCATGAAGGCTTTGGGTGGCCCGAAGGCCTTGAAGGACCGGAGGACTAAATCGGTGGCCCAAGATCCCAACTGGATGAATATTTTTGGCTGCTACAATACCAAATAGTACCTACTACAATAATTCTACATTACCCCGGTAATATGTCTCCACCCAGTTTTGAACTCGGGTCTCTTGGATGTACTTACCGAGTCCTCACCAACTGGGCTAGGCTCTTGTGTTTAATTCTTTTAAGTAATTTTGATGATTTACTATAATGTATCTAAAATAATATTCATTTTCATCTATATCACTATGATTTTAAATAGTGGAGATGGTATTTGAAACTATTTGTAGTGGAGGGATTCTTGGAAACATGTGAATTTTTTCTTGAAATCAATGGGCAAAGAGACATTTTTTTGGAGACATCTCTTGACTTATAAAAATTATGAACACACATGTAAATAAAAGAAAAAAAATTAATTGGGAATTATTGAAAATAAATTAAATTTTAATTCTTAATATGATATACATTATAAGTACAGAATTATTTTGGCCTCTAATTTCAAATTCATACTTTTTTTGTTTATTTGATTATTACATAACATTCATTTTATGCGTGATTCTTTAATAATTTTAAATTACATTATTGAAAGGTGTTTTAAACAATTTTGTTATATTATTTTTAATAACCTATTTTATAAGAGAAGTCTAGAGATACATTACTATTTAAACTTTAACTTTGATATTTTTCAGAAAAATGAGATTTTATCAAACCACACTAATATAATTGAGGATATTTTTAACCCTTTTTACCTTTAAACCTAACCTATATCAAACACTATTTTAACCTTGTAATATCCACGAAATTTCAAGACATGTAATCCAAATTATAGGCTAATTTATCCTTCATACAAGACATTATTTAGTACAAATACTTTATTTTTTTCTTTTCAGATTAATAAAGGGGATTGGTGATGTATAGAACTAAGATGTGAGAATACCATGAAAGATAAGGTAGTATAATTGTAATTAGTGATTTGGAAGTTGATTCCAAGATATTTTATATATTTATTACTTGATTCCTATATTATTTTGGAAAACAAATAGAAATAATAGATCATATCATGTACATTTTAATGATCACACATACATTATCTATGATATTATTATAACTATTAGAATTAGTTCAAATATCCGATCAAATAAAAGTAGTTTTATGGGTGTGATACTTGATCCTGGTAAAATTTCCTTTGTATCAATGGAAGAGGAAAGAAAAATATGATGAAATATTATGTTATTATTGTTGAATTTTATTGATGGGAATCATTAAGATAAGTAGAGATTTATGGGACATGATGTCTTTGAAGTGGATAAGTAGATCCCCTTTTCATTGAGATTAAATAAATAATCATTATTTATACTTAAATAATTTATCCCCATTTTTAAAGTCTTAATTTTTAATGATTACATAATGAACTACCCATCTCTAGCCTCTAAGACATTAGAACCTTTTTAGGATTTCCTCTTGATTTCACTGGTTATATTTCTATAAAGTAATTTGAGATATTATACAATCCTATAAATTGAAGACATGAAATTTATAATGAGAATAACTCTAGTTTTACATTATTATTTAGTGTTGAATGTGAAATTTTATAAATATGTATATCACTGTATGGGTATAAATGTCTAAGGAATGGTTGGAAAATAATTATGGATGAGAATAAGAATTCCAATATAATCTTAATAAAGATGTATGATTACTTAGGCAGGATGATTATATTATAATTATAAAATTTTCAATTAATATTTTGTTTTATGGACATGTTCTCCACTGATTTTCTTTACTTAAAGGATTGAACTTATTTAGAATCCTTGTAAATATTTTTTTCTTAAGGATAAAAAAATGTTCAATTGTGGGGGATTTTGATAACTATTATTGATGTGTATGTTTTTATCATGATTTTCTTTCATTATGGGACATAATAATACAATGTTTTTGTACTTTTATTGATTTATTTAAGGATAGAGAATAATGAAGCTTTTAGATCCTACCTTTATGTTTTTAGATTAACTATATAGAGATTAATCAAAACAAAGTTTTTTTCATCATGTAGTTAGTTGGACCAAAGTAGAAATGGTAAACTTAGAAGGAAATAATTCAACATAATGGTGTCATGGTGTAGATGAATGTGATTTTGAATATATTTCCCCAAAATAAGGGACCTCACTCCACAACATGACACAAAAGAGGATACATATTATTACCAAATAAGGACTTATGATGTTAAGATTTTATTCTATTCTATAATACAATTTAGGTAAAAAAGTAAAAGCAAAACAAAAATTCAATAAAATACTCCTATGAATGGATTCACACCAAGGTTGTAGCCAGTCATTGAAGTTGTAAACGATCTCTAGGATATGAAACAGTTTAATGCTCAAGGATGAAGTATGGGTTGATGGGACAACATTATATGATGAGTATAGAAGAACGAGTTGTGGCATCATTTGACACTAGGGGAGAACCATATAAGATGGTAAGAGAACTCATGAATATGAAAGAGGATACTAATAATGTAAAGTTTTAATGTGGGATGAGTCTAATGGGATCTAATATAGAAATCATGTAGTTTTATTACAGATGTATCCATGTCATATTGAATTTAAATATTGATACCCGTTTGAGGAGCTATAGAAGATCATCTTATAACATATAACCATTATTCTATGACTTTATGAAGTAATATTGATATAGAATACCTTTATAATTAAAAAATATTATTTTCTAGTTCAAGATAAATGATACTGAGAAATATAATGGAAGATAAAGTTATATCTAAAAAAGGATATTTTTAATTCCAAATGTAGCGAACATAACATATGAAATATGGTAGGGAAGAATCCCACATTGGAATACTTTTGAATTTTGGGGGGTAAATTTTTTTTCTCAACAAGGAGAAGAACTGAAAGATTGAAACTCATGGGGATGATGGAATTTTATTTGGGTATTCATATAAAATCATGGAATAAATATTCTAATAAAATTCATGAAAGGTACTTAAAATTCAAGATCCATTTTTGTAAAAATGAGCAGAAATATCAATCAAATGAGGAGTTTTCATATAAAAACAGTGATAAAAATTTAGAGGAATGCAATACTAAAGAGATTATTAAGTGATATACCTAGGGGGAGTACATGGGGATGTAGTATACTCATAGAAAGAAAAAAATTGAATATTAGTTAAAGTAGGATCAATATCGGAAAGAAAGGAAAGAAGTATGTATAGAGTCAATTAATAAAATATCATTGTTGATTGGATAACTCCTGTACAAAAAAGAAGGAGGAAGACTCTTCAACAAACATTTATTTTGTCTCAAGTAGAATATAATTTTTTTAAATAGTCTTCCAAATATGAAAATCATCACACCCCAGTATTTTTAATGAACACTATGTTCAATAGTGTACATGATATGAAACACCAAGCCTAAATAAATCATGAAATATTATTATTTAAATATGATCATGATAACCTATCCCTTGAATTATAATTTATATAAAATATTAAATAATCTATGAAATATATATAAATTTAAAAATAAATATAAATTTATTGATAAATATTTAGAAAATAATTACTAATTTTATAGTAAAGTATTTTTATTTTTAAAATAAACACTTTCTTAAAAAATGGGTTTTATTTATCTTTTTGAGAAAATATTAAAATAATTTCTAAATATTTTATAAATTATATTTTCTTAAAAGGATATTATTTTTTAATTCAATAAGTAAAAATTACTCAAGGATTAATGTTTTGAGAATTTTATGAAAAGTATGATTTTTCAATGAATAATAAAAAGTATAGATTTTTATTGAAATCTATATTTTCATTTCAATCATGTATAGAAAATTTATGCGTCTAATGCATTTTTTTTAATAAAATAAACTATTCACTATTTATGAATTATTTTAATGAAATATATATATTATATAGTCAAAAAAAATTAATATTTATTTAATTTTTTTCTAGGCATGAGATAAGAAAAACCCCAATGTTATGCTTAAAAATGTATTTGTCTAAAAAGTGGGTTTCTTCACAGATTTCTTGCATATTTTAAAATTAATTTCATCCACATATAGAAAATTAATTTTACAAACTTGATTTCATATTTTTTAATATATCTATTCAAAAAAATTAAATATTTCCCCTTTATTTTTGGTTAATATCAATAATTATCGTGGTAAAATTTATCACCATGGTAAAGGGTTAATCAAGTTAATATAGGTTAAAACTAAGTGATAAGGTTATATTTTTCATAATAATAATTAATGGATGAAGTATATCATAAAAGTATCAAATTATATTTTAAATTTATTTGTTTAATAGACTCTTTTCCTTGAATATGACATATATAATATTTAATGCAATGGAAGTTACAAAATGACACTCTCTTAGTTTTAAATATATCTTATATGTACACATAAGGACAAAATAAATCAATGAATGAAGATAATTGTTTATTTTGAGATTAATTAAATTATTTTCCTGAAATAAATTTATTTATAATTTTCATAAATTATAAAATTGCCTTAAATTCTTATACAATGCCATCATAGTATTTATTTAATGATTATAAGAATTATAAAAGTAATATAATTTTAGTGAGTTATAGTGTTCCATGATTCTTTTAGATGAATATTACATATTATTTTTATGTTAAATGATTATATTCTATTTAAATTTTTTTTATTCGTGTATTTTAAATCTAATCAAATGAATAGAGTCATAATTGAAATTAATGATATTTTATCAAAATAATATTTCATAATTTTTTTAAAAAAATTTAGAAAATATTTAAATATGAAAAATAGGATAATATATTGTCTAAAATTTAATCCTTTGGCCATTTATTATCTAATTTTAACCTCACATGTAAAATTTTAATCCTTTTTATGTGAAAAATATGATACCATGATTAATTTTAAAATGAGTTAATTAATAGGTTAAACAAAATAATAAGTTTAAAACACCACTTAAACTGGTAAAATTTTATTGGATATTTTCATTTAAATAGAGTAATATATAAAATTATAATCCTTGGGATTTTGGTGGAATTTTGGAGAGATAGTGACTTTTTTATATTTTAATATTTTAAGAAATTCCAAAAGCCCCCTACCTCAATTATAAAAGGGAACCTACTCCCATCACTTATTTAGTATTTTTTTACCTTATATCTCACCCATAAACTTAAAAAATACCTTATAAACTTACTTATACACATTATATATGTTATTTTATTCCTAAATGACCAACCCTTGGGTCTTTAAGGGGAGATTTAAAGGAGTTATTTCAAAAAAGTGTCAATTACCTTAATAGATCACTTTCTTTTTAATTATTTTTCATATACGATAAATATTTTATCTTTTTAATAAAATAATAAATCCATTATCCTCAATATAATTAAACTTTATCAAAATTATGAAACCAAATTTATTCACCATCTATCCATGAAATGGGAAGTGAATGTTTCGCTCTTACGTACGTACGACTTACTGTCTCTACGTAGCGATACAATTCAATTATCATCACCAAATTTTATAGATGGGTATTATGATGGATTTAATTTTTATATATTATAATTATTAAATATTTAAAAATTATTATTTATATATCATATATACCTTCTTACCTTCCCAACCATTGGAAAATAAGAACATCGCTCGTGAGTACGTGTGGACTGCCATCTCCATGAAGTAATGTGATTCATTTTACATTTGTATTTTACTTGGATGGCAATAAGGATGGATTTATTTAATATATAATAAATATATTTTATAATAATTATTCTGGAAATATTATTTATTATTTACCTTTCTCTTATTTCATCTATCAAAAAATGAAAACATCATTCATACATACGTACGACCCACTGTCTCTAGGAACAGTGTAATTCATTTTTCTATCTCTAATTTTACAGATGGATATAAATAATTATAAAATGATTGTATATTATATTTATATTATTATTATTAATATATATTTTATTTAAAAATAATCAAATAAAATGGATCATAACCATCGTACCAAAACATACATGAAAAACGAAGGAGATATCACCCAGAACAATGATTTTAATAAAGATTTGTTAACAAGTGGGTGAGAAGAGGTAATAAGTAAATAATATATGGGATTATATATATGATTATGGTTATATATAATATCTATAATAAATCTATATTTATTATACAGAAGGTTCCAATGCCCACAAAGTAATCTTACCTAGGGTAAGAGATTTTCCTCTCATTTTTATTTTTGGGGGACACATTCCATATTCACCAATTGTTTCTTTTGTGTGATTTATATAGTTCCTATGAATTTATTTTATGATTATTATTATGAAATTTATGGGGGTATAAATATAATTTTATGGTTCTTTATTTCATGGGGCTTATGATTCAATTGTTACTAAAGCAATAAGGATTTTATGTTATAATCTTATTATTTATCGGGATTGTCTATGATTAAGTTATGATGCTAAAATTGTATGATATGACTTTATAGAATATCATGTCTTTTATTATCATTTGGTTATTTATGTATAATAAAATTTTCATTACATTTTCCTCTATTTAAGTACTCAATATACTAAAATAATGCTTTTAAAAAAATCAACTTTATTTATCTCTTCGATAAAAAAACTTTTTCTTTCATATCCTTGTTTTAAACAAGGTTTTTAATAATATAATTTTATTGTTTAAATTAATTTTTATACATTTTTTAATTTTTAAAAAACTATTTCAAAAGTAATATTGTTTTTATGTTTCAAATTAGGTACCTTTTTTTGTCTTTTTACAAGTTTGAAAGGAATGTTTTTTAATTTATATGACTCAAATGAAATATCACACCATCATGACCACTCAATACTTTGAAGTTTACTTTATATGTTTCCAAGGATATTTTCAAATAAAATGTTTTCAATGATATTTTTAACATTTTTATATTTTAAAAAAGTAATTTTAAAATAGAAAGGATATTTTTCACAATAAATTTTTAATGATATTTTAATGATATTTATAATCATCAGTGATAATAACCCCTGTTTTCACTTATACTTTATGGGGGATATGATCCAATGACACCAAAATTATTCTTTATCAATAAGGTTTATATTTATGATGAAAATATGTTTATGAAACCTTTTCCTTTTCCATAGGTTATGCTATAATTAAATGATGAAATGTTTATGAAACCCATTCCTTTTATTGGGTTATGACATGATGAATGTTTTATGATCTTATGGAGAACATATGTATGATTTTAATTATGTAATGGTTGAGACCTATATCTCCCTACAATGAATTGGGTAATGATTGATATCCCATGAGATAAACATGACTATAATGAGGAGTAGATCCAATTTATTATGGGACTTTTTCAATTATGATAGTCTTGGGATTGAACCATGAATTTTATGATAGTTTAGGGAGAAAATACATTCTACTATGATAGTCTTCACAATTATCCTTTAATAATAAATAAATTATTTTATTTGATTATGTGTATGTCGTATAACTATGTCTTATTCATATGTCATTATCTCTTAGCTCTTGTTCATTTATTCCTTTATGATTCATGTCTTATGAAATGCCAAAATTTATTCCATGACTTACTATTATGATCTATGATATATAGGGTATGATATTATAATGTTCTGATCATGTTCTCGTAATATTATTCACATATTGAGTTCAAGTGATCATTGAAATATCCATTGTTATCAATTTCTAAGCATATGAGCTCACATGTTCTTTTGTTTCCTTTTCACCAGGTTAAGAAGACAATTTTATGTATGATATTTCTAAGAAGGATTACAATTATGAAGAATATTTTGGGAGATGATATAGATAATTTATTAATGACTTGTTTATGTTTCTAATTGTATAAAGGCACTAGACCTATACAATTCTAACATGGATCGTTATGTTATGTAATGGATATTAACCAATTAAGATGTGATAACTATGTATTAAATTTATGGGTAAATGTAGTTTGTATCAGAGAAAGGTTTAGTTATCCTTTATAAACTAGTATGAGAAAACTTTACTGTAAACCGTAGGTATGAGTATAATTATATGATAACATCAAAAAAATTTGGTAATGATTATGGATAACCTGGGTTAAATATAAGGTTTCATAGATTGAAAAGGAGTTTTAATGATTTATACATCCTATAAATGATTTTTCATGGTTCCCCACTATGACTATTATTTCTCATAATATGATTTTTTCCTTTATTCAATGTATGGAACTTGGAGGTCTTGTATTAAAACTGATCAAGAATGGAATGATTATCCTCATGATTAACCAAATTAAATTGGAGCTATAATGCAAAACCTTGGGATTATTCCAAATAATTTTTCATGATATATTATTAATATGTTTCACCTTAACCAAATCATATACTCCCCAAAGAAGAAAATGATAGATTTCTATAAGAGCTCTAGTGGTGGGGATTGTGAAGGAAAGAGGATTCGATTTCTTTTATGTAGAGAATGTTGGAAGAAACACTCAAGTGGATGTATCAAAGTAACAAAAAGATGATTTTTATGTGTAAATGAAGGGTATAAATCATGTAATTTATGAGAAAAAAATGCAGTGTTCGATGGAGGTAAATGAATATCATCCTAAGGTAACATTTATAGTTCAATTTATTATATGTAGGGAATATGAGGATTATCCAAGCCAATTTCCTAATCTAAGTGAAAGACCTATGAAGTGAAAGGTTTAAATTAATTATGAATTATGATTCAAGAATTTTGTTATGAAAGTTTTATATCAATGGTTTTTTATATACAAGGATCATGGAACATCTAAGGATTATTCCACAGTAGAATTTGAAAACATATGTTTAGTTAGAATAAAGAGATTATTGACATTGGTATGATAGTATTGGTGAATTTGAAAATGCTTAGTTGATGACATATTGATTTATGTCATATTTGATGATATTTAATTTTTAGATTTATGGAATATATTCAATAGTTTTTTAACTTATTTAAGGAATAAGGATTTTGTTAATTTTTGGAAGAATATATGTTTTCATTTTATGTTAACATAAAATTTATGGATACCGTCATGGGTGTATAAGTTTATAGTTAATCAGAAGTTCAAATTCATCAACAAACAATTTTTTATGATTTAAGTGATGTGATTTTTAATTGATTTGAATCATTTTTTGGGAATTAGGAAGAAAAATCTATTGAGGATTAAATAAAAAATTGGGTTTAGTATATTATTTGATGTTAATTATGCTTTAATATATTTTGGAATATAAATAATCTTGATGGATGAAATGTGATTCATTGATATATTTATATCTTCAAATATAGTATTGGTAATGTTATGTATTACCATTTAGGTTAATATATAAATATGATTCATGATATTTTGGTAAATTTCAATATATTTAAAGAGTATATAATTATTTATCATCGTGATTATTGATATTTGGGAGATGTTTCATTGGGATGAGGTATATGTAACACTTAGGTTTAATAATTGATTTACCATGAATGATAATTTAATAAGAATGCAATTTATTAATTAGGAAAAAAAAAGTTAAAATTATGAGGGTGTAATTTATTAATTAGGATAGAATGTAATACACAATGATTTTAAATAAACACTATGTTCACTATCATACAAGATACATAACACTAAGCCTTAAAGAACCATGACATATTTTTATTTTAATATGAAAATTATAACCTATCTATTAAATTGGAGGTTTTGAATAGGATTAACTACTTTATAAAATATATATAATGTTCATACGCAATATAAATGTATTGAGAAATGATTATTAAATAGTCACTCAATTTTTAATAAAGTCATTTTTTTATTTAAATAAATATTTTCATCAAAAAAATATGTTTTTTTGTTTTTTGAAAGAACATATTATAATTAATTTCTAGAACATTTGGAAATTATTTTTGATTAAGAGATTATTTCCCGACCCTAGGTACCCCACACCGGTGCCCCGAGATGGTTGGTTACAAGAACTCAGGCATGCCTCCACATATTCCATAGGCTTACAACTAGTTGCGAGGGTCTAATATAAACCATTGGGAGACTATACCCAATATATCAGATTAAAAAAACATAAATAAATAATAATATCCAAATGGTAATAAAAATAATTATAATAATTCCATTAACAATAATGAACAATATCACATGATAATTCCAAAACATAGATAACTGACCATAACTAAAATAGTATATATGTCATTTCAATATGTGTCATGTATCAATATGAAAAAGAAATAATAAAGACAATGACAACTCCCAAGTGAGTCCCAAAATCATGTCTGGTTCCCTCATCCATGTGCCATCCCAACTCATCCATATAACATTGTTCTATTGCCCTTATCCTTTCCTATAAAAATAAAGTCAATTTTGGTAGCGATCATCCATCCAGATTAGGGTGTTAATAAAAATTAGTAAGACACCACCTAGAGTGCCTAAACATTATCTAGCATATAACACTGTATGCATTTTTATAATGAATAAAGTATACTAAATGAAGTAAAAAATCATTATTCATTATTCTTTAATTAACCACATAATTACCCATGTTCAAGATAACACTCAAATAATCAATACATAATTCAACTTTTGATAGATTCTGAACCATATATCATAGGGAATCACAATTCATTATATCATGAACATTAACTAATCATTTAATTCCAATTTTCATACAAAATCTAATAGGAACTCCACTCTAATGCCAATGTGTTGCTCCTAGAACATCATGTCTAGAACCCTGGGGATATTTGGAGCATCAGTCCCTATCACACACCTAATTGTTCTCACATATGGGTGTTTTTGAAGCCTCAGTCCCTGTCACACACTCATTATCACATATGGGTATTGGGAGCATCATCATGTATCCATAACTCATTATCACATTTATCACAATATATCACATATCTCATAAATATAACATTTATCGAGGTTAATCATCATTAACCATCTTATAAAACATTATCATCATGGTGAACAATTTCATTTTATCCCAAGAATCATGGTTCTTTATTTAAATCACATAGAATAATATGAAAAATTCGTTGTTAAACCATTGATCAAAATTTATTCATAACATCCTTTAACCCTTCTAGGTTAAGACAAAAAACCCTTTAATTCTAATTACCAATCAATTCCATAACCACTAATTCCATAATCACTACATTAGGTATTTCAATAATAACTTTATTCTACCAACTCCATAAACCCATTAATTAATTTATTTATTAATTCATTCATTCATTCAATTTCAAGATTCAATTACCAAATGTGGCTATTGAACCTGAAAATTACTTTTTTTATTTCTAACACTGTTAAGGGAAAGTGAGAACCCATATCCGTACAAAAAACCATAGTATCAAACATCGAAGGAGACATACGAACCATTGAAATATTTTTTAAGCCTATTAGATGCATTATTCCTAAGTAGTTACCAGATAAGTCCATTTACCTCTAACTCTGAATCATCTTTTATGAGGTCCTTGAACCAAATAGCTAACTTATCTCACATCTGTATGAACTCTTCCATTCTTAACTTCCCTACATTAAACCCTCTTTCCAAAATATGGTCTTGTTTTTCAATCCGCTCCATCTGCATCCTGCTAGTTTCCACTTCAAGATCTCTCTTAGACGTCATAACCTGATCCTCTTTCGAGGCATTGAATGGAATCGATTTCTCCAACATATCTTCCTAGGAATGGATGATAACTTCTCATGTCTCCTCGAGCAGAACCTCATCCATCTTTTTTGAGGCCATAATTTCTAGATCTCCATCAATCATTTCTTTATTGGTGGCATGTGTGACACTGTAGTCCCAAATCCACCATTACCTTATCACCCAAGGGGATAAATGGACCAGCAGCCCTGCATCCTATGGGCTCGGGGTCAATGGAGGTGTTAGCCACCACATGCTTCTCACCATTTCACTTTCTCAATGGAATGACGCCTACATTTGTAGGAGCCTTTTGAAGCAGCTTACCCTTTCTTGCAGATCTAGTGACAGGAGGACTAGGTATGTTGGAGTAATCCCTCCTAGGCTGCACCCTCCCATTTTTTGTAATGAAGACATCATAATCCACAATATTTTTTCTTTCCCTTTTGTGAAGAGGATATAAGATATTCCTCTGCAATGGCTAGTTCCTTGGACTTAGTGGGATCCCAAGCATCATCCATGCCTTCTTGAGAAAACCCCCATTCCACCAAGGGATCCTCTCCGTGGGTGACCTCCACCTCTTTAGGATCCCCACTAGCATGTCCATCTTCTTCATCCAACACTACAAAACAGTTTAGAGAATTCAAAAATGGTCCTCTGGATTTAACCTTCTCATCATATGAAATTCTAGGTTGCGGGACCTACTATAACTTTCCTGGAGCACCTATCTGGGAAAAGCCTCGACCCATGAATTGGAAATGCATTGAGATGTTGGCCAGAACTAGACACTTGGAATCCACACCAGTGTACTCATCCCCATGGACATCCTCTTTCACTGCATTAACATTGGATGGATTTAGAGGAGCCATCTGCAATGCCTGAGAAGCATCTAAGAGGACCTCCCTTTCGTCCCTCCCAACCCATTCTTGGTCAAGTCCCGCACGAACCCCACTATCACACAGAAGCACAACAACATCCTCATATGATCATGCCAGGCCTAGATCACATTTTAGCCGATAAATAATATCAGTGACTCTTGGGTTATCCTGAGAAAACAAGGATGGATTTCGCTGATCAAAAGCATCCTCACATAGGAACCCTGGAGAAGGAGACGCAGTGCAGTTAACCCCTAAATTTGGACCACCTTCATCATCTCCAGACCCATCCATGATCTTATCCTTGCCCAGGGGAGGTTAGTTAGCACTCTAACCCCTTGGAAATTCCTCCCTCCATGTTGGCATGAATGGGATAGGTGCCTGAAGTGGAGACATAGTGAACAAAAGTTCTTATAAGACTCAAACACAACCAGTTGCTTCCAATGAAATTCATCTCCTACCTTAATCCAAATCCATTCAATTGAGGGTCTTGACACATCAAATTCTACACAGATGCATGGAGAGATCAGGTGACATACTGAACTGGTTCTTGAATCCGAATAGAGAAAACTCCCTACCAATTTCCCAAGCATTCAGATGATAGAAGGGTTCTGAAAAGGGTGGGGGAGCTCAGGAAATCATACCCACAAAGTCATTGTTGGGGTGTACCACTTCATATGAAGATCAAATGAACATTTAAGTAGATGAAATTGATAGTCGGTTTAGGATCAAGGAGCCCCAGACCATGAGGTAATCAGATCTTATATGGAGGAGAATCAAATCATGATGTTTTGTTTGTCTAGGAGCCCGACAGATGCATGTTCCAAAATCACCCATTTTTAAAAACAAAATCTCTCAAACACTTCGACCGATGGAAATCGCAAAGCGAACCAAGACACCAATGTCTAAGTGAGAAGAGAATAAGCATCTGTAAATTCCAATGTCGAAAGATTGAGCTGAGGGTAGCCATTTTGGAGGTCCGGGACCTTAGGGAAAATGGAGATTTCAGATAAAGGAGGAAAAGAAGTAGATAAAGGAGGAAAAGAAGCAGAAAATGAAGGAGAGGAAGAGGAATAAGTCTTTTCCATTGGAGGCAAAGAGAAAACCCATCCCTGGTGGTGGGGGAGGGGCATAGGCACCGGCCATGGCTACCTAGGTCATGGGTGAGTCACTGGGAGCAGAGAGTAGAGATCCCTCAGGATTATTTTTCCTTTACTTTCCAAATGTGGAAATTGAAATTCTAAAATTACGTACACAAAATTATCATTCAAGACTATGTGAATTGATATTTAAACCACATACCTCATGATTTTTATGGACATATGCTAAATCAGAAATCCCCAAATTGAAGAGAAACATTCAAGATCACAATTTCATGGAAGATCTAAGACCAAAACCTAAGATCAAGATCAAATACTTTAAGATTCAAGAAAAGGTAAATCTAAACCATTTCCAGCGGTGTATAAATAATTCCTCTTGATTGAGAAAGAGAGATGGAAGATAAAGGAATAAAAATGGGGAAGAAATCACATAACAGATGAGATATGATCCTTCAATTGGATATTTGATTCATTAAGAACGATGTTCAAGGAGCATCAGAACCCTCCCAGGTGTTTTAAAATTTAGAGGAATTGGTTTAAGATCATACCAAGTCTATTTGTGGTTAATACCGGGGGTATGATTTTTTTTATAAATTTTAGGGTAAGTAAAATCCACACTGATGGTTTCTTAGGTAGGGATGCATGGTTTTCCAAACCATTCTCTATAACCATGTGCCTCATCCTAGGGGTGTATGATTTCTAGTAAGTGGACACACAGTTTGGAAAACAATGTTCCAACTGTGAAATTCCCCTCTCTCTAGGATTAAATGCTTTTCTTGCGATAGGTGCACCATTTGGGAAAACTATACGATAACCATGAAATACCCATTTTCTTCCAAAATTACAAAATTCCACTTGAAATAAAAAAACCACCAAATATATACAAAAAAAAGGTTAAAAGAGTACCTGAAAATGAGCACAAGACATCTTCAAAAATGTTGAGATATTATAATCTCCCCACCTTATAATGTCGTGTCCTCAACCAGTACTTCCAAGCATCTATTAGAATCTAAGGTAAAAATATCAGGCCAATGATCCCAAATATCTACTTATCTCTCCTACATTTCCACCTGAATACATAAATATTTTCACAATACTTGAATTATCGGCATGATCCTTCCCCGCAACACTTTCTCACTATGATCAATAACGCGTATCATATGATTCTCAAATGATGAATTTGTCTCAAACTCAACATAATCAACATCAATCACATTATAAGGATTGGGGTGAAACTTCAAAAGTTGTGACACATGAAAAACATTGTTCATTGCACTATACCTATATTGAAAAGAAAACCGGTGTGCCACCAGATCAATTCTCTCCACAAACACAAAAGGTCCAACAAACCTACGCACTAACTTCCCCTATATCTGAATCCTATGGTGACCCTATAATGACCCAAAAACTATTAAATTTTTTATATATATTATAATTCATTTATTATTTAACAACACGAGATCCCAAATGATTATAGTTTTAGTGAGTCTGGATACATTGAAGAATTCTAATTAAAAATCATAAAAAAATAAAGGACAAGAAAACCATTCAGAAGTTTATAAGGGTTAAACATTTTAATGACTCAGATTTCCTATGTATTATTTTTAAATATTATATTGAATTATTTTGATACCAAGATTTTTTACAATGTGTGATTCCAAGGCCCTAAGTGCCAGGAATAAATGTTTGAAATAAATTGAACTTTTAAACAGCATGCACGAGCGGTTTTCCTGAAAAAGTTGAATAACTTTTAAGTCAGTACCCAGATAAAAAATTCAAGGGCACCATTGAATCTAGAATAGTGACTTTACTTTATATAGGGCCTAACATCAACCGGCATGGGTTGGCTGCAAAAGTTAGTTTTTGGTATTTTAATAATGGAAATAAAATAAATTGGAAGATAATTTATTTTAAATGTTTCCTATTTACACAAAGACCTAATTCCTCCACTTTAAATAACTTCTTGTGGAATGTTCATAGGGTTATCCACATAACCCTGCAAATTGAGGATTTCCATTGGAGGTTTGGAGGAGAACCTGTTGGTAGACGATGACAATACAATCGATTGACGCATCTCGAATTCGACGAACCTCGCAAACGAACATGACACGGTGATCGCTCTTCAACCAAATAGAGGTAGGGGTTGTTATTTTGATTTAGTTCTTCCTCGTTCATCGATTAAATGACGAACACAGATCAACCCACCAACAGGTTGATCCGCGGATCGCGCGTTCTTACGGGAGGGCGTTATTTTCCATTTCTTTCTGAGGTTTTGATTCAGGAATTTATTTTGTGATAAATGTTGGATTATATTTTGATTAATCCTATTTAATTCTTATAGCGGGAGGAAATTGACACTTTGATGAATGGTGGAGGATGTGCCTTACTCTTTTGTTTATTTATTTCTTCCTCCCTTTTTAACCACGCGTTCTTCACGTTCTTTGCGGGGTTATGAACAACAGATCGTTGCACATCTGTTTAATAACACAATGATCCCAAATTAGAGATCTGACATCGCGATGACCTAGCGTAGGTACGATGATGATGGAAAATCATGAATCGGCTCGGATCAAGAGAGACCATTCTTAAAGAGTTCTTCGCACTGGTGGATCGATACGTGTTTTGGGGGCCGATTGGACACCCAAAAACAATGGAGATAACTTCGGGATGTTGGGGCGACCTTAACTTTTTATTTTCATGTAAAACCGATCGTCATATCAAATATCGAAGAAACACTGAGGTGTGGCGGAGAAGGTTCACATTTCTAGAATTTTTCCAGAACACATGGCGTGTATCTCAAAGAACACATCGTGTGGTACTGGCAGCAACAGCTAGGGTTTGTGCCTGGCACATGATGAAGAACACGATGTGCCTCTGGGGAGACTTGGCGTGTGGGCCCCACCCAGTGATGTTTGGAGTTCTAGCTGACGGGAAGCACTAACAGAGCGTGTGACCATTGTCACACGGTATGTGTAACACCCGAGACTTTTATGAGAAATATTTTTGTTTTTATAAATCATAAAAGGAATCTTTCACTATACACAACACTAGATTGGCTTGCTTTACACACAATCACAACCTTCCTCGATAGCTTGCGTCGTACGCAATACCGATTTTCACTAAACAATGATATGCTATTAAAATATTATTAAAACTAGCTGTTATGAATAGTAATAACCACTTTTTGAAATTTTATAAATTTTATTTTTCAAAATGGACTTCATTTTTGGATTCAGAATATCGAAATTATCCTAGGCTGAAATTTTGGTATTTTTCTGAAAACTTTCAATTTTTGATGAATAGTGAAACCACTAAGTGGTAGTTAAAAAAACAAAATTTTTCATAAAACTTAATTTTACCGCTTCTGTGAGTGGAATTTCAAAAATCCGAGAGACATGGTTGATGTCAGTAAGTAAAATGTGGTTCAATGAGATGAAAATAATTTTTGGTGAATAGTAACTTTTTACTTTTATTTATCACGGTTAAAAGTAAATAGGGTAATTAAGGGTAAAAATGATATTATTATTACCCTAACACATGTCCTACTTCTATTGTATAAGTGTAATTCGACCAAAAACAAACTTAGGAATAAAATATGACCATTTAGGCCCACTTGGATTAGATTAGGACATTTATTATTAATTTATTTAAAGAAGGGTTAAAATAGTTAAAATCAAAGTTTAATAAGTAAATAATTTTTAATATAAGGTTATACATAAGATAAATTCGACTATAAATATTAATTATAAATCTAAAAAGATTTCCTACATAATGGTATTTTATTTGTAATTTTTAGACACTAAATAATTTAATTTATTTATGACACAAAGATGATGCAGTAATTATCTTATTAATAAAATATTGACATAATTGATGTTATAAATACCAAAATAAATGTAATTTGAGACTTTTTATGAATTACACTAATTTTATAGGTTAATATGACATGTTAGTATTGATTTAACTAACTTTGTTTGAACTAATAATTCTGTTATGATTTTCACAAAAATCAATTACTAAATAGTGTCAAAATTGACATAAAATAGTTTTTAAAACAAATATTATATTATTAATTGTTACTTTATTCCCAAAAATCTAAGGTTAGGCCAAATTACTTATATAAGGTTGTATATATTAATAATAAACAACTTGGGGTTCGTTTGGCTGCTTATAGTAAGTTTATTAACCTTATAGTATAAGAACACAAGAAGACACAGAAAAAGTAAAATTATTTAACTTAATGTTAAATCTAAATGATAAGGTTAAAATAGGAACCTAAACTTTTCTAAATTATATTGTATGAGAGGATTTAGACCCATCCCCACATTACCTTCTAAATAAATCAATTTGGAGCTATTTAAAACTGAACTTGACTTTATAATAAAATAATATTTTTAGTTTTTCCAAAGGAGCCCATCTCCTCCCTTATAAAAGGGAACCTCCTCCCCCTCTTCCTCACACCACTTTGAGCCTTCAAGCTCGGCCAACCCCTGCCACTTTCTCCTCTACACTTCCCTAGAGACATCCTAGAGGTCCTGGTCTTCTTCAAAGACCAATTTTAGTTCCCTAAAAGGAGGTCTCAAAAAAGCACTTCAAAGAAGAGGTAATGTCCGTTACCGATTCTTTCATCTTTATTTCTTCTTCCACTTCTTCTTATTTAGTTGTTTCATTATGAAGTAATAACATCAGTATCACTCATATACTGATATTTTATTATAAGTATGAAACAACCCTATTTCACCATCTATCCATCCTACGGAAAATGAAATCACCGCGCATGCGTACGTACGGAATACCGTCTCCACGTCGTGGTGTAATCTATTTTCCACCACCACCTTACTTGGATGGGTATAATGGTGTAAATAATGACTATATATGATTATTGTAAAGTTATATTGATTCTGAAATATTATACATACACTCCAATACAATTCCATGATCATGGGAACGATATCATCTCTCGTGCTTACGTACGGAATACCGTCTCCACGATGTGATGTGACTCGTTCTACATGATCTTCATTGCATAATGATTATATAAATGAATTGAATTAATTAATATGATATATATTACACTAATAACATTCTGGAAATGAGTTATCTATAACCTAAAGAGAATAATAAGAATTTATTCGACAAAACACGCATAAGAACAAAAACTAATAAACACCCGAATAACAAGTTGTAATGAAATATTACTAATAAGAAGCTGAGAATATGACCATATGTGATATCATAACAATGATTATGATTCTGTAATAAGTAAATAACATTATTTAAATCATTATACAGGATGTTCGGACACGTACAAAGCATATCTGACCTAAGGTAAGGGAAATATCACAATCTCATTTTTATCCGAGATTGTTTATACTTCAGTATTTACTGGGGTGTATTTTATCATCCACATCCATGTTTACTCAATATGTAATATTATTTCCATCCACCTGCAATTTTTTAAATACAATTTTACCCTTCGGTGAGTTTTTAGTAAAAGATATTAAAGGAATCTTTTGTCATTTTTCGTACAAGGTACGTTTTGAGTTTTCCGACAAAAGTACGAGAAGAATGTTTTTTTTAACTTATATGGCATGAATGGATTTTTAAAACAAAATTTCCAAGAATCTTCCTTTATAAGTTTTTAAGTTTATTTTTAATCAACTTCTTTTAGTTTAAAATTGTATGACATGTTAAGAAAGGAAAAATGTTTTTGAAGTAGAAAGGATATTTTCCTCAAGAATGGAGTTCAAGGGTTTTATCAAAATTATTTTCCATCTAAGATAATAAAGGGTTCTGTTTCTATCCCTATTATTACATGGATTTTATTATGTTGTGATGGAAATATTTTTATTAATTCTTTTATCTTATATGAATTGTTTTATGATGTTATGATGTTTAAAGATTCCCATTTTTATTACATGGTTTATGCTATGATGTATGGTTTATGATTTTTTGGCACACATAAGAATGGTATCATTATGAGATGGGTGGGACCTATATCTCCCTCAAATGCATTGGGTAAAGATTTTATATCTCATGAGATAGACATGGCTGGAATGGCAGGTTAAACCGGTTCAGTGAAACAGGACTGAAACGAGGAGTGAACTCGGTTCAGAAATGGACTTTGTCCACTAAGATAGTCTTGGCAATGAGTCTTGACTAATAAGAAATGATTCTCTATGATTATGTGTGTATTCCACAAAGTTTCATGTTTTAAGTTTTGATTATTGGGATTAAATTTCACTACTATTATTTATCCCATGTTATGAAATTATGATTTCTTTTACAGGTTAAGATTTCCAAAAGTTATGTTCTTATGTATATGATGTGATTGATATTTCTTTTGTTTACCCTTACTGAGCATTTGAGCTCACCCTTTTGTATGTTTTCTTTCCCCAGGTCAGGAAGAAGGTTATTAAGTAAGATATGTCAAAAGGGACTATAGATATGATGAAATAAATGGGAGACAGTGTAGACGCTTTATGAACCAGTTGTTTATGTTTCCCAGTTTCTAAAGACACTATACCTATACGGTCCTTTCCCGGTTTTGTTCTATGTTGTAATAAGTGTGCTTCAATTCTGAAGTAATAACAATGTATGTAAAGTATGGGTCGCTTTAGTGTGTGGGTCGTTACACAGACTCGGTGTGTCCCTCGGAGGATACACAGACACGAGGTGGGTACATGGTCTTGTAATCCACCAAACCGCCAGACCAGGCCAGCTGCATGAGCTAACCCATGTACTAGTTACACGGGATGGCACAAAAGGGTTGAAACTGTGTATGGGCACACGACCGTGTACATGAATGGAACCCCGGTTACTCGGACACAGCGTGTGGTCCATATGACACGTTGTATACATAATTTTCTACACGGTATGTTCTTCAGACTCGGGCCATTTTACACAGGTAGTACCCAAAGTCGAGAGACACGGTGTGTGACCCTTCTACATGTTGTGTATATCCTAGAACATGGATTGAGCCTCTTTTCCACCATATCTTGGATAGGTTTTGTTTGGGTTAGTACCCCACTTTTTTGTTCCCCTAAAGGTCATGTATCATTTCTATCCAGAGGAGTATGATCTCTTCAGAAGGAATTTCTGAGATAGAGTCATGTATCCCTCCGAGAGGCCCAGAGTGAGATCTTCTACCCACTCTTGACCCTAGGTAGATTCAGGTATCGATGTGACTACTCCTATAGGACACTGATCCTCTACTTAGCAGGTGAATCCAGATGAGTCGCAGTATCTGCCAAGGCCCTGGCAGTGATCCCCATCTTTGTATCATGATCTCTCCCCACTCATGAGTGTGTTCTCCTGGAATGAGTGTATCTATCTCACATGGCTTTTATGATCAGTACTTCTCGGATGGATGAAATCAGTGCTATCAGACTCATGGAATGAGTTCTCCTAGATGAGTGCTTTTTGGAATCTTTGAACGGAATCCATAGTGGGGGTATGCGGTTGTGTGACTTGTCTCTAGACTACAGGTCTGGGTTTTGACTATATCTAGAGGTTTTTCTATTTTTATATGTTCTGTAGACATATACTATGAATAGTTGATTATAACTTTTCCTTTGTATGTTTCTTTGTGGTTTTTGAGGACCTCTACTGAGTATAGTTATACTCACCCATGTAGGGGATTTTCCCGTACGTGTCTTGTCTTGTGCAGATGAGTGACCTTTTGATGGAGTCTAGGGAACACCAAGACCAAACTGAGATTTCTAAGTTCCCTACACATCGAGGTCTTCCTACAGCTACGAGTTGTACTCCCAGTACCTCTTTGTTCTTACAGGTTGGACTTTGTAGTTTCCAGACTCTTGTTTTTGGTGGGTTTGTATTCTAGACTAGTTTTAAATTCTGCACTCTACTTTCATTATACTCTGTTTGTTGGGTTTAGTTGTATACATTCATTTTTTTCCATAGTGGTTTCTACATTCCAGTATTTTTGGGCTTGGAGATGTGTGTGTGTGTATAGGTACATAGGCAATGCCTCTTAGGTTAGTGATATGCCTACTCAGTGCTAGTCACTATCCCCTGGCCTATTGGAGGTGGGATTGTGGATTCTCATTGTGGACCCCACTGGGGCGGGTCATGACAGAGCGGTATCAAAGTTTGTAGGTTCTACCTTAGGTCCAAGAGTTTGTGATATTGGTTTGGGGGCAACAGTGTTAAGTGTTTCGAGCTCGACTTTTAGGCAAGAGACTCCAGTGTTGGTGTGGGCGACCAATGTATCCACACACTAGGACTATGATAACTTTCTTTTAGACACGGTACATGAAAACACTAGTTGTAAGGAAGTAAAAGAATGGTACATGCATCATATAAGAATGGGTTGTGTTTTCCATGTCCTTTGTGTTAGCTATCCAGAAATACTCATTAACCATGGTACATCTTGTTTCCTTATAGGATGCCTCCATGATTCATACCCACAAGGATTCAGCAGTGAGATCATGAGTATGTCCAGTGACGAGGCTACGATACAAGGACCAATTCCCTAGGAATTACTTTCAGGTGGTGCAACATCTATACCACAACCAGTGGAGCAGCCTATGGTGCCTGCAGTACCAAAAAACGAGGGGTGATGACTGAGCGCACTCCATGAGTTCCAGATATAGAGACCCCTCAGGTTCTGAGGCGAGCGCGACCCTCAGGTAGCTGAGGACAGGCTTGAGTTGGTGACTAGAGTTTTCCATCTTGTGAGGACACCAGTGGAACATATAGTGATCCTAGGAGCTAGCCTTATGCAAGGTTCAGCAAGAAGATGGTGGATTCTGACCACACAAACTCACAATGAGGAGACTCTTTCATGGATGGTGTTTGAGCAACTCTTTAGGGAGTATTTATCTCTAGTTATACTGAGAGAAGTGTGTATCTAGGAGCTTCTTCAGCTCTAGCAGGGCAATTTGACAGTGGATAACTATTCATCAAAGTTCACCAACCTTGCTAGGTACTCGATGGATATGGTCAGGGGTCAGTACTTCAGAGCTCAGGCCTTTGATTGAGGTCTATGATGAGACATATGATCTAGTTTTGTGCCTCTATTCATTTCAACTTCTGTTGGAGTGCTCGAGAGGACCTTAGTGATTGAGAGATTCTTGGCAGAGTAGAGATAGCCAATGGCCGTCAACAGTAGGAAGACAGGTTCAAAGACCTCAAAAGTAGGGAGTCGATGTCAGGCACAGAGATTAGGATGTGGTAGATGTCACAGGAGGACCCAGGATAGGGGATCGACAGTCTAGGGCTCTCAGGATGGATCCAGTCAGCCTAGGGAGAGGTGATGCTACTCATGCGATGGAAGGGGACATCTTTCTAGAGACTTCCTGACCCATGAAGCTGCTGATAGGGAGGTGGTGGATGGACCATTGAGGTAGAGGTAGAGAGTGGATCAAACAAAACTTCCAGGTGGAGGACGTCGAAGAGGAGCTGGGAGAGATGCAGGTGGTGGCAGACGCTTCGATCTACTTCCACCACCACCCCCAGGATGTCCACACTAGGCTCAGGGATCTGGGGGACAGGGGCGGGGACAACTGCATGTGGTCGAGGCGTATGAGCCAGGGACTCCAAGGATGATTTGAGGTACGATATGTGTCTTCTCTACCTTATCTTCCGTACTTATAGACACAGGTTCCAATCATTCCTTCCTCGAAACATGTCTTGTGGGAAACATTGAGATTCTGGTAGAGCGGTTGACTCGACCCTTACGCTTGGAGACACCTATGGGAGGAGACTCGATTATCATGCACCTTTTCAGACAGTGTTATCTTACCCTTGGAGGTGATAGTTTCGGTTGTAACCTCTTGGTGGTAGCGTCGATCCCTTACGACATCATTCTTAGTATGGATTGGTTATCTTTGGTGCATGCCCATATTGACTTCTTTAGGTGAAGAGTGTGGTGTGTCTGCATCTATGGGATGAGGTTTTCCTTTATCGGTGAAAAGTAGACCTAGGCCGCACATCATGGGCTCATACATAGGAGGGTGCAGCTGATCACTCATGAGTTGGCTAGCCTTACCCTCAATGTAGTATATTTTTTGAGCTTCTAATTCCCAGCAGTAGTGGCGGAGTACGAGGAAATATTTCCCAAGGATGTTCCAGGACTACCTCCACACTAAGAGATCGACTTATACATCGACTGACACCCTAATATGACATTGATTTTCTCACCAATATATCAGATGGATCCTATAGAGCTTCGTGAGATGATGGTGCAGTTAGAGCATTTGTAGAGTAAGGGTTTTGTAAGACCAGGTGTTTCACCATGGGCGGCCCCCGTTTTGTTTTCCAAGAAGGAAAATGGAATTTTGAGGGTTTTGTGTGGATTACCAGTGCCTGAACCAGGTAACAGTGAAGAACAAGTATCCACTTCCAAGGATCGACGACCTCTTCGATCAGCTGATTGGGGAACAGTGGTTCTCAAAGGTTGAACTTCGGTTAGGTTACCACCAGTTACGAGTACGGGACGAGGATATACCAAAGATGGATTTTAGATACTACTATGGTCACTATGACTACTTGGTGATGCATTTTGTCATGATGAATGCCCCTATAGTGTTTGTGCGACTTATAAACCATATGTTTCATCAGTATTTAGACCAGTTCATAGTGGTATTTATCAACAACATACTTGTGTACTCAGTGTCAGAGGAGGAGCAAGCGGGATACATGTAGATGGTTCTAGACGTACTCCGAGATCACTGGATTTTTGGGAAGCTCTTGATATGCCAGTTCTAGATTTAGGAGGTCTAATTTCTGGGACATCTCATCTAAGTAGATGGAGTAGCTATGGACCCATCCAAGGTGGAGGCAATGTACGCATGGGAGCCCCCTGGAGTGTGACGGAGGGACAGAGCTTCCTTGGGTTGTGAAGATATTACCAGAGATTCATAACTGATTTCTCCTGGATATCAGCACCGATTATATCCTTGACCAGGAATGGGAAACCCTTCATGTGGACAGAGAAGTTCCAGTAGGCTTTTGAGTAGTTAAGACGGAGTTTGAAAAGCTACCCAATCTTGAGATTTCTAGAGGAGGGTGTCGAGTATATAGTTTTTGGTGATGCGTCAAGGACCGGGCATGGCTATGTCCTGATGTAGATACAGGCATTGATTTCTAATGGTTCACTCCATCTTAGACCACATGAGAAGAACTATGCAACCCATGATCTCGAGTTGGTAGTGGTAGTCTTCGCGTTGAAGATGTGGCGACACTACCTTATGGGAGAGCGGTTTATCATTTACTATGACCATGAGAGCCTCAAATATATATTCTTGCAGAATGATATGAATCTGAGGCATAGGTGATTTCTAGAGTTCCTCTAGGATTATGACTTTGATATCTTCTATAATACTGGGAAGGGGAACATTGTGGCAGATGGTCTTAGTAAGAGATGGAGTTCGCAGCTGTTGAACAAGACGACAGAGTAGTTGGCCTTGTTACAATTATCCTTCTTGGATAGGGAGGATGAATATGACGTTAATTCAATGGTTGTCACCCCTCCACTCTTACAGTGAGTTGAGGGATAGCTAGGAGATGTCAACTGTGAGACTTTACAAGCTTAGTTATCCACAAGACATGCTCCTTATGGATATTCTCAAGGTGGGGAGTATGTAGTTATTTTCAGGGGATGTACTATTGTACTAGTGGCATTGAAGGAGGAGGTCTTGAGAGAGTTTCATACATCCCCCTTGGTGGTACACCCTAGTGTGGAGAAGATGTACCAGGATATTTGACAATAGTTCTGGTGGTCTGGAATTAAGAAGGAAGTATCAGAGTTCATTTCTTGGTGACTTATGTGCCAGTAGGTGAAGGTTGAGCACTAGGTTCCAGCAGGGTTAGCTCACCTTTGAAAGTGCCAGAGTGGAAGTGGGATGGGATATCAATGGACTTCGTTATGGGATTACCATGAACATACAAGGGGAACGATCCCATCTGGTTGATCATCGACCAGATCACCAATTCTTCCCACTTCCTAGCTATCAGGGAGCAGAGTTCTGTAGAGAAACTGGGATGCCTCTACATGCAGAAGATAGTTCTGCTTCATGGAGTCCCTTCTACAATAGTCTCTGGTCGAGATGCCCGCTTCACATCCCATTTGTGGAAGGGATTTTAGGAGGCATTCGGGACTCAGATACTCTTGAGAACAATGTTCCATCCACTTATAGATGGTTAAATTGAGAGAACAATTCAGGTTCTGGAGGATATGTTGCGAGCCTGTATCTTGAACTTTGGACATAATTGGGAGGACCACCTACCAATAGTTGATTTTTCAGACAACAATAGTTATCACTCTACCATTGGTATGTCACAGTTTGAGGATTTATATGGAAGACCCTTTTGGTCAACACTTTGTTAGAACAACCCTAGAGAGTCATCACTCATGGGTCCAGAGTTGGTGTGAGCCACCACCGAGAAGGTGCAGATCATCTAGGATCAAATGAAGACTGTATAGAGTCGGCATAAGTCTTATGCTGACAGACGATAGAGACCACTAGAGTTTGAGGAGGGGGGCCACGTCTTCCTTCAGGTCTCACCTCTATGAGGATTACATAGATTTTTTTGGGTCAGAAAGCTATCTCCGAGGTTCATCAGACCTTTTAAGATACTTCATAGAGTTAGTGAGGTGGCATACTGCTTAGCTCTACCACCACAGTTTCACCGGGTACATGATGTCTTCTACATGTCCCATCTGAGGAGGTATGTGAACGGCCCATTGCACGCCATCGACTAGGGTGAGCTAGACATCGGCGATGGAGAGACCTTTGCTAAGTACCTAGAAGAGATCGAGGATTGGCAGGAGATGATCCTTTGTGGGTGATCGATTCCCTTGACTCCATGACGAATGATGTCGAAGGTGCATTCCTCTTTTTTTTATTGATTTCTTCCTCCCATTTTAACCCCACATTCTTTGCGTTCTTCACGGGGTTATGAAAAATGGATCATTTCATATCCTTTTAGAAACATGATGATCCTTAATTGTAGACTTGACATCATGAAGACCTAGCAGAGGTGCGACAATGATGGTGGATGATTAATCGACTCGAATTGGGAGAGACCGTTCTTCGAGCGTTCTTCACATGGGTAGATCGATACGCGTTTTCAGGGATGATCAGTGGCCTGAAAACATTGGAGATAACTTTGAGATGTTGGGGAAACCTTAACATTCGATTTTAATGAAAAATAGATCATTAGATCAAATATTGGACCAACACCGAGGCGTGAAATAGTAGGATCACATTTTTGGAATTTTCCCAGAACACACGGCGTGTATCCAGAAGAACACGCTATGTGGTACTATTGGCAGAGGCAAGGGTTTGCATGGGACACATGATGAAGAACACGACATGCCTCCGGGTAGACACATAGTGTGGGACCCACCAAGCGGCGGCTGGATTTTGGGGTGACAGGAAGCACTAACACGGCGTGTGACCATTGTCACACGGCGTGTAGGTCCTTACACGGACTTAGCGTGTGTCTTGAAGGATATATAGACACAGGGTGGGTATATGGTCATGTACTCCACTACACGGACAGACTAGGCCAACTGCACGGGCTAACCCATATTCCAGTTACATGGGACAGAACACATGGGTTGAAGTTATGTACGGTCACACAACCGCATACATGGAGGGAACCCCAGTAACTCAGACATGACATGTGGTCTATACGACACGTCATGTAATTACTTTTCTAGAAAACATGTTATTTGAACTTGTGCCATTTTACATGGGTAGTACCTAGAGTCACGAGACATGGCATGTGAACCTTCCACACACTGTGTATATCCTGGAACATGGATTGAGCCTCCTATACACTATTTCTTGGATAGGTTTTTTGGGTTAGTAACACCTTTTTCATTCCCCTAATGGTGAGGTATTTTTTCAATCCACCGGAGTGTGATATCTTTAGTAGGACATTCCGAGATAGAGTCAGGTATCCCTCCAAGAGGCCCAGAGCGAGATCCTCTATCCATTCTCGACACTAGGTAAAGTCAGGTATCGACGTGACTACTCCTACATGATTCTGATCCTCTACTTAGCAGGTGAATCCGAATGATTCACTTTATTCACCAAGGCCCTATCAATGATCCTCATCTGTGTATCGTGATCTCTCTCCACTCAAGATTGTTTTCTCTGAAAATTAGTGTGTCTATATCTCATGGATTTTCCCAACGATCAGTACTTCTCAGATAGATGACATCAGAGCTATCATACTCGTGGAGTGAGTTCTCCCAAACAAGTGCTTTGTGGAATCTTTCAACTGGAACCCTAGCAGGGGTATGCAGTTGTGTGACTTTTCTCTAGACAACGGGTCTAGGTTTTGAGTATATATGGATGTGTTTCTCTTGTTATATGTTTGGTAGACATATACTATCTAGAGATGATTGTACCTTTTCCTTTGTGTGTTTCTTTATGGTTTTTAGGGTCCTATACTCAGTATTGTTGTACTCACCCCTACATGGGCTTGGACAACACGTGTTGTGTCTTGTGCAGACAAGCGACCTTTTGATGGAGTCCAGAGCAGACCAGAACCGGAATAGGATTTCTGAGTTCCCTACAGGCCGAGGAGTTCCTATGTCTATGAGGTGAAGTCCCAATACCACTTTGTGCTTATAGGTTGGACTTTGTAATTTACAGATTCTTTTTTTGGTGGGATTGTATTTTGGCCTAATTTTACTTTCCGCACTCTACTTCTATTGTACTCTTTTGGTTGGGTTTAGTTGTATGGATGCATTTTGTTCCTTAGTGATTTTTACTTTTCATAATTTGTGGGCTTGGATATGTGTGTGTGTGTATAGGTACTTAGGTAATGCCGCACAAGTTAGTGATATGCCTACTCGATGCTATTCACCATCCCCTAGCCTATTAGAGGCTTGCTTGGGGAGTCGTGGCACATGCCCCACTTGGATGGGTTGTGAAAAACACCATAAAGGGGACTCAACCACTCAATCACTTATATGATTCCTTATTCCCTATTAAAAGAGGTTTTAAATAAAGGTGAGTGGAAAAAAGGTTTTTAAGGGGTTTGATAAGATGTGGAAACCAATAATTTCTTTTACTTCAATAAAAAATGTAAAACATGAGATATAACTTGATAATTTCAAATATATAAAATTAGGAGTGCTTTTTAAAATAATAATATTTCTTTCTAAATAGGATTCAACATATGTAACCATTTGAAAAATCCATGTCATTCATTAATGAAAAAATATAAAATATTCTTGATAACTCATAAACATTCATAAATAGTTCTCAAAGGAACCTTGGATGATAACATAAATCCACAATTCACTCATGAGACAACATAACTTAATGTACATAGTCACATGATGAATTAGGTTCACTCCCTAATCACATAGTGTGCTTGGGATACACCTCTCGCACACCATACATGACATCACATCAGATTTCAACATTACCTAATGTATTGGAGTGCTATATAATTCTGGGTGTACCGATCACATGATTAGACAAAATTATCATAAGGGTTTGGTTTCACTCCCCATTCCATGCCTTCATTCACATAATATCCATGTGTGATTCTTTAGAATTAAAAACATAACACCTTGTATTTTATATTGTAAGGACCACAAAGTTTCTTTAAAGATCATGATCTTTGATATCCATTTCATGAAAAAGTAAATTACTAGGTTATACATGTTTCATGATAAAAGTATCTTTTCATGAAATGAAATGTGTAAATATACATTAATATACATATATATGTATATAACGGTTTTACATAAAAAGATACATATATATATAAACATGTTTTTATATATATATTGGACTAAAACATGATTTCATATCAACACACATATGTATAGGTATGAATAATGAAAAATATATTTATAAATTAATTCATTTACATACATTTAGAAAATAAAGAGTATTACAAAAATTGATACATATATAAATAAAATTATATACATGCGTATCTATTGATGAGAAATTAAATTTCTCTTTCACCATAAAGTAATGCGTATATAGATACACACACACACACACACACTTATATATATATATATATATATATTAAAAAAAATGTTTCATATTAAACGGTCTATTTATGAATCTATATATACACATATAATTTTTTGAAAATAACAAAATTTTAACTTAAACATAAATTTTGAAAAATTCGACAACATCACTTACACTTGAAGTAGAAAAATCAAGAAAATAATTTTATGAAGAGAAAACCAGGGGAGAACATGATATTTAACATGAAAAGAGAGTATATATATATACATACATTTGTAGCATTATTATTAAAAAACAATATTCAAAATCTAATAGCATTCCATTAATATACAGAGGAGAAAAATTAAGGTTTAAAAATAATAATTTCAAGAAAATAAATCCCATGAATTGTTTTGGTATAACAGTTTTATAAACTCAAAATGATCCCCCTTAACATTATAAAAAACAATTAAAATACCATTAGACAATACCGATTGACTAAAGAAAACTTTTCATATAAAAATATTAAATACAGAAATAGTTTTAAATATTTAACCAAATTTCACCTTACAATCATAAATATTTAATTCAAATTTATTTATATAAATAGAGAATAAATATTAGTAAACCACTAAAACAAATTGATATAAAATATGAAATGGACAACCCAATTAAATCATTTGAGCATATATTATATTCATAATTAAAAGAAAAATTCTCTGGCACATCAATAGTTTTGAAACAAATCACCTTCGTATGAAAAATCTTGAAAAGAAATAAATGCATGAAAAATAAGTAGTTAAATATCATAAATATACACTTGAAATGAAAAAAATTAAAACTAGAAACATTTTTTATTTTGAAATTAATAAAAAAAATGTTTAAATATATTGTAAAAAAAATTTCCCTGACTTGATTTATAGAACATAATAAAACCATATTCTACTACTTTATAGATTGCAAAAAATCCCCCTATCTAACTCGCTTCTCCTACATCGTGTGCAATACTTAGGGATGATTCTTAGATAAGGGAATAGGTTCTTATATATCCAGTTCATACATGATTTAAATCCATAAATATAAATTTCTATATTTATATTATAGTGTATTTCTATGTAAGATGAGTGGAGGTGGAAAATCAATAACAACAAAATAGATAGTAGTATTTTATATATCTATAAGCATTTTTTCAAAACTAATAGTCCAAAACGGTGGAAAAAGGAAATCAAAGGGTGATTGAAATATGGATTACAACCAAAAATAAAAATTATATTCAACAACCAGATAAAATATGAAATTAACCTCAATAATTTCTTAAATCTAGCATACTCATCGAATAGATCAAAAAAATAAAAAAAATTCAACATGACATAGATGAAATATGATTGAGGAAGAAAGGACACATAGGTCATCCTATTCCAAAAGGATTCATGAAAAAGAATCTACATAAATATTCTACATCTAGAAAATAACACAAAACCTACCATGGTTATGTTGATGTAGATCGAAACTTCATCTACTTAGATCACACACATAAACAAAACCCTAACTCACAGTTGAATCCCTTATGACAATGCTCAACCTTTGGGTTCCCTCATCAGTGTTCGAAGATCTCTTTGACTCCACATAGTCATTTGGCCTCCCTAGGTCAAAACCCCGCTCGGTTACTCGACCTCCATCATGGTTGGATCAATCCAACTCCTTTAGACATACTCGACAAACGAACCCATTTTCCCCTTAACTAATTTCTTTTCTCAATCAACACCTCCCCCACCCCTTTTATCATGTTATCTCCCTATTTTTATCATTTTGTTTTTTTAACAAATCATACCACTTTTTTGTCGAAAACATTTTATAGATTTATTATTATTATTTGTTTTAACAATTTTTCATATAATATTTTAATAATTTTAATAATTGTTTTATATTTTTCATATTCAATTTAATTCAAAATTTCATATAAATATATTTATACTCATAATTCATAAAAAACATATAAATTATTAATAGTTAAAAAATATAATTCTATAATTTATTTAGAAAATTAATTATTGAATTTAAGTATAATCATTTGTTTTTTAAATTTTAATTATTATACCTTATTTATTAAAACCACATATTATTTCATGAATAAAAAAAATTACAAAATTATATGTATACCAATATTGATTATTGAAAAACATTTATTTTTAAAACTGTTTTATTAAAACATATTTTAGTTATCAATTTAACATGTAATTCAACATGATTATTGATAATAATTTCATAATTATTTTACATTTCAATTATTCTTTTCATTTTGTCATACAAAACATATGTTTTTAAAAAAAATAAAAAAAAATTATGTTAAAATATTATTTTAAACTATAAAATATCATTTGTTTATAATTTAAAATCAAATATTATAATAATTTATTTTAAAAATTATAAAATATTATAAATAAAAGTATAATTGATAAAAAAAAATTCCATTATCATAAAGGAATTATTATATTTATTATTTTTTAATAATAATAAAAATATTTTAAATTATTATTATTTAATTTGAAATATTTAATCTTAACATATGACCAAAATTTAATTTGATTTATTTAAAAGAAAGAACATATTAATATTATTGATGTTACATTATTCCCCATTAAGATAATTTCATCCTTGAAATTCCATTACAGTACCTATAGAAATTCTGAATTTCACCATTCACAATTAAGAAAACTAGGAGGGCCAGATTTTTCTTTAAAGTAAAGTCCAATAAAATTTATAGAAGGACTCTAAATGTTCAAATGGTTTCTCTATATATTCACCTATAGTGTTTTATAAACCTCATCACTGATACCAACTATGATGACCCAAGACCTATTTCATTTTTTATAATTCATTTATTATTTAACAATTTAAGACTGCAAATGTTTAGAGTTTTATATAGTTTTGATACATTGGATAATTCTAATTAAAACTCTAAAAAATGAAAGGAAAAGAAAAAAATTATTATTAATAATAATGGTTAAACACCATAAAGGAGTCTTGGATAGTCACTTGCTTCTACATGTCCTTATTGCCTATGAAAAGAGGTTTTAAAAAGCATAGGGTGAGAAAAAAAAGCTCAGTAAGGGGTTTCATAACATGTTGAAACATATCAGGATTTTTTCACTTCAACATAAAATGTAAAACATGTGATACATCTTGAGAATTTCAAATTTATAAAATCAATATTTTATTTGAAAATAATAATATTTATTTCTAAATAAGTTTCAATATATGTAACCTTTGGAAAAATACATTTCATTCATTTATGATATAATAAAAAATTCTCTTGATAACTCATAAACATATATAAATAGTTCTCAAAATCACCTTGGATCATAACATGAAGTCACAGTTCACCCCAGAGAAAAAATAACATGATATAAACAGTCCCATATTGGATTATCTTCACTCTTTAGTCCCATAGTGTTCTTGGGATACACGTCTTGCGCACCATACATGACATCTCATGAGATTTCAATATTACCCAATGAATTGGTGTGTTATATAATTCAGGGCACACCCATCACATGATTGGATAAAAGTCCCAAAAGGGTTTGGTTTCACTCCCTATTACATGACTTCATTGATCTAACATCCAAGTGCGATTATTTGGAATTAAAAACATTACAACTTGTATTTTATATCATAAAGACCATGAAGTTTATAAAAATATCATGAGCATCGATATCAATTTTCTAAAAATGTAAATTACTTGGCTATACATGTTCCATGATAAAGGTAGTTTTTCATGAAATGAAATTTTTAAATATACAATCATATATATATATGGGTACATAATAGTTTTATATAAAAATATACACATCTAGATATATTTGTTTACAAATATATTAGAATAAAACATGATTGCATCTCCACACACATATTTATAGGTAAGAATAAGGATGTATATATATATAATATATATATATATATACATTCATTTATTTACATACATATAGTAAATAAATAGTTTTACATAAATTGATATAAAAATAAATACATTTATATATAAACATATCTATTGATCTTAGATTAAAATTCTGTTTCATCCTAAAATAATACATATGTAGAGACAAATGTATACATGTTTAAAAAAAATTCATATGAAATGATATATTTATGTATATATATACACATATTCTTATTCAAAAATAAAATAATTTTATATTAAACATAAATTTTGAAAACGTTGATTACTTCATTTTCACATTAAGTTGCCAAATTAAACAAATAAATTTATAAAGAGAAAAATGTGGGCGGACATGATTTTTAACATTCAAATATGTATATATATACACATAAATTTTCAATATTATTATTAAAAAAATTAATTTTGACAACCGAATAACATGCCCTGTATATATATTAGAGACCAGTTAAAATTCTTTTTTTTACAAAATAATTTCAATAAAATAAATATCATGAATCGTTGTGAAAGAAAAGTTTTATAATCTCAAAATGACCCCCTTACCATTACAAAAAGACAATTTAAATACCATTATACAATATCAATGGAGTTAAACCAATTTTTCATATTAAAATATTAAATCAAGAAATAGTTTTAAATAATTAACCAAATTTACCCTTTCTATTATAAATATATAATTATTAATTATTTATATAGATGAAAAATAAATATTATTAAACCACTAAAACTAATTGACATATAATCTAAAATACAAAACCCACATGAATCATTTGAGAAGATTTTATTTCCACCCAAAAAAAATTATCTTGCACATAAATAGTTCTAAAACAAATCACCTTGTTATATAAAATCTTGAAATGAAATAAATACCTTTAATATAATTAGTTCTATTAAATAAATATAAACTTGAAAAGACAAAATTTAAAACTGAAAACATGTTTGCTTTTGAAATAAATAAATAAACAAATTTTTAAAGATATTTCCAAAATAAATTACATTACTTGATTTACAGAAAATAAGAAAACCTTCTTTTGTTTCTTCATAGCTTGCAGTAACATCCCCTATCTAACTCACTTCTATTACACAGTGTGCTTACATAAGGATGATTATTTTCAATGGGAAGACATGCTTATATAGCCATATGCATCAGCATTAATTTACTATTTTCACTCACTTTAAAATATATTCAAGTAAAATATGGTTGATCTTCCCTCAACCATGTTTGGAAATTCACTTAGGAGTTAAGGGATTAAGAGTAGAAGTATGGGTGCTTAAATTATATATCAATTTTATTCATGAATATTCATTTAAATTTGTAATAAATTTAAGTCACTAATTATAATCTTATTTATTAGTTAGTATTTTTAAAAAGGGTGTATTAAGATCAGAAATAAAAATTAGTTGATAAAATTAAGAAATTAACAATATATTGTATTTATCATTTTATTTAAAGATTGAACTTAATGAAATTATTATGATCTGACTATTTTACCAATACATTTAGATTGTATAACTTAAAATCAATAATTATAACCATAATAAACTATTAAGCTTAAAAAAATCATGAAACTGATTTATTAAACCAAATTAATGAATGAAAGAGGTTGGTATCTCTGTCAAAAATAGACTTTAAAATTGATCCTTTGATTTTTTTTTTTTTTGATTATATTAAAACCATTATACTTTTCTTTCAATTTTGTTTTATCCATATAAATTCATATATTTCTACTTAACAATAAGGCATATGGCTTTATCTTTTGGATTATATGTATCACTCATGGGACTGACCATGGACCTTCACTATTATATGACTTAGTAGAATAATAAAAATCATGAACACTTAATTTTTAATCATGATTAACCACAATAATTGATAATTCTAGTGGGATGACCAATGTTTTTGGCACTATTGGTGGTGATCGATGGTGAACATAGGAGTATAATAAAACTTTTTTTATAAACCAATTCTTTTCTTAAATTATTAATACTTTTCTTATTTTAATTCTCATTATGTGCATGTGTTTCTTTTTGATTTTTCATTTCAAGAAACTTAATGTACAACCAGGATTACAAAAACACGATTAAGGAGCCTTGATTCATGAGAAATGATTTATTATAACCCTAATAACAAGAGGTTACTATGTCCACATGGATGATCTACCATCCAAGAGAACATGCTCTCAACTACACCCAAAGTACCTCAAGTAAAATTATCCAATGAGAACCAACATAATGGGAACCACAAATTCCCCAGGATAGAGCCACAAAGGACTATTATTTATCATCTATTGATGGTTTTTCCTTTAGTTTTGTTCATCTTTTGATTTAGGTGAACAATTTTAATATTTAACAATGCCAAATAACTATAAAAACATGGGATGATTTAGTGGCATGAAAAATGAATATCTACATAGATATTTGACAATATTTAGTGAAATTTGTGATATATTCAACAATAATTGAGTAATATAAAATTCTATATGATTGAGGGTATTCTAATTCTATCTCTATGTTTGAGAAATAGATTGTTTAAAGAGTTTACTCTATGGTTACATGAAAACCAAGGATAACCTATAAAAATGATTATTATACAAATACATTCCACTATGGAGGATATAGAAGTTCAGAAATGAAATCTGAATCATTTCACAAGTCAATGGATAATCTATATTTGAAACATGGGATAAAATAAATGATTTTATGAGGAATTTGTTACATAAGAGAATCGATGTTTTCTAACAAATGAATCAATTATTTAATCTTTACATCCAACAACTTGAGTCATGATCAATAACCTATTCAGTAAAGGATTAATTATGAAAACATTTGATGTTGTAAAATACATTCTCTATGAGATTCCTCATAATGCTAAATTATGAAAAAATGATTAGATTCCACTGAGGAGAGAAATATTTTAATTTGATGATATCACCTTCTCATATAACTAATTAGATTCATTGATAAATAAATTAAATAACTTATAATTTATAGTGGTATTGAATCAATCACAGTATTCACAACCACTAACACTCAAAACCATTTTATAATTTCGTGAGCTGTGAAGAGAACCCCACATATACCAAGGATTTAGTAGGGTTCAATGGATGATAAACCTTTCGATTAAAACTGTGTTAGTTATAATCAATCCCCAAAACAATTCCAAAATACCTACAACCAAGGGAGGTTAATTCAACACAATCCATAACTAAATCCATTTTATAACTAATAAAAAAGTGTATTAATTTTCAAATAAAATAATGGTATACCCAAATATTCACCTGAATCACAACCCTTGAGGTTATTCTAACTGTTACCACCCCCTTAACCTTAAACCAACCATCCTTTATATAAATTATATCCAAATCCACCTTCTTATCCTCTGAAAATCACTTAAAGGAATGTTCAATAACCTCATCCAAAATTATTGTTATTAGATTATAAGACAATAGAACTCTATAATGAATCGAATATCCTATACCTACAACTCTAAAACAAAGTGGGGAAAATATATCAAACATTATTATAGTGACTACTCAATACCCTACTGAGTAACATGGAGGAAACCTAAGAGAGAAGCTGAAGGTTGTGACACTTTTTTAGGTGAGAGGTGGAAGAAAATAAGAAAAATAGAATGAAAATTTTGTGTAAGTGAAATAATAAAAATTGAGGGTGAAAGAGAAAAATTTATAATTGAATGAGGATAAAAGAAAATAAAAAAATATATAAGATGTGAAAATCTAGAAAATAGGTTTGTAAGGAGAATAATAAAACAAAAAGGAAGTTCTATATAGACCCCTCTTTCCTTACTAGTGAGGATAAGGAAATTCATTTTTGAAATTCAATACAAGAAGTTTTATATAGTTTCATACAACTTTATATAGACATCTTTTTTAGTGAATCTATTTCTTAAATTTTGGATTATGATAAAATTTTAAAGTAATTACTATAAAAAAGATAATTCTAGATTTTTATGGTGTTATTTCTCTTTGAAAAGAGTGTTCAATAGAATATCAAAAGAATATACCTCCAAGATAAGAGATCTTGGAATATTTTTCATTTTGTTCACCATTAGTTCATGCACATTCAAGAATAAACATTGTGACTTTGGAATGAGGTAAAAAAATTATTCCCCTATGTGTGTTTTTAAATATGGTATTAGATAATTCAAATATGATATTATTTTCACTCTAACTTATTAGTATATGAATTACCCCTATTTATTTTTGAATATGTCTTGTAATGGTGGATAAATTTAGATTCCCCATATATTTTTTTTATCCTCATGATATAATATGAACGATATACTCCCATAATCCTTGGAAGACCATTCATTGAAACTAAAAAATCATTTATAAATGTCAACCAATGAGAATAATTTTTAGAGTTAGTGATGAATAAGTCGTATTTGATCTTATTAAAACTATTAATCATGAAATTAAATCATAGGATTTCTATATAATATTTTCTACTAAAGAACACCCATCCATCATGAGTCTATATGTAATGTCACGGTTTCGGGTGCCTCCTAGAGGTGCCCAATACCCGGTTGGCACATGGCCTCAAGCACATTTCTACAAACACCAGAGGCTACCGACTAGCAGCAAGGGCCTTGGGTGTGATAGTGAGGAAACTATGCCCTTATTGGAAGAATAACATAATGAAAATAAATAGATAACAATAGTGGAAGCAGTAATAATACCATACAATAGTAACAACAGAAGACTGCAAGTAAATAAACAACTACAACATATATATATATATATATCAATAATGATGCATTTCATAAGTATCTAGGAAAGTAGCCAAACAAGTCACAATGCTGGAATACAGTACTAAACCGAAGTACGAATAAAACAAGTAAAACTCCACAACATCGCAAGGCTCAGCTTGGTCCCATGCTCCCCTACTCTAAAGCAGTCAAGTACCTGAAGTAGAAGGTTGCTTGACCTTATCTAGACTTGCAACAATATAATATGTTTGGGTCTAAAAGCATGACCCAAATAGGGTGTGAGATAAATCCCAATAGGCAATCACCCAATGATCTGTGCCAAATAGTCAGTGAATATATATGGCAGGTAATAATCAAAATGAAGCAATAAACAAGGAATTACTCAAAGTAAACAATCCAACAGTTCCAATTGAATTAATTTTGATATATTAAGTAAGAATCTAATCAAAAGCAGGAAACCCTCTGGAAAGTACTCGCAGCCTAACCCCTATGGTTCAACCAAACAGCAAAAGAAACCATAATGAAAGTACTCACAGTCTAACCCCTATGGTTCCGCTTTATCAAAGACTCTCTGAGGAATCACTCACCATCAATTCCCCATATGGTCTCTTATCGGTAACTATAGACACTCTGAGGAAGCACTCATGGTCCAATTCCCCCTGTGGTCTCATAATGAGGAAACTACTGACACTCTGAGGGAGCACAAAGTCCATCCCCCCTATGTTCTCGCAACGTACAAGTAAGCAGACACTCTGGGGAAGCCCTCAGCGTCCATTCCCCCTGTGGTCTACTACACCAGGTTCCCACAACCCTATGTATGTCAATCATGAACAAACGATATATGAAAACCAAAGTAAACCTCAAAAACTACTTGGTTAAACAATCTATAACATACCACAACATATCAGATTAAATCACTCCATCCTAACAATACTAGGAATGGAAAAAAAAAAGTAGCCTAATAGGAAAAGCTAGAGCAAACGGTCAACAAAAAACAAGAAAGGGAAATCACATCTATATCATGGAAATTAACCCTATTCACAAGACAAATCCTCTACTCAAGCACACTAGGTATAATAGGAAATAATAGGGCTAAAACCCATAAACAAGCAATACCCCGTTCAAGGTTATTTGGAACTTTTGCACATATAAATCAATGAATAACGATGAAAGGCACAAACCACCCACCTCAGTGTTGTAAGAATGATATATGTGAACCTCAGGACTTGAATCTCCCTAGGATTCCATAGATCTACAAAAATTATAGAAAATTTCAACCGATAATATCTAGTGAAAGAAGAGAAAACCAGAGATGAGGATCAAGAAGAAGGAAGAACTCATCATGGCGATTCCAACACAACTGACAGAGTTCGATTCAGAGAACGGATGGCAATTCAGAGGCTCAGAGAATAATCACTAGCTATGGATTCCCCTGGATGAGATAGCTTGAGAATAAGGCAGTTATTTTGATTAGATGTGGCCCCTGTCTGTTTAATGAAAAAAATAAATTACACGGCGTGTTCTTTAAAAGTACACGGTGTGTACTTGACTTAAACAGACTTCACTTTAGGCAGTCTCTAGGTCACCCCACATTGCTGTGTGATTATCCATTATACGACTACCACACGACTACGTGTGGAAACTGAGTACACGATGGGTACTTATAAGTACACAGTGTGTACTCCTTTAATTCCCATAATTTCCTATTTTTCTCAAAAATAACTAGAAATGAAAGGAATACCTAAAAATAATATCTGATTTCTTACAAACTTCCCCCCTTAAAGAAATTTGTCCCCAAATTTCCCTAGTAAGGTGTCATAGAAGAAGAATCCTCAAACAACTCTGGTCATTGTGATCGTATGTTGGCCTCCCTCTCCCAAGTCTCATCCTGTACTCACCCATGCTGCTATAGCACTCGTACCAGAGGAACAGACCGACCATGGAGAACCTTCGCACTATGATCAAAAATCGGGAAAAGATGTTCCTTGAAAGATGAATCTACTTATAACACAACCTCCTCAGGATGAAAAACATGAGATGGGTCTGAGAAGTAACGTCATAACTGAGAAACATGGAAGACGACGTGAAATGTCCAGTACCTCTGAGGAAACTACAACCGATAGGTAACCGGCCCAACCCTTTCCAAAACGCCAAACATCTTGACATACCTTGGAAAAAGTTTACCATGTCTCCTAATCCTCTTATGTCCCAACCTGGTTGTGACACACAGGAAAGCCTGATCTCTAACCTCAAACTCCAAATGTCATCTTCGTCAATCAGAATAAGATTTATGTCATGACTGTGTAGTAACTATCCTCTTCTGAATCAACTCTATCTTCTCAGTGGTCTCCTGGACAATACGAGGTCCCAACATAGCTGCCTCTCTTACCTCCAGCCAACATAGTGGTGATCGGCATGTCCTACCATAGAAAGACTTATAAGGTTCCATCTGAATAGTTGTTTGAAAACTATTATTGTAGGAAAAATCCATAAGAGGTACATGATTTTCCCAAGAACCTCCAATTTCTAGGACACATGCTCGAAGAATGTCCTCCAGAACCTGAATCATATGCTCGGATTGGCCATCTGTCTGGTGGTGGTAAGTTGTACTCAGAAGTACCTATGTACCCAATGCCCTCTGTAGTCCTTACCAGACCCAAGAAGTAAGACGTGCATCCCTATCTGAAACAATGGAGTTTGGAACCCCATGTAGATGTAAAATCTCCCAAATGTACAACCTTCCCAGCTCATCAACACTGAAGGTCTCCTTGATCAGCAAGAAGTGAGCACCTTTCGTGAGTCTATCAATGACAACCCAAACTTGATCATTATCTCGAGGTGACCTCAGTAAACCTTTCACGAATTCCATCATGACATCATTCCACTTACACTCAGGAAGGGTAACTACTGCAAAAGACCTGCTAGTTACTGATGCTCTGACATCCCCTACTGACAGGTGAAACACCTCATGAAAAACCCAGCAACATCTCCCTTTATACCTGGTCACCAATACTAATGGTGCAGATCTTGATATATCTTGGTGACACCAGGATGAACTGTCCAAAATAAGGAATGAAATTTCCACATATGCTCCTCACGTATGTCTGCTGACACCCATAGGTTTCCATGAAATCACAAGATCTCATCCTCACCTACGGTACATCTAGGAATAGGGTCCTCTCCTGACACACTCTCCCGTAGGACTAGCCTTCTAAATCTGATAGCTTCCTCATTCATACTATATCAAGTAGAGTAGAGGTAATAGCTAAAAAATAAATAAAAGTCTTCCCTTGTCTTTAGTGCACCTCCAAATGCATCTCAAAGAATAGATCCATTAGATTCCAGTCACTATTGGCCTCCTAAACTGCCTGTATATGAGTCCTCCTTCACAGGGAATCAGCCACTAAGTTTCCTTTCCTAGGTGTTTAGGAAAGCTCAAAGTCATAAGACTGAAGGTACTCAACCCACCTTCACTATCACAAATTCAGATCACACTGAGTGAAGATATACTTGAGACTTTTGTGTCCGGTAAAAACCAAAAAATACTCTCCCAATAGATAATGTATCCGATAGTGAAAAGAATGAACAACTACAGCCAACTTGAGATCCTGTGTCGGGTAATTCTTCTCATGTGGCCTCAACTGTTGAGACCCGTATACAATGACTCCTTCCCCTTTCAGGATCACTGCTCCCATCCTGATACCTGATGCATCAAAGTAAATAGTATAGTTCTTTCCCGGCTCTGAAAAAACTAGTATTGGTGCTGAATTCAATCTATATTTCAGCTCTTGAAAGGCTGACTCACAAGAATCTGTCCACAAGTACTTTGCACCCTTCTTAGTTAGGCTCGTCAATGGTGCTGATAAGCATGAAAAGTCCTGTATGAAACATCTATAGTATCTAGCCAGCCCTATAAAACATTGTACCTCAATTAAATTCTCCAACTTCTCCCAGGAAACTACCGCTCTAACTTTTTATGGGTCTAATTATACTCCTGTATCTGAGATAGCATGACCCAAGAAGTGAATTTTGTCCATCCAAAAGTGTAATTTTGAGAGATTATCATATAATTGATTCTATTTCAGTGTACTCAAAAAAATCTCAAGATGGGTGGCATGGTCGTGTTGAGTGTGAGAGTACACCAAGATATCATCCACAAAGACTACCACAAAAGAATCCAAGTATGGATGGAACACTCGGTTCATCAGTGCCATGAAAATAATAGGTGAGTTCATGAGACCGAACGACATAACCAAAAACTTGTATAGACCATACCTGATCCAAAAGGCTATAAGAGGTATATATGATGGTCTACCGTGCAACTAATGATAACTGAATCTCATGTCAATCTTCGAGAACACCCGAGCTCCCTAAAGCTGATAAAAGAGATCATCAATCCTAGACAAGGGATATTGGTTCTTGACTGTCAACTTGTTCAAATTTCGATAATCCAAACTAAGTTTGAGGGTACCGTCCACCTTCTTTGCAAACAGGACAGGTGAACCCTAAGGATAAGTACTGGGTCAGATGAAACCCTTAGCCTGTAACTCCTCCAACATCTACTTGAGCTCTTGTAACTCTAGTGTATCCATCCTATAAAGAGGAATGGACACCAGTGCCACTCCTAGAACAAGATCAATAGAGAATTATACCTCTCCTTCCAAAGGAAAAATTGAAAAGTCCTCTGGAAAAACATCCCTGAATCGATCGACCACTAGAGGAAAGTCCAACTGCGATGTTCAGTGGTCATCCAAATATAGACTAGAAATACGGGAATTAACTCCTCCCAACCCATGATGCTAAAGTCCTTCACTGATCACCTAGACATCCCATTTTCCCTTATATAAAAAGGATCCACCCTCTTGTGATGTAAACTCATCCTACGGTGATAGCAATCGATAACTTCTTGGAAGGGAACTAACTAGTCCATTCTGAGAATGAAATCATAGCCTATCATATCTAAGACATATAGATCCCAAAAGAAGTGACACCCCCCAACCTCAAGAGGGAACTCCTTGCACTGAAAAATTCTAGCCTTTCTAGTCCCAAATGGAGTGTCTGGTGTCAAGATATCGGTAGAAGAAAAGATAAAAATCCCAAGGCTCTGCACAAAAGCAACAGATATAAAGCTATGGGAAGCCCCTATATCTAAAAGTGAAGAATCTAGAATTGAGGAAACTAAAATCTTACATCAAACTGTAGAGGTTCCGAGATCTTTCTCCTATTGGGTATGATCCATAGAAAAAGTATGTCCTGTACCGTGGCCCTGTGACCCTGCCCGACCATCCTAGGCTGATCCACAATGCTGTCACTTAAAGCCTACCGAATGGCTACCATGGCCGTGACCTCCACCTCAGCATGAATTTCCAGAAGAACTCCAGTTCCTAGACTGATGAGAAACTAGTGGCGCATCTCTTGAATGAGGAGTCATAGAAGAACCCCTGTCACCATCTTCTGGTGAGAAAAACTGATAGAAATGCTAAAGATGGACCATCTTGCCGCAACATCATCACTCCACTGGGTCTCTCAGGAAATGTGGCCTCGTATGCCCTCTCTTCATACACTAGTATCACACCACATGGCTACCAGAAGAAGTATCCCACCTACTACAATCTCCACATGTAGAAACTTTGTGGCACTTCCTACTTTCAGTCTATGGGGTACCAACTCTAGATGTCGAACCGCCCTGGCTCACAGATCCAAAATCCCTCAGATTGCATTCCATGATCAGTGCCTGGTTGACTATAGAAGTGATGGAATTCATCCTGAAGATATTCACCTGAGATCCGATTTCATTCCTAAGACCATCCTCAAACTTCCTTTCCAAAAATAACTCATCACCTCCTAGAATGGGTGTGAAGCACTGAAACTCAATGAAACGAGAAGAATACTCTATGACTGAAAGAGTACCCTATTCCAGACTCATGAACTCTCAGGCTCGATCATCCCTAAAAGTCTCTGGGTAAAATTAATTGTAGAAGGTATACTGGAACTCATCCCAAGTCATAACCTACTAGAATCCAACCTGTGAGATCACATCCTGCAATCTCTTGTTGGAGTATCGAAGCATATATGTAGTGAGCATCACTCTCCTCTTTGGAGGCATCTCCAGATGCTCGAAGATCAAAATCATGGCCTCTAACCATGATTCTGCAGCCTGAGGTCCTCCATACCCTATAAAGGTAGGAGGATACTGCTACTGAAAAACCCTCATCATCTCTTCCATAGAAGGGGAAGTATGTGGTACTCCTCAAAAGGTCTTCATGAACCTCATGAATCCCTCTCATAACTATGAATCAGAAACTATATCTGGAATAATGGCTGGTGCCAAGAATGGAACTATATAAGGATCTACTGGTAGTCCTTGATCAGCCATGTCTGATGTCTGGTCACTGCCTTGTAACTGGCGTACAACTGGAGGACATCTCGGTGGTATGAATCTGCAAGGTCAAACGCACACCTTAGAAAAAGTTATCAAGGAGTAAAACTTAAAAGTGCATGAAGGGAAGAGGATAAGGAAAGCGTTCATGTTTTTCAAAACATGGATACACTGCATGTATAACCCCTACACGACATGTTCACCTAAGCCATCACATGGGCGTGTACTTTTATCAACCCTGGTCATGTAACTCCCCATACACACAATGTGTACTCCAAAGACACAGCGTGTACTTGAATCATTTTCCCCTGACCGAGTTATTATACACGACTAACCCGCACAGTTCTCCTAGTATGAGACTACACGACATGTTTGTTCCATAAACGACATGTACTGGAAAGAACTTATTCAACCTATGTTGTTAGTCAAACGGCCAGTTACACGACTGAATCTACACGACATGTTCTCCAAAGACACAATATGTACTAGCTACCCATCATCCACCCAAGTCGTTAGTTACATGGTCGGACACATGGTCTCTACAACACGATGTGTAAATCTGGTACACGAAGTGTCTCCTAAAATATTTCCCAACCTCGTGTCTCTTCCCCCACAGCCAGTGACACAGTTTGAGACTATAGGGAATGTACATAAGTACATGACGTGTACTTAAGAAAAATAGTTCCTTCCTGAACAGAAGGATACATGGCGTCTATTTATCATTACACGCCATGTATTATGGGTTTTTTCATACAGTAAGCCTCAAAAACTACTCTAGAGCCCAAATAAATACTGAAACGAACATTAAAGTTCCAAATTCCTATATATGAGGGTCCAGACTCCCCGAAAATCAAAGCTTGGAATCTTTTACATGATATATACAAACATAACAAGGCAATGATCCACTAAATTCTGATCCATAAGGGCCCATAACACCTCAATAACCAAGGTTTGGCATTTATTCTAACAAAACCTTACACAATCAATACCCAATCAAGAAGTAGGTATTATATCAAGGCTTCTATTACAATAACATGCATATCTAGCACAACATCTATCACAACAACATGCAATCCATAATGCACCCTACATGGCATGTTAAGAATGCATGACATGTGATTTATAACAAGTTCCTATATGATGCATGAGATGGAATATAATGCAACTAATTGATGATATGGTGGAAACTAAGGAGGATAATTTATAACCAGAGGGTGAGGAAGAAGCTGAAGTCATGCAATGAAGAAAACACTTGTAAATAGATTCTTATCCAGAACTAATTTCTTCAATCATAAAATACTAATGATTTACTTTAATCCATTGACACAAAAACTATGGTACTTATTCTTGGGAGAAATGGAATATTTAACAATGATTATTAATGAATAATTAAGAAATCAACAGGAACTAAAAAATTTATATGTTTTAAGGAAAAGGAAAAAATAACTTACTTTTTGTTTTTACATCATAAAAAAATTAATCTTGTCATTTAAACAAAAAGACTTACTGTTAGAAGAAGGGTTAAAACCGAGAAAATAGCTAATATGAGACATACCTCACTGAGAAATAATGGGATAATTCACATAGTTTTTTTCTATTATTAATGGAATTAATCCTACCATTTTCACACAAATATCACTATTAGATGATGTGAGAAAACTAAGATTGTTACTACAGGTGAGAATAACACAAACTATGAAAGAGTCTTCCAAGAAAAAGGTTCTTTAACTACTTATTGTGGGGATCATCATTTCAATATAAAAAAGTAAATGGGTGACCCCATTACATATAATTTCAAATATGGGTGGCAGACTATGATAATGACTAATGATAATGATACGATACTTACAATGATAGTTACATGATATTGGGTATCCATAGACTATAAAATACTAGAAACATCCATAAGAAAGGATAACTTTACATAATTAATCTTGGATCAATTCTTAATAGGTTATCTCAATATGGTTTCTTTTTTCCTTTCAGATTGACATTTCAGTTACAACCAAATACATTTTTATCTAAATAACAAAGAGAAGACGATGTTTACTTACCCATATCAAACATTCTCCTATCATCTCATGTATTTTGGCATGTCTAATGAACTAGTAACTCATTACTGGAAATATCACCTATACCCACAGTTTTAAACTGTGGGTATAGCCCATGAAACCATGGGTATAGGCTATACCCACGGTTTCATGAACTGTAGACTGTAGTGGCAACGGTATAGCCCTATACCCACGGTTTTTACAAAATCGTGTGCATATCCCATGGAAATTTCATAATACCCACGGTTTTCTTAAACCATGGGTATAAATCTATTCCCATAGTTTTCAGAACCATAGGAATAGATTTTCACAGCAATATAACATACCCGCTGTTTAATAAACTGTGGGTATAGATGCTTCCTGGACCACAACAATACTAATATACCCACGATTCATTGATCTGTGGGCATAGATGCTTCTCCCAAACACAGCAGCTGCTACCTGCAGCCTTCCTGCTTCATGCTTCCAGCCATCGTGCACCCATAAAAACAAACCATAATAGAATACCAAAAAAACAAAACTGAACTTGCATTACTAATAAAAACTACAAGAAAGTGTGATAAAAACCAAAACTGAACCTACATTACAAATGGAAATTGTATTAACAAAACATAACTGGATTTAAATTATGGAGTATATACTTTGGCTAGTGCTTGATCCATGATCTGTAAAAAAAATATAGACATCCTGCACTGGGTTGCTATAGATGAAGCATTGTAGATAATAATAGATGAAGGAAGGTTCACAATTAGAAGATATATTGAAATGAAGAAAGAATAAAGATACTTTTTCAAAAGATGATTCCTAGAAAAAATCTATTGTTTATCCAAAAGATAAAGTAGCAATCACTGGAAGTAGTGTCATCAATGGAAGCTAAATGAGACAACCTTGAAATAGTTCATAATACTTTAATAGAAAATAAAATATCTTAATAATATTGAATAAATTCTCATAGTGATACATAAGATTAATAGTTTATTCCATAATAGCTTGGAAGACAAAGAAAATGGTGTTTGGGCTAAAGGAAGATGTTTTCAAAGAAGAATATCCCAAAGGGAGAAAAATGAAATGGTGTTTGGGCTAAAGGAAGATGTTTTCAAAGAAGTATAGCCCAAAAGGAAAGGTACAAAACTCTTAATGTTTCAAATCACACTGAATGTGTTTTCTCTGAAAATATAAATTATAAAGACAAAAAAATGGTGTTTGGGATAAAAGAATATGTGATAAGGTTACTCCAAAATAATGAAAAATTGATGTTAAAGAAAACCAAAAATACTCCCTTCGGAGAATGATAAATAAAGGTTGCTTGATGCCTAGACAGAAAGTATAATTTATTGTATACAGTCACCAATATGTTCTAAGATAAAATATTCAAGGGTTACTATTTGTGTTGTGGGATTTTTTGGCACATATACTTTAATTATTATAAGAAAATATGATTAACATAGAACAAGAATGAATCTATGGGATAAATCTAAGAAAAAGAATAATAAATTGTGTGAGAAATAGGAATAATACCAGAATTTAGAAATATACAAGTGAGATGTCTAAAATAAGTATCTAATGATTTTTAAACATTAGAAGAGACAAATAAGAAGTATAAATTCTATTAAAAATTTCACGAGAAAAAAATAGGGATCTAATTAAAGAACAAAATGTTGTTTATGAGGAAATTAAACAAGGAAAAAACTAATGTTTTAAGAGAAACTATGTGGGAGATAGAAGGTTACTGGACATATTGCATATATGAAGAATAATATGCTAGCATATAAGGTTTCATTTCACTTTGTTGCACATTCAATAATAGAGGTCCCACATAATAAGCCTATTTAGAAGAATGAGAACATTAGGTTGTCTTCAAGGATAAATGATTATACAATTAGGATAATATGATTAAGGATTATCCCAACGATAAAGTTGGTAAGTAAGGAAGATCTCATAAGAGAGACATCTATCAACATTCTAGGTATAATTAAAGAGAAAGTACCCCTCATTATATCCTTTCATTTGATGTTTTCTAAAGAATCAAATATTAGGGAAGTTGTAAGAGGATATTACGACTTTATAACAATAGAATATTCTCCTTGTTGAGTATATAAACTACAAAGATGCTGAGAAAGTGGGTTCATCCCTTTCGATGGATGAAAACATGTTAAAAGGATTTCAAAGTGTTAGAAATCATGAAATCTATATATAAACTACAAAGATGGGGAGAAAGTGGGTTCATCCCTTTCAATATATCATTCTCAATATTCCATATTTTTCATATACTTAACTCATATGATGTTCCCCCTTTATATATGAAGTTTTCCTCTTATAGATGTGGGAATTTATGGGCTTCAATTTGAAATTCCGACTACCTCAAGAATTGACTACTTTATTATCTTCCAAAGATATTGGTATTTGACTTTGTCAATGCTCCCACAAAATTCAGCATCGGCTATATTTAACTCATCCTAAAATCTCATCTTGAATCATGAACATTCCTTCCTTGAATATTTATAATTGAATGTTTATCTCAACATCATCATAGTGATTAGCTTTATAATAATGTAATGACCTTTTGGAATCTTCCAAAAAGTGTTCTTTTGATGTAATAAATATGCTCATTATGGTTCTTCTGTTTCCTCAACTCGAACATAAATATATGCATTCTTAATAGCCTTATATGACAACCACTAATCACTTTATCAGAAACTATCCAACAATGGCATCCTTAAGAGTCCCTTAGACTTACATCAGTAATATAATGGTACTCGACAGTAACCTCCCTCCCCATTGCCCAGCTCCTCCCCCTCCCCCATACCCAACCCCTCCCCCCTGCCCATCCCCTCCCTCCCCAGTGCCTAGCTCATCCCCCTCCCCTCCCCCTCCCCCTCCCCCTCCCTCCCCACTACTCAGCCCCTCCTCCTCCAACTACCCAGCCCCTCCCCCTCCCTCCCCACTACCCAGCTCCTCCCCCAGCCCCTCCCCCTCCCTCCCCTACCCAGCCCCTCCCCCTCCCTCTCCACTGCCCAGCCCCTCCCCCTCCCAACCTGCCCAACCCCTCCCCATCCCTCCCCACTGTCCAGCTCCTCCCCCTCCCCTACCTCCCCACTGCCCAGCCCCTCCCCCTCCCCCTGCCCAGCCCCTCCCCCTCCCTCCCCAATGCCTAGCTCCTCCCCCAGCCCCTCCCCCTCCCCCCTGCCCAGCCCCTCCCCCTCCCTCCCCAATGCCTAGCTCCTCCCCCAGCCCCTCCCCCTTCCCACCTTACCAGCCCCTCCCCCTCCCTCCCCACTACCCACTCCCACCCCCTCCCTCCCCACTGCCCAGCTTTCCCACCTCCCCCTCCCCCTCCCCCTCCCCCTCTTCCCCCCTGCCCAACCCTTTCCCCCTGATCAGTCAAGTAGAATGGAATATTTTGAGAAACTTTTGGATAAAAAACACATGAAATAAAATACACAAACATGTATTGAAATTTCATTCAAATTTTGATATATATACAAAGTATCCACCATAAACAGAAAATGTTATCAATATTCAAGTCTTTCTCGTGTTAAAAGATTAAAAAATCAAGAAAAATCATAAGGGTGCATACCTCCTGAAAGTACAGCATGATCCATGATTTCTAAATAACATCCTGAGCCTTTTCAAATGCGATGACAGTTCAATGTATCCAAAACATACACAAATCTTCAGCCAAATATTAAAATTAAAAAGTTGGAGTAAAACCTGAATTAGGATTCCACTGAACAATATTTTTCTTCTGTGTTTGGAGTCTTCCTAAAACACAAAAAACACATTAAAATTTTAGAGAAAGGAAAGCTGAAAACCACAAACAGCATATGCAACATCTAAATCAGTTATTAAACTCTGAATATTCATATAACTGTCAGATCACATGCCAATCAGTCAAGTACAATGACATATTTAGAGAACAATTTGGATAAAAACACATGAAACAAAATACACAAACATATATCGTAATGTCATTCAAAAATTGATATAAATACAAAGTATCCACCATAAACAGAAAATGTTTTCAATATTCAAGGCCTTTTCATGTTATCAAGATTAAAAAATCAGCTCCTCATCTCACCCCTGCCCAACAGATACCCTTCCCCCTCCCCCTCCCTCATGCCTAGCTCCCCCTTGCCCAGCCCCTCCCCCTCCTCCCTCATGCTCAGATTCCCCTCATGCCCAGCCCCTCCCCCTCCCCCTCCCTCATGCCCAGCCCCTCCCCCTCCCCCTCCCTCAAGCCCAGCCTCTCCCCCTCCTCCCTCATGCCCAGCTCCCCCCTACTCAGCCCCTCCTCCTCCCCCATATTTACTGTATACCAATCAAATATGAGATTCATTGACATCCCAAGGCATATAGTTTTTTTAGGAAAATAAAATATATAGGGAAAGTGTTTTAGTTTTTTGTGTCATGACTGAACTGCGTAACAATATAATCCTAAATCGATGATCAAAAGGGGAAAGGGGAAATGAGAATAGGTTACTTGACTTTCTTTGTAGATAAATCATAGTCCTGATCACATTAACACCACAATTTTGTGCCAAGGTTTGAGGTATTGTCTCAAAAGCAACTGCAACAGCTTCATAAGATCACTGTTTAGAAAGAAGCCAAACAAAAAAATATATGAATCACTCCAGGAACTACAAATCAGTTCCTTTACATTTAAAGAAAAATATCAGAAGCAACTAAACCTTCTCAACACCTTCAAATGATGAGCTCTTCTACTTCGAAGTGGAGGACACGGTCATACTTGCCTGATGAAAATCCTCAGCATGCTGAGTATATGAAAGAGATATTAAGTCAATGCATCCCCCTCCCCTCCCATCCCTTCACTACACCCCCGTCCCAACCTTCCCCTCCCATCCCCCCTCCCAACCCTCCACTGCAGCCCCCATCCCTCCATTGTAGCCCCTCCACTGCTAAGTCCAAGATTATATAGTGAGATAATAATAAACACACTAAACCATAAAAAAATATATGGCATGTGAAAATTACCTAAAGAATTGTCAAATAACACCCCTGATGAAAACATAATCCAAAATGCATTTCAATGCATAAAGAAATTCACATACAAGTAGTCCACCAATACAAAAAAATTAAAACTCCAACACAAGTCTCTCGGCTAAGTCAAAAATGGAGGGGATTAATATCACCCTCATCACCATCATCATCATACCCATGTCTAGAATCATCATCAACAGCAACATCGGCAAAAATATCATCAGCAACATCATTACTAACTGCACCGTCAGCATCATCATCAGCAATCTCATCACCAACAACAGCTTTAGCAACATCGTCGCCAGCTCTATCGCCACCACCGTGATCTACACTAGGACCCTCATGGGAATCACCTGAGGCATTATTTAAAGACAAAATTGATTCCATACATGAATGAAAAGTTTCAGCAACCTCTGATGGTAGTGACTGACTCAAAACTGACATAGCTTTCATAAAATATTCATTCATTAGCTTTCTTTTTTCATGCTCCTCTAATACAATTTTCATTTTCGCAGCTAATTCAGCACACGCACATTCCAACATAGAGGCTTTAGAGGCTTTAGAGGAGTCTGATTATGACCAATACCTAGTGGGGAAAATATTTTTTCCTGGTCTACAACAGACTCTTCCTGGATGATCCACACCTAACACCTGACTCAAATGATCATTTGGCCCTAAGTTGTTAGCTTCCTTTTCATCCATGGACTCCAAGGAAGACTGTTGAAATTATAAACATATTAAATTATAAATTTTGTATAATTTTTTTAAATATAAATAAAAATACATACAATTTTATCTTGTGTTTGTGAACTAACTGCAGTTCCATAATTTTTTTTCCTACTGAAGCAAAATAATTTGGCACGAGGTATAGGACCTTCAATGCCCAATACAGCTTGCTGCATATGAGAAATGAACAAATTTGAATTACAACCATATATGATAAATGCAAAAAATTGGATTGAAGTGAGTTGCAACAAAGACCTACAAAAATTGAGGTAAATGACAGTCATAACCGATTGTTGGTTTTTTGAAATGGTTTTCTGAAGTGGGTTTCAAGGAAATATACTACTTGTTTAGGAAAAATAGAGAAGACACCGCCTAGTATAAGATGTGATTTCCAGGATACATGGACTAACCAAGGGAAGTCATGAATAAGTTATGATGACATGTTATAAATAAGTACATTATTTTGATTCAGATGAATGTACCAACTGATTCTCATGCTCGGGCATTGTAGTGCGCCCTAATGTGTGTATATATGTCATTTCATATTTTTTTTTATTTTTCGCTCACACTTTCTAAGAAAAAAAACAATACAAGAAATAAGAATTAAATTTTATATAAAAATCATTAAATATGGGTAGTACCTTATACTTTTCAGTCTTCTAATGTGAGATCATTTTTTTATATTGACTTTTTGGACAGTCAGGGTTTATGGGTACACCCTCTAACTCAGTACCCACTCTACTCCTCAAACCAATATGCAACTCATACTTGTATGACCTCCAATACTCTCCAAGATCATTCAACCTAGCATCTTTGGCAACTTCACTGTTAGGAAAGTTAAATCGAATCTGAAATAAACATGTTAAGTTATATAAATACATTACTATATAAATATAAATTTATAAAAAATTTGTACCCATATCTACGCCCATGCTCTATCCTTGATGTCAGGACTGATATGTCTCCATGAGACCGGTTCCACCGGAACGATATCATGATATTTCACTAAAGTAGCCATGAAACTTCTACACTCCTTAGAATTTTTACCTACCATTTGATTTTGAGAATTGTAATCCACCATAATCTGAGTTTCACAATTCTAGCCATCCTTCGTTTGAGTGCGGCCATGTCTCCTACTAGAAGATCCCACTAAATAAGATAAGAGGTGAAAAGATAAGATTTAAGTGACAATACAACAGGAAAAAAGTGAAATTCTATAATTTGAAACATTTATAATAAAAAACATGATGTAGGCTCCTAAATAGGCTGTGAGGAATCCGTGGACTATGCTGGATCAGCATCCTCCGAAGGAAGTATCTGTTCCACAGCATGCTCCGGCTGATCTTCGTGAATAGAAGTGGAAACTGAAGGAACAGACTCAATATGTATAGGATGGATGGTAGGAAAATTATGTGTCGTAGACATGTTAGAATATGCGTAGTAGGTCTGGGGATACATGAATGGATATAGAAATTATGCAGGTGAGAACATCGGTTGAGTCAGCATGGACATGGAATGGGAAAAAGAGGGTAAATGGGATGATGACGGAGGCATGTATGGGAACATCCCAGGGGTCTCAAGTGGTGGGCAGACATGTGTGGTAGATGGGATTTCCACTGATGGTTCAGTGTGGGGAGTGGTAAGATGGGAGATCTGCCTAGGTCTCAGAGGATCCCTGCCCGGTCCCATACTAGGAAGAGGAAACTCTAGAGTTATATATCCCTAAAAAAATTTGATCAAAAATATGAACTTGATATTATATGTAATGCAGAAGATAAATATTAGAATTATTATACTCACTGAAGACAACTCACACTCGCATCTAACGGGATCAACATCAAATAATCTCTTCTTGTGAGAATCTATGGTTTTCTTCATAATCTGTATAAGAATGAAATAAATATTTTTTAGCAACAATTTTTACAAATCATACATACAACTTAGAATCCAAAGAAGAAGAAAAATGTCATAACATCTTTCAGTAATGATAATTTACAACCAAGTTATACAATTTTTAAAACCACATTTTAAACCCAGTTTTTTGAATTGAAATAAATATAATTAAATGAAATGAAACCAAACAATACTATAATAGACATATCATTCCAAACTAAAACTAAATTAAAGTAATTATATTAGTACCAACCTGAGAAACTCACGTCAAGGTAAACTGATTTAATTCTGAATATATATGGTTGCTTTTATATATTACACTTCACTACCTTAGGTTCAACATCATCTCTCACAATGGGACAATTTGTGTCATCAAATACAATATTTTGGCTAACACTGATGGGGGTGTCAATGGTGACCATTTCATCCCCAGCATCATGAAAAATATGTCTTGTTATTACTTCATTAATGACACCGTAATCAGGTTTTAGATGATCTTTCACATAAAACACTTGTTTTTCCATTGATGACAAAATGTATGGTTCATCGATATGTAGGAATCGACTCATGTCAATAACTCTAAATCTGAAATCATCAATAAATTTACCATGTCGTGTCATTGAATCAAACCATTTACATTTCATCATAGTGACTCGACCTTGATATTAGTAATCCAATAACAATATTTTCTCAACCAGTCCATAATAATACACATCTTCATATCGAGGTAGACTATCTGATGCACTGGCATAACAATCCATTCTGTCAGTTAACATAACACCATCATGTTGTGTTCTCATTTTCACCGCTCTATCAGTTGTATCAAATTTATATCCATTAGTTATTAAAGATTTGAAGTCACAAACCAAAGAATTGGGACCAAAATCCAACACTCTTAATTCTTAAGAAATGAAGTCAGCAGGTAAACTCAATACCTAGAATACACATGAGTAATATAATTAAATATATATCTATATTTTAAGGTATTTAATGTAATGGTCATACCTTTTATTTCAACCAAGCTGGGAACTCTTGGATATGCATAGCCTCTATCCTTCTCAACGGTAAAGACCGATGAACTCAACTTATAATTTGTTTATGTTCTATACATAAAATTACAATAAAAGTATATGGTATATGTGATATAATATCATATAAGATAACATATATGTATTCAAATTACTTACTTGATATAGGCATTGAAAAAAACACAATTAAACATGACTGTACGATGTGCCATATTCCTCTCTTTAAATCTCAATGTAACCAATGTATATGACCCGACAATTCCACCTGTTTGGGGAAGAGATGGAAACGAGGGCTGAATTTCCTCATACTTCTCATATTCATTTCTCATTGTTTGATTATGTCTTGTGCTCACATCAGACAAATACATTGAACAAAAATTAATACATTCTTGGTCCAGATAACTCCTCACAATGGAACCTTCAGGATAATTCTTATTTCGGACATATGATTTCATTATGCACATTTTTCTTTCAGTGGGATACATCCACCGAAAAGCGACTGGTCCCCCAAGAAGTGTCTCAGTTGGAAGATGAACTATTAAATGTAGCATGAAAGTGAAAAAGGATGGAGGAAATGTTTTTCCAACTCACACATAATTAATGGTGCCTCTTGCTACATTTTTATCAATAATGATTTGGATATCCTTTTAGAACAATGGTATCTAAAAAAATGACACAACTGAATCACTTCCACCCTTACATTATTGGATAAAAAATTTTGAATTGCTATTGGAATCAATTCATGAAGAAAGATGTGATAATCATGAGTTTTTAGGGATTTCAATTTCAAATTTCTTCTATTGAATATTTTAGATATGTTGATGGAATAGCCATCTGGAACCTTGATATTCTCCAATATTGACAGAAATTATTCTTTCTCTATCGATGTCATCACATAAGAAGCACAGGGAACTTTCCATTTGTTTTAACCAATACAAACAGGATGTAGTTCTGGTCAAAAACCCCAATCCAATAAATCCCGACGAGATCGGAAGTCGTCTTTAGTATTCCCCTTAATAATCAAAATAATTTCAAGCAATATTTCACATATATTTTTCTAAATATTCATTACATCTAAACAATGATGTAACAAATTAGTAGACCAATATGGCAACAAAAAAAAATACATCTCTTTTTCCAATTGTATGTGACTTCAATATCAATAGTCTTCCTCTTTCGAGATTTCAACTAACCTTTCCCTAATGAAAAGCTGAAATATTTCAATTCATTAAGCACATCACTTCCTAACATATGTTGAGGTGGTTATTCAATGTCAACATTATTATCAAACCTCCAACGATTCTTCTTGAATTTATGATCCATTGGAAAGAATCGGCGATGCCCCATGAAACTGAAACTATGACGATATTTAAGCCTTCTCGATCATGTATTCTTCATACCAATGGGACATGATAGTTTTCCCTTCATGATCCACCTAGACATCATTACATATGTAGGGAAATCATTTATTGTCCATAGAAGGGAATCACGCATCTGAAACGTATTCTTTGAAGAAGCATCAAATGTCTGCACACCTAAATCTCAAAGCTGTTTCAACTCTTTTATTAAAGGATGCAAGTAGACATCTATATCATTACCAGGATATGAAGGTCCAGATATCAGTATACTCAAGAAAGTGAAAGGAATTTTCATACACATCCACGAAGGAATATTATAAACATGAATAAAAACCAGCCACGTGTTATGAGTAGTAAACATCTGACCAAATGGATTAAAACCATCACATGATAGGCCAAATCTGATATTACGCACCTCAACTGCAAAATCAGGATGTTCCGCATCAAATGTCCGCCATGCTAATCCATCTGCAGGATGGACCAGCTCATCATTACCTTTAATTTTCTCAACATCTTGTTATCGCATATTGGCTGATATTTCTGGAGACATGAATAGATTTTTAAGTCTATGAATCAATGGAAATTTCCACATGACTTTCTATGGCACACGAGATGGTGTTCCATCTGCATTTGTCTTCCATTAAGATGTACCACATTCTTTACAGTCATTACGGTTAGCTTTTTCCTCTAAAAATAAACTATAATCTTTCGGACAAGCATGGACTTTATTAGTAGAAAATCCAAGCTGCTTAATTAACTTTTATGACATGTAATGATTTGAGGGAATATCTGCACCATCAGGAAGAAAGTCCTTCAAAAATGTAAGAATATAATCAATGGAGGTATTAGAAATCCCATACATGGTTTTCTCATGATATAACCACATTAAAAATTCCATCTTGGTCATTTTAGTACATTCTTGATATACTGGAATTCTGGCGTCATCCAATAAATTTTTCAATCTCTCAACATCATCATCTTCCGCATTTTCCTCATGTGTACTTATATCATTTTCTTCTTGCACCGGCATGATATCTCTCTCAAAATGATGCACATATGGAAACTGATTAAATATCAAATTCTCCATGTCACTTCGTTCATTTCATTTGTGAATAGTCGAAGATTGACTCATCTCTCTATGGTGAAACCAAACATTATAGTTTACTTGAAATCCAAATTTCGTTAAATGGTAACTAACTTCTTCTCATCTTAACCATGGTCTTCCAACAAAATTATAGCAGGGACACTGTATACAACCTACATCTGACACATTGTTAAATGAGAAATCTAAAAAATTCTCCAAATTATTTTGAAACTCCGTTGAAATATGATCGGTACGATACATTCAGCTTCTATCCATTCTATAATAAGAAAAAAATTATCATTCAATCAACAATGAAAATCATATTTAAAAAATTAATTACAATCAATTTTATTATTAAATTAATCAAATCATATTAGTAGCTAGAAAAACATATTTAATGACAAGAGGAGTACATGATTGAATAAGTAGTAAAAAAGGAAAAAAGGTATACCTTGAGATGTAAACTAAAGAAAAAAGTTAAAAACGACACTCCCAAGTGGTCATTGATGGGGAATAAAAAAGAAAATTTCAATGTAAAATACTTCTTTATAGATATAGAGGAATTATACACATGGGAAGAAAATTTTATTTTAATAATATGAATTTATAATTTATAGATTTTTTGGTAGGGGTTATTTGATGGGGAATAAAACATTCAATGAAAATAGAGTAGTTATAACTTTAATGTTTTGGAATTAATATTGAAAAAATGTTTCAAGGTATCCTACAAATTTTGTTCAACATGATGATTAAAAGATATACTTTTTATGGATTCTATTGGAACTTTGGAATATTTTTCATATAAAAAAGATATTTTTTTAAATATACATCATGATATACTTGTGAGTATTGAGAATCAATGTTTGGGGGTTTCAACCCCTTTAAATGAATAAAATTTAGAAACGTATTGTAAATTATATATAGAAATAACAGAACATGTTTGATATTCTTGAATAAGTCTATGGAAGGTGTGACCATCCTACTCATGATGAAAATGAATGCCTCGTCATTATACCATCCTGAAAAAAATTGAGTTTTAATACTCAAAATCCTCAAAATAATAATAGAAAAGTGAAGGAGAAATATTTAGTTGTTGAAGTTTCACCCAAAGTATCCAAAGGGGAAAGTCCATGGATCTTGGATAGTGGATGTTCTGCTCACATGATAAAAGATTTAAAAACATTGAAATATATTGAAAAATGAAATGTATTCTTATTTACCTTCATAAATGATGGGTCACTAAAGGTTAAAGAAGTTGGTTTAATTGTTATTGGGAAAGAGAAGCTTAAATCAAAAAACACTCTTTATGTTGATGGATTAAAACACAATCTATTAAGTGTTTCTCAACTTCATGATAAAGGAAATATTTTTTTAGGAATTATGGGTTATTGGTTGAGAACATTGAGGATAGAAGAGTGGTTAAAAGGGGATAAGAGTTCTATAGGAAATTTATTCCAAGTGGGTGATGTTGAAAATTCATGTTATCTAAGCATGAATTAAGATAATGATTTATAGTACCAGAGGATTGGAGGATATAAATGTTCTATTTTTTAAAAAGGATATGGAATTTATTTTTATTTTTATAGGAGATGATAAATAGAGATTATATAGAGATTGTTCCTTATTGGATAGACTTAGGGAGTTGGTAGTTGAAACTTAGAGAAGAGTTCATGTGTTGTTCCCCATGTTTTTGACAAATAAAAAGGAGGAAATTGAAGATCCCTTGATGATTAAAAATGTAACATGTCATAGAGTATAAGATCCCTCATTAAGTTAATTGATTAAGTGGGTGGTGATAATATCTTAATTAAGACATTGCTAGTATAGTGTTGATCTTTACTCTCAGGGTTAGATAATTAGGAAAACCATTATTCATTACAATAGTTCAGTGTTTAAAAAACATGTTTAGTGTTTGATTACTATGAAATTGTTAATGAATAAATTCCATTCAGGGATATTGAATGAAATTTTTATGTTTTATTTACTGGAATCATACTCATTGATGGGTAATAAGTGAATTTGAGATAAGTTTAAGAAAAATTAATAAAGAAAATCCATTAAATTCCATGTCTACATCATGGTTGTAATGACCCCTACTTTTTATATGGGAATTTTCCATTGAATAAATTATATGTGTGATATTTCATAAAAAATAAACAAAATATTATTATAAATTCAGAACTTTACGTGTCCATAATATGTTCATTAGCCATTATAGACATTAGAGATTTAGTTGTTAGAATGTGATAATTAGAATTGGTGCATATTAAGGGTAATGATGAGAGATAAATTATATATAAGGGTAAATAATGGCCTCAACTAGTAGGAAATAACATTTCTAAAACACAGTAATCTGAGCTTGGGAGTGAAGTTTCATAAATGGGGTTTTACCTTGACAAATTACAAGAAGAAAATTAAGAAGTGAGACTTGATCATAACAATCAAGTGATTAGATGAAGGTGTTGAGAGTATACATGTTGGAGAAGAAGATTCATCAATTTCAAGTGACGAGGAATAATATCATTCATCTTATACAAGAAATAGAATATAAGTGAAGCTCCAAAATATCATTAAAGACCAAATACAGTAAGTACAAAGTAGGATAACTTTATGGATAACAAATCATACATCCTTATTTTCTTAAGTAGAACCTAAAATACTAGAGAAAATGACAATTTAGTAACCTAACCATATTACTATATCAAGACTATATACATCATTATAATCCACCTCCATTACTTCAAACCATGTTCTTTGATCTATTCCCTATGAATCTAGGACCATGGTATCCTTATAATACGAGTTTCACTCACTACAACAAAACCGGCTATTAGCGGCGGTTTTTTTTTCATATAGCGGCGGTTTAAACCACCACTATATGGTTTGGTGGCGGTTTACAGAAACCATCGCTAAACTGGGCGTCGGCAATCTATTAGAAGCAGTTTTTTCCATTTCGCGGCGGTTTAAGGGAAGCATCATAGATTCCTCATTTCACGGCGGTTTTCATGACTTTAGCGGCGGTTTGACGGGTGCTGGATATTTTTTTATTCGCGGCGGTTTTAACCACCGCGATATTCAGGCATTTGATGTGTCTCTGTCATGGCAGTGAAAACCGCCGCTAAATATAAACTGATTACGTTTCACAGTGGTTTTAACCACCACTAATGGTTTACCAGTAAAGCATTAGTAGCGGTTATAACTGCCGTGAAATGCTGACCAGTAAAGCATTAGCGGCGGTTAAAACCGCCGTGAAATTCTGACCAGAAAAAAAATGCAATTTTGCTTCTACTGCCCCACTGCCCTGAAAAAAAAAATCAAACCAAAAAATGGAACTGGAGACATCATACAAACAAATAAAATGTTATTTCTAACTTGGTATCCCCAACATAATGAAACATGAGATAAGAGGACATTCATAGCTACTGGCAGCAAAGTAGATAAGAGGACCTTCGCAAATGAAACTACTATTTTTGTAATTTGGTAACAATGGAGTAGGATCCTGATCATCCATAGATAAACATATGAGGGTTCAATAACACCAATATGAAGTAGATCAAGATCATAGACCAGATATTCATTTTACAATCACCTTTGGTGTTGCTTCTTTTTGGATGCTCTCTTGTGGGTGATAGTGGTTGCTTTCTATGGATATCATCTTACATATACTTAATCTTGTTTGATTATCTCTCATGTCACTATGATAATTTTATGATAGGTATATGGAATTTATTTTGGGATATGTTCATACCCTGTAGTGCCCACCGGGGTAGACCGATGACCTTTAGTTGTAATGGGGGTATGGTCTCGATCTGGTTGTCCATATAACATGGGATTTGGCCCATGACCCTCTTGAATGGGAGAAAAGATGTGTATCTTCTCTAAATCTCCTCATATTGTGTTAATGAGTCACCCAAATTATGGTAGAATAGTTCTGTGTCTTCCCTTTAACCATTTTTAGAATATTCTAGGTGACTTCAGTGACCAGAACATTCATATTTTTTTATTTTATTGTTGGAGAATGTGTATGGACCTGATCTTTTCCTCCATTTCATATAGGTATATACTGATGTTAATCAGGTCAGTGGGAAAGGATATGGGTATTCACTATATTTTTTACCAAAATATTCTTGGTTATTTCTTTGAATAATACCAGATTATACCGACAAGCTTAGTAAATGTGGGAAAATGTGTCCTCTTGCTCATAGTTTGCCACCATATTTAGTTAGTGGGATTCTTTGGAGGGTATAGATGTAGGGCCATGTTCTTTGTTGATTGTTCACTACCCTCAGTGGGTTTTCCTGACTACCTAGGTTTGGGAGACTTAGGTCAAACTCCTGAGGTAAACACACACATCATATAGAGGTTTTATTTCTTTGTAGCATTGGTGATGGTGAATGATAGAAGGAGCCCTTTGGAGGGTCCCTTATGCTATCTAGATGAGTCCATCAGTGACCTCTTGATCAGCCTCCCTAGATAATGGAGGAACATTTTATTTCCTTCCACAGATATGACCATGAAATGGTTTGAGATGGAAACTATTTACAACAAATTATGTTCCACTAGTCATTGTCGAGTAGACATATAGTAGGGATTTTTGAGATGAATGGATTTTTTAGCTTCCTCTGAAGATGGAAAGGTACCATTTAGGTGTGACTCCCAAACCAGTGAATTTGAGACCCAATGTTGAGGGTTCAAGGTTGATAATAGATCCCTAGTTTTAAATGAGGATCCAACTTGTGCAGTAGTCAAAGAATATGTGTTCTTAAAGTAGTAAAATGTCATTTAGATCAAAGGGGGTTCTAGTTGAAAGTGCCAGAATACTTATGAGAAACATTTACAAGAAATCCTCATAAAATCAACATATCAATAAATAAACACATGTATAATAAATTGTATCGGATCCATGTTTGTCCACATTTCATATTTTGAGAGAGAAAAAGGAGCCTAACATGTGGGTGACACATGAATTTTGTTTAAGGTTGCATGTTAGGTTCACCATTTTTGTTTCCAACTACTTTTATTGGTGAGTATATGATTCGTATCACATGATTGGGCTAAACCACATTCCCATTATCCTCTTATGCTTGGTCTCTATACTGCCTACTAGGTTCCAATTTATATAACCAGAACAAAATAACAAAAGGATCACTCTTTAGTCATCCAAAATCTCGACTACCAATTTGAACACAGGCCTAAATGGAATGATGTATACCACACTCGAGAAATCAAGACATAAAATGAAACATCATAAATCAAAAAAATACATAGAAGGAAACATGAGAAATCAAGAAAATGTTAGGACATGGAAATTTTTGGTGGCAAATATGTGCCATACATGTTACATATACAAACCAACCGTTCTCATATTTGTTCAACACATCAAAAATACTACTACTCATGGTCCGATGATGCATCTTCACCCTCTCCACCTCCATCTCCACTACCTGCTACCACCTGTAAGAACATTATATTGTAAATTAAATATTGTTTCATATTTATAATTAAAATTAAAACCAATAAAATTTTGTAAACTAAATGATTTTGATTTTTTGTGATTTACCCGCTCACCATTACTTGATACACCACCACTGGGGGCATATCTTCTCATCTTATGATATATATCAGTCAACGCTTTCTGCATAGCAGATATCTGAGCCCCCCGGTCTTGAACTGTGGCTCGTAGAGAAGAAAACTCCCTCTGAGCATCTTCAGGTATGAAATGACTATAACCATGAGTAGATGTAGTTGGAATCCCTGGTGGCCTACCAAAGACCTCAGATGGTACGGGTCCCAAACCCATCCCGCGCACTCTACCAGGATGCTCCTTCCCAAGGACTTTAGCAACCGGGTCATCCTGGGAGACTGAGTAGAACTGCCCAGGATTGGAATCCCATGTTTCTTTAATTTTTACATATAAATAAAATATCAATATATATTAACATAGTAAAAACTTATAATAAGTTATTATAATAAAAAATTGACTTCATACCCCAAATTCTTTGGCAGGCTCATTAACAAAACTTCCATCTGTTTTTTTGTGAACATCCAGCCACAGTTTAGTTCAGGATGCTTCATGCCCTAAACTCTGTGACTTCATTAAACAAAGATAAATCAACAATTCAATATGTTAAATAGATAATATTTTCTTATAAATATTTAAACTAATTAAAAGATTACCAATGACATTCGGCTTCTAGAAAAGCTTTTTGAGCCCGCAGTGTGCGGGATGACTTGCTTTGCCCGGTTTGATGCATTCTATCTTGAGAGATCCTGAAATAAATAAAATAAAATTTAAAAGTAATGTATTCAATGTCATCTCCTCTTAATATACATGTATAAATGTAAAATGAGGATAATATAATAATATATATTTCAATACCATCTGCTTCTCATCACGGGTCTATCAACAAAAACTTTCCACTATTCTTTCGGTACCCCACTGGGTAGCTTCTCATACATTTGCTGCATGGTCAACGAAGTATCGTTGACATCACACCAAAACCTCCATTTGAAATCTTTCCATTTTTTACCAAGATTTTTCAATGTCCACTTTCGTGCTATCACATTAGCAACGGTAAAGTGGAAGAACATCTGTATACAGAAATTCATTTTGAATATATTAGTAACATGACATTCAATTAAACCATAAAGTAATAAAATTACCTTTATCTGAGAATCAAAAACTTCATTTTTCCAGTTTGGATGCATATGACTCCAATCATCATATGAAATAGGCAGGGAAATGGGCTCCGCTGCCAATACGGAAGTTTGGAGGCATATGCCTCAAATTATCACATACATTCTTCTCAATATGAATCACATCAAGATTGTGGTGCAACAAATTAAATTCCCAATACAGAAGTTTGAAGAATATACTATTTTTCTTCCATTTTTGCGTTCTGATTTCACTTGACGATGCACTTCAGACTCGTTTTCCACTATCATTCAAATGATGAACCTTCCCAAATTCTGTTATAACATTTTCAAGTTGTGTCAATATTTCAGAACTGGTTAACAACTTTGGAGGTGGTCTATGATCAACGGAACCATTAAATTTTGATTTTTTCAGCCGAAATCTATGAGATGCCTCAAGAAATCTTTGATGGCACAAGAAGCACTATTTTCTACTGTGAGGTAGCCGTTTGGGCTCAAAATCAAAGTTACAAACAAGACAAGCCAAACTCGTATAAGTGTTCCAACCAGATAAATTCCCAAGCCCAGGGAAGTTACTAATGGTCCACATTAAAGCATCATGCATTTTGAACATTGTTTTAGAAGAAATATCAAATGTCTCAACACCGTTTCTCCATAACTCCTGCAATTCTTCAATCAAAGGCTACAGGTATACATCAATATCATTTCCAGGCATTTGTTTTCTAAGAATAATCATCGAAATGATAAAAGATGTTTGTTTCATACACATCCATTGAGGCAGATTATAAGGGATCAAAACAACTGGCCAAATGGTATAACTGGTACTCAAAGTCCCAAATGGGTTGAATCCATCGGTAGCCAATCCCAATCAAACATTCCTAGGATCAGCTGAGAAATCTGGATGTAATGAATCAAATGTCTTCCAGGATTGGGAATCTCATGGATGTCTCATTAACCCATCATTGTTATTATCTACAGAATGTCACTTCATGAGTTCGGCGGTTTTTGATGACATGAATAATCTTTGCAAAGAGGATTCAAAGGAAAGTAACGCAAAACTTTTGCAGGTATATTCCTTTTCTTCTTCTCCATGAAATTATGTTCAGTCAGACTTCCAACATCACCCTTTGACCTCAATCTAGAAGAAGAACATTTCTTACAATTCTGTCTACTTGAATCCTCTCCCCAATAAAGCATACAATCATTGGGACACGCATGTATTTTTGTATAATTCAGACCAAGATTTTTAACAACTTTTTTCATATCATAAAAAGATTCTAGGATTTTTTCTTCAGGAAATGCATCACGAATCAATTCCAATAACATGGACATTGCCTTATTTGTAATTCCACATAGACATTTGATATGGTACAACTTCAGCAGAAATGAAAGCTTTGAATATTTCAAACACCCACTATACAACTCTTGATTTCCATCGTCAACTAAATCATGAAACGCATTTTCCTTACTGAAGTTTTCCCTTACATTTGGCTCCATAGAATCAAGAGGAGGATCCAATGATATGTTACAATCTTGATCTGCTTGTGTTACAGTCTCAAAAACATCACTTGTCACGTTGCAATTTGTAGCACCCTCTTTTGGTTGTTCTGATATGTTTTGATGCTCATTGTGGTGTCTTGCAGTGCTGAATGCATCATTTATGAGGTTTTGCATTTCATTTTCCATTGTCGACGAACTTGGGACCTCATTCTGTGGATTAACATCAGTGCTCAATCTTTTTGTATTGTTCGATTCTCCATGCCAAATCCAACACAAATATTGATCAGGGAATTACTTCAGTATTAAATGTTCATAAACTTCATCTCTCTTCAACCATGTTCTAAATTTACATTTAGGACATGGAAATCTTATTCTCCCTTCAACGGATCAATTAGAAATTGAAAAATCTAAAAACTCATTCAAACCCTTAACATATTGAGGTGTGTTCCTCAGTAATGTGATCCAGCTTTTATCCATGTATATCACAATGTGCCTACACAATAATAAAAAAAATTAAAACACATAGTTACTACTAAATAGAGAAAGAGTTTCATATATACGATAGTGTAAGATTACAGAAACATAATATAATAAAGATGACCCATTGATCATAAAGTATGCATAATATAATAAAGATGATACATCGATCACATTTACCACTTACTTAGCATGCCTAGACAAACCGAACAAGTCTGGTCCCTAGGAGACAGCGTCAACACCTCATTGAGGAGCAGTAATAATATCGGGTTACACACTTATCATAACACTGACGATCACACATTTATGTTGCCTCAAACAACACCCCATTGAAAGTGATGTCATTGAACACACCAAAGATGCATGATTTTCATATCATTAGTACAACGGCATTACTAGAAATATTTAACCCTTATATGACACCCTTTGAGACTTATCACAGGCTAGCTTGGGTACCTGGATTATGGGTAGCCTAGGTCAGTTCATGAAAATTGGTCATGTTTCATCACTCTTTATATTTTTCAATCTTTTCACTATCTATTTGAATTTACCTCTCTCTTTGAATTTGACAGTGTTTCTTATTTCCTTGAATTTGGAGAGACCTTTGTTATTCATTATATCATTAGGTTGTGTAATTTTAATTCATCCACTTAGATTTCTATAGTGGGGTTCTCATTAAAATCTCTTTTAAAAACTAATGAATGATGTATGTTATTTTCACTTAAATATGTTTTATGTTTAGTACTATAAAAATTTATCTTTAATATTTCAAACAACTCATATTAAAAAAATCATGCAAACCATAAAATTTGGATTTGATATAATACAAAGGACATGTCCAATTTTTACTTCAAACATTTATGTATATTTCAAGTCCAAAGCTCAGTTAATTTGAAGTAATTATTTAGAAATGAATTTACAACTTTAACACAAACTATTATACTTAATTCAATAATAATAAATTTAAAATATTTAGTAAGTGAAACTAGTTCAGAACTTACGAAGATATTTGCTAAAGTCCAAACCAAACAATCCAAATTATAATTAAAACAATGAAATGACAAGTTGAAGGTATACAAATGATGTGCTTAATGTTATATAAATAAAAGAATAACATATTCAATAAAATACTCTAAAAACTAGTTCCCTATATCCATGTCAATCTCATCTCCAAGATCCAACCCATCTCACAATCAATCAACCAACACAAGGCCCCTTACCCTTGTCCAGAATTGCATCCATGAAATCTTCTAAGGTACCAAATAGTGGCCAAAATAGGGTGAGTATGACTCAGTATTCCACCACCAATGGTGTCTGAACATGTCTAGTCTGAGCATATAGTGTATGCAATAAAGCGATAAACAAGGGTGTTAATTTAATAAATTAATTATATATATATATATAATAAACCCACAGACCCTTAGGCTCTAGGATGACACCCTATGTTATCCAAACCATCATCAACTCCATGTGGGGTGTCTCTTTCATGAGGTGGATCCTCCTACATCAGGACATATTTCCCCAAAATACTGGAAGATTCTGTTAAATCGGGATGAATTTCCAATATCATGATTCAAGTATCCAATATTCGTATAGACTTTATAGAAATACTTTCTTCTTCCCATGGCTTTCACCCCCAATGGAAAAAGTATCCATCTCACCAGTCCTAGAATTGATATAACTACATACATCTTCCCATGGAACATGTTTTTAAGAGGAAATAAACCATATAACCGGGATAAGACATTATATAACCACTTATGTCTTCCCATGGAATGTGACACTAAGGGGAAAATTAATAATCTCATATCAAATGGTGGATTCTCTTGTATTAGGATGAATCACTGGTAGTATATATCAATCAGGTCTAAAATATTATTACATGACATATTAGTTAATTCATCCCATCACTTATTAATTTTACCATTTATTCCTAATTTTCAAATCCTCCTATAGATACGAATCACCAAAATAATCTTAAACCATTTTCCATATTTCACATTCAATGTAAAGATCTTTAACTAAACCATGATTCCAAAGGATCTCATAAAATCATAAGGGGTTGGAACACCATAAATGTTAATGCAAGTCCTAACCATAATGATAAGAGAGCAAAAAGGGATCCTTGGGAGGGATCAACAGGAGGATTTTAGAAAGAAGGGATAATTCCAATTATTTAGGTTGTGCATGTGGCATGTCTATGCGATCATAATTTTGCACATACTAGCATAATCAGAACATACTAAAGGGAGTTTTCCAAGACCAACCAACTCAAAATAAGAAATGTTTTTGAAAAATCCTCATGTTTGTGGTAGCAATCAGATTCCCCATTCCCTTCAATGAGAACTATAATTTTAATCAACAATAGATCAAGAAGCGGAAGATGAACTGGAAGGTTTACCTTAAAAATATATGTTCAGAACACCAATATCCAACATGGTCTTGCTTATAGATCAAATAGGATTCTCATAAATCATCCATGGAATGTTTTATGGAATCATAAAAGATATAGGAAATTTTAGAACATAGGTGTTGGATTGTTAAAATTCTTGGAAAATATAATTCATGATGTGAATAGGGAATTCACATCATGAATTCCTCAATTCCCATATATGTTGAAAATTTTATCACCTCATTTTAAAAAATGAATTAAACCAATTTCATGTCATGAATATATTTAATGAAGTGAATTATTGTTTCGCGGATTTCCCAAAACCAATCCATGGCGTGAATGGGTTCATGGGGTTCACCTAGAAAATTCACATAATGAATTGGGAATTCATAACATCAATTCGTTTTGCATCTATAAAGAAACTCTCTTACTTCTTCAATATGAAACAACTAATCCAACTAGATAAAGGCTTAATAAATAAGGTTTAAATAAAAGGAAACCTAACTCTAAGAGATTTATCCAAAAACTTAAATGGATACATACCTGGAAAAGACAAGGGTCGCCGGAGATGGAGGTCGTGGGGTCGCCGGAGAAGGAGGTCGTGGGGTCGTTGGAGACGGAGGTCGCGGGGTCACCGAACGGTTTGGGGTCGTGGGTCGCCGGGGGGGGTTAGGGGAAGAAGGGAGGGCGCGGGGGTCATGAGGGTTTGGGGGAAACGGCAGTGGTGGGGGTAGGTAAGGGTCGGGTTTTTAAAAAAAAATTATGGGTTTCACAACGGTTTATTAAAAGCTACCGCGAAACCTTTCGGCGAAAGCATTTAGCGGCGGTTTTGTGAACCACCACCAAAAAACCGCCACTAAACCCGGTTTTTATTGTAGTGCTTGATCGCGTAGGAGCAGTGGCCTATCAGATTGCACTTCCTTCAAATCTAGCACAAGTTCATGATGTATTCCACGTATCCCTCTTGAGGAATTACATACCTGACCCTTCACATGTACTAAATCTAGAGGTGGTATAATTGGAACATGACTCTCTTATGAGAAGTATCTAGTGGAGATATTGGATCATAGAGACAAGTTTCTATGCAACAAGACTACTCACCTTGTTAAGGTGTTGTGGAGGAACCACAAATGTGAGGAAGTCATGTGGGAACCAGAGGAGTCTATGAGGTAGAAGTACCCACACCTTTTCTCTTCTTAGGGTATGAGTTAAAATTTCATGGACGAAATTTCTTAAGGGGAGAAGAATATAACGACCCAAACTTTTTAATAATATTTATTTCCTAAAATTGTGTGTTATTTTATACTCAACAAAACTATATCCTTTAATTAATGAAGTGAATATAATTAAATGAGACTGTTGGGTTTTGAATTTTATATGGCCATGGGTCAATATGACTGTTGGAAACTAAATTATTAACGTTACAATTATTGTTTATAAATTCAAATGATCTTGGTTAATTAATACATAAAGAAGAGTCAATGGAATCATCCAGTAGACTCGATCCATATGAAGCCCATCTGTCAAAGCTTGGGAAGGAGGTAGCATCACTGGGCTTTGCTCTGGACCAATCCCAAGCCGAACTTCAACATGTGAAGCTTGAACAGAATCACCTAAGGGAGAAGTTAGAGATAATAGAAATCACCACTCAGACAATGTTGTCCGAGCCACCCCAAGATTCTATCATCATATCACACCTTACACTTAGGTCCTATACAGGTGTTATAAGGGGCTATGTAACAAAGCCTTAGTTGCTTTCTATAATCCCTTTGTATAAATAATTTTTTTACTTCTTATTATGGTAAAATTTATGAATTTCAAATCTTCAGATAAATATAGGATGAATTTATATAAGTTCCATATTATTGATGAATTTTGGAAAAAGGTAGTATTTTAAAATATTTTTGTATTCTTTAAATAATTAATAATGTGAATTGATTTTCAAAAAATGTTCTTCTACAGTTGTGTTCAGTAGAAAATTTAGAGTCTAATGAGATCAACTTATTTTTTAGTGAATAGTAAAGTATGAATAGTAACACACCCGTATGAATAGTAATGAATAGTAATGAATAATAAATCGAAAAAAAATAGAAACTTCACCCATGAATGTATAAATACATTTTATACATCTTAAAAGTGAGGAAATGATCATAGTTTAAGTTTTGGTATTTTTGTATGTCATATATATTCTATTTACAATTTTATAATTAATTTAATAATTTAAAATGGAAATGAATTTTCATAAAATTTAATCATAAATTTTTACTTTATTGTCTTATGGTTATACGATAATTTTATGGGACCTTTATTACTTTCTTAAGGTGTTACAAAATGAGTTATAGTTTTAAAGTTGTATTTTTGGAATAAATAGTGATTTTATTTAAAAATTAAATTAAAAATATTTAAAAAATTATTTTTATAAAATGGAGTTCATTTTTTAATTCAAATCATTGATATTAGGTTAGAGTGTATTTTTGGTATTTTTCTGAAACAGTTGATTTTTCAGTGAATAGTAAAAATACAGTTTTGAGTTTTGGGTGTTTAATGACATCATTGATGATGTAATCATGATGTAAATAATCTGGTAGACTTTTGAATAGTAATATATGTTATGAGGTGTCCCAAGTGTCCAATACCATGGGAAATCCCTTGGTTTTGCAAATACCACCGATGAAGTGTCCCTTGGAAATTAATAATTTATTCCCTCACTTTTCCTATAAATACCAAGCCATTCCCTCATTCATTTCATTCCAAAATACTCCTCAATGAATTTCTAGTATTTTTACCTCCCAAGGAGTCCATCCAAGGTTCCCTCAAGCCTCTCAAGGTCCCTACCTTCAAGCTTTCAAATTTACTCTTCAAGGTAATGGATCATTTCACCCTCCTCTTTTAAGTCATGACTTCCTTTTTGTTATGTCTTATAGTTCCATTTTATTATGTGAGGGTTTGTTATTATATATCTTTATTAATGTCCATTTAATTTCCAAATGATTATAGACATTTTCCACTCTCATCAATTTATTTTCTGAATTTTTTAGTGACGCTGTTAGGTTGCCGATTTTTTTGTAAAAGAAATCGCATCTTCTCTTTCCTTTCAAGTTTCCTTTTCATGTGGTATGAAATTAAAATATCCATACATATTCTTATCTCCATGTTATTCTTCCTTTATACTATATTATTAATTATTTATGAGTGGGTTACCTTGTACCCTCTCTTTTTAATTTTTTCTAAAAGGATGTTATGTTGTCGTTATGCTGCAGAATTTTCATCTCAAAATTTCTCCCTCTTTCTCTCTTGAAAATCTATTGTTTATTTATGTGAATACCCATACCTATTTAATTTCTATGGGTGTTCATAAATACACAAAAATGATATATTTTATTCTGTAATTGACATACATATAACCCTCACTCCCTTTCCATGGGTTATAAATGACATAATGATCCTATTTTTAAGCACTTTTAAAACGTCGCGATTTTGAAATGAAACCCATTTATTTTATTCTATTTGGGTTATTTATGAAATGTTTGATTTTCATCTATTTGGATCATGTGAAAGTAAATACATATTAAGGGTGCTTCCTGAATCACTCCAATGCATTGGGTAAATAATTCAATCTCTAGAGATGACAAGTTTCACGATAAAATGAATGAGGGAATGTATGTCTCCAAGTTATGAGATGCGGTAATTGTACTTAGGATGAACCTTTGATGAAGCCTTATAACTATGTTAGAAGGATTTTTTATGTTGTTTTCATGTATCATGTTCCTGATTTCCAAGACACTAGACTTTAAAGATCCTCTGTATGTAAAATGTAATGAAAAGTTATGTAATAAAAAGGCGGGATGCCATAATACTACAAGTGGATGTGGTTCTGACACAGATATACCTAAGGGTAGAAACTCCGACAAGGTTTCCGATCTTGACTTGGGGTAACCTGTTACACGACAATGGGCCTTACTGTGCACCTAGTTTGACACTCCCATGGGATATTCTTAGGATAATTCACATTTTTCTTACATACCATTATGAAGGATTTATGCTTCCAAAGTAACCAAAGTATATAGTTTTAGTATTTACGATGCATAAATTTATGTTATGTTCTATACCATTATTAGAGTTATAGAAACTTCATAATTTTATGAGCTAATATAGTATATGGAATTGTTTAGAAATGGAACCTAGCATATGGAATGGGAACCGCTTCAATGCACATAATTCAAAGAGTAAGAATTGACATTTTTTCGATGGGTTTAAGCCAATATTTCTAAGGGAACTCATCTCTCAAATGTCCTCATTATATGAAGAGGTAGTATCTTGTTCTAAAAATAAAGATAAAGAGTTTTATAAGTATTATGGATTTAGAAGGAAACAAGGGAATAAAAGGATGACAGAGAAAAATATGGATAAAGGGAAGAAGGGAAGGAAGGGTTTTTCCACATGTGATAACTGTGGAAATAATAACCCTGGTAAATGCTTGAATGGAATTGGAGTTTGTTATAAGTGTGGAGAAAAAGGACACCAATTTCATGATTTCAAGGGTAATAAAAAGGTTTCCAATGTACAATGCTTCAACTATGGGGAGATGGAATACTATGCGAATCAATATCCCAAGAGTCAGAGAAATATACCCCAAATGATGTTATTGGATAAAGATCAAGTTATTATACTACCACAGATGAAGAGGAATAATTAATATGTATATTAAGAAATTATGCCATTTGAATATTTTATCAACAATGTACTGGTTATAAGAATTATGGAATATATGAGGATTGTAATAAAATACTTTTTCATTAAGTATTTGAGACCATATTTTGAATGGTACCAAGAAAATATATTCAGTAGAAAGTTAAACTTTTTGGAAAACACATGATTGAGGGAAAGACAACCCTTAATATATTCCTGATGTTGAGATGATGATGAAGGAATGATTTATTAGGATAAGTAATTTGGAACTGATTATTAACTTTTTGGGAAGTGGTCTATGTTATCATCGATGAAGTTTACAACACTTTTAGATTTAAGGAATATATCCAATAACATGTATCTTAATTAAGGAATATGGAAAAATGCATGTTTCTAATAAGGTTTTATGGTTATTCGAGTTATTATCATATTTCAAGGGGATACATGATGAAGTTATTAACATGTTGTAATGTGAAAATCTAGAGCTGCTTCATGTTGATTAAGGGATAATGATAAGTTCGTCTTGGAAATTCAGTGACCTTATTTCTAAAGTGTCAGATCATTATATTTTGGAAATATTAACTATTTATGAATGGTTTAAGTTGATCATTTTATGAGGTTTTAGAGGTTAATGTATTACTTCACCCCATGATGCAACCTGTGCTAAGAGATGAAGTATAGATAGTTCAAGGTGCAATAAAAGGATAAGATTCTGTTTATGAAATAAAAACATACATTTATACTCTTATAGAGTGGAATAATTCCTCAACTCATGAAAAAGAGTCTTAAATAAAATGTTTTCATATTATCATAATATTTGATAATATCATTGAATTCTTTTTTAGTATTTTATAGTTTTGTAGCAATCAACTTTCATATGACCATGTTCTCTGTCACTTTCCATCAGAACTTCATAGTTTTATTTTTCTTCCATGTATATGTTTTTTTTTACTTCCAACTAATGTCACCCAATTCTAAAGCATAAATTTTTTGGTGACCACCTCATTTCCCTTAACCTCTTTTAAGAGTATAATTTATTAACCCTATTTCCAATGTGGGTTCCCCATAAGGGAATTTTCGGGCATCAACCTTTAACTTTCGAAGTGCAGTTTTCAATTGTGAGGACGTAATTCTGTTGAGGGGGGAATAATATAACACCCTGGTAAGTTATTTAATAATTTTAAATAATTTAAAATTAAATGTTTTAATTAAAAATAATACTTATAAATAATTATAATTTATAGATTTCAAATTAATTAATGTTCAAAAAAACAAATACTATTTTATAGTATTATTTTTGAGTAAAGGATTATTTTAATATAAATATATATTTTTGATTATTTTTAAAAAAATCATTTTTATTAAAAGATTATTTAATTAAATATAACATATATATTTACTATTATAATTATTTTGATAAATACTAAATTATGTTACGAATATATTCACTATTAATATGACACCCCAAGATTTTATGGTATATTTATTTATAAATAATTTCAATTCATTAGATAGTTTATATGAACACAACACTGGGTCTTTGTGAAACAACACTTTGTTATAAACTAGCCAATGAACATAATTTTTCCGCTTTTGTGATTTGAATTTCAAAAAACGGACATACATCGTTGTGATCAGTAATTTTTTTAGAGTCTAATAGGATCAACTTAATTTTTTTGTGAATAGTAAATTGACCCTTATAAATGGTAATGTACCCTTATGAATAGTAATGTTACCCTTATGAATAGTAACTTTAACCTTATGAATTGTAACCTCACCTAAGAAAGTATAAATAAAATTGTTGTTCCGTCATTTCGATTTTGAGTTTAGTTTTTCTTTAAAATATGTGGATTTGATAAATTGATCTTTCGGGTAAAAATTGTACATTTCAAAGAGATTTAAATTATTATATCAAACTAAGGTTTTATTAATGTTTGTTATAATGAAATATTCTTATGAAAACACTCTTCTTTAATTACAAATGATAAAATAATATTATTTTGTTTAAGTGTTGAAAATTTTACTATGCATTTTACTATGCATTTTATATCCGCTATTATTTTTAATAAATAAGTATTTTCCGATATAAAAGTTAAATTTTTCATATTTATAGAATTATTATGAAAAAATAAATGTCATTTTTGAATTTAAAACATCTATATTAGGTTGTTCTGAATTTATGAGAATTTTATAAAATACTTTAGTTTTTTGTGAATATTAAAAATACAGTTTTGAGTTTTCAGTATGTTTAATGAAATCATAATGGTGTAGAAATTAACATAAAATGTTATTCAACTTGTGTAAATTAAAATATGATATGATATGTCCCAAGTGGTCAATACCATGGGCAAGCCCATGGTTTTTCATATACCACTGCTGAGGTGTCCTCAAAAATTAATAAACAATTCCCTCACTTTAGCTATAAATACCCAACCATTTATTTAATTAATTTCATTAAAAATTAATCATCCATGAATCTCTGATATTTTTACCTCCCTAGGAGTCCTCTCAAGATTTCCTCAAGCCCCTAAATTCCCAACCTTCAAGTTTTAGGACTTACTCTACAAGGTAAGGGAATCCACCACCCTTCTCTTTTTCGAGCACTAATTTTATGTTATTCCTTTTAATTTATATTGGATTTTGTTGGGATATGTCATTAAATATCCCCCATACCTTCCATATAATTTAAAAATTATGAGAGACCATTTTTCTCTCATCAACTTATTTTATGAATTTTTAAGTGACGCCATTAGGCTGCCAAATTTTCGTAAGGGGTTTCTCAACTTCTCTTTTTCTTTCAAGTTCCTTTATTTTATTTTTCTCTCCTAAAATACCCTCATCCAAAATCTATGATAACTCTAGTACCTTAAATATACTATAATTTTGTTATTATAATGGATTAATTCATCATCATATCTTTTTTCCCCTCCTTTTATACAAAAAATGAAAACATCGTCCGAGATGTGTTAATTTATCGCATTCAAGGACGATGGGTTTTCAATTTCTATTACCATATTCAGGGATGGTCATGAAACCATTTTTATATTTAAAAAATATCATAATATATGTATTTTATCTTATTTAATGTTCTGGAATCAACATACACACATGATGTGAAATAATAAATCAAAACAAGCTCATTGTGAAAGAAACTGCTCAAAATAATCCAAATGATTGTCATTAAAGTTTTATCTAATGATTAATCCTCACCCAAAATATAAAAATAATTCATCTGATAATTTAACCTTTTGTGTGATAATTAATAACATATAACTTCAATTATGTACTTTAATTCCCATTTTACATGAACTTCCATACTATTATAATTAAGCGAACTGGTCATGAAATCAAGGAAACGAACACTCTAGAATGATGAAATTCAATCTTATAACTTATCAAAAGGCCATAAATGAACTTAATAAAATTATATTAATGTATACTAGGTTCTGAATTAAATTATTAATGGATATTATTTCATATTCTGGGACCTTAAGTTCAAGTGCAGAACACATTCAGACATAAGGTAATGGTTTCCTTATCTCACTTCCATTTTTTTGTGAGATACTCTTTATTCGCCACTATTTCTTATGTATGTTGTATGTATACTACCCATTTAAGTATCATATCATTAATCTCTTTATTTTCATGGTATTCAATTTATAAATTGATCATTATTAATTTTTTGGCATATAATTCAATTGATTACAAAGTGTTGAGGAATTCTACCCGAACCCCCGTTTTTCCTTCAGGTTACTCTTTATCTACCTTTACTCAATTATAATACTTATTTATTTTTTATCCTTCTTATAAATTATGTTTATATGTTCAAAAATCATATATATAGATCATATCATCCTTATTTTATGGGTATATTCATGTTTTAAAATGATTTTCTTCTCAATTCTTCCCGATAAACAAGCCCGATTCAAGGGAACTTCTCGAATTCATACCCATTTTCAAGTGAAATATGTAATATCTTTTAAGACATAATTATTTTTATAAAATAAAACATTTTATCATGAAAAATATATTGTTTCATTTAGGTTTTTATGAAAACAAACATTCCTTTCCACTCTAAAATCACTTCCTTAAACCGTACTAAAATGTTTTATTTTTAAAGCTTCTTAAAAACTCTTTTTTACATGATTTGAATTCAGTGGGACATCATTTATGACTCAAATATAATTTCAATGTCCTTACCTTTTATTTTCTGGGATATACATGTTTAAAATCTTATTTTAAGACAAATACAAATGATTTTCCAAAATAACTCTTCTTTCCAAAGTAAAAAAGGATTTTTCTCATCTCACTTTATCTTTTATGAGATATGTGCCTTGTTTACCACTTATTCCTTGCATGTGGTATATATACTTCCCTTTTATATATCATATCAAGAGTCTCCTTATACTCATGATATTCTAAGGGATTATGATTTTAATTTTTCAAAGTGGTATGGGACACTTTAGAATGTTTAAGGATTATTTCCTCAAGAATTTTGTAATGTCTCATTTAAAAGTATCTTCATCTATGCCAACATACTTTTTCAAATATTTTACTTCATTAAGGTTTATATATTATGATTTCATCTTCAATATTTTTTTGAAGGGTTTCTAATTAGTTTGACTATGGATGTGCTATCTTGATTCCATTCACCATATTACTCTGAATGGTTAGAAATTGTGTTTATAGATTGGGAAAAGTTATTTACATTGTATATGTATATGATGTTTATGTATAACTTCATTCATATGATCAATGGATTGGAATTATCAAGTGAAGTATGGGACCCGATATAACCCCTTGATGCATCGGTAGGTATCATGATAAAAACAGATATGGACTTGGTCGAGGCCTTGCCCATTTTCAGATATGGTTTTGGACGATGCCTTGATCATTTTTAGATGTCTTGGTCGAGGCCTTGATAGTATGTTTTTGAATTTTTGGCATATGCATTTCCCTTATTATGATATGATTAATTGATAAATAATGTGATTATTCGACTAGTATAATATCCATGGTAAAGTTTCAGGTGATCGGTTATATGGCTTTATTTACTCAACATTCATTCATGCCATATTATGCTTGAGTTCATTTTTAAGGCATGTGTTTTTAGTTATTCACCATGCCTAATGTTTATGTTTATGATAACTTCCATTGAATTACTTACCCATACCGAGCATCTGAGCTCACCCCTTTCTTATGTTTCATTTTCCCAGGTTATGAAGAATAAAACTTTGAATAAGATTTCAAGGATCAGTTTATTTCATATTGTATCATGTTTTATTTTCATATACCAATGTATTATGGGAACCATGAATGTAATATGATCTTCCAAGGCTGCTAAACTGACTGGTCCTTCGAGATTTGATTCCTTGTAATCATTCCAATGTATTAAAATAATATATTGGCTCTGAGATTATGGGGTCAGGGAATTACAATTATCCACTGAAATAGGATAATATTTATTATTTATATTATAATATTCATGTGATTCAATGTTAATAAACACTTTTACTAATTCATTTTAGAATTTGAACTTCTTTTCTTAACATGTTTGTAATCCCTTATTAAAATGAACTATTACATAGTGCATTTTTGAACACCTCATAAAACACCCAATGGTATTGATTTTATTTTTATATTTAATTTTTAGGTATCCCATTATGTGAGTAACATTATATCATTTTGGAGCTATTGAAGATTCAATTTTAATGATGACCAAAGTGGGCTTTGAACCTATAACATTCTAGGCGAAGTAAACTGGATAGTATCCCACTAAAATAACTATATAGGACACGATATATGCCCAATGAAGCTCAAATTTGAACTGGAGATATAGTAAATTATGTGTAACATTTCATTAAAAAGTTCCCATATCTAATTCTAATATTTTAAGGGATATCTAGGTTTCCCAAGATAAAGATGAAATTTTGAGCCAAATTCCGTGGCCCAGAATAAGAGGTCGTTATTTCAATCATAAATCCTAATATATAATTCAAAATGTGCTGAAATTTTACAGGATGTTAGAGGAAATTTTGGGATTTGATTTATTATTCTATTTCCCATCCAAATTCAGCAATCTAGAATCTCATTTTGGCGCCTCTGTTGGATGGATGCAAGCTGGCTCAGATTTTTTTTTCAAGGGTTGAAAATTCCACTCTCCATTAACTTTCAAACCACCTATGCCTATCCTTGTTAATTTATATGACTTAGAATATTGGGGGATTTATCCAAGGCTTCAAAAATTTCTATTTAAGGTATTGTTTTTAAATTATTTGGAAGGAAGTTGTGTATGTTTTCATTGTAATGTTATGTTGTGATTTTGTTGTCTTAAGTGTGCTCTTTACATGTAATTTGCTCAATTTCACTCTAGTGTTCTTGTTTAATGTTCTTAAATATCTTTAATACATATTATTATCATATATATCACTGTTATTCCATTCATTTAATGATGTTAAACCATTCACACAAACATGGAATTGATTGTTATTTGTTTGTTTTCACTTCTTCAATCCCACTTTTTTAAGTCAACTTTCACCTTCCATTGAGAGTTTTACATCATTGGAAGAATAAAACTATTGAGGGTTGATTATATGTAGTCTCATGATTCTATATTGGATTTTATTTAATGTTATTTTATTTTTAAATTAGTTCATTATTTTAAGAGTTCCATTCAATGACTTATTTTCTTCTTCATCTTTACCAATTTTAACGATGACATATTTTTTGTGCTAGTACAATCCAATTCCTTGAAGTGATCATTAAAGTGATCATCTAAGTGAATTAGTTATTATACATGAAATTTTATAGGGACTAAATTGGTGAATGATTTTTGGGACTTATCTCATTGATTGTAAACTTCTTGAACTAGTGAGTTGAAATTTCTAATGAAAATAATTACATCCATTCTAGTCCTGGAAATAACCTAGGATTGATCTATCTAATTTAATTGTTTTATTCCAAAATATTAAGGTGTTTTTTTTTATTAAATTAAAATAATTCTCTTAGTTACTTTAGTATTCTAGTATCCCAATTCTAGTCAACCCCAAAGTTGGCCACTTTATAGCCAAAATACCTAACAAATATGAGTGTCTCAAGGTTACTTATTCAGTCCCTGTGGATTTAAACCCTACTTATACTACAATTAATGCTTATACCTATAGGGTAAATTTGGGAAATATCAAATTTTAGCATTGTTTTTGGGGAGCCAAGTAATTCATCTTAGACACTCAACCTGTATTCTCACCCCAAATTCTCTATTCTCACTCACATTTCTCTTATCTTTTCCTATTTATGTTTGTGTGTGTACTGATAATCTAAAATACTAATTTCAGTCTACTCCAATGGAGTATCTTCAACACTACCTCATCATAAACCTAGTCTAAAATAAAATGGTAAATCAATATTGGGAAGCCCCTATCTTAGGGAATTTATTTGATCAAACCTTGAATGATTACGCTACACCCTATGAGATATATAATAATTGGGATGATGAATATTTAAAGGATAATTTTCTATCCCTCTCAAGGGTGGTTGAAGAGAAAAATATTAGGTAAATCCATGATTTTTAACCTCCTATCCAATATATTCCTCATACATTGCTTGAAAAATTATGTAATCAAATGGATAGAATGAATTTTGAGGTTTCATATTTGAGATTAGAACTACAAAGCATTAAAAATTATAAGGCACCCATCCCTACATTGATTGTCCCTTTCTTAAACTTATGTGGAGTGTCTATTTTCCTACAAACCTCTCATGAAAACACTAAATAACCAACATTTTAATTTGGGATAGCTGAAAAGGATCAAGTAATTGTTGATGGTTTTTTAAGTCAAAAGAAAAGAGATTTCCTTTATTCATGTGCGATAAATTTTTCTTCTTGGATTGAATCCCCAAAATATATATCTGTTAATGATCTTTCATAAACACATATCATTTAACCCTTAGAATAAATCATGAAATCTTAGTTTTTAATCATTCCTTTCACTGAACCAAAAAAAATGGGGCAAAAACATCAGTTTTAAATGAATCAGTCAAGCTTGTTTCTAACTCCCAATCAATCTCATGTACTTTTGATCAACCCAAACTTGATCACAATTACTTTCAATCCTCACTAAACTTTTCATTCATTAGGTATATACAAAACCTTCAGGTTGTCATTGTTTATTCTCTCAATACCAATAAATGGGGAATTATCCTTGATGTCTAGGGAAAGACTATAAAAGCAACTGGATCAACTATTTCTAATATTTCTTGATTTTCCCACTTATTAAAGAACATGGGTCTATACCTGAAAAAAATTCTAAATAACTAATCAATATCAATCTAGTATAAGTGGTAAAAAATGTGGTCCTTAGAATGTTGAAAGTTGGTATTGGGTATGTTGGGGGATCTAAGTCAAGATAACGATTTTAGACTAAACACTTTCTAGGAGGCAACTCGACTTTTACCTATATATTGACTCAGTGTTTAGAGTTCCAAAATAAACAGGTACATTTTTAATCCTTTTCTTTTGTATTTTTTTGTTTTTAGTTAAGGTAACCTCAAGTGGTTTCCATTATGTTCTAATTGTGTTGGTGTGTAAGATTCATAGGATGATGAGATTGATGTATTTTTAAGCAAATAATTTTTCTTCCAAGATTTCAAAGACAATATTCTATTATTGATAAGGTTCATCCAAGTGACTTGGAGATAAAATGAATAATCATGAGCATCGTGAACTTCAACTTCAACCACCATGTGACTTTATTCCATGTTTCATATTTCAATTTCCTTTTAGAACTCATCTTCTCTACCTCTGCCCCATTCTGAATTTTCTTTTCTTTAAACATCGGGGATGGTGTTATTCTAAGTTGGGGAGTGAAGATAAAGAAAAAATTTCCCATGTCAAAGAAAATTTTGTTTGAAAAAATGGAAAGAAAAATTCATTTAACCTTGAACATGTTAATACACATTACAAACTTTGAAACTGAATATCAAATAATTTTTCATACCTTGATTCTAATTTTAATTCAAGTTTAAGTTTATAAGCATACATTTTGGAAAGTGTGGCTATCTATATAGCATCCCGCCATTTTATTACATAACTTTTCATTACATTTTACAAATAAAGGATCTTTAAAGTTTAGTGCCTTGGAAATCAAGAACATAAAACATGAAAACAACATAAAACATTCTTCTAATCCACTTGTAAGGATTCATCATAAGTTCATCCTAAGTACAATTGCTTCATCTTATAACCTAGAGACATACATAAAAGGAAAGGGTGACCATAAATCCCAATAAGGAAATCAAGGGAATCAGTTTACTTGTGATATCAATAAAAACTTGATGAAAACCACAAGACGTGAGCAACAGAAAAAGAGGAATATCATAATAAAAAGAACATGAATCACAACTTGAATATGTGGCTATAACATTTAATTTATACATTCATGAACATATCACCAAGGTTCATTCCAAAGGTGTCGTAAAAATATTACCAAGGTTATTCACCAAGGTATCGTGAAACTTGTCATCTCTAGGGATTAAATTCTTTACCCAATGCATTGGAGCGCTATCAGGGATCACCCTTAATATTTATTTACTTTAATGTGATCCATATATATCGTAATCAAACATTTCATAAATAACCCAAATAGAATCAAATAAATGGGTTTTATGTCAAATTCGTGACATTTAAAAAGTACTTAAAAATAAGATCATTATGTCATTTATAACCCATGGAAAGGGAGTGAGGGTAATATGTATGTCAATTACAGAATAAAATAGATCAATTTTATGTATTGATGAATACCCTAGAAATGAAAATATAATTGGGTATTCACATAAATAATACAAGAGAATTTCTTGATAAAAAACAGAGATTTTAAGACGAAAATTCTGCAGCATAACAGCTATATAACATAGTTTTAGAAAACAATAAAAAGATAGGGGACAAGGGTATCACATAAATAAATAAATCATTTACAGTAGAGGTAAAAAATTAAAATAAATAATATCATGGTGTGGAATGACACACCACATGAAAAGGAAACTTGAAAGAAAATAGAAAATGTGATTTCTTTTATGAAAATTCGGCAGCCTAACGGCGTCACTTATAATTTAGAAAAATAAGTTTATGAGAGCGTAAAGGGTCTCTCGTCAATTGGAAATTAAATGGAAAGTAATAAAGATATAAAATAACATACCCCCACATAATGAAATGGAAACTAGAAGACATAATATAAAGGAAGTCGTGACTTAAAAGAGGAGGGTGAAAGGTTCCCTTACCTTGAAGAGTATCTTCGAAAGCTCTAAGGTTGGGACATTGGGGATTGAGGGCACCTTGAGAGGACTCGTTCGGAGGTAAAAAGACCAAAGCTTCATTGAGGAGGATTTTTTAATGAAATTAATGAGGTAATGGCTTGGTATTTATAGGAAAAGTGAGGGAATATTTAATTAATTTCCAAGGGACACCTCATCGGTGGTATTTGCAAAACCATGGGTTTTCCCATGGTACTGGACACTTGGGAAAACTCATAGAATATCTTATTATCCAAAAGTCAACCAGATTTATTACATCATTATTACATCATCGATGATGTCATTAAACACTCGAAACTCAAAACTGTATTTTTTACTATTCACCAAAAATTCAATTGTTTCAGAAAAATCCAAAAAATTTACCCTAACCTAATATCGATGCCCTGAATTCAAAAATGAACTTCAATTTATGAAAATAATTTTTTTAAATATTTTTAATTTAATTTTTAAATAAAATCATTATTTATTCAAAAAAAACAACTCTAAAACTATAACTTATTTTGTAATACCTTGAAAAAGTAATCAATTTCCCATAAAATTATCGTATAACCATAATACAATAAAGTAAAAATTTATGATTAAATTTTATGAAAATAAATTTTCATTTTAAATTATTAAATTAATTATAAAATTGTAAATAAAATATTTATTACCTACAAAAATAAAAAATAAAAACTTATACTATGATCGTTTTTTCACTTTTAAGATGTCTAAATTGTATTTATACATTCATGGGTGAGGTTTCTATTTTTTTGGCTAGTTTACTATTCATTACTATTCATTACTATTCATTAGGGTATATTACTATTCATACATTACTATTAACCACAAATTAAGTTTATCTTATTAGACTCTAAATTTCTTACTGGTCACAATTGTAGAAGACTATTTTCTAAAAATCATTTCACATTATTAATTATTTAAAGTTTACAAAAAATATTTTAAAATACCCCTTTTTCCAAAATACATCAATAATATGGAACTTCACCATACATTTATCTAGACATTTGAAATTCAAAAATTTAACATAATAAGAAATAACAATTTTATTTATACAAAAGGATTACACAACGTAACTAGGTCTCATTACATAGCCCCTTATAACACCTGCATAGGACCTAAGTGTAAGGTGTGTTATGGTGATAGAATCTTAGGGCAGCTCGGACAACATTGCCTGAGTGGTGATTTCTATCAGCTTGAACTTCTCCCTTAGGTGATTTCATTCAAGATTTACATGTTGAAGCTTAGCTTTGGATTGGTCTAGAGCAAATCCCGGAGATGCTACCTCTTTCCCAAGCTCTGACAGATGGGCTTCGTACGACCCGAGTCTACTGGATGAGGCCATCAACTCTTCTTTCTATATTAATTAACCAAGATCACTTGTATTTATAAACAATAATTATAACGTTAAGAGTTTAGTTTCCAATGGTCATATTGACCAACTGTCATATAATAGTCAAAACCCAACGGTATCACAAATTTAAAAAACAAATATTATTCAAAAGTTCAGGTCGTTACATTCTTCCCCCCTTAAGAAATTTCATCCCCGAAATTTTAAATCACACCCTAAGAAAAGAAAAGGTGTGGGTACTTCTGCCTCATAGACTCCTCAGGTTCCCACGTGGCTTCTTTTCATTTGTGGTTCCTCCATAACACCTTAACAAGGTGGGTAGTCTTGTTACGTAGAACCTTGTCTCTACAATCCAAGATCTCCACCGGTTGTTCCTCATAAGAGAGGTCATGTTCCAGTTGTACTACCTCTGGATTTAGTACATGTTAAGGGTCAGGTATGTACTTCCTCAAGAGGGATATGTGGAAAATATCATGAACTTGTGCAAGATTTGGAGGAAGTGCAAGCTAATAGGACACTGCTCCCACGCGATCAAGGATTTCATAGGGGGAAATGTACCTAGGGATGAGCTTCCCTTTCTTCCCAAACCTCATGACTCTCATCCAAGGTGGAATTTGAAGAAAGAATTTGTCACCAAGATCAAACTCCAAGTCCCTTCAACGGTTGTTGGCATAGCTCTTTTGCGGACTCTGAGCAGCCTTAATGTGTTATTGGATGGCATAGACTTTTTCTGTCATCTCTTGCACAAGATCAGGCCCAAGAAGCTTTCTCTCGCCAGCTTCATGCCAATAATTAGTTCTACATCACTTCCCATATTGAGCTTCATAGGGTGTCATTTGAATGCTCGAGTGGAAGATATTGTTGTAAGAGAACTCAACTAAAGGGAGATGTTGATCCCATCCACCTTTAAATTCCATTGAGCATTTTCTTATCATATCCTTGAGTATTTGAATAGTATTTTTAGATTTTCCATCAGTTTGGGGGTGATAGGTCATACTAAAATTCTATTCAGTACTCATATCATGTTTAAGACTTCTCCATAATTTTGATGTGAACCTTGGATCATGATTAGATACGATAGAAAGTAGAACTCCATGCAGCCTTACCACTTCCTTCACGTAAATCCTGGAAAATTGATCAAGAGAGAAATCTTCCCGAATGGAGATAAAATGGGCAGTCTTTGTGAGATGGTCCACAACAACCCATATCGCATTGTTTCCCTTGGAAGTTCTTGGGAGACCAGTGATGAAGTCCATAGTGATATTTTCCCACTTCCATGCTGGTATGGGTAGTGGTTGCAATACCCCCTTAGGAAGTTGTTGCTTTGCCTTTACTTCCTAACATACCAGGCACCTTGAAGTGTAGTCAGCAATATACCTTTTCATATTATCCCACCAATAATGATCACTAAGGTCCCAAAAATTTTTTTTGCTTCCAGGATGTATAGAGAAAGTAGATATATGAGCTTCATCCACCATCTCATTCTTTATTTCTGGGATAGATGGAACACATAGTCTTGTACAAAAATTTAGTACACCTTGTTGATCAATATTGAACTCAGGAAACTTCTCATCCTTCACAGCCTCAAACTTCTTCTGTAACAAATGATCTTATTTCTGAGATTTCTTGATCTTCTCAAGTAATGACGGTTGAGAAATAATTTGGGTTAGGGTTGATGATGTCCCTTCCCTTATAATTCCCATGTCCAACTTTACTAGGTAATTAATCAAAGGATCTATTTGAATCCTTGTCATGGAAAGAAAAATTGGATCTTTCCTGTTTAATGCATCAGTGACTTTGTTTTCTCTTCCAAGATGATAATGAATTGAACAATCATAGTCTTTGAGAAGTTCCAACCATCTCCTCTGCCTCATGTTCAATTACTTTTGTGTGAAAATATACTTCAAACTTTGATGGTCTGTGTATATATCACATTTCTCCCCATAAAGATAGTGTCTCCATATCTTTAGAGCAAAAACGACCTCAGCCTGCTCCAAATCATGTGTAGGATAGTTTTGTTCATGATTCTTCAACTATCGAGATGAATAAGAAATGAATTTTTCATTTTTCATGAGAACGCACCCAAGCCCTTTCAGATATGCATTTCTAAAAATAAAAAATCCTTCTCCACTTGAGGGAAGATTTAATACGAGTGTAGTAACCAATCACTTCTTTAGCTCTTGGAAACTTTCCTCACACTCCTTTGTCCAGATGAACTTGACCCCTTTTCGAGTTAACTTGGTTAATGGATTAGAAAGTCATGAAAAGTTTTTCACAAACCTCATATAATATCCCGCTAATCCAAGGGAACTACGAATCTCATTTATTGTTTTAGGCTGAGGCCACTCCTCTATAACTTTTGTCTTTTCAGGTTCAACTGTGATTCCTTCATTGGTAACAATGTGCCCCAAGAAAGCAACTTGTTGTAACCAGAATTCACATTTTCTAAACCTTCCAAAAAGCTTCTCATTCCATAGAGTTTTCAAAATACCCCTTAGATGATCCTCATTCTCCTCGTGAATTTTGGAATATATCAGAATATCATCAATAAAAACTACCACAAAGTTATCAAGGTAGTCCTTAAAGACTCTATTCATCAAATCCATAAAAATAGAAGGTGCATTAGTCAGTCCAAAGGGAATAACAACAAACTCATAATGCTTATATCTTGATCGGAAGGTAGTTTTTGGAATATCTTCTTTCTTCACCCTCAATTGATGATAACCAGATCAAAGATCAATCTTAGAGAAGAATTGAGCCCCATGAAGTTGGTCAAATAAGTCGTCAATTCTTGGAAGAGGGTATTTGTTCTTCACTGTGATCTCGTTCAGTTCTCTATAATCAATGCATAGACACATCGATCCATCCTTCTTCTTCACAAAGAGAACAGGTGCACCCCAAGGATACACACTTGGTCGGATAAACCCCGTATCCAAAAGATCTTGGAGTTGTTTCTTTAATCCTTCTAGCTCCACATTTTCCATCCTATAGGGGGTCTTAGATATTGGATGAGACCTAGGTATGAGTTCAATGGAGAACTCTACCTCTCTTTCTGGGGGAGGTCCAGGTAACTCCTTAGGAAATACGTCAACGTATTCCTGGACAATGGGGACATTTTCTGTCCTCAAACTCTCATTTCCTTCTTCTTCTTCACCGATCAACTCCATAAAGAAAGATATATGAGATTCTTATAGAAAAAGATTAGGTTGAGATATATCTCCTTAGAAGATAACTATAGGTTTTCCATTCAAGACTATTGATACTTCCTTGCCTCTATATTTGATCTTAGCATTATACTTTGAGAGCCAGTCCATCCCTGGTATAATGTCGAATTCTAGCATGGGAATGACTACTATATTTGTGATACGATTGTGCTCAGTAAAGTAAATACTAGAGTTTCTAAACACTGACAATTCTTGGATAATCCCACCATGAGTCTTAACTAATAACTCTACTTTTAGTAAATCAGGGGTTGATTATAAATTCTTTGCAAACTTGGAGGAAATAAAGGAATGTATAGAACCAAAATCAAATAAAGTACTTGCTAACTTTTAGATAACAACAAGAGTACCTACCACCACATCATTTGGTGCTTCAAATTCGGCCGTAGTGATTGCAAAAGTACGACCTTGTTCCCTTGACTGTTGTTGAGGCTGATGGTGATTCCCCTCCACTGACCTCGAATTTGGAAAGTGATTGGAAAAGTGCCCAAGTATTCCACACTTATAACATTAGACATCAGGTAGGGCCAGCATTATCTTCCCCATGTCGTTAGTGTTGGTAAGTTGTGGCTTCACCTCACTACGACAATTCTGTGCAATGTGGATATATCTACCACACTTGTAGCATTTCCCACTCCCGATTAGGCAATTCCCCGAATTCTTTTTCCCACATTTATTACATGTGGGAAGTTGTAATTTCTTGCATCCTCTTCCCTGATTGAAGCTCCTCCCTAATCTTGGCTCCATCGATCTTTTCTTTTCATTGGATTTATGAGACCATTGCGTCTCACCAAACTCCAGTTCAACTTTAATCGCACTTCACATGATCTCTTCATAGCTATCATAATCTCAGTTGGCTAGATTCTTTCGTAGAAGAGGTCTCAGTCCATTGAAGAATTGATTCACGCTCAAATTTACCCAAGATATGAAGGTAGAATGGTCTTTGTAGTTTATCTTGGGTTGTCGAATCCTCAGAGACCTAAGAAGTAACCTACAGACACGTACATTCTATGGATTGTTTTTGACTATGAAGTGGCCAACTTGGGTTGATTTTATATGGGTTTAAGGTATCACTGATAGATTTAAGTTAATTCAAATTAATATAATGAGTTGATCCTAGGTTATCACTTGAGGTGGATTGTATGAATTCCTTCTTTAGTGATTTCAATTTCTTATATTTGAGATGGGTTCATTAATAAGATCAAACAAAATCATCACTTACTGATTTAGTACCTACACCCTTTAATACTAATCACATATACACTTTAAGTATCAAAGTTTTGATCACTTCAAGGTAAAGGTTCATATTATCACTTGAAGTGTGTGGCCTTAAATTCAACAAGGACAATCGAGTTTAAAAATCATCAAATCAAAATCTCAATTAAAGAAGAGATTAGACATTAATGGGGTGATAAATAACATCCAATTAATCCCATTTATACTCCCTTGGATCAACCCATAAGTTTGTTATCCCTCTATTGATGTTATGGTTTCAATGGAAGCGGGAAGTAGACTCATGAAGGAGGAATTGAAGAAGTAAAGAAAACAATAAAAAGAAAATGATCACTCCACCGTTGTGTGAATAATTTCACAAGGTTTGGTGTGAATAAATTCACACCTTGAGGAAAAGGTATAAAATTGAGATGTATAATAATAGAATAATAAGATAATAATAACTTTTATTAAGAAACAAGGATGAATTAAAACAACTTACATGTGGAAGACAAACTTGAGACAACAAAATCGCAGCATAACATTACAATGAAAGAAAGCTCAAAAGATGATCAAATACTCCACCACCACTGCCTTTGAATCCTTGGGTCGATCCTATAATAGTACAAGTCTCATAAATTAATTTTGGTAGGCCATAGGTGGGTGGAAAGTTGAGGGAGAGTTGATTTTTCCACCCTTGACCCGAGGTGGCAGTCAGCTTTCATCCACCGAACAGATGCGTCTGAATGAACTTATATATGGAAAAACTGAAGTGGTACATATAAAAAAATGTGAATATATGTATGTCTCCCAGCTCTCTGTAAAATTTCAGCCCAAATGGATATGTAGTTTCCGAGATATGATTAAATCAGTGGGCTGTTTTTTTGGGCCGCGGATTCTTGACCAGAATTTTATCTCTAAATTGGGCCACATAAATAACCACCATGGAGGATGAATTAGCACTGGATTTTTAATAATTATTTGTTCCTATATATTTATTCTATAATCCCATGAAATTTGGGCTTCATTGGGCCTGTATGTTGGGACACACATTCTCATCAGTGGGCTGGTATCCAATCTACCTTCTCCAGAATTGTTTGCATGAAATCCCATTTTGGTGGTCTTATAATGTGAATCTTCCAACACTCCACAAGTATGAATTGTTCCCAATATAATTATAAACCTAAAAATTAAATATTAAAATAAAATCAATATCATTGGGTATTTTAAATGATATTCAAAAATGTACCACAAAATAGTGCATTTTAAGAAGGAATTACAATCATAATGTGAAATGATGCTCGAAGTGTAAAATGCACTAAAATTGTGTTTATGAATAATAAAGCACGTGAATATTATATATATTAAAAATAAATATTACCCTAATTTAGTGGCTAATAACACCCCCCAAATTGAGTTTTTCTAGTCCCAAGAAAAATATATCTCAACAATATGAAAATTGAATTCCCTTTTCCAAAAACATTTTAATACACAATGATCACCCAAAACCCTTATACCAAAAAATCATGAAACCCATAAAAATATTTTAATACAAGATAGTTTCATAAGTATATCCCAATCCAAATCCCATTCCTTTTTTCAAATTCATCACCATATTTCATCCAATATCAATTAAGAGTGATGATGTGTTGTGCATCGCATTAGACATGGGGGTTCATCTTTATTCAAGAGGGAAATTATAGAAGTTCTAGGTGGAATCATATTTCAATATTAAGATGAGTATTCAAAAAAAAATTATTGTATTTTTTTATATTTTTTTTATATTTTTTTTGTTTTTGTTTTTTGTTTTTTCAATTTTTCCATGGTAATTGAAATTGCACTTAAAAGAGTCAACCCCTGTAGCGAGGCTTTGCCGATGACTCCCAGGCTCAAAGACCTTAGGGCACCAAGTGAAGCTCACATAATTGGGAATCATCTTGAGTTAACTCAATCAAAAACAAAATAATATTACCAAAATTAGAGATAAAATTACTAACTCTGGGCCAGACAACTATGGAGTCACGATCCCCAAGTGTCGAAAGCCACGTATTAGGTCATTTCATTGCTCTACAGGCAAATTTATTGTTTTTTTATTGAATAATCATACTAAAAATAAAATTATTAACAAACCTATGCTATTTATTTGTGGTATCCCATTAACTCAAACTAATACCCCAATATCTAAAGGATGTGCATTATGATCTTCTTTTTTATTTGGATGAAAATATAAACAATGAAATATCACATTGGACAGCCACACTTTCCAAAATCTATGCTCATGAAATTATACATGGATTAAAATAATAATCGGGGAATGATAAATTATTTGATATTTAGTTTCAAAGTGTGCAATTTTTATTACCATGTTCAAAGTTAAAGGAAATTTTCCTTCCATTTACACACTTTTTTTTCAAATCATTTTTTTTTCACACAAAAGCAAAAATTTTGTTTCATCTCCCCCCCCAACTTAAAATAACGTTGTCCCTAGTGTTTAAATAAAATACAATTTATAAGTGGGTAGAGATATAGTAGATGAGTTCTAAAATTAATTTGAAATAATAAACATAGAATAAAGTCACCTGGTGGTTGAAGTTGAAGTTATTGTTGCTCCAATTTACTCTTTTGATCTTTATGTCACTCGGAGAGTTCCATAGTAGAAAAAGGAAAACAAAAAACAACAAAAAAACTATATATATATTTATATAATAAAGAAATTAAAATATAAGTATATATAAAAATTATCAAATAAGAAATCACAATAATCCATAGGTCAGTGGTAAGCGCGCGCCCCTGTCTCCCTTCGGTCTTGGGTTTAAGTCCCTGCGGCTTCACCGGTTGTGACGGTGTTTGCCCCACGACCTACGATGTGGCCTTTTTCTATTAATATATTTTTATTTTATTTTTGTATTTTTATTTTAACCTACAAACACATAAAAATAAAATGAACTGATGATACATTGTCTTATTTTTAAATTTCTGGGTAAGGTATTACTCAAGGATCACACCACATGACACAGATGAATATGATGCTCCTCTTTCATACCCATCCATACTCATAATATAAGAACAAGTCAACAGTATATTTTTTATTATTTTTAAATATCAAAATGATTCATTAATCCTATTTAAAATATAAAGTTGATTAAAACAACAAAATGATTGGAAACTTGAAAACCATGGGTTTCCTCCCATGCAGTGCTTTGTTTAATGTCGTTAGCCGGACATGAACCCCCCAACTTACCCAATACCAACTTTCAACATTTTAAGGACCAAATTTTTCACCAATTCAACTAGTTTGAGATTGATTCTATGTTTATAATTTGTTTCATTAACAAACCTATGTTCTAAAATGAGTGGGTAAATCCAAGGAATATCATAAATGGTGGATCTAGTTGCTTCTCTAGTTTTTCCTAAGACATCAATAATCATTCTTAAATTTTCTTTTTCAATAGAAGCATGAATTAAAACTGAAAGGTCATGGTTATACCCTATGAAGGGATACTTGATTGATTAAGGAAGGATAATAATTTTGAGCTCGGTTTGGATAGGACATTCAAACACAGGTTGAGATTTTAAATCCAACTCAGTTTCTTTTTCCAAATTTATCAAAAAAATGGTTACTTTTGAATAGAATATTCAAACAAAAAATTGGAAAGATTAGTGTTAGGGATGGGTATGGACTCAATGTTTTTTATTCCTCCCAATGTTTCAATTATTAGTGTTTCTGAAAAATCATCAATGGAGCTATAATAGGGGAACTCAATCCACGATGTCAAATTTTCCTATTTTGAATCCAAAAAATAGATTTCCTCTTGATTTAAAGACCCTTAAATAATTCCTTTATCAACTTCATCTATCCCAAATCCAAATGTTGGTTCTTCAATAAATACATGAGAGGTTTGTGGGAGAAAAGAGTCTTCTATCAATGATAGGGAAGGGATAACATGAGTGGGAATGGGTTCCATAACCGTCTCAAAGTTTTGTAGTTCTAATCTCAATGATGAAACCTAAAAATTCATTATCTCCATTTATTGACATAGTTTTTCAAGTAATGGATTTGGATTATGATGGATAAGTGGTTGAGACAAATGGTCAATTCCAGGTGGATAATTATGTTGTTGGAATTGCACAGGAGGGTGTTCAGATTGGCCTTGTTGGGATTGGAAATCATTTTAGGAAGGAATGTTTTGTGGAGCATAGGATTTAAAACATTGCGGATCAATAGGTTTTTGATTATACCACAAATATAAACTAGTATGGTCATTGTACAACACACTTGGTGCGGGGTATTCAAAGTAGGGAGAGGTTCCCCATATTTGGATTTTTTTCAAAAGGGATTTCCATAGGAGTGAAATTAGGGATGAAAAAAGATATATGGGGTGACAAAAGGAAGGTAGTGTCTAATATAACTTACTTAGGTCCCCGAAAACGGTGCCAAAATTTGATTCATGCTCAAATTTACCCAAGATATGAAGGTAGAACGGTCCTTGTAGTTTAGCTTGGGTTGTCGAATCCTCATAGACCTAAGAAGTAACCTACAGACACGTACATTCTATGAATTATTTTTGGATATGAAGTGGCCAACTTGGGTTGATTTTATATGGGTTTAATGTATCACTAACATATTTAAGTTAATTCAAATTAAGATAATGAGTTGATCCTAGGTTATCATTTGGGGTGGATTGGATGAATTCCTTCTTTAATGATTTCAATTTCTTATATTTGAGATGGGTTTATTAAGAATATCAAAAAACATCATCACTTACTGATTTAGTATCTACACCCTTTAATACCAATCACCTATACACTTGAAGGATCAAAGTTTTGATCACTTCAAGGTAAAGGTTCGTATTAGTACTTGAAGTGTGTGGCCTTAAATTCAACAAGGACGATGGAGTTTAAAAATCATCAAATAAAAATATCAATTAAAGAAGTGATTAGACATTAATGGGGTGATAAATAACATCCAATACAGCCCCTTTATACTCCCTTGGATCAACCCATAAGTGGTTTATCCCTCCATTGATGTTATGGTTTCAATGGAAGTAGGAAGTAGACTCGTGAGGGAGGAATTGAAGAAGTAAAGAAAACAATAAAAAGAAAATGATCACTCCATCTTTGTGTGAATAATTTCACAAGGTTTGGTGTGAATAGATTCACACCTTAAGGAAACAGTATCAAAGTGAGATGGAGAATAAAATAAAAATAATAGAATAATAACTTTTATTAATAAACAAGGATGAATTAAAACAACTTACATGTGGAAGACAAACTTGAGACAACAAAATCGCAGTATAACATTACAATGAAATAAAGCTCAAAATATGATCAACTCCTCCACCACCACTTCCTTAAATTGGAATTTTTTAAGCCTTGGGTCAAGCCTCCAATAGTACAATCCTATTTAATTAATTTTGGTATGCCATAGGTGGGTGGAAAGTTGAGGGAGAGTTGATTTTTCCACCCTTGACCCGAGGTGGCATCCAGCTTTCATCTACCAAACATAAGCGTCTGAATGGCCTTCTATATGGCAGAATTGGAGTGGTCCATAGAAGACAAAAGTTAATATACAGATGTCTCCTAGATCTATGTAAAATTTCAGCCCAAATGGATATGTGTTTTCCGAGATATGATTAAATTGGTGGGCTATTTTTCTGGGCCATAGATTCTGGCACAAAATTTTATCTCTAAATTGGGCCGCCTAAATAACCACCATAGAGGCAGAATTAGCACTGGATTATGAAAAATGATTTGTTCCTATATATTTATTCTTGAATCTCGTGAAATTTTGGCTTCATTAGGCCTGCATGTTGGGATACACATTCTCATCAGTGGGATGGTGTCTAATCTGCCTTCTCCAGAATTGTTTGCATGAAATCCCATTTTGGTGGTCTTCCAATGTGAATCTTCCAACACTCCACAAGTATGAATTGTTCCCAATATAATTAGAAACCTTAAAATTAAATATGAAAATAAAATCAATATTATTGGGTATTTTAAATGATGTTAAAAAATGTACCACATAATAGTGCATTTTAAGAAGGAATTACAATCATAATGTGAAATGATGTTCAAAGTGTAAAATTCCCTAAAATGGTGTTTATGAATAATAAAGAACATGAATATTATATATATTAACAATGAATATTACCCTAATTTAGTGGATAATCAAGAATCTATCAGCCTTTCCATTTGGATCCATGACAAAGCAAGAGGTGTAACGTGAAAGCCATGTGAAGTTCATCTCGTAGCTTCCCATAGATTCATTCTCCTTCTACTTCAGATTGAGAAAATCCTTCTCCATTATTGTCATAATTGATTGAGGGAAATAATTATTGAATAATATCCCTTTGAACTCTTCCCACTCCACATCTTTAACCTCCACTCTTGGCCTTGGGTTTTTAATCAGTTCACACCACTGATCAGCTTCTCCCTCTAAGTGATAAACAGCCAAGGTAACCTTCTCTTATTCAGAACAGCGAAGCACAAAAAAGATCTTCTCAATAAAGCTGATCCACTATTTAGAAATCAATGGGTTAGTAGATCCACTAAAGGATGGTGGTCATTGATGCATAAAGGATTCAACAGAAAGTTGTTCCCTTTGTGGTGAAATCAGTCTCTCAGCTTGATTCAAGTTATTTCCCATAACTTGAGTTAGTTGGTTCATCATTCACATGAAAGTTTCCATTCCAACTTCCATCAGAGGGTCATCAGCGTATGGTCCATCGTGGTCACCATTTGCACAGTTCCTACTATTGCCTGCCATTTTCTAAAAGAATAAAACCTTAGTGAAAAGATTATTTCATTTTTTAAGCTTTTAACTATAAAGGATTTTATGTCTTAAAACTTAATTCTTTAAACAATTACATTTCTCTATAAATCCTTTATAATGATTCATAAAAAGCTTATTATTAACCAAACATATCCCCCGGGAGTGTCATAACCAAGAGTGCAGTAAGGCCCGTTGTCATGTACCAGGATACCAGGGGTCAAGCCTGAAACTTCTTGTCAGAGTTTTCACTCCTAGATACATCTGTTCCAAATCTACCTCTACATGCTCATATCCAGACAGGGATGTATTTGCTTGATAAACCACTTACTCAATACACAGAAAAATGCCAGGAATTATTCCTATATTTAAACTTTTCTATAGGGTTATTCCTAATGTTTTCATAGCCTAATTTCCATAAATAACTAAACTATCCTTTTATACCAACTATGTCATCCCGCCTTTTTATTACATAAATTTTCATTACATTTTACAAACAGAGAATCATTAAAGTATAGTGTCTTGGAAATAAGGAACATAAAACATGAAAACAATATAAAAAATTATTCTAATACACTTTTAAGGCTTCATAATAAGTTCATACTAAGTAAAATTTCTTCATCTCATAACCTAGAGACATACATCAAAGGAAAGGGTGAGTAGAAGGCCTAGTAAGGAAATCAAGGGAATCAGTTTACTTGTGATATCAATAAAAACTTCATGAAAACCACAAGACATGAGAAACAGAAAAAAGAGGTATATCATAATAAAAAGAACATGAATCACAACTTGAATATGTGGACACAACATTTTATTTATACATTCATGAACATATCACCAAGGTTCATTCCCAATGTGTCGTAAAAATATTACCAAGGTTATTCACCAAGGTATCATGAAACTTGTCATCTCTAGAGATTAAATTCTTTACCCAATGAATTGGAGTGCTATTAGGGCACACCCTTAATATGTCTTTACTTTCATGTGATCCACATAGATCATAATCAAACATTTCATAAATAACCCAAATAGAATCAAAGAAATGGGTTTCATGTCAAAATTGTGACGTTTAAAAAGTACTTAAAAATTGTAAGGGTTGGTGTCCTGAGAACCAACTATTTTGTACTTTGATTACATGAATGTTCACTTATTATATATTGTTCATTGTTCTTCATGACTATAATATAATAATGTCCTGGAATATTTGTTGCATTGATAAGGTCATGGAAGATCCCCGCTATGATGAGAACCTTGAAATGCTATAACCATATTCTTAAATAAATTTCTACGGTTGGATGACATACTATGATAGGACACATAGTATACAGACCGTCATGTGCGATTACTCATAAGAAGATGAGACTCTCTCTCATGGAGTTCACACTTGGTAATCTTCAAGATGGGAGATTATGAGAACAGACCCGACAGTATCAATTTTGCATGTCTTGGTGTCATCGGACATTGCTATCTATGGGTGTGTGTAATGGTCCTTAGACTGGAAGATTATCATTAACTCATGTCATGAATCACGCACTTAGATTTACTGACAAAAACCATCACGCAGACAGTTGGCGGGAAGTAGAGTACGTTGGGTGTGTCACGAGTGACATGTTGTTAATGGATAAGTTGAGTAAGGATTTGTCCCTTCCATTTATGGAAGTTGATATCTCGTCCCTTTGATTGAAATAGAACTGTCGCATTAAATTCCATGGTCATGGTGTAAACGACGAGTTTATTTCAGGTAGTCAAAGAATGAAGGATCAATCATATAGGTTTATGACACTGCCATGAAACCTTCTTGATGAGATATCAAGACAAAGGGATTAAATTACACAGTAAGCATTCGTATGAGGTGATACGTCAATGCGACATCAATTTCTTTCTCTTGGGTGCCTTGACCCGTTGCTAGACAGTAATCGTGGACTTTAGGTAAGCCCCCCTAATGCCAATAAGAAAGAGGCCTAGAGGGTCACACACTAAGTGTATTCAAGTATCTCAAGTAGAATAAATATTATTCTCGTACATGGTTTAATAATTATTCAAGGAAGCCTAAATCGTTTTAATGATGGAGGAAGAAGGAAATGAAAAACAAGATATACACACCATGTATTAAAGATTACATTCCGTGTAGTTTTTCATGGAAAACAAGTACACGTCGTGTATTAATAATTACACGCCATGTAGTTTTCTTTATGGAAAGGAAATGAATAAATGAAAAACAAGATATACACGCCATGTACATTGAATGTACACGCCGTGTAGTTTTCAATGAAAAACAAGTACACGCCGTGTATTTATTAATACATATCGTGTAGTTTTTTCAGTCGGGATTTTGAGTATATAATATTGTTTTAAATGATATTTATTATAATCATCATGGGTGCATGTCAAGGAATTAATTATTCGACATGTGGGTTTTAAATAAGAGTCAATGAAATAAATAAAACGTGTAACATATTTATTTATTGTCATAACTCTACAACCTCAAACCTGATTATAAATATCCTCTCAATGCCAACTCTTTTTCTATAGACAAGAGAATTGTTGTGCACAACAACTCTGGAGAATTATTTCAAGGCCAAAAGAAACTCTTCCTCTAAGAATGCTCTCAAGACCAAGAGAGATCCTCTTCTATCGGATCAAGATGATCTAAGGCGGACAACGCAAGAAAAGGTTTCTCCACGCTAGTACCCAGAGACTCCTTTGGCGACGTCCCGAGATATGAGGTACACGTGTGGATCACCGCTAGAGGAAGTCTAAACTTGGCTTCTGTGAAGAAATTAAGAATCACATCAGAACGTGATCAAGAACATCAACGAAGAAATAACACCCAAAAGGTAATTCTTTTAAATTGATTAAATTAATTATAATCAACTAGTAATGATCATACTTTTTGGTTCTGGGACTTTCCTTTTCTTTGTCTATTTCTATGATTCGATCTGTGGAGACTGGCGTTTATCATCATATTGATCCTGGATTGATCATTGTTAATGACAAAAGGCCAAGTGGGCACATCCACCCACGTGCTTCCGCTGTGCTCAGAACCTTCAAATGGTATCAGAGCGAGGTTACAACGTTGATTATAGTTATTTAATTTTCATTGATAATTTATGCATTTATATTTGATTCAATTCGAAATAAATCGTTCTATAAATCTGAATAAACGAGATCTGTTCTTCCTTTTTCGTTTCTCGATTCATATCATAGAAACGACCTTTTAATTTTAATTTTTGATTAAAATAAAAATGAGGAACTCATCCAGAGGAGACTCTCTTTCTATCTGTACAACACGAGAATACACGACGTGTAATTAAAAACTACATGTCATGTACTTAGGTTCAACGAACCGGTACTAGTCCACCAAACCACACCATGTGAATTGATTACACCTAAGTATTTAACACCCTGTGTTGACCAGAATTAAATGGCTCATGGGAACTGGAATACACGGCGTGTATTTTGGAGCAACACATCGTGTAGTCCGATCCGGCCCAAGTGAAACTGTGTACAAAGGAGAAGTTGCGTACCACGTACACGGGATCGCCAGGTCGGTTACCACGTAACAAGGAAGTACACGCCGTGTATAATTAATTTACACGACGTGTACTCCAAAATTTCCAAAGTACAGAGAACACGCCAAAGCCCTCGGCGTTTACTTTGGATAAAAGGTGAAAAGAAATACATGCTGTGTAAATATAAACTACACACCATGTACTTTCCAAAAATTTCACCAGGTTTCCTCCAAAAGTACAAAGACCTGTACAAGAAATATGGATGAGAAGAATCTCAAGGAAATTCATAAAGGAATTTAAGATAAAGAATTGATTAATTATAAGATCATAATTAATTGAATTCGAACGCGAATTATCTTAAATGAAAGAATGATTAAAATAATTTGAATTCTAAATATGCGTAAATGTCATTGCATGATATGGATGATCATAAGCTCGACCAAAGACCCTTTGTATGTGTGTATGGTTTCATTTAAATTTATTTAAATTTGTTGGTCTACGAGCCTTCTTCCAATAAAATGTAGGGCCTGCGTGCCCATGGTTTCTTTAATGTAAACCCATGTAATGGAGGATCTCCCAAGCCAAAGGAGATGGTTCAAAACCCAAAGTTGTGGTGAAACCAACCCATGAAGATACAAATATGGACAGGTGGGAGCTGAAAAACACGAACCATCGGTTCAAGGTGTTTTTCCCTAGGTCAGGGTTAGCTTATCAAACTTCTAGATAAGCTAACCAATAGAATCTCATGATCATACCATCTTATTTTATTTCTGTCTGATTGCATGTTTTATTTATTATGTATGTGTTATCGCGATCACATAATTAATGAAATAAACAAGCATGAAAAGATGGAATAAAATAAAAACCATACTATGCGTAAACATTATCAGAACATGGTTAATCACTTAAGCAAGCATCACTTAATATTAACAGGTATGTGATAATGCGAAACTATGCATAAAGATTAAAATCCCTCAATACCATATTAAGTCAGACCAAGCCTTCCATTACTTGATTAAGGGCAAGACTCAATAAAACTATGTGTTTAACCAACCCTTGTTGGGACACTTACTTTTATAAAGGAATCCCTTATGAAAGGTTTAGGGTAGACTTAACCATATTACATCAAGAGGAGTATCCCTTGCTAGACTTGGTGTAATATTAGAGGCAAGAGTTGAGGAAATCCAAGTCAAGATTTCAGGATTAGGGAGTCCACTCAACAGATCAAGTAACTGTAAGCTCACAGTTGGAAAAGACCTGCCTACCTAAATACCTTCAAATAGCTTAACCAACCCTTGTTGGGGTTATGCGAATGGGAATATGGATCCTTTCCACTAGAATGTCAAAGAAACTGGACATTCCGAGTTCAATGGTGAGGGCCATTGGGACTTGATAAAATAGTGGGAGACTTAGTAAAAATTTTATTTCTCATAAAATGTAATCAAGAAAGTACTGATAAATCTGCTCTTTTAATTTGTAGAATCGAAATGAAAAACTCATCAACCACATTTTCCCTGTGATCAATTCTGGATAAAGACAATATCCTCACCAGCAGTAACTTTCAGGAATGGTTTAGGCGCCTTCGGGTTATCCTATGCCATGAATGAAAGTTTTACGTACTGAAGTCCTCACTTCTTGATCCGCCTGCCCAAGGGGTGAGTGATGAAGATTTCCTGGTCTATGATCAACAATTGAGAGATACACTCAACGTTCAATGTTTGATGATATCATCAATTTCTAGTGAGCTCATGAAGTCTCATGAAGACATGGATGCCTACAGCATGCTCGAGCACCTCCGTGGTCTATACCAGGAGAGAGAAAGACATGAAAGGTTTGAGATCTCCAAGGTTCTATTCTAGAGAAATCTTGGAGAGGGTGCCCCAGCTGGGCCTGATGTAGTCAAGCTCATTGGCTACATTGAGTTCTTGGAGGTTCTAGGGTTTAAACTCCCTGAAGAACTGGGTACCGATCTCATTCTTGCATCACTCCCCCAAAGCTTCTCAAACTTTGTTGTGAACTTCAACATGAACAACATTGAGAAGTCTCTGTCTAATCTTCTTATCCTAATTTGGCAAGTGGATAATGACATGAAGCGTGAAAATCCTTCTGTCCTTATGGTGAATAAAAGGAATGGGAAGGTGAAGAGATTTAATACCAAAGCTTCTTCAAGGCCTTCCAAGAAAAGGAAGATCAAAGGAGAGGCAAGGGAACAGGATGCTGTTTGTTTCGCATATGGCAAGAAGGGCCACTGGAAGAAAAACTACACCTAGCCAAGGAAGCAAGGGGAAGCTTTAGGTGCGTTTGTTATCGAATGCAATCTATCTATTTATACCAATTGGGTATTAGATACATCTTGTGGTGCTCACATCTGTATCCAAATACAGAAACCAAGTAGATTCAGGAAGACTGATCGAGGGGAGGTAGATCTACGAGCAGCCAACGGAGCCAGACTTGCTGTTGTATCTGTCGGGGACTACCACCTCACATTGCCAACTGGAATGATCTTGGTGTTAAAGGGTTGTTATTATGTGCCTTCTATTACTAAAAACATTATTTCAGTATCCAAATTAGATACTGATGGATTCATATTCAAGTTTGGAAATGAATGTTTCTACTTTTATAAAGATAGCATTTGTTTTGGTATGGCACATTTATATAACGACCTTTATGTGTTAGAATACACAAACCAAGTAATGGCAATCGATGCCAAAGTTAATTCACATGACTCATACCACACCCAACTTTGGCATCACTGGCTAGGTCATGTCAATGAGAAATGTTTGACAAAATTACATCAAGATGGGTATTTAGATTCTTTAGAACTAAAACCACTTGGTGTATGTCATGCATGTCTACAAGGAAAAATGACCAAATCCCCATTTAGTGGGAAAGGTGAAAGAGCTAAAGAGCTTATAGAATTAGTTCACACAGATGTGTGTGGACCATTTCCAGTTGAAGCAAGGGGTGGGTTCTCATACTTTATAACTTTTACTGGTGATTTTAGTAGATATGGATATATCTACTTAATGAGGTATAAGTTAGATTATTTTGATCAGTTCAAAGAATATAATAATGAAGTTGAGAATCAGCTTGGTAAGAATATTAAGAAACTCCGCTCAGACAGAGGGGGAGAATATCTTAATCAGGACTTCATTGATTTCTTAAGGGGGTTTGAGATTCTATCTCAACTCATTCCTCCTTATACACCTCATTGGAATGGTGTAAGTGAAAGGAGGAACCACACCCTGTTGGACATGGTGAGATCAATGATGAGTCATGCGAGTCTTCCATTATCCTTTTGGGGATATGCATTACTAACAATAACACACATACTAAACCAAGTACCAACTAAATCGATAAATGGTATTCCATACGAGTTATGGAGTGGACGCAAACCCATGTTATCGAATTTACATGTGTGGGGTAGTGAAGAATTTGTTAAAGCCTCTTCAGGTAACAAACTTGCACCCCGAGGCACAAAGTGTATCTTTATAGGATATCCCAAGGAAACAAGGGGATATTACCTATACAACCCCTCAAACAAAAAAGGTTACAGTGGCAAGACACGCCATATTCCTTGAGAGGGAGCACATCTCCAAAAGAGATAGTGGGAGTGAGATAGACTTCGATGAAGTCGAGGATCAAGATACATAGGAGTTGGTATAAGAACAGATTCCATAAAGCCCTGTGGAAGAACAATCTGTTCCAGAGACATAAGAACTGTGTAGGAGCACGAGAGAGGTGAGAGAACTAGAACGATATGGTTTTCTTATCACCGATTATGGTGACTCATTATTGGTTGATAATGATGATCTTCTTACCCACAAGGAAGCAGTTGAAGTCACAGACGTTGCCAAGTGGAAAGAATCCATGAATTCTAAAATGGCTTCCATGTACCAAAACCAAGTCTGGATTTTAGTATATCCTCCAGTTGATGTAAAGCCTATTGGTAATAAATGGGTATTCAAGAAGAAACTGGACATGGAGGGGCAAGTCAGCACCTATAAGGCATGACTGGTTGCAAAAGGTTTTAGACAGCATCAAGGAATTAACAATGATGAAACCTTTTCACCAGTTACAATGCTGAAATCCATCAGAATCCTATTGGTCATTTCCGCTTACCATGACTTTGAAATTTGGTAAATGGATGTCAAAACAGCATTCCTTAACAGGAACCTCCAGGAAGATGTCTACATGACACAACCTGAAGGGTTTGTGACTCCAAAGGATTCCAACAAGGTATGTAAGTTACAGAAATCCATTTATGGATTAAAGAAAGCATCAAGGTCATGGAACATTCATTTTGATGAAGCTATAACGGAATTTGGCTTTGTTAAGAATGAATGTGAGACTTGTGTCTACAAGAGGTTTAGTGGAAGTGCAGTCGTTTTCCTAATAGTATATGTTGATGACATATTACTAATTGGAAACGAAGTACCTGTCTTACAGTCAGTTAAGGCATGGTTGCATAAATGCTTCTCCATTAAAGACTTGGGCAAGGCATCATATATTCTTGGGATCAAGATCCACCGTGATAGATCCAATAGAATGTTGGGCCTGAGTCAAAGTACATACATTGACAAGATACTGAAGAGATTCAGTATGGAACAGTCCAAGAGGGGATTGTTGCCAGTGTCACATGGCATTCATCTTTCCAAGAAAATGTGTCCTCAGACACATGAGGAAAGAAAGAGAATGTCAAGGATACCTTATGCATCCATGATTGGGTCATTCATGTATGTTATGTTATGTACGAGGCTAGATGTTGCTTATGCATTAAGTACAATAGGTAGATATCAAGCTGATCCAGGAGATCACCATTGGATGGCAGTCAAGACTATCCTTAAGTATCTGAGGCGTACTAAGGATATGTTCCTGGTTTATGGAGGAGATGAGAAACTAGTCATCAGAGGACATGTAGATGCTAGTTTCCATACTGATAAAGATGACATGAAGTCGCAGACTAGATACATATTCAGTTTGAATGGAGGTGTAGTGAGCTGGAAGAGCTCAAAGAAAAGTGTGGTGGCAGATTCTACAGCGGAGTCTAAGTATATCGCAACTTCTGGGGTAGCTAAAGAAGTAGTATGGATGCGAAGCTTCGTCCAAGATCTGGATGTAGTACCGAGCAGTAAATATCATATCACAATCTATTGTGATAATACTACAGCGGTGGCACTTACAAAAAAGCCAAGGTCACATCAGCGGACAAAGCACATACTTCGGAAGTATCATCTCTTGAGGGATTTTTCTAAGAGAAGTGAAGTTGTAGTGAGCAGTATTTCCACGGAAGACAACGTGGCAGACCCCTTGACTAAAGCCTTGACTCAGCAGAAACATGATCATCATGTGAGGTCTAGCGGTCTAAAATTCATAGGCAGTTGGCTCTAGTCCAAGTGAGATTTTGTAAGGTTTGGTGTCCTGAGAACCAACTGTTTTGTACTTTGATTACATGAATGTTCACTTATTATATATTTTTCATTGTTCTGCATGACTATAATATAATAATGTCCTGGAATATTTCTTGCATTGATAAGGTCATGGCAGATCCCCGCTATGATAAGAACCTTGAAATGCTATAACAATATTCTTAAATAAAGTTATATGGTTGGATGACATACTATGATAGGACACATAGTATACAAACCATCATTTGCGAGTACTCGTAAGAAGACGAGACTCTCTCTCATGGAGTTCGTACTTGGTAATCTTCAAGATGGGAGATTATGTGAACAGACCCGCCAGTAGCAATTCTACATGTCTTGGTGTCATCAGACATTGCTATCTATGAGTGTGTGTAATGGTCCTTAGACTGGAAGATTATCATTAACTCATGTCATGACTCGCGCACTTAGATTTACTGAAAACCGTCACGCAGACAGTTGGCGGGAAGTAGGGTACGTTGGGTGCGTCACGAGTGACATGTTGTTAATGGATAAGTCGAGGAAGGATTTATCCCTTCCATTTATGGAAGTTGATATCTCGGCCCTTTGATTGAAATAGAACTATCTCATTAAATTCCATGGCCATGGTGTAAACGACGAGTTTATTTCAGGTAGTCAAAGAATGACGGATCAAGCATATAGGTTTATGACACTGCCATGAAACCTGCTTAATGTGATATCGAGACAAAGGGATTAAATTACATAGTAAGATTTTGTATGAGGTGATACTTCAATTCGGCGTCAACTTCTTTCTCTTGGGTGCCTTGACCTGTTGCTAGATAGTAATCTTGGACTTTAGGCAAGCCCACCTAATGCCAATGAGAAAGAGTCCTAGAGGGTCACACACTAAGTGTATTCAAGTATCTCAAGTAGAATAAAGATTATTCCCGTACGTGGTTTAATAATTATTCAAGTAATCCTAAATCGTTTTAATGATGGAGGAAGAAGGAAATGAAAAACAAGATATACACGCCGTGTATTAAAGATTACACGCCGTGTAGTTTTTCATGGAAAACAAGTACACGTCATGTATTAATAATTACATGCCATGTAGTTTTATTTATGGAAAGGAAATGAATAAATGAAAAACAAGATATACACGCCATGTACATTGAATGTACATGCCATGTAGTTTTTCCAGTCGGGATTTTGAGGATATAATATTGTTTTAAATGATATTTATTATAATCAGTGTGGGAGCATGTCAAGGAATTAATTATTTGACATGGGGGTTTTAAATAAGAGTCAATGAAATAAATAAAATGTGTTGCGCTTTTATTTATTGTCATAACTCTACAACCTCAAACCTGATTATAAATATCCTCATAACCTCAACTATTTTCCTATAGACAATAGAATCATTGTGCACAACAACTCTAGAGAATTATTTCAAGGTCGAAAGAACCTCTTCCTCCAAGAACGCTCTCAATACCGAGAGAGATCCTCTTCCATCGGATCAAGATGATCTAAGGCGGACAACGCGAGCAAAGGTTTCTCTATGCTAGCACCCGAAGACTCCTTTGGTGACGTCCCGAGATACGAGGTACACGTGTGGATCACCGCTAAAGGAAGTCTACACTTGGATTCTGTGACACAATGACGAATGACATCAGAACGTGATCAAGAACATCAACGAAGAAAGAACACCCAAAAGGTAATTCTTTTAAATTGATTAAATTAATTATAATCAACTTGTAACGATCCTACTTTATGGTTCCGGGACTTTCCTTTTCTTTGTCTATTTCTATAATTCGATCTGTGGAGACTAAAGTTTATCGTCGTATTGATCCCAGATTGATCATTGTTAATGAAAAAAATCCAAGTGGGCACATCCACCCACACGCTTCCGTTGCTCCCAGAACCTTCAAAAATAAGATCATTATGTCATTTATAACACATGGAAAGGGAGTGAGGGTTATATGTATGTAAATTATAGAATAAAATAGATCAATTTTATGAATTTATGAATACCCCTAGAAATGAAAATATAATTGGGTATTCACATAAATAATACAAGAGAATTTCTTGAGAAAAAAAGAGAGATTTTGAGACGAAAATTATGCAGCATAACGGCTATATAACATGGTTTTAGAAAAAAAATAAAAAGAGAGGGGACAAGGGTCTCACATAAATAAATGAATCATTTATAGTATAGTTACATAATAAAAAGAAATAATATCATGGTGTGGAATGACACACCACGTGAAAAGTAAACTTGAAAGAAAAGAGAAAATGCGATTTCTTTTATGAAAATTCGGCAACCTAATGGCATCGCTTATAATTCAGAAAAATAAGTTGATGAGAGCGGAAAGGGTATCTCATCAATTGGAAATGAAATGTACAGTAATAAAGATATATAAGAACATACCCCCACATAATTAAATGGAAACTAGAAGACATAACATAAAGGAAGTCATGACTTAAAAGATGATGGTGAAAGGTTCCCTTACCTTGAAGAGTATCTTTGAAAGCTTGAAGGTTGGGACCTTGGGGGGCTTAAGGGAACCTTGGGAGGACTCCTTGGGAGTTAGAAAGACCAGAGATTCGTTGAGGAGGATTTTTGAATGAAATGAATGAGGGAATGACTTGGTATTTATAGGAAAAGTGAGGGAATATTTAATTAATTTCCAAGAGACACCTCATCGGTGGTATTTGCAAAACCATGGGCTTTCCCATGATATTTTCCCATGGTATTGGCCACTTGGGACACCTCATAGCATATATTACTATTCACAAGTCGACCAGATTGATTACATCATGATTACATCATTAATGATGTCATTAAACACCTGAAACTCTAAACTGTATTTTTACTATTCACTGAAAATTCAATTGTTTCAGAAAAATCCCAAAAATTTACCCTAACCTAATATAGATGACCTGAATTCAAAAATGAACTCCATTTTATGAAAATAATTTTTTAAAAATATTTTTAATTTAATTTTTAAATAAAACCATTATTTATTAAAAAAACAACTTTAAAACTATAACTTATTTTGTAATACCTTGAAAAAGTAATCAAGGTCCCATAAAATTATCATATAACCATAAGATAATAAAGTAAAAATTTATGATTAAATTTTATGAAAATTAATTTTTATTTTAAATTATTAAATTAATTTTAAAATTGTAAATAAAATATTTATGACCTACAAAAATAACAAAACTTATACTATGGTCGTTTTTTCACTTTTAAGATGTCTAAATTGTATTTATACATTCATGGGTGATGTTTCTATTTTTTTGGCCAATTTACTATTCATTACTATTCATTACTATTCATAAGGGTATATTATTATTCATACTTTACTATTCACCAAAAATTAAGTTGATCTTATTAGACTTTAAATTTATTACTGGTCATAATTGTAGAAGACCATTTTCTGAAAATCATTTCACATTATTAATTATTTAAAGTTTACAAAAATATTTTAAAATACCCCCTTTTCCAAAATTCATCAATAATATTTAACTTCATCCTACATTTATCTAGACATTTGAAATTCACAAATTTAACATAATAGGAAATAACAATTTTATTTATTCAAAAGGATTACACAACATAACTAAGGTCTCATTACATAGCCCCTTATAACACCTGCATAGGACCTAAGTGTAAGGTGTGCTATGGTGATAGAATCTTTGGGCGGTTCAGACAACATTGCACGAGTGGTGATTTCTATCAGTTTGAACTTCTACCTTAGGTGATTTTGTTCAAGCTTCACATGTTAAAGCTCAACTTGGGCTTGGTCCAGAGCAATGCCCAGAGATGCTACCTCCTTCCCAAGCTCTGACAGATGGGCTTCATACAGCCCGAGTCTACTGGATGAGGCCATCGACTCTTATTTATGTATTAATTATCCAAGATCACTTGTATTTATAAACAATAATTGTAATGTTAAGAGTTTAGTTTCCAACGGTCATATTGACCAACGATCGTATAACAGTTGAAACCCAACAATATCACTTCATTAATTAAAGGACATAGTTTTGTGGAGTATAAAATGAAATAACACACAAATTTAGGAAACAAATATTATTCAAAAGTTTGGGTCATTACAGTCTAATGTGATTTTTCACCATTTACATTTTCATCCATTTAAAAAAATCACAACACACTTCCTTTGGATTGTGGTTTATTAGTTTGAGTTCTTGGAGTCCCATAATAAATAACATAGGTTTGGTTATCGTTTTAATTTTAATATGAGTATTTAAAAAAACAAAAAAAAAAAACAAAAAACAATAATAAAAACAATAATAAATTTTCACATAGAGTAGTGGATTGACCTAATGTGTGGATTTCGGCACTTGGGGATCATGTCTCCATAGTTTTCTGACCTAAAGTTGGGAATTTTATCTCTATTTGTGGTAATTTGAATTTTATTTTGATCAAGTTAACTCTATATGATACCCGAGTATGTGAGCTTCACTTGGTTCCCTAAGGTCTTTGAACCTGGGAGTCATCAACAAAGTCTTGCTACAAAGGTTGACTTGATTGAGTGCAATTTCATTTAACATGGAAAAATTTCAAAACAAAAAACAAAAAACACAAAAAAAAAACAAAAAAAAACACAAAACAAAATATGAATACTCATCTTAAGGTTAAAATGCAATTCCACCTGGTGCTTTTATCTTTTTTCCCATGAATAAAAATGAACCCCCATGTCTATTGTGATGCACAACACATCATCATGCTTAATTGAAATTGGATGAAACGTGTTGATGAATTTGAAAAAAGAAATGAGATCAAACATGGGATATGCTTGTGAACCTATCTTGTGTTAAATTATTTTGATAGGTTTCATTATTTTTTGGCATGGTGTCTTTTAGTGAGCATTGTATATTAAAATGTTTTTTGAAAAAGGAATCCAATTTCATATTTGTGAGATACTTTTTGTTCGGGACTAGAAAAAATCATGTTGGGAGTTTTGATTAGACACTTAAATAGGCTAATATTCATTATTTATATTATAATATTCATGTGATTCAATGTTTATAAACACTTATACTAGTGCATTTTAAAATTTCAACTTCTTTTCTTAACATATTTGTAATTCCTTCTTAAAATACACTATTATATTGCACATTTTTAACACCTATTAAAACACCCAATGGTCTTAATTTTATTTTCATATTTAATTTTCAGGTCTCCCGGGTTGTGAGGAATATTCTATCCTTATGAAGCTATTGAAGATTCAACTGGGATGATGACCAAAGTGGGCCTTGAACCTAGAACATTTTGGGCGAAGTGAACTAGAAAACATCCCACTAAAATGAATGTATATGACATTATATAAGCCCAAGGAAGCTCAATTTTGAAATTGAAATAGAGTTCATCATGAGTAACATTTGATTCAAAAGTGTCCATAGCTAATTCTAAGGTTTAAAGGGAGGTGACCCAAGTTGAAGATGAAATTATGGGCCAGATTCATTGGCCTAGAATAAGAGCCCACCATTTCGATCATAACTCCTAAAATATAAGTTAAAATGGGATAAAATTTTACAATATGTTATAGAAAATCATGGTATTCAATTTATTCTTCTATGGACCACCCAAAGTTTGTCATCTAGAAGCTCATTTTGTGTGCCTCTATTGGGTGGATGAAAACTAGATCAAAATTTTTTCAAGGGTGGAAAAGTCCAATCTCCATTAACTTTCCACACACCTATGCCTACCCAAATTAATTTTGGTGACTTGAAATATTTGGGGGTTTCACCAAGGCTTTCAAAATACCTATTTAAGGTAGTGGTTTTGAAGTATTTTGAAGGAAGTTGTGTATGTTTTCATTGTAATGTTATGCGGTAATTTTGTTGTCTTAAGCGTCTTATTTACATGTAAGTTGTTCAATTTCACTATAGTTTTCTTATTAAATATTCTTAATTATCTTTAATAAATATTCTTCTCATCCATATCACTTTTATTCCTTTCATTTCATTGTGTGAAACCATTCACAAAACCAAATAAGTGATTGTTATTTTTTTGTTTTCTCTTCTTCAATCCCGCTTCTTTAAGTGGACTTCCACCTTCCGTTGAGAGTTTTTCATCAATGGAAGAATAACCCTATTTTGGGTTGATTCTATGAAGTTTCATGGGAATGAATTTGATTTTATTTTATGTGATTATATTCTTAAATTAGTTAATTATTTTAAGAGTTCCATTCAATGACTTATTTTCTTCTCCATCTTCGCCAATTTTAACGATGACATGTTTTGAGTGCTAGTACAATCCAATTCCTCAAAGTGCTCATTAAAGTGATCCTCTAAGTGAATTGGTGATTATCCTTGGAATTTTTTAGGGATTAAATTGGTGAATTATGTTGGGGACTTATCTCATTGATTGGAAACTTCTTGAACTAGTGAACTGAAATTTCTAAAGAAAACAATTACATCCATTCTAGGCCTAGCAACAACCTAGGATAGACCCATATTCTTTAATTGTTTTATTTCAAAATCTTAAGGTGTTTTCTTTCTTCAATAGAAATAATTATCTTAGTTACTTTAGTATTCTAGTATCCCAATTCCAACCAACCCCAAAGTTTTACACTTCATATCCAAAATCCCTAACAAATCTACAAGGTTACTTCTTCAGTCCTTGTAGATTTTACCCCTACTTGTACTACAACGACCGCTTATATCTCTAGAGTAAATTTGGATGAGACAAAAAGTGTTCTTAGATCCCTTAAAACCCCATAAATTCATTGATACATTCAATTTTTTAAAGGAAAGCATGTGATTCATAGAGTTCCATTGATGAAATCCAGCTAATTGGAAAAAAAGATGGAGCATAAAGGATATAATTCATAAAGTGTTTATTGTTATTATGATTGATTGTAGTACAATGATTCAACTCACTTATCAAGGACTTTTTCATACCTAATTTTGGAGTAAGAAGTCAACAAGTTGGACTTAAAAAATAAATCAAATTTGAAGTTATATGATGAAAAGGAGATCAATACCCTATATTGATTAAAGGGACCTTTATGTCTATAAATTGAGGAAGACTTCCTTGAAGCAGTGCACATAGAAGGAAGAAAATAGAGTGACCCTTGGGTGAGCAGGGATCTTTCCCTAAATTTCTTATAAGGGTAGTGTCTCTTGACATTAAGTAACCATAAACTAAATTTTATATCCACTTAAACACTGTGTTAATAGTAGATTTTGATACACCAACACATCATCGTGTGTATGATCCTTGGATATAGCCTAGTGAAGGTGAGCCAAGTGAAATCCATGTGTTATCGTATGCTTTAATTTATGTATATGTGTGTGATATTCAGTGTGAGTGTGATTCATGGAGTGATAAATTTAATGTTGCTCCTATTAATAAAGAAACAAAATTCAAAGATAGGTGAGGGTTAAATTTGAGGAAGCTTTAGTTGATTTTCACCCGGATTCACCCCCCTTAGGGTGCCTTGTGACTCATATCGTAATCCGTTGGTTCCGACGCATTTCTTATACTCAGTGTTTTTTGGATCTAGTCATAAGATCCTCCTACCACATTGGGTTAAAAGTGAAGAAGTTTTTAGGGGCATGAACTTGTTCTTGATATAAATATGGGATGTATATATGGATTACATATCCCAAACCTCTTTAACATTTCCCGTGTCTTATACATTTGAACTTAGCATTTAATTTCTTTATCTCTTTTTCATTTAGCATGTCTCCCTGTTTACTTTAGTTCAATATCTTTTATAAAGCATGACCAAGTCTGGAGAGTGAGCTTGAAGTATTTACTCTTAATACTCCAGAGTTTCCTTTAATATGTATTCACATCATTGTCTTATCTTAATTTGGATATTCTCAAATGGATCATATAAGAATCTAAAGGCACAAATTTAGTTACCCGCAAATTCATTTTTCACACACTCACTATCCAACTGATTCCAAATATTAAGTTAATTTATACGTTTATATTTTCACACTTTACCTTTTCTGTTGCATACTTAATTATTTTTGTTTGATTTATTGATTTACTCTTGAATTTCAATCGAAGGGGGTTTGGATTTAGTTTTTCAATTCACCTCCTTCACGAAGTTACCTACCAAGTTCATCGCCTTTCCATTATATGGATCAACAAAAGGGATCTCACTCAACCACTTATGAAGTGAAGGTTCAACATCAATAAAATATCTATATTCTTTATATTTCATACATTCAATTGAAGCGTATAATGGTTGGATCTTGTGGAAATGGTTTTGAGATTTGTTTTTGTTGCGCGGGGACAAGTGTCTCCCCCCCTCCAAAACTTTTTATGTTGAATAAAGGTGTTCATCTTATTTGAGAAGTTTGAAAACAAATATCTTGATTGACCCCTCTCAATGTATTGGGATCTCACTCCCCCAACATTTACCTTGCAAATAAACACCACAGGAGGACTATGCACTCAAAATTAAATTAATTATTTTGAGAAATCAATTTCATCTATTGCAAAGTTGGTGGTCATTCTAAAAAAATCACATGTCTTCCCAAAACTAATAAAGGCCTCATAGAAAAAACCTTTTTCTTATCCACATCAAGCTTAATCTATAAAATATAAACAATACAAGTTGCATTCGTAGCATTGCAAGACATACCTAGATTCTTAAACTTTTTCAGCGCCTCTTGGATAGTAGTGGCATTCAACATTCTATCTGCTATGATCTTTTTTTATAACAACCAGATGTATACCTTGAACCAAATTGTCATACAATTGAAATGTAAGCAACTCACCATCACAAGACAAAGTTGATGCCCTCATAAACACTTTCTATATTTCAAAGGAAATAAAAATAAAAAGATAGAGGGGGTGGGTAACACAAAAAAATATGAAAAACGAGTAAGATTGGGGGAATGTAAGTCAATTGAGGAATTAAGATGAAACAAACAGAGAGGCAAAAAAAAAAGATTTCGGACCAAGACAAACACGAAGAAGACATACTAGTGGAAAAAGGAGAAAGGGGGAACCCTAGAGTCTCGTAAGAAGCTCAATGACAACGAGAATGCCATAAAATATTAATTTATTAATAAAAATATATGTGTTTTTTGAGTTTATGTTAAGTTTATAAATGAAATTTAAAATTTAAAATACATAATTATTTTAGAAAATCTGAGACACTTAAATATATATTTTAAAACATATTTTTGTTGGGTTTCGATAATGATTTTTTAATAACTAATCATGCAATAACCCAGTTTGAATTTTTTATGCAACATGTCTTCCTAATCTAGCATTTGGAGGGTCCACTTTCAACTTAAGAAATTGTCGTAAGTATTTTTTTTCATTTCAATGTTACATTGAATTACATCTAATATGGACAAAATATCATTTATGAAATCAAAAATAAATATGAAACAATTGATGACATATGTTCAAAGAAAAATATTGGTTTTCATATCATAGGGAATTCAGGTTAACATAAGCATAATTAAATTTGAAAAATATTAATAATAACTATAAAAAACGAGTTAACAAGGTTCCAAGTGAAACACAATACTCTAGATCCAGACGACCTTGATATTAAAATTAACTCATAGAAACTAGAATTATTTTGAATTTATATAAAACTGTTTTATTAAAAATGCATATTTTATATAAAATTTGGCATGAATAATTTATCGTTTATTGTTCTTTTAAAAACATCAGTTGTTTTTTATACTGATTAACAATTTTTTTTTGATGAAATAAATAATTTCACATAGATTTTTATTTAATATTTTTTTAGAAAAATTAAATGAATAAATATTATGATCATTTTTTTTTTGGGATAAAAAACAAGATGATGAAACATAAATAAAACGTCGACGTTTAAGCAGTTTCACCCGGGCACAAAAAGAACGCTGCTGACTTTGAGACCCCAACCCTAGCATCTCAATTGGCTGTCCCTCGGTGGCCCTGAGCGGACGCGCAGCAGAATATGGTATGCTCTTTCCTCTGCTCTTCTTGGTTTGATCCGCAGGGAACTGGTTACGGGGAAGAAAATTGTTGCACGCACCTCTTCTTGTTTGCTCATCTTAGCATTATAACTGTGCGTTTTCGCTCTTTGATTATTTTTTCTGTTGTTTAATAGGCACCGAAGAAAGAAAAGGGTCCACCTCCGTCATCTAAGCCCGCTAAAACCGGGGGTGGCAAGCAGAAGAAGAAGGTATGTGCCTGTTGCTGGTGTTGTTTTGAAGCGGATTAGGTTTTCCAGTTTTGGATCTGAGATCTAGTTAGCGGTCTCTTATGCTATCCTGATGTTTTGGGGTTTTGGTCGTATAAAAAGAACGAAGATTCACCGGAAGAGTGATTCCTCACCTCCCACCCCCTCTATCCTTTGCAGAAATGGAGCAAGGGAAAGCAAAAGGAGAAGGTGAATAATATGGTTTTGTTCGATCAGGCCACATACGACAAGCTTCTGAGTGAAGTCCCTAAGTATAAACTTATTACGCCTTCAATACTTTCCGACAGATTGAGGGTATGATCTTTACTATTCCCTTTTCTTCCCATGCTTCTTTTGGGTTCATGTGGTTGCCATTGAGTTTTTGGGGTACAAAAACATGAGAAGTCATCCTTCGTCTTATGCAACTGAATCACCATATGCAAATTCACGTATTTCTTATGTAGGCTTTAAATAAAAAATAAATTTCAGATCAAAGAGTTTATGTAAGATAAGCCACAGAATAAATCTCAGGTGCCATTTGGTGAAGAAAGGCATTGGGTTCGCTCAAACACAGCCTTTTGATGGCTTTTATGCTCTTCTGGCAATCAAAAGTTGTGTCTCTGGGAACTAGTTGAAGATGCTTAAACATAAAAAGTAATTATCCCAACCCAAGTATATCATCTTCTTTTAATTTGGGAAAACTGTAAAACCCATCCCAATTAGTTAAAAAGTATAAAAATAGACCAGTCATTTGGGGTTTTGTCAAGATTGCAACTTTACTTGACGTGGAAGATGCATTTCTTGATCCATTTGAGATGAAGCATGTTGGAAGCATTTAGTGAAGGAAAATATGGAAGTGATGATAATTATAAATTTGGATTTGATAGTTCAGAGTTAGATCAATAAAATGACAGACTTTGGTTTTTGTTTGTGAATTTTTACCCTCTTGATTTTTTTGTGAGTGACCTAACTTTTATGGTGGATCATTGTTATTATACTTATTTTTTATTCTTTTGTTTTTTTTGCGAGTGACCTAACTTTTATGGTGCAATTTTGTTATTATACCTTTTTAATTGGAATTTTTATAAATCTAATTATACTCATATTGAATGTCTGCATATATATTTTTATATTTGTTTGCTTTGGTGACATCTGTTGGCATAAATTGTTTTTGTTTTTGTTATTGGTTCAACCATTTTCAGATTAACGGATCTCTGGCAAGGCGTGCGATTAAGGATATGATGGCAAGGGGTTCAATCAGGATGATATCTGCTCACTCTAGCCAGCAAATCTACACCAGGGCAACCCATTAAAATGTTTGGTCATTGATGTTTACCTTCCATTTTGTTGTTGCTTTGTTTGCTCTGTGTACCCCCCTGGAATTTCGTTGCAGTTAAACTTGAACTAGAATGTTTTAATCTCTTCGTTTATCTCATTTTAGGTGTTTTTGATTTGATCAATTGGTCTTTCCAATGTCTTTAAAATTAAGAAAAAGAAGGCCTCCCTGGTTTAATGAAAGTGTCATAGGATCAAAGAGTTTCATTTCCGTTCATGGTTGAAGTACTTTTGTTGCTGTTGTTGAGTAAGTGGATGACACGCTTAGAATTAATGGTAAAAGTGATTTGATGAACTCTTGGTGAAGAAGAAAAAACTATATAGAGAACAGATGAGAAAAGCAGAGCGGAAGAGATAGATCTGGAAAAGAATGTGTGCTGAATTGATGTATCTGGTTCAGAGAGACAACATCGAAGAACTTGAGACACTTCTGGTATTCTTAGAGGACGAGGCATAGTTGATGTGCACGCATTCAAAATCTGAGGAAATTGGAGCGCAATGAAAACACCCATGTTGTTTTTGGTGGTGTTCTCTTATTGTAGTAATTCTTTGGGAGCAAACTACGTCAATGTATTCTTGTACTCTTCCTTTAAATAATAAGTGAATAGGGAGAAAGAGGGAGTGATCATTGGATCTGCAACAAGCCTTAAATTTGTAATCATTTGCATTGAGTAGTGGTATTCTTTGATATGTCAACACATCGTTGGTGTATATTTGGTGAAATATCTGAATCACCTAGTACAACATACATGAATTTTACACGGTTAGTTTGAATGGAAGAGCTTAGTCATTTTTAGATTTGGTTGAGTTTCGAGATTTGGATTATCACACACTCGGATTATCACAACATTGATTACAAGAGGTGCGGTGTTCATCCTTCTTTATGAGAATGTTAAAGGCTGGTATAATATAAATGCATGTGACATCCTTGAACTTGCAAATGAATGATTCATTTGTTGTTATTTATCCTAGCATCACTAGCCTTTAAAGATCGCCTCCTCACTCTTGGTTGATTAAGATCTTTAGCACATGATAGGATGCCACAACTTCTTCAAGAGAGACTTTGATCGATAGATGAATACGGATGTAGCAGCAACTGATCTCTCTCTCTCACCAATTTAGAATGAACAACTCGTGTATGTGAGCATGCACATACGAGATGGTTTTCTTCCTCCCAACAAGCGTATGGATTTGTAGCAATAGAATCAGTTTACCTCGACCTCTTTAGAAACAAGAATGCAACACATGTCAATGTTCCTCAGCTCTTCGATACAACACATCAACCTCTCAATAATTTTCGAACACACATTTCTTTTTTTCATTTCTCCCCTTTAGAGAATCCTTGTAAAGATATTTTCCATAATTGTTATGAAAATTTCTCATGAAATTCGGATACATCGAGATTCCTGGTCAAAAGCTTTTATTTTTCTTTACGAATTAGTTAAAGAGAGCTTTCAAATATTTGATTTTAAAACACTAAAAATATCGCACGATCCTTCCCATTAAAACTCAGTTTCAAAGTTCCCATGCAATATTTTAATATCACGAAGAAATCCATGCTTTTAATTCATTTGAAAACTCCACATGCTTAGTGGTGCGATGTGGCACCTTCTTATGGGGCGTGGAACGTAACCTAGTTAATCACAAACTCCCTTGAGTATTCTTTTGAACTCGGCTTGGATCATGATCAGTGTAAACGATCATGATAATTGAAACCATGAAGATTATAGCAAAAACATTGTCTGATTTTATCCCCATTTTCTTCAGAATTTGGAAATTTAGAAACTCAACAAATTGGTTTTATCGTATGTCTGAAAACTTTCGTTGTCATGCCTTTGCTAATTTTTGGATGCTGGATTCTTAAAGGTTTACGCTCAGTAGATTTACGCTCAACAAAGGCTTTACGCAGAAGCCTTACACTTATCACTTCAAAGGCTTACACTCAGAAGGCTTATGACGCAAAATCATCTAATAAAGACATACAATATCCATGAAGTCATACGACCCGCAGACAAAGACTAACGCTCAAGTCATACAGTTAGGCAGAGTCATATGATGTGCTCCAAACGCTTAAGCTGAAGTTTTATGATCCGCCTGAAGTCATACGATAAAGATTTCCATTTTCCAGTTCCAGCTCAAGAAATACTGACTTCTTTAAATGACTCAGAATCATCCAAAAATACTTTAGAATACTTTCGAACTTATCAAAAACACTTCTCAAACTACCCAACCCATTTCTTATATAGGGTTGGCAACAAAGACAACATCAACAAATCAAAGGGCACTTCAACTCCCCTTTGAATTTGTTGTGAACTCATGCAACTCTTTCTCGACACCATCTCAAAACTCAGCTTCTTATTCAAGAGAAACCAAATCACAACCTTTCTCAAACCATGCACTCACCTCTTTAAACTACTCCCCTTTTTACAATAAACACAATCACTTATTTAGAACATTCAAGGAAAGAAAGGTACTTTTTCAAGCAAAGAGTTGTACACATTCTCTCCCCCTTGACAACAAAATCCATGGCTCAGTGGGGTTCTTCCCAAAGTTTCTTAATGATGTGGGAGAGACTGAACTCCCGTGTTCAGCCTCAAGAACTCAAATCTATCTTAGGGATAACCTTGGTGAAAATATTAGCTAACTGGTCTTGAGTGTGAACACATTCCAGTTTGATGTTCCTAGTTGCCACTTTCTCTTTAATGAAAATGATATCTCATATCAATATGCTTGAACCTTGAGCGATGTACATGATTTTTAGAAAGTTCTATAATACTATGATGAATTCTAAAAGGTTTTTCCACCTTTACCCTCAAATCATTCAATTGTTCTTTCGTCTAAATCATTTGAGTATATGCATTAGTACCAGCCACATACTCAACCTCTGTGGTGCTTAATTTCACTGAATTCTACTTCTTGCAGTGCCAACTCACACAGTTATTTCCCAAGAGAAAAATTCCACATGAAGTGGATCTTCTATCAATAGTACCACCTCCCCAATCAACATCTGTAAATCCAGATAGGTTTAAGTTATTTCCCTTATTGTAAAGCAACCCATAACTCATAGTTCTTTTGATATATCTAAGCAGTTGAGGTGGTAGTTGAGTGGTTAATACACCTCGTAATTCTGTGTGAAATCCAAGATCAAATCCATGTAGAGAAAATTTTTCAAAGTTACCGTAGCAGTATTGTAATGGTACTGTAGCAGAAAGACTATTTACCGAATTTGAGCTTTCAGGCCACTGATTTGGGCCTTCGGGCCACAGGGCCTTCGGGTCACAGTGCCTTTGGGCAATCCAAGGCCTTCGGGCCACAAGGACTCTGTGCTATGTAGAGTGGGCTTTTGGGCCATAGGGCCTTTGGGCCATGAAGTAATCAGGTCAAACCACACGGGGGGAAGGCTCTAGAAGAGGAATTAGTGCAAGTAGCAGCCACCGGGAGAGCTATCCTAATTGAGAATGAAGAGAGGGTATGACGGCTGCCATCGATACCAGGCACCGTGTAACTCTACACAGGGCAATGCTAGCCGATCAACCATGCGAGGTGGGGAGCTAGACACCATCAATGAAGCAAATGGTGGTGGCGGTGGGGGGGGGGGGCAGTTCCAGTGTAGTCAGGTCTTTGGGCATGTGGATCATGTACCGAGCCTTGTGCCTCTGGGCTTACGGGTCATGTAAGGGTTTCCTCACAACCTAGTTAAAAAGGGGATTATCCAAAAAATAAATAAAAATCTAAGGCCTTCAGGCCATTCAACCAGCCAACTTTGATATATCTTATTACTCTTTTGGCTACCGTAAGATGTAAATCCTCTAGACCACTCTGATATCTAGCACAAAGACTCACAATATACATGATGTCTGGTCCAGAAACTGTGAGATAACATAGAATCCCAATCAGTTTTTTGAATTCTCTCTGATTTACACTATGACCATCAACATCTTTAGATAATTTCAATTCCACTTGAATGGGTGTAGAAACTGGCTTTGACTCCATCTCATACTTCTTGAGCAATTCTCTAGAATACTTCTCTTGAGATAAAAAAATAATTTTTTTGCATCACTTATAATCCCAAGAAGTATCTCAGTTCACCAAGTGTAACACCCCAAATATTTTATGGTATGTTTCTCTTAAAAACATTTTAGTTATAGCCTATATTTCCAGAATCACTGAGCCACTATGGAACAAAACATGGTTACTTATAGGAGATAGCCATAACCTAGCCTTAAAACTTAAATTTGTCAACTCTGTGATTTGAATTTTAAAAATCTAACATACACGGTTGTGATCAAGATGATAATTAGAGTCTGATAGAATTAACTTAATCTTTGGTGAATAGTAACCCACCCTTATGAATAGTAACATACCTCTTATGAATAGTAACTTACCCTTATGAATAGTAATATGACTCTTATGAATGGTATCCATGCCCTTGAATGTATAAATGAATTTAGGCACCTTAAAAATGAAGATGAATATTTTAAGTGTATATTTTTTGATTAAATAATTGTTTTAATTAAATATTTAACTAATTACATTTAGAAAATTATTTTTGAAAAATGGACTTCATTTTTGGATTCTACACATCAAAAAATGGTTATGGTGAATTTTTGGGATTTTTCTGAAATACATAAATTTTTGATGAATAGTAAAATCTGATAATTCACAATAAATGCTAAATAATGGATTAATTGAGTCATTGATGATGATCTACTGATGTAAGCCCAATTAGTTCGAAGTCACATGCATATATTACTGTTCTTGGTCATGGAATACTCACTATTGGTTGTCTTGAGAGGAAATAATAAATTAATGATTATAATATTAAGAAAACTCATCTCCCCTCCACTATATAAAGCACCCCTCACCCCCTCTTCCTCTCACACCACTCAAGCCTTGTGCCTTGACAATATTCTGCCCAAGTCTCTCCCCAAGATCCTCCCCCACGTCCAAAAGCTCCTAGCATCTTCAAAATACCAAAACCTCTCCCCTTAAGAGGTTCTCAAAGGAGGAAGTCTCAAGAAGTAAATTCCTCTTTCCAATTCCTTCAATTCTTTTAAGTTCTTTTCTTTTTGTTTCTTTCCTCACCTCCCTTCACCATAATAGCATGATAAATCCAGTAACATACATGTACCAGAATGTTTTCATGCTAATGGTATATTTCATCACCTTATCTCCTTTCCCCACCATTTATTTGAAAGAAATGAAAGCACCGTTTGAGATGTGCTAATTTAGCACATTCAAGGACAACGGTTTATCAATTTCTTTTATAATATTTAATTCTGGTCATGAAACCATTTGTGTTATGGTTGAACCAGATTATTATATATGTAATATATCCTATTTTTAGTTCTGTAATCCTTTTGTACAAATGGTATTAAGTTATAAAGCAAAACATGTTCATTGTAATCAAACCCACCATTTAACCAAAACGGTTTTCACTAAGGTTATATATATAATAATTCGACTTCACTATAAGTAACTAAATTAAATTTAAAACCATGCAATCTTCTGGATGTTCACTAATAGAATATAACTTCATTTCTGGACAACCACATCCATCTTATATATTTATCCGAACTTGAATATAAGTGAACCGATCATTTAAAACCAAGTAAACAAACGAACCCGAACAGTGAAATTGAACCTTATAACTAATCAAAAAGGCCTTGAATGAACTAAAAAAGGGTATAATAAATCATTTACATAAAGAAGAGGTTCTGGACTTATGAATTAATAAGCCTAATTTGTTTATTCAAGTCTTAAATAACAAGTCAAGAACACCTTCAAGCATAAGGTAAGAGATTCTCTCTATCAATTTTGTTCAAGAATATCCCCTATGTTGTGCCCTTTTATTTTTAATTCCTAATGATGAGGTATGTTTTCCCACCCCCATGCCGAAATGTTTGTAAGAGGTTTCTCATCACACTTTCATTTCTGTGAGATTTTCATTGTTCGCCACTTATTTCTTGTATGTGGTATATGTGTACTTCCATTTGATATATAATAACAGTATTCTTTTTATATTCATGTTATTCAATGATTAATTTGAGAGTTATTAGGTTCTGGTCATATGATTCGACCGATTACATCGTGGTAAGAGACTTTGTCTCAACTACTATTTTGTTGTGACTAACTTTGTATTGTGCACCTAATAATCCTTATGTGGTGTACCTACTACCCATTTGAGATCACTTTTCATTTGAAATTTTATTTATATTAAATATCCATAATCTCATATCATGGATATGTTTGTTGTCTAAACCGTATACCATTTTACATACGGTGTTTATTTGGAAAGTTATTTTAATTATGGAAATATTGATGAATCTGTATACTCTACTCTATACAAATATTGAAAAGGCATATTGCTCTTGTATTGAATAAATGTATAAAGAATGCTTTGGACATGAAGTGGCGGGTGGGGCCCGCATAGCCCCTCGATGCATCGGTAGGTCTCATGAGACAAATCAGTTTGGTGACAAACCCTTCGAATTTGTTTCCAAAAATCAGACGGGTTTCTACCGATAGAACTAAACCGTTTTTACGGTATTATGGTTCATGTGCCAGATACATGAAGTCCAATTAATAAGCATTCTCTTTATTCATTATCAGTTATTATTATTATCCATGAGGTTTTCACTATGACAAAATCTATGGATGCAGTTTCATTCTCAGTTTATTAATGGAATTAGTCTTTCATTTATTCACCATGCCATATTGATTACGTCAGATTGACTATGATTCCCTTATTATTATATTCATGCTTTCGTTATTTGTAACCCTTACTGAGTGTTTTAGGTCACCCCTTTCATTGTTTACTTTCAACAGGTGACAAAGATGAAATCATTTATTGAGTTCTTGTGGATGTAGTTTTTAGTTTTCGTTATGTATTGTATTTTGTAACCTTTCTCAATGTAATCTGTGTTACATCTATGCATCTAGTTCCTTCAAGACTACTAAACTGATCATTCCTTCAGGATTTTCATTCGTTCTAACCATGCCAATATCACAAGTAATGCACCAGCTCCAGTCTTGAGGGGTCGGGGTGTTATAGTTGGTATCAGATGAAGTTTAGTAGGAAACTTGGAAACTAGAGTAGGAAATATATAGTAGGGAACAAATCCTTAATGTAGTATTTGAGGATAAATGTACATGAACGTCCTGGTATTTTGGCAAGGAATAGATTATGTGAATCTTTCTATCAAATACACCCCTATCTGGATATGAGCAGATAGAGGTGGCTCTGCCACAGATGTACCTAGAAGTGAAAACTCTGACAAGGAGTTTCGAGCTTGACCTGAGGTATCCTGGTGCACGACAACAGGCCTTGCTGCACTCTTGGTTACGACACTCCCAGGAGATATGCTTAGGATAATTCATATTTTCTTTACAATCCATTATTAAGGATTAAAATGTAAATTATTCCTCAAGAAAACCATTTTTCTGATTATGGGATTAGACATGCGTAGGATCTTGAACTATGATAAGTATTTTGTTAAGTTAAGATTATACATTATGATTCATACCCTAATCTAGTGTGTGCCATTATTTAGAAATGACGTCTAACGGAAGAAGGGGAATCAATACTTGTGGGCAAGGTAGGGATCTCCCTACTGAGCAAGTCAACACAGTCAATGTTGGAGAAGATCAGATCATGACCATATTGGGACAACTTACTCAAGTTGTAACGAATAATCATTCCACACCTGTGTTGGATCGTTTCATGCGGCAGAAGCCCCCATATTTTAGCGGGACTATTAATCCAGTGGTTGTTGAGCAATGGATCAAGTCCCTTGAAAATATATTTATGGCATTAAGATGCAATGAAAATGAACAGGTAGTACTGGCGGTATATTGTCTCAGGGGCGACGCTGATCAATGGTGGTCCTTGATTCAGAATACCACGGAGGAAGAAGAAATAGAAGATATGGAATGGATGACTTTTAAGGAAATATTTTTCAAAAAATATTTCCCCCGTGAGCAACGAACTGAAATGAAGAGGAAATTCCTTAGCTTAAAACAAAGGGAAGAAGACAGTGTTGCATTGTATGATTCTACTTTCACAAGGCTGTCCAGGTATGCCATAGATTACGTACGTGACTCGGCAGACAAGATGGATCATTTCTTTGAAGGTCTTAAGCCAAGTCTTCGAAGGGCACTGACTTCTCAATCATTTTCATCATATGATGAAATTGTATCAAGTGCCATCAAAACAGAGAAGGAATTTGATAGATCAAATCTTTTCAAAGGAAACCAAGATAAGAAGCGGTACTCTGATAACAAAGGAAAAGGAGAAGCACCAAAGAAGAGTAAGGGAATAAAGCTATTCCCATTATGTGAGAACCGTGGAAAGAATCATCTCAGGAAATGCTTGAAATTCATGTGAGTCTTATATAACTGCAGAGAAAAGGGTCATTGATCTGATTAATGAAAGGGGAAGAAACAATTCAATGATATTCAATGCTACAATTGCAGAGATATGGGACAATATGCAAATTAGTGTCCTAAGCACCAAGGAAACATACCTCAGAAAAAGCCAAGAGAACAAGGGAGAGCCTATGCGATTACAACCGCGGAGGTTGAAATTACTAATGACGTGGTGGAATGTACTTTAATTGTTTCCTCAAACTTAGACAGCACTTTATTTGATTGTGGATCATCACATTCATTTATATCTTCTCAGTTTTCCAAGAAAATTAGATATGTCCAATTTGATTTAATAAAGGAGTTTTCAGTCAAAACTCTGAGGGGATGTATCATTGCAACAAAGGCATGTTGACTAGTCCCCCTCAAGACACCAAAACATGATTTAGTTGCTAACCTTATCATCATACCAATGACTGAATTTGATATAATTCTCAGTATGGATTGGATGTCAAATTATTATGCAAAGATTTATTGTAAGAAGAAGGAAGTTACAATTTTTGAAAATGGTGTAGAATCCCTTATCTTTAGGGCAGAAACTTCACCACCCGATTCTTATCTAGAACCACCCCCAGTAGCTCTACTGAATGCAATACTTGGAGTGGAAGATAAACCAATATCTATGGGCGAGTAAAGAAATCTTCAAATTGAAGATGTGCACATATGCAAGAGTACATTGATGTATTTTCAGAGGATTTACCTGGACATCCTCTAGAGCAGGAAGTTGAGTTCTCTATTGATTTAATTCCTGATGCAAGATCTATATCAAAGACTCCCTTTATAATGGCTACTGTGGAATTATTAGAGCTAAAGAAACAACTAGAGGATTTGAGTGAAAAGGATTTATTCGACCTAGTGTTTCTCCATGAGGAGCCCATGTCCTCTTTGTCAAGAAAAAAGATGGATCCATGAGGCTTTGCATTGATTACAGGGAAATCAATGCTATTACAATAAAAAATAAGTATCCTCTGCCCCAGATTGATGATTTATTTGATCAACTTCATGGAGCTCAATACTTTTCGAAGATTGACCTTCGATCCGGATATCATCAACTGCGTGTGAGGAAAGAAGATATTTCGAAGATAGCATTTCAAACCAAGTATGGGCATTACAAGTTTACAATGATGCCTTTTGGACTGACGAATGCACCATCTGTTTTCATGGATTTAATGAATAAAGTTTTCAAGGAATATCTTGATAACTTTGTTGTGGTATTCATCGATGATATCCTCGTGTACTCAAAAAGCTATGAAGACCATGAGAATCACTTGCGGATTATTCTAATAACTCTTAGAAGAAATAAACTATATGGGAAGTTTAGCAAGTGAGAATTTTGGCTTCAATCGGTTTCTTTTCTAGGCCATATTGTCTCTAAGGATGGAATCCTAGTTGATCCTGCAAAGACAAAGGCAATCCAAGAATAGCCGACGCCAACAAACATAACTGAGGTACGCAGTTTTATTGGCTTAGCAGGTTAGTGTCGGCGTTTCATTCCGAATTTTTCCTGACTGGATAACCCAATAACCAAGATCACACGTAAAGGAGTTAAGTTTTTGTGGACAAAAGAATGTACTGAATGCTTTGAATAATTGAAAAGAAGATTGGTCAATGCTCCAATTTTGACTCTTCCATCTGGAAGTGGTGGATTTGTAATATACAGCGATGCATCAAAGAATAGACTGGGTTGTGTCCTTATGCAAAACGATAAATTTATTGCTTATGCATCAATACAGTTGAAGACTCATGAGAACAATTATCCAACTCATGATCTTGAGTTAGCAACTGTAATCTTTGCTCTGAAAATATGGAGGCATTATCTCTACAGAGAGAGATGTGAGATTTATACAGACCACAAGAGTTTGAAATACATTTTCACACAAAAAGAACTCAACATAAGGTATAGGATATGACTTGAGTTACTCAAAGATTACGATTGTTCAATACACTACCCCCCAAGAAAGGCGAATAAGGTGGAATATTCATTAAACAGGAAAGATCATGGACTTCTGACTCAAATGAGGATTGAGAGAGATCCTATATTTTTGGATCTACTAAAGATGAATATGGGAATTGTTAAGGAAAGGGAAACATCTTTCCTCTTTCAAATGATTGATAAACCATCTTTATTAGAGAAGATAAAAAGCTCTCAATCCGATGATGAGAATCTACACAAGAAAATTAATGCTCTCAAGGATGGGAGATTGGCTGACTTCGTGTATGGAGAAGGAGTTCTGAAATTTGGGAAGAGGTTGTGTGTTCCATCAATACCTGAGCTAAAAAGAGAACTATTAGACGATGCTCATAGCTCAAATTTCTCTATACACCAGGTAACACCAAGATGTATAGAGATCTGAAAGAATATTTTTGGTGGGATAATATGAAGCAGGAAATTGCTAACTACGTGTCAAGATGTCTAGTTTTTCAACAAGTGAAGGTAGAGAGACAACATCCCAAAGGAGTGATGAAACCTCTACCTATTCCTATGTGGAAGTGGGATAACATTACAGTGGATTTTGTCACCGAACTACCAAGGACACCTAGAAGGAATGATTCAATATGGGTGATTGTTGATCGTCTCACAAAATCAACACATTTTCTTCTTATAAGAGATGATTTTCCACTTAAGCGCTTGACAAGACTTTATATTAATGAAGTTGTAAGACTTCATGGAGCACCTCTATCGATTGTGTCCGATTGAGATCCCCAGTTTACATCAAAATTCTGGAAAAGTCTCCAGAAGGTTTTGAATACTGAGCTTCGTATGAGTACTGCTTATCACCCACAAACTGACAGACAGTCTGAAAGGACTATTCAAGCTCTAGAAGATATGTTGAGGTCATGATCTCTTGACTTCCAAGGTATGTGAGATAAATACTTGCCTTTGGTGAAATATTCCTACAATAATAATTTCCATTCTAGTATTCAAATGGCTCCATATGAAGCATTATATGGAAAGAGATGTCGAACTCCAACTTGTTGGGACAAAGTTGGTGAGAGGAAACTTATAGGCCCAGAACTTATTGAAAAAACCACGACAAATGTGAAGAAAATACAAGCCCATATTAAAGCATCCCAAAGTAGGCAGAAGAGTTATGCTGACAACCGGAGAAAGGACTTGGGATTCCAAGTGGGAGATCATGTATTTCTGAAAGTATCTCCATGAAAGGGTGTCTTATGGTTCGGTAAGAAAGGGAAATTGAGCCCCAGGTACATCAGACCATTTGAAATTATGGAAAGAATCGAAGCTGTAGCTTAGTGTTTAGCAATGCCGCCAAATCTCTCCAGAGTTCATGATGTGTTCCACGTGTCATTGTTAAATAAATACATGCCAGACCCAACACATGTACTCACATATGAAGAAATTGAACTGGAACCTGATTTGTCATACTATGAAAAGCCTATCAGGATTCTTGACACAAGGGAGCAGGTATTGATAAATCGGACAACTCGTTTAGTAAAGGTTCTTTGGAGAAACCAGAATATGGAGGAAGCAACATAGGAACCTAAGGATGTACGAAAAAGAATCACCCACATATTTTTGGTGAGTTTTATACATAAAATTTAGAGGACGAAATTTCCGAAGGAGGGAATAATGTAGCACCCCAAACATTTTATGGTATGTTTCTCTTAAATACATTTTATTTATAGCCTATATTTCCAGAATCACTAAACCACTATGGAACAAAACATGGTTACTTATAGGAGATAGCCATAACCTCCATAAAACTTAAATTTGTTAGCTCTGTGATTTGAATTTTAAAAATCTAACATACACAGTTGTGATCAAGATGATAATTAGAGTCTGATAGAATTAACTTAATTTTCGGTGAATAGTAACCTACCCTTATGAATAGTAACTTACCCTTATGAATAGTAATACGACTTTTATGAATGGTATCCATGTCCTTGAATGTATAAATGAATTTAGGCATCTTAAAAATGAAGATAAATATTTTCAGTGTATATTTTTTGATTAAATAATTATTTTAATTAAATATTTAATTAATCATATTTAGAAAATTATTTTTGAAAAATGGACTTCATTTTTGGATTCTACACATCAGAAAAGGGTTAGGGTGAATTTTTGAGATTTTTCTGAAATACTTAAATTTTTGATGAATAGTAAAATCTGATAATTCACAATAAATGCTAAATAATGGATTAATTGAGTCATTGATGATGATCTGCTGATGTAAGCCCAATTGGTTCTAAGTCACATGAATATATTATTGTTCTTAGTCATGGAATACTCATTATTGGTTGTCTTGAGAGGAAATAATAAATTAATGATTGTAATATTAAGAAAACTCCTCTCCCCTCCACTATATAAAGCACCCCTCACCCCCTCTTCCTCTCACACCACTGAAGCCTTGTTCCATGCCAATATTCTACCCAAGTATCTACCCAAGATCCTCCCCCACGTCCAAAATCTCCTAGCCTCTTCAAAATACCAAAACCTCTCCCCTTAAGAGGTTCTCAAAGGAGGAAGTCTCAAGTGGTAAATTCCTCTTTCCAATTCCTTCAATTCTTTTAAGTTCTTTTCTTTTTATTTCTTTCCTCACCTCCCTTCACCATAATAGTATGATAAATCTAGTAACATACATGTATGAGAATGTTTTCATGCTAATGGTATATTTTATTACCTTCTCTCCTTTCCCCACCATTTATTTGAAAGAAATGAAAGCACCATTTGAGATGTGCTAATTTAGCACATTCAAGGACAACAGTTTATCAATTTCTATTATATTCTTTAATTCTGGCCATGAAACCATTTGTGTTATGGTTGAACCAGATTATTATATATTTAATATATCCTATTTTTAGTTTTGTAATCCTTTTGTAAAAATGGTATTAAGTTATAAAGAAAAACATGTTCATTGTAATCAAACCCACCATTTAGCCAAAACGGTTGTCACTAAGGTTATATATATATATATATAAATAATAATTCGACTTCACTCTAAGTAACCAAATTAAATTTAAAACCATGTAATCTTCTGGATGTTCACTAATAGAATATAACTACATTTCTGGACCACCACATCCATCTTATATATTTATCTGAACTTGAATATAAGTGAACCGATCATTTAAAACCAAGTAAACAAACGAACTCAAACAATGAAATTAAACCTTATAACTAATCAAAAATGCCTTGAATTAACTCAAAATGGTTATAATAAATCATTTACATATAGAATAGGTTCTGTACTTATGAATTAATAAGCCTAATTTGTTTATTCAGGTCTTAAATAACAAGTCAAGAACACCTTCAAGCATAAGGTAAGAGATTCTCTCTCTCACTTTTGTTCAAGAATCTCCCCTATGTTGTGCCCTTTTATTTTTAATTCCTAATGATGGGGTATGCTTTCTCACCTCCCCCATACTAACCCTGTGGCATATAAATATTGTAATACCCCTTTACCTCTCATTAAGCCCTCGCAATAATCCTCATTACCATGCTGAAATGTTTGTAAGAGGTTTCTTATCTCACTTTCATTTCTGTGAGATTTTCATTCTTCGCCACTTATTTCTTGTATGTGGTATATGTGTACTACCATTTGATATATAATAAAATGATTCTCTTTATATTCATGTTATTCAATGATTCATTTGAGAGTTATTAAGTTCTGGTCATATGATTCGACCGATTACATCGTGGCAAGAGACTTTGTCTCAACTACTATTTTATTGTGACTAACTTTGTATTGTGCACCTAATAATCCTTATGTGGTGTACCTAATGCACATTTTAGATCACTTTTTATTTGAAATTATATTTATATTAAATATCCATAATCTCATATCATGGATATATTTGTTGTCTAAACTGTATACCATTTTACATACGGTGTTTATTTGGAAAGTTATTTTAATTATGGAAATATTGATGAATTCGTATACTCTACTCTATACAGATATTGAAAATGTTGAAACCATGGTCTTCTATACATGATTTGGAGTATGGTTTGTGTTTGTTGTCAATCCTCAATAGAAGTTCGGAACGTGTACCAATAAAGAGATCATACCGTTCAAGCAGACAACAGTATTGAAGGTGGCGTTGTTTTCCAGTGTTTGCCAAATTTTTGGGGTCCAAAATTTGGAAGTTGGTGAGAATTGCGAAAATAGGATTTCCATGAAGAGCATATTTAAATATGGCAATGGAATTAATTTCGCAAAGAGTGGCTTAATGGTTTGGAATTCGCGAAGACCAGAATTATGGAGGCGGTGATTCTTCGCGATTACGTCAAAGCTTCGCGAATGACAGAGGATGAAGATCATCACGACGACAAAGATCTTTGCGAGGGAGCTTCGCGGCGAAGGCGCGAATGAAATGACGGAACACTCCGCGATTACGACGAGCTCCGCGAATGGAAAATTGCCGTAGTGCTTCACGATTTTGAGAGAATTTCAGCGGGATCTTCGGAGCTTCGCGATTTGAGCTGACATGGCGCTGACTTTGCGCGGAAGGGTTGAGGGTCGGTGGAATTGCCTATAAATACAGGTCAACCCCCTCGAGAGAAAAAGAGAGAGCTCTCAACGAAAATCCTTTGCTCTCAGTTCGCAAAGGTCACTCGCGAAGGCAGTGTGCTTCGCAAAAGAGGAGCTTCGGGGCGGCTATTCTAGCTCTGCGAAAGTCATGTGCCCCGCGTTGGCTCGGTGAGCTTCGCGAAGAGGCAGGTGGTCCGCGACATCCAAGCATTGCAAAGGCTTGTGAATCGCGAGAGTGCTTTGCGATTGAGCTTCGCGAAAAGGCAGGGACTCCGCGAAGGCTTGTTTGAGCTTTACAAAATAGGGAGCCTTGCAAAGTAGGGTACTTTGCGAAGGCCCTTTCCAAATGTTGTTTGCCCAGTGGACAAGGGAAAAAGAGGTATTCATCAGTGGATGAAATTTGGACTTTAACAGAGCATCAACTCAGGACTCTGATACAAGCAAAGTCTCATGCTGAACAGGAGACAAAGAACTTCATGTCTATCTATTGAAGAAACCTTCACGTCTATAAACTGAGTGGGACTTCACCAACGGCAGTGAGCCAGGGGGAGTCAATGGGAGTGACCCGAGGGACGCACTGAGCTATCCCTGAACAATTGTAAAGACAGTGAGCCTGGGACAGAGTGACTGTGCCCGAACCATTGTAATCCACATCCAGTGAAGATTAGTGGAATTAGGTATGACCGGAAAATTGTCGGCGTATGCTCCTTGGACATAGCCCTTAGTGGTGAACCAAGTAAAAATTACTACGTCTTCTCCTTTGCATGCGAATGTTTGATTGCTGATCATATCCACCATACAGGTTCATCTAGTTCCAACCAATGTGGGAACAAGATCCTTTATTTTAAAAGAAAAAGTTGACACCCTGATTCACCCCTCCCCTCTCAGGGTGTCCCGGGGTCCTACAGAAAAGAAATATTGCTCTTGTTTTGAATCAATGTATAAAGAATTATTTGGACATGAAGTGGCGGGTCGGGCCCGCTACTGCCCCTCGATGCATCGATAGGTCTCATGAGACAAATCAGTTTGGCGACAAAACCTTCGAGTTTGTTTCCAAAAATCAGACGGGTTTCTACCCATAGAAATAAACCATTTTTATGGTAATATAGTTCATGTTCTAGATACATAAAGGCCAATTAATAAGCATTCTCTTTATTCATTATCATTTATTATTATTATCCATGAGGTTTTCACTATGACAAAATCTATGGATGCAGTTTTATTCTCAGTTTATTAATGACATTTGTCTTTCATTTATTCACCATGCCATATTGATTACATCAGATTAAATATGATTCACTTATTATTTTATTCATTATTCCGCTATTTTTAACCCTTACTGAGCATTTGAGGTCACCCCTTTCATTGTTTACTTTCAACAGGTGACAAAGAGGAGATCATTTATTGAGTTTTTGTGGATGCACTTTTTAGTTTTCGTTATGTATTGTATTTTGTAACCTTTTTTAATGTAATTTGTGTTACATCTATGCATCTAGTTTCTTAAAGACTACTAAACTGATCATTACTTCAGGATTTTCATTCCTTCTAACCATGCCAATATCACAAGTAATGCATCGGCTCCAGTCTAGAGGGGTCAGGGTGTTAGAGTTAGTATCAGAGGAAGTTTAGTACGAAACTTGGAAACTAGAGTTGGAAATATATAGTAGGTAACAAATCCCTAATGTAGTATTTGAGGATAAATGTACAAGAACGTCCTGATATTTTGGTAAGGAATAGATTATGTGAATATTTCTAGCAAATACATCTCTGTCTGGATACAAGCAGATAGAGGTGGCTCTGACAGAGATGTACCTAGGAGTGAAAACTCCAAAAAGAAGTTTCAGGTTTGACCTAGGGTATCCTGGAGCACAAAAACAGGCCTTGCTTCACTCTTGGTTATGATACTCCCGGGGGATATTCTTAGGATAATTCATATTTTCTTTACAAGCCATTATGAAGGATTAAAATATAAATTATTCCTCAAAGAAACCATTTTTCTGATTATGAGATTAGCCATGCGTAGGATCTTGAACTATGCTAAGTATTTTGTTAAGTTAAGATTATACATTATGATTCATACCCTAATCTAGTGTGTGCCATTATTTAGAAATGGCGTCTAATAGAAGAAGGGGAATCAATACTTGTTGTCAATGTAGGGATCTCCCTACTGAGCAAGTCAACATAGTCAATGTTGGAACAGATCAGATCATGAACATATTGGGACAACTTACACAAGTTGTAATGAATAATCATTTCACAGCTATGTTGGATCGTTTCATGTGGCAGAAGCCCCCATCTTTTAGCGGGACTACTAATCCAGTGGTTGCTAAGCAATGGATCAAGTCCCTTGAAAAGATATTCATGACATTAATATGCAATGAAAATGAAAAGGTAGTACGGGCGGTATATTGTCTCAAGGGAGATGTTGATCAATGGTGGTCCTTGATTCAGAATACCACAGAGGAAGACGAAATAGAAGATATGGAATGAATGACTTTTAAGGAAATATTTTTCAAAAAATATTTCCCCTGTGAGCAACGAACTGAAATGAAGAGGAAATTCCTTAGCTTAAAATAAAGGGAAGAAGACAATGTTGCAGAGTATGAGGCTACTTTCACAAGGCTGGCCAGCTATGCCCTAGATTACGTACATGACTCGGCAGACAAGATTGATCATTTCTTTGAAGGTCTTAAGCCAAGTCTTCGAAGGGAACTGGCTTCTCAATCATTTTCATCATATGATGAAATTGTATCAAGTGCCATCAAAATAGAGAAGGAATTTTCTAGATCAAATCTTTTCAAAGAAAACCAAGATAAGAAGCGGTACTCTGATAACAAAAGAAAATGAGAAGCACCAAAGAAGAGCAAGAGAATAAAACTATTCCCATTATGTGAGAACTGTGGAAAGAATCATCTCGGGAAATGCTTGAAAGGCATGAGAGACTGTTATAACTACGGAGAAAAGGTTCATCGATCTGATGAATGCAAGGGGAAGAAACAATTCAATGATATTCAATGCTACATTTGTAGAGATATGGGACACTATGCAAATGAATGTCCTAAGCGCCAAGGAAACATGCCTCAGAAAAATTCAAGAGAACAAGGGAGAGCCTATCCGATTACAACCACAGAGGTTGAAATTCCTAATGATGCGGTGACATGTAATTTAATTGTTTCCTCAAACTTAGCCAACACTTTATTTGATTCTGGATCATCACATTCATTTATATCTTCTCAGTTTTCCAAGAAAATTAGATATTTCCAATTTGATTTAATAAAGGAGTTGTCAGTCAAAACTCTAAGGGGATGTATCATTGCAACAAAGGCATGTTGACTAGTCCCCCTACAGACACCAAAATGTGCTTTAGTTTCTAACCTTATCATCATACCAATGACTGAATTTGATATAATTCTCGGTATGGATTGGATGTCAAATTATGATGCGAAGATTTATTGTAAGAGGAAGGAAGTTACATTTTTTGAAAATGGTGTAGAATCCCTTATCTCTAGGTCAGAAACTTCGCCACTTGATTCGAATCTAGAACCACCCCCAGTAGCTCTACTGAATGCAATACTTGGAGTGGAAGATAAACCAATATCTATGGGTGAGGAAAGAAATATTCAAATTGAAGATATGCACATAGTGCAAGAGTACATTGATGTATTTCCAGAGGATTTACCTGGACATCCTCCAGAGCGGGAAGTTGAGTTCTCTATTGATTTAATTCCTGATGCAAGACCAATATCAAAGACTCCATATAGAATGGACACAGTGGAATTAGTAGAGCTAAAGAAACAACTAGAGGATTTTAGTGAAAAAGGATTTATTCGACCTAGTGTTTCTCTATTGGGAGCCCCTGTCCTCTTTGTCAAGAAAAAATATTGATCCATGAGGAATTGCATTGATTATAGGGAAATCAATGCTATTACAATAAAGAATAAGTATCCTCTACCCCGGATTGATGATTTATTTGATCAACTTCAGGGAGCACAATACTTTTCGAAGATTGACCTTCGATCCAGATATCATCAACTGTGTGTGAGGAAGGAAGATATTTCAAAGACAACATTTAGAACCAGGTATGAGAATTATGAGTTTATAGTGATTCCTTTTGGACTGAAGAATTCACCATCTGTTTTTATGGATTTAATGAATAGATTTTTCAAGGAATATCTTGATAACTTTGTTGTGGTATTCATCGATGATATCCTCGTATACTCAAAAATCTATAAAGACCATGAGAATCACTTACGGATTATTCTGAGAACTCTTAGAAGAAATAAACTATTTGAGAAGTTTAACAAGTGTGAATTCTGGTTTAAATCAGTTTATTTTCTAGGCCATACTGTCTCTAAGGACAGAATCCTAGTTGATCCCGCAAAGACAAAGGCAATCCAAGAATGGACCACGCTAACAAACATAACCAAGGTACGCAGTTTTATTGGCTTAGCAGGTTACTATCGGTGTTTCATTCAGAATTTTGCCTGACTGGCTAACCCGCTAACCAACCTCACACGTAAAGGAGTTAAGTTTGTGTGGACAAAAGAATGTACAAAATGCTTCGAAGAATTGAAAAGAATATTGGTCAATGCTCTAATTTTGACTCTTCCATTTGGAAGTGGTGGTTTTTTAATATACAGTGATGCATCAAAGAATGGACTGGGTTGCATCCTTATGAAAAACGATAAAGTTATTGCTTATGCATCAAGACAGTTGAATACTCATGATAAAAATTATCCAACTCATGATCTTGAGTTAGCAGCTGTAATCTTTGCTCTGAAAATATGGAGGCATTATCTATACAAAGAGAGATGTAAGATTTATACAGACCACAAGAGTTTGAAATAAATTTTCAGACAAAAATAACTCAACATGAGACATAGGAGATGGCTTGAGTTACTCAAAGATTACGATTTTTCAATACACTACCACCCGGGAAAGATGAATAAGGTGGCAGATGCATTAAGCAAGAAAGATCATGGACTTATGACTCAAATGAGTATTGAGAGAGATCCTATATTTTTGGATCTACTAAAGATGGATATGTGAACTGTTAAGGAAAGGGAAACATCTTTCCTCTTTCAAATTATTGCTAAACCATCTTTATTAGAGATGATAAAAATCTCTCAATCTGATGATGAGAATCTGCACAAGAAAATTAATGCTATCAAGGATGGGAGACTTGCTGACTTTGTGTATGAAGAAGGAGTTCTAAAATTTGGGAAGAGGTTGTGTGTTCCATCAGTACCAGAGCTAAAAAGGGAACTATTAGACGATGATCATAGCTTAAATTTCTCTATACACCTGGGTAGAACCAATATGTATAGAGATGTATAGAGATCTAAAAGAATATTTTTGGTGGGATAATATGAAGCGAGAAATTGCTGACTACATGTCAAGATGTCTAGTTTGTCAACAAGTGAAGGCAGAGAGATAACATCCCAAAGGAGTGATTCAAACTCTACCTATTCCTATGTGGAAGTGGGATAACATTATGATGGATTTTGTCATCTAACTACCAAGGACACCTAGAAGGCATGATGCAATGTGGGTGATTGTTGATCGTCTCACAAAATCAGCACATTTCTTTCCTATAAGAGAGGATTTTCCACTTGAGATCTTGAAAAGACTTTATATTAATGAAGTTGTAAAGCTTCATGGTACACCTATATCGATTGTGTCCGATAAAGATCCCCGGTTTACATTAAAATTCTGGAAAAGTCTCCAGAAGGCTTTGAATACTGAGCTTCGTATGAGTACTGCTTATCACCCACAAACTGACGGACAGTCTGAAAGGACCATTCAAACTCTAGAAGATTTGTTGAGGTCATTCTCTCTCGACTTCCAAGGTATGTGGGATCAATACTTGCCATTGGTGGAATTTTCCTACAATAATAGTTTCCATTCTAGTATTCAAATGGCTCCATATAAAGCATTATATGGAAAGAGATGTCGAACTCCAACTTGTTGGGATGAAGTTGGTGAGAGGAAACTTATAGGCCCATAAATTATTGAAGAAACCACGACAAAGGTGAAGAAGATATAAGCCCATATTAAAGCATCCCAAAGTAGGCAGAAGAGTTATGCTGACAACCGGAGAAAGGACTTGGAATTCTAAGAGGGAGATCATGTATTTTTGAAAGTATCTCCATTGGAGGGTGTCTTAAGGTTCGGTAAGAAAGGGAAACTGAGCCCCAGGTACATCAGACCATTTGAAATTCAGAAAAGAATTGGAGTTGTAGCTTACCGTTTAGCGATGCCGCCAAATCTCTCCAGAGTTCATGATGTGTTCCACGTGTCATTGTTAAAGAAATACATGCCAGACTCAACAAATGTACTCACATATGAATAAATTGAACTAGAACCTGATTTTTCATACTGTGAAAAGCCTATCGGGATTCTTGACACAAGGGAGTAGGTATTGAGAAATCAGATAACTCGTCTAGTAAAGATTCTTTGGAGAAACCAGAATATGGAGGAAGCAACATGAAAACCTAAGGATGTTATGAAAAAGAATCACTAACATTTTTTTTGGTGAGTTTCATGCATAAAATTTCGAGGATGAAATTTCCGAAGGAGGGAATAATGTAGCACCCCAAACATTTTATGGTATGTTTATATTAAATACATTTTAGTTATAGCCTATATTTTAAAAATCACTGAGCCACTATGGAACAAAACATGGTTACTTATAAGAGATAGCCATAACCTATCCATAAAACTTAAATTTGTCACCTCTGTGATTTGAATTTTAAAAATCTAACATACACGGTTGTGATCAAGATGATAATTAGAGTTTGATAGAATTCACTTAATTTTCGATGAATAGTAACCTAACCCTTATGAATAGAAACCCACCCTTATGAATAGCGACTTACCCTTATGAATAGTAATATGAATCTTATGAATGGTATCCATTCCCTTGAATGTATAAATGAATTTAGGCACCTTAAAAATGAAGATGAATATTTTAAGTGTATATTTTTCGATCAAATAATTATTTAAATTAAATATTTAATTAATCATATTTGTAAAATTATTTTTGAAAAATGGACTTCATTTTTAGATTCTACACATCGAAAAATGGTTTGGGTGAATTTTTGGGATTTTTCTGAAATACTTAAATTTTTGATGAATAGTAAAATTTGATAATTCACAATAAATGCTAAATAATGGATTAATTGAGTCATTGATGATGATCTGCTGATGTAAGCCCAATTAGTTCGAAGTCACATGCATATATTACAGTTCTTGGTCATGGAATACTCACTATTGGTTTTCTTGAGAGGAAATAATAAATTAATGATTATAATATTAAGAAAACTCCTCTCCCCTCCACTATATAAAGCACCCCTCACCCCATCTTCCTCTCACACCACTCAATCCTTGTGCCTTGCCAATATTCTGCCCAAGTCTCTCCCCAAGATCCTCCCCCATGTCTAAAAGCTCCTAGACTCTTCAAAATACCAAAACCTCTCCCCTTAAGAGGTTCTCAAAGGAGGAAGTCTCAAGAGGTAAATTCCTCTTTCCAATTCCTTCAATTCTTTTAAGTTCTTTTCTTTTTTGTTTCTTTCCTCACCTCCCTTCACCATAATAGTATGATAAATCCAATAACATACATTTACTGGAATGTTTTTATTCTAATGGTATATTTCATTACCTTCTCTTCTTTCCCCTCCATTTATTTGAAAGAAATGAAAGCACCGTTTGAGATGTGCTAATTTAGCACATTCAAGGACAACGATTTATCAATTTCTATTATAATCTTTAATTATGGTCATGAAACCATTTGTGTTATGGTTTAACCAGATTATTATATATGTAATATATCCTATTTTTAGTTCTGTAATCCTTTTGTACAAATGGTATTAATTTATAAATCAAAACATGTTCATTGTAATCAAATCCACCATTTAGCCAAAACGGTTGTCACTAAGGTTATATATATAATAATTCGACTTCACTCTAAGTAACCAAATTAAATTTAAAACAATTTAATATTATGGATGTTCACCAATATAATATAACTTCATTTTTGGACAACCACATCCATCTTATATATTTATTCGAACTTCAATATAAGTGAACCGATCATTTTAAACCAAGTAAACAAACGAGCCCAAACAATGAAATTGAACCTTATAACTAATCAAAAAGGCCTTTAATGAACTATAAAGGGTTATAATAAATAATTTACATATAGAATAGGTTCTGGACTTATGAATTAATAAGCCTAATTTTTTTATTCAGGTCTTAAATAACAAGTCAAGAACACCTTCAAGCATAAGGTAAGGGATTTTCTCTCTCACTTTTGTTCAAGAATCTCCCCTATATTATTCCCTTTTATTTTTAATTCATAATGATGGTGTATGTTTTCTCACCTCCACCATACTACCCCTGTGACATATAAATATTTTAATACCCCTTTACCTCTCATTAAGCCCCCGCGATAACACTCGTTGCCATGCCGAAATGTTTGTAAGGGGTTTCTCATCTCACTTTCATTTCTGTGAGATTTTCATTGTTCACCACTTATTTCTTGTAAGTGGTATATGTGTACTGAAATTTGATATATAATAACATGATTCTATTTATATTCATGTTATTCAATGATTCATTTGAGAGTTATTATATTCTGGTCATATGATTTGACCGATTACATCGTGGTAAAAGACTTTGTCTCAACTACTATTTTGTTGGGACTAACTTTGTATTGTGCACCTAATAATACTTATGTGGTGTACCTAATGCCCATTTTAGATCAATTTTCATTTGAAATTATATTTATATTAAATATCCATAATCTCGTATCATGGATATGTTTGTTGTCTAAACCGTATACCATTTTACATATGGTGTTTATTTGGAAAGTTATTTTAATTATAGAAATATTGATGAATTTGTATACTCTACTCTATACGGATATTGAACAGGAATATTTCTCTTGTATTGAATCAATGTATAAAGAATGATTTGGACATGAAGTGGTGGGTGGGGCTCACTAAAGCCCCTCGATGCATCGGTAGGTCTCATGAGACAAATCAGTTTGGCGACAAACCCTTCGAGTTTGTTTCCAAAAATCAGACAGGTTTCTACCCATAGAACTAAACCTTTTTTATGGTATTATGGTTCATGTGACAGATGCATGAATTCCAATTAATAAGCATTATCTTTATTCATTATCAGTTATTATTATTATCCATGATATTTTCACTATGACAAAATCTATGGATACAGTTTCATTCTCAGTTTATTAATGGCATTAGTCTTTCATTTATTCACCATGCTATATTGATTACGTCAGATTGACTATGATTCACTTATTATTATATTCATGATTCCGCTATTTGTAACCCTTACTGAGCATTTGATCTCACCCCTTTAATTGTTTACTTTCAACAGTTGACAAAGAGGAGATCATTTATTTAGTTCTTGTGGATGCAGTTTTTAGTTTTCATTATGTATTGTATTTTGTAACCTTTTTCAATGTAATTTGTGTTACATATTTGCATATAGTTTCTTTAAGAATACTAAACTGATCATTCCTTCTATATTTTCATTCCTTCTAACCATGGAAATATCACAAGTAATGCACCGACTCCAGTCTAGAGGGGTTGGGGTGTTACACCAAGCACGGACATTTCAAATTTCTACTTCATTTGATTAGCAAAATATTGAAAAGAATTCTCATGATCTCCCATACCTATCTTCATTTTTTTGATATACAAGTTGATTTCCACCCTCCCCTTGATGAATTTTAACTCCTTCAGGCAGCTATCAAGCCTTGAATACCAGAATTTTGGGGCTTGTTTTAATCCATAAAAACCCTTTAATTTCCATACCATTGTGCCATCAATATCCATCAAAAAGCCTTCATACTGTTCTATGTAGACCTCTTCCGCATGCTCACCATTTAAGAATACAAATTTGACATCCTTCTGATATATTTTGTAGTGTCTATAAGATGCAATAACAAAGAATATCATGATAGCTTTCAACCTTGCAACATATGCAAAGGTATCTTCAAAATCAATTCCCCTAACTTGGGAATAACCCTTGCAAACAAGTTTGTCTTATTCCTTATCACTTCACCTATGTTATTAAATTTGTTTCTGAATACCCACATGGTTCTATTGACATTTTTTAGTAAGTCTTAGAACAAGGTCCTAAGTGGAATTTCTGTCAATCTAATTTAGCTCATCATCAATAGCTTCAATCCGCTCCTTATGTTGACAAGCTTCAACCATTGAATGTGACTCAATTTGTGAGATTAAAGCTATTTGGTTTCCAAATTGTAATCTTCTTCTTTTTTACTGGAGTTGGCTGATTTCCAATGATATTCTCTGTCTCCACATGTTTCTTTAGTTTTTGATACCTTTTTTTTTCATTCTCAACAACCTCCTCATCACCAGTATGATCTGATTTAACTTCAAAAACCTATGGTCCAAATTTTTCTTGTACAACACCTTCAAAATTCTACTTTTTGTTTTTTATCTTCATAGTTAAAATCAGCTGCATCTGGAGCATTAAGAAGCTTATTTTTAATAATTTTCATATCATAATATTCAACAACTTTGTAAACCTCTTTTTCCAACATCTATAGCCTTTCCCATTTGATACATATCCACAAAAGATACCATCTTCATCCTTTTTATCAAATTTTTCCATATTTGAATCTTTAATTTTTATAAAACATGGACTGCCAAATACTCTAAATCAGTCCAAAATGGGCCTCCTTTTGTACCAAATTTCATAGGAATTCATATTAGAATTTGGTATTACCAAACATATGTTTGAATGCGAACAACTATGAAAAAAACTTCTCTCCAAAAGACTTTTGAGAGATTATATTATGCCAACATTGTTATTTCCATCTCGAAAAAGCTCCTATTCTTTTTCTTAACAACACAATTTTGTTGGGGTGTGTATGGAGTAATGTTCCAATGCTTTATCCCATGTTTTTTAAGATAAGATTTAAATTCTACAACTGTAAACGCTTTTACATTATCAGATATGAATTTCTTAATGCACATCCCCAACTCTTTCTCAACTATTCTTTTAAAGCTTTTAAACATATCCAATAACCCAAACTTGTGTTTTATAAACATCACACTAGTCATTCTTATGTAATTATTGGTAAATGTGATGAAAGAGAGTTCACCTTGAGTGGAATTGTTTCTCATGGGTCCACAAAAATCTAAATGTATCAATTCAAGAGGTTTGGTGGTCTCAATCTCAACTCTTTTATGCCTCCCTTGAGTGATTTTCCCTTTCTCACATGTCTCACAAACTTCTTCCCTCTCTTTTGAGGTGAGGTAAATCCCCCACAACATCTACCTTGGAAATATTCTTCTCTAATAGAGATTACCCAATCTTCTATGTCACAATTTATTTTCATCTTTTGAACTAAAGTAACAAGAATATTTTGAGTCTCTAATTAGAAAATGATTTTCACTGGTTCTTTCACCTGAAGAAATAATCCTCCTATCTTTGATTATTTTAATAAGACAAAAAAATTTCCTAAAAATTAACTCATCATCATCATCACACATATGGATCACACTTAACAGGTTATGCTGGAGCCCATCAACAAATAAAACATCTTTTGATGTCAACTTTTGGACCTCAAACTCATCTATTCTAATACCTTTGATCTTTAAAGAGATTTTATTTCCAAAATTCACTGTACCACTATCATGTATTTCAATATTTTTTAAGATCTTTATATCTCTGTTCATGTGTTATGAACAACCACTATCAAGGATCCCTGAATTTCTCCCTTTACTATCTTTGAGAGCCACTTTAACAATGACTGACCTCTCATTCTTGATTCCCTGTTGCTTCTTCCTCTCTATAGTTATCTATTGATTTCGGCCTTATATCATGATCAAACATTCCTCAACATGGTAACCATACTGATCTCATCTTGAAAAGACCTCTTTAAGACAATCAAAACTATTTTGGACATGTTTCATGTACAAGTTCTCATTTTCTATTTTCCTCCTCACAGATCTATTTCTTTTTTCATCTGAGTAGATCCCCCTAAATTTTGATCTTATCCAATTCTTAATAAGAGACATGTTATACCAGAAAACATAGGCCTTGTTCCTATAAGATCCACACCACCAACAGTAACCCTTGAAACTAGATATACCATAAAACTTCTGAGTTTGTCCTTAAAATTTTTTCTTGTTGTATATATGCAATAATGAACTTCTTTTGAACTGGTCTTTAAGAAACTTTCTTCTTCTAATCATTATCCACTTCCTTGGTTTATGTAGACTTCCTATGGGGGTTTCTCTCAATCTAGGTTTGTCCAAAATTTCATGTGGAGCCTGTATTGTTAGGCTGTAAAAATTTAAAGTTTTCATATTTAATAGTTATAGAAATTACCTAACCATTATCACAACTGTTCTAAGCATTTTTAGATGGCTCAACCTTTACTTCAACAACTTTTTCATAATCACTATTTATTTTTCAACTACCTTCTCAGCCTCAAGACACCTTGATTAAACCTTTCTAAGTTCTTTTTGAGTTTCCATCTTCTTCTCTGATTCTTTTATGACTCTTTCTTGCTCTTCCACTTTCACATTGAAGAGTTTTATCTCCTCAATGTACTCATTTTCTTTGCTCCAAAACTCATCTTCAACTTTCTTCAGCTTGTTAAATTTATTCTTGAAAGTTTTAACTTTATGCTTAAGTCCAACATTCCTTTCAATGAAAACTTCAAGTTCTATTCTCAACATGTGAATCATATAGAATACATATTCTTACCCATATTAATTTCTAGAGTTGTACCCTTTACATTCAACATGTTCCATAAAATTAGTATCTCTTATAACACATTATTCCTTTGATTCACTGATTGAGGAAGATATGACTTCTTCCTCCCCACTTAGCATATTTCTTTACAAAGATCCTTTGGGATGTTTTTTAGAAAAGTTTTGTTTTCATTTACAAATAATTTTTTTGTAAAATATTTTTTTATAAATCAGGTGAAAGATATGTTTTGAAAGTTTATAAATTATTTTTCTAAGAAGTATCTATGAATCCAAATGAAGAAAGTGTTTTTACAAAGATGGTGATCAGACACGCCAGATCAGACTTAGATCATCGGACAAAGAAGTTGCTGAGTCAGATGTTGTTTAAAATAATAATTTCATAAGTTGTTGAAATGAACTTATTTTTTGAAGACAAGTTATTTTCTAAAGAAAATTTATTTGATAAAGATGAAGAAATGTTATTGTGTCAGAAAGTTTTGAAACTTGGAAAGATAATAACTTTCCAAAGTAATTCAGATGATGCTTTGTTGTTATTTTAAGTTCCTAAAACAACATGAAGAATTCATGATACAAGATGAAGTTTGTATAAGGGAAGAGAGGTGTGAATTTCTGGTGCTTCCAAAATTTGAAGTTCTTCACCTTAGAAGTTCCATATATCTGATAAGTTTTAACAGACTGAGAAGTTCTAACAGATAAAGAAGTTTTAACAAATCGAGAAGTTCTATCCGACTGAGAAATTCTGACAGACTAAGAAGTTCTAATGGACTAAGAAGTTCTAATGGAATTATAAGTTTTAACAGACTCAGAAGTTCCATCAGATTGATAATTTCTAATATATTTAGAAGCTCTATCAGACTGAGAAGTTATATCGAATTGAGAAATTGGAAGAAAGATAAAGTTGCACAAGATGCAGAGGAATTTCTACTTGACAATGGTTGAAGGTTTCTGAAGTTTTTAAAAGTTTCAACCATGTTGTAAACCTTTTTCAATTGGACCAGAGCATCTGATCAAGAAATCATATTTGTTTTGTTTTGTAATTGGTCTAAGAGAACCAGAATGAAAAATAGTGTTTTGGACTGAGTTTTCCAGATTATAGTTTCTGATCTATTGTTGAGATTTTGAGAAGATGTTTTGGAGAATTCAAAAAGTTTTGAGAATACACCAGAAGGGATGATAAGGTTTGAAGTAGTCAAATATGAAGTTAAAATGGATGTGAAATTCATATTTTTGGAATTTGGGTGAGAAAGAAAAACATTTCAGTTTCTCATATTTACTATTTTTGGATCACCTATAAATAGAGGTGAAAAGTACATCATATTATGAAACTGTTTACCCATGTGAAAAGGAGCTATTACTATGAAAAATTTCTATCATAAGTGAGTTTTCCAACTAAAGTTGTTTTGTGTTAAAGAAGTGTTTTTAGACAAAGGGATCTGATCATAAGATCAGACTAAGGCAATTTCAGATTACCGAATAGAGTTTATCGAACTGAGAGAATCAGTTTGAATCTTAAGAAGAAGTTTGAAAAATGAAGGTTTGTTAATCAAGAAGAAAAAAAGTTGGTATCAAGTAAAAATTTAGAAAAGGTGAATCAGATTGAGTATATCAAACTGAGTTTATTAAACTGAGGCAGTCAGACCCAGGCACATCAGAATGAGGTTCCAGACAGATCTTTTGTGGATAAAAATATTTGATGTTCATTTTATTTTGTGGATCAAATCGCTATAATAATTTTTTTTAAACTGATGGGAGTCAGTATAATCATTTCTACTGGGAGATAGAAGGTGTATAATGGGAGTTGAAACAAGTTGTATTCATGTATTCATTATAATTATTTTCTATAGACCCATGGAAGTGGCTATGTCAATGATGTATGTTCTCACATTAAGGCTGAGCCTTGTAAATTGTGTGTTCTATGTTTACTTTTCTATTTCTATATGAATTTGAGTTTACTAAAAGTCAATAAGGAAGAAACTTTAACAAGTTGTAGGGGTTAATTTTCCTAAAGTTGAAATTTTTAAAAAGGCAACAACTGATTCAACCCCCCTCTCAGTTGTTTTTTGATCCTTTGAACTTTAATTTCTATCAAATACAAGGTTCCCCTATTGAATCCTTATCATGGATAATCTCAATTCAGTCAAAAATTTAGAAATTCCTACTTTTGATGGAAAAAAATATTATGGTTGGAAAAATAGGATGATTCCATATATCCTTTCTCTTGGTCTGGAAGTTGTTGATTCTACTACAATTGAGTTTCCACCCATTGAGAAGGATGACCTAGTGACTTTTTCTGATAAGAGAAATATTTATGTTGATAGAAAAAATAAAAATTTTATTCTTATGTCTCTGTCAGAAAATGTTTATATGAAGGTGATGGGTCTCAAAACATCAAAGAGTATGTGGGATGATCTCAGATGTATTTTTGAAGGGAATACTCAAGTGAAGGAAGAAAAACTAAAAATCCGGTGTAACAAGTTTGAAGATATAAGAATGGGAGATGAAGAAACTATTGATAAGTACTTCACCAGAGTAAATGAAGTTGTTTGCAACATCATATGTTTCAAATATGTCTTGGAAGATTCTACAATTATGAAGAAAATCATGAGAAATTTTATAGATAGGTTAGATTCTAAAATTTATTCTTTATAAGGTAAATATGATTTATCTCATGATAAAATTCATAACTTTCTTGTTGCGTATGAAATGATAAAATATTCCTTTTTTAAAAAGAAGATGAAAGATGAAATGGATTTTGAAGCTATGAAGAAGATGAAAATTTAAGATGTTGAAAATGCCGATCCTTACGATTCCAAAGATAAAGAGGATGATGAGTTGAATGATAAAATCATGTCTCTTATCTCTAGGAACTATAGAAAAGAAATAGTAAAGTACGGAGGAAAATTTCCTCTCAAATGTTTCAAGTGTGGTGGAATCAGTCACTTTTCTATGAATTTCCCCAAGAAGAAAGTTGGAGACAATCAAGATGATTCTGATGAAAAATATCAATGGAATAAGTGAAAAATAATATAAAGAAGAAAAACCATTAGAAAAATATAATAATAAGTTTACTGGAAATAAGAGAAGTGTGTTGAGTAAGAAAGTTGAATCAAACTCAACTAAAAAAAACTCTTCAGAAGATGAAAGTTCAGAAAAGTTCAAAACATTAATTTCAAAAGTTGAGAAAAAATTACTTAGATAGTGAAAAATAAGGAGGTAAAGAATCTTATAGAGAGTCTATGTCTTGAAAAAAATATAACTCTCAAGAAAATGTTGAATAATGATAGTGGAAAAGTTATTGGCGGTGGAAAAGATGTTTTCAATAAAGAAGAAGAATACATCCAGGAGATCATAAGTTACAAACTTAGAATTGATGAAGAGGGAAAGATGGTTGAAGACATCAGTGAGAAGTTGACAACTAAGGAAGAGGAAGTTAACAAGTCTAAATGAAAACTTCTTGAGGTTGAAAATACTTTAATAAAGATGAATGAAAACTTCAACAAAACTACATAAGTAAATGATGATACTTTTAAAGTTGTCAAGAAATATCAAATCAAGAATTAGGTGAAATCCTCACCCACCAAAAATAATGTTTCATCACATTTTTCTAACATTTTAAGTGAGAAGATTTTTTTGGGAAAGAATGAGTTGAGAAGGGATATGAGAAACCCATCACATCTACAAAAGTTAAAAAATCCCTTAGTAGGAAAGATGGTCCACGCCCAGAGTATGTTAGAGTAGAAATAAGTTATCAACCTCAATAAATTTTCTACAGAGAAAGATCTCATTTCAACAGAAAATTGATATTTTGTGGGTTTTGACGGTGCTGTGGAATCTATGGGCATAATGCATATAATTTCTGGCATTACTTGTCGCTTCCCAAAAGAAGGTTTGAACAAAGTGGAAGCAATGGTGGAAGAAGAATGATTAATTTTCCTAAAACTCAAAAAGTTGGAAAACTAAAGACTCAAGATGTTAGACATCTTCCAAAGAAAAAAATTGAATGTTTGGAATAAGTATGTGGAAGATGTGACCATACTAGTCATCATGCTAAAATGTATGACACTCCTCCAAGAACAAGTTTCTTACACTAGAAAAGAAAAGGAATCTAGAAATAAGAAAGTTAAGGAAATAGATTTTTTTTATTGAGACATCTTTGAAAACAAGTAAAAAGAAAAAACCCTGAATACTTGATAGTGGTTGTTCATCACACATTATAGGCGATTTGAAAATATTGAAATATTTTGAAAATAATGATGGAGGAGTTGTTTCCTTCAGGAATGATAGTTCATTAAAAATCAGAGGAATTGGATCAGCTGAGATTGAAGAAAAAAATTGAAATCTAAGGAAGTTATATTTATTGATGGGATGAAACATAACTTACTTAGTGTAAGTCAACTTTGTGATGATGAAAAAGAATTTATTTTAAAAAATATTATTGTATCATCATAAGTGTGGAAGTTGAAAAAGTTGTTACAAGAGGAGAAATAACTAGTGAAAATCTTTTCAAATAAGATAACTTTACAACTCTTGTTACTTGAGTGATGAAGATGAAAACAAGTCGTGGCACCAGAGACTTGAGAATCTTGGATAGAAAAATATGAACAGACTTTCTAAAGTTAATACTATATGAAATTTTCTATAATTGAAAAGAAGAAAAGAAGACGTTTGTATAACTTATCAGAAAGGAAAAATGACTAATAAAAGTCATAAGAAAGTTGAGATTCAGTCTACTAGACCTCTTTAACTTATTAATTCCAATTTATGTGGGCCGATGAGACATAAATCAATAAAAGTATATTTTTACTATATCACTTTTATTGATGATTTCAATTGGATGACCAACAGTATGTTTATGAAGCACAAGTTAGAGGTAGTAGATATGTTCAGAGTCTTCAGAAGAAAAGTTGAGATAGAAATGAGTTTTTACATAATGAAGTTGAGAACTGATAATGGAAAGTAATTCACATGAAATTCCTTTGAATAATTTTTTAAGAAACATGGGATTAAACATCAGTATAGTGATCCATACACTCCTCAAAAAAATGGATCTACAGAAAGGGAAAACATAATTTTAGTGGAAATGGGAAGAAATATGTTAGAAGAATACAAAATTTCAAAATTCTATTGGAGATAATATATTAGAATTGATGCACATGTTCAAAATAGATATTTTCTATTTCTGGAATCCAATATGAATTCCTATGAAATGTGGTACAACAAAAAATATTCATGGAAATACTTCAAGGTTTTTGGATTTCCCTTTTTGCTAAAAAATCTGAATCTCAGAAAATTTGATGAGAAAGACAAAGAAGGAATTTTCATGGGATATTTACCCAACGGAAGAAGTTACAAATGTTGGAACAAATGTTTACAAAATTTTGTGGATTCAATGATGTGAATGTTATTGAAAATCCAAATTCCTTAAAAAAAAGTTTTTGAAAATGTTGACGAAGACAAACAAAATATTTTCAATGAAAATGAAAGTGAGTCAAAACAGACTTATCATGGTTCAAAAGAATCACGCAATAAAGAAAGTGAAGTTGGAAGTGAAATTGTGAAATTTCATACTTTATTAAAACATGTTGAGACTAAAAAATTCTTGGGAATCAGAAGGCTCTGGTTCAAATAATAAGATGTATTAGATTAGAAAATATGACATTACTCATTTCACAAATTGAACCAGAATTAGTTTCAGAAGCAGTGAAACAAAAAATAATGGGCTGATGTGATGAATGAAAAGTTGAATCAGATTGAGAAAAAAAATTGAGAACTTGTTCCATGACCAACAAATAAATATTTTATTAAAACAAAATGGGTTTACAGAAACAAGTAAAATGATCATGAATAATTTTCAAGAAACAAAGAAATACTTTATTTTAAAGGCTATGCACAGATGAAAGGTGTATATTTTGAAGAAACCATTTCCCCAATTGTAAGATTAGAAATTATTAGAATGTTTCTAGTGGTTAATACATGTCAAAATTAAAAAATTTATCAGATGGATATAAAATTATATTGTTTAAATGGTGAGATTGAAGAAGAAGTTTACATTGAAAAACTTTTTGGGTTTCTACTTGATGAAGACAAAAGAAATGTTTGTAAATTTAAGAAAGATTTGTAGGGGTTGAAACAAACCCCACATGATTTATATTCAAAACTTGATAATTTTTTGAGAATGTTGATTTTTTATAAAGTAAAAGTTGATAGAAACTTATATGTAAAATATGTTAACTTTGACACCCTAATTGTAATTATTTACGTGGATGATATAATTTTTGCTGGGGATGATGAAAAAGTTTGTAATGAATTTTCTGAGGAAATAAAGAAGAATTTTGAAATGTCAATGTTGGGAGAATTAACTTTCTTCATTGGATTAAAAGTTTAAGAAATGGAAAAATTCATTTTCCTAACTCAATAAAAGTATTCCATAGAATTTTTAAAGAAGTTTGGGATGAAATAATTCAAAGAAGTTTCAACTCCAATTTTAGTGATCACAAATTTGAGTAAAGATGAAACCAGAAAAAGTATTAATTAAAAAAATTTCTTGGAAGCTGATAGAAGGTTTTCATTATTTCATAGTCTCAAGACATGATATTTTTTATTCTATAACTTTGTGTGAAAAATATTTGAGTGATCCAAAAGAGTCTCATATGTTTGGAGTAAATAGAATTCTGACATATGTTAAAGGAACAACTTCACATGGGATTTTATACAAAAGAAGTTGTGAAATGAACTTTCCAGGTTATACTGATGCTGATTGGGATGGAGATTTCAATGATAGAAAATATACTTTAGGAGGAAAATTTTACTTGGGAGAATGTTGTGTGAGTTGGAATAGTAAGAAACAGAGTTCAGTTATTTTGAGCACAGTGTAATCAGAATATGTTTCTACTAAACTAATGTGTACTCAAATGTTGTGGATGAAGGTTCAGTTGGAAGATTTGAAAGCTGAATTTTGCAAACCATTAAAGATAATTTTTGATAATCAGAGTGAAATTGGTCTTTCTAAAAATACTATCCAACATTCAAGATTAAAACATATTGACATCAAGTTTTACTTTATAGAATAAAAGGTTGCTGGTGGTGATGTTGTGTTGGAATATGTTTAAATGAAATAACAAATTGTTGATATTTTCACAAAAGCAATGCCTAAAGAAAGATTTGTGGAATTGAGGCCGCAAATTCATGTTAAACCTCCACCATTGACTTCATAAACATATTAAGGAAGTCCCCCACCATTATTTGGATTATGTTGACAAAGGGGGAGAATTTATAAAACTTTATCCTATAAGGAAATTGAAGTACTTTTCTTAATTAAATTAATATGAATATATGGTTATCATAAAATGGTAGAGAGAAAGAAAAGTGAGAGGAAGAGGTAAAAGTAAGGGGAGTTTATCTTTACATAGCTACAAATTCTCTTGTCATCGAGGGATCAAATTCCTTCAAAAACATTATTTTATCTAGTAATGTGATGTCAAGACACTCTCTTTTGAGAAAGGATATTTTTTGGTAAAAGTAAAAACCTGAGTTATTTACAAAAATGAGTTGTGAAAAATTATGAGTGTTTAAAAATAATGAGTTGAAAAAGTTATTAATGAGATTTGTCAACAAATCCAAAGAGGGATATTGACGATCCTTTGTGATGTTTTTTTTGACAAAGTTTTGTTTTTTTGAAAACTAATTTTTTTGTAAAAGAATATTTTTTGTAAATTAGGTGAAAGATATTCTATATAAAGTTTATAACTTGTTTTTCTAAGAAGTAGTTTTCAATATTAATGGAGAAAGTGTTTTTATAAATATGGTGATCAGAAGCACCAGATCAGAATTAGTTCCTTGGATAAAGAAGTTGTCGATTCATAAGTTGTTTAAAATTAAGAAAGTTAGAAGTTTTTGAAATGAACTTGTTTGCTGAAGAGAAATTGTTTGATGAAGAAAAGATGTTTACTGAAGAGAAGTTTCTTTCTAAATATGAAGAAAATTTGTTGTGTTAGAAAGTTTGGAACGTTTTAAAGATAATAACTTTCCAAAGTAATTGAGATGATGATTTTATGTTCTTTTAAGTTCCTAAAACATCAAGAAGAAGTCATGATACAAGATGAAGTTTGTAGAAGGGAATAGATGTGAGAATTTACAGTGTCTCCAAAAATTTATGTTATTCACCTTTGAAGTTACATCAAGTTGAGAAGTTCTAAAGGACTAATAAATATTCGTGGACTGATAATTTCTAACAGAATGAGAAGTTATAATGGATTGAGAAGTTCTATCAGACTGTAAATTTCTAATGGAATGAGAAGTTATAACAGACTGAGAATTTATAAAAGACTGAGAAGTTCTAATAGACTCAGAAGTTCCCTAGGACTGAGAAGTTCTATCGGACTAAGAAAGTGGAAGAAATATGAAGTTGCACAATATGTGGTAGAATTACTACTTGACAGTGGTTTGAGGTTTTTGTGGTCTTTAGAAGTTTCAACCACATTGTAAAACTTTTTTAGTTGAAATAGATCGTCATATCAAGCAATCATATTTGTTTTGTTTTGCAATTGGGCCAAGATAACCAGAATAAAAAATAATGTTCTAAACTATTTTTTTTACTATAGTTTCTGATCTATTATTAATAATTTGAGAAGATTTTATAAAGAATTCAAGAAGTTTTGAGAAGACACCAAAAGAGATGAGAAGGTTTGAAGTGGTCAAAAATGAAGTTCAAATGGACATGAAATCCATGTTTTTGGAATTTGGGTGAGTGGGAAAACATTTCAGTTTCCCACCTTTACTATTTCTAGAGCACCTATAAATAGAGTTGTAAATTACATTGTACCATGAAACTGTTCACCCATGCGAAAAGGAGTTTTTACTTTGCAGAATTGGTGTTAGAAATGAGTTTTCAAACCAAAGTTGTTTTGTGTTGAAGAAGTGTTTCTGGATAGAGGGTTCTGATTAGAAGTCCAGAACTAGGAATGTTTAGATTACTGGACAGAGTTTATTGGAATGAGAGAATCATTTTGAGTCTTGAGAAGAAGTTTGAAAAGCTCAGGTTTGTTAATTAGATAGAACAAAAATTGGTATGAAGCGTAGATTGAGAAAAGGTGAATCAGACCGAGTCTATAAAACTGAGTTTATTGGACTGAGGCAATCAGACCTAGACACATCAGACTGAGGTTCTAGACAAATCTTTTGTGGAGAAAAAATATTTGATGTTCTTTTTTTTTTTGGATCAAATTTTTGTAAGCAATTTTTTGTAAATTTATGAGAGTCAGTATAGTCATTCCTATCGAGAGATAGAAGGTGTCTAACTGGAGTTGACACAAGTTGTATTCACTTATTCATTATAGTGAATTGCCATAGACCCATGAGATTGTCTATAACAAGGATGTAGGTTCTCAAATTGAAGTCAAATCTTGTAAATCATGTGTTCCATGTTTACTTTTCTATTTCTACATGCATTTTAGTTTACTAAAAGTTGATAATGAAGAAACTCTAACAAGTTACAGGGGTTAAGTTTCCTAAAGTTGAAATTTGTAAAAAGACAACAACTGATTCAACCACCCCCTCAGTAATTCTTTGATCCTTTAGAACTTTAATTTCCTTAGAAACCTTCCTTCTTCCTTCATTATATTTCTTATATCTTCCACCAAATTTTCATTTATAATTTCTTTGAAATTTCACTTCATCTTTAGATTCCATGTTTTTCTTCTTCTAGGGACAATCTGCATCAAAGTGACCAATTCCTCCACATCTAAATAATTTAAAAGGAAAATTTATTTTATATTTACCTTTTCCTTTCTTAAGACTTTTAGATATACAAGTCATGGGATTTTATGATTCTCATGACTCTCATTATTTTTATCCGAGTTACTTGAGAGATCCTATTACTTTTCATTGATATTCAGTTTATTCATGGCCTTAAAATCCATATCCACCTTGGAATTTTTCTTGAATATGTGAGATTTTATCATTTGAGAGTTCCATAGAGTATTGTGTAACTCATTAAGAGAAATATATTCCCTATCTTTGATGACTAAAATATTTGGATCAATTCTGTCTAAAAAGTTTCTCATTAATTTTTTGACTATATTAGAGTCTTAAAACTTGTCTCCAAAACCTCTGATATGAATAAAAATTTCATTTACCCTGGTGAAATAGTCATCAATGGTTTCATCATCATCTATTTTGGCCTCTTTTAAATTATCTCTCCAAACCTACAATTTGGATTCTTTGATCTTGTTGTTCCCTTTGTACATGTTCTCCAGTTTGTCCCATATTTCTTTATATATCTTTAACCCCATAATTTTAATTTAATCTTTTTCTGAAAAGGATGAAAATATAGAATCTCTATCTTTATGATCAATCATAATGTTTCTATTGTTAGCAAATATCATTTCACCATCTTCTGCAATGGGTGGAAATACCACAATAACAATATCACTAACTTCCAAACCTTGTGAGAGTAGATAAAGTATCATTCGATTCTTCCATTTGTGAACATTTTTCCCATCAAAAAATGAAACACTTATACTATTCATAAAACTTTGACCTTCCATACCTGACCTCAGAAAGAGTTATATCTTAGGGGGGATCGTGGATCTGATACCACTTGAAGCGTCTATAGTAGTCAATACACCACCAGGGGGATCAATGGTGTGCTTTTACAAATTATTTTCTTATAGGAATTTAACCCCTATGATTAGTTAGAGTCATTAAAACTATTAAAACCTATTCCTCACCTACATGAAATAATAATAAAGATCAATAAAGACACAATAATTTTACAAGGTTTGACCTCAATGTGAGAGCCTAATCTTTTCCAGGTTATGTTGGATTTTGAGACTTGGATTATCGATAATAAAACAGTGATTATAAGATAGATACAATGTTCATACTAGAATCTCAATGAGTTGTCTAAAGGATAGTACAAATTAAGGCATGAAAAATCCTTAAACTTTCACAAAAACAACAAACAAATGATGTTATTTATCCTGGAACCACCAGCCTTTAAAGATTTCTTCCTCACTCTTAGTTCAATCGAATATTTGGCACATGATAAGATCCCTCAACACCAAAGAATAGATCTTCTTCCAGAGTGAATTTTACTACCAGATGAATAATAATGGAGTAACAAAAGATCAATATCCCTCTCACCAATTTAGAATAAATTTCTCGTGCATGAGATCATGGACACATGAGATGGTCTTCCTCCTCCCAACAATAAGTGTTTGGATCTATAGAAATAGAATCATATTACCTTGACCTCTTCAAAAATAAGAATACAATGCATATTGATGTTCCTCACATTCTCTCTCTCTTTAATACAGGCATATCAACCTATCTCAATAATTTTATAACACATGTTCCTTCTTCATTTCTCCCTTTTATATTATTCATAGAATCCTTGAAAATATATTTTCCATAATTGTTATGGAAATTTCTCATGAAGTTAAGATACATCGAGATTCCTGGTCAAAAAATCTTATTTTTTCTTAAGAATTAGTCAAATATAGATTTCAAATATTTTATTTTAGAAAAACCTAGAATATCATATGATCCTTCTCATTAAATCTGTGTTTCAAAGTTCCCACACAATATTTGAATATCATGAAGAAATACATACTTTTAATTCATTTGAAAACTCCATGTGCATAGTACTGTGATGCAACACCTTGTTATGAGGTGTGGAACACATCTTAGTTAATCACCAACTCCATTGGTTGGTCTTTCTTCAAACTCGGATTAGATCATGATCAATGTAAATGACCCTGATAATTGAAATCATGAAGATCATAGAAAAACCACCGTATGATTTTATTTCCCCTTTATTTAGAGTTTTAAATTTTGGAAACTCAGTAAATTAACTTTTATCATATGTATTTGGAAGTTATGCGACTAGGGAAGACATACAATTAGATCAAAGATGAATGCTGAAGACTTACATTGTCATGGATTTTCCAATTTTTGGATTCTGTATTTTTAAAGGCTTACGCTTAGTAAACTTACACTCAACAAAGGCTTATGCAGAAGACTCGCACTTATAGCTTCAATGGCTTATGCTCAAAAGGATTACGACACAGAGTCATATGATGAAGAAATACGATAGCCATAAAGTCATACGATCAACAGTAAAAGGCTTACACTCAAGTCATATGGCCAGATAGAGTCATAAAATGTGCTCTAAAGGCTTAGATTGAAGTCTTATGATCTGACTAAAGTCATACAATAAAGAATTTTCCATTTTTTAGTTCCAAATAAAAAAATCTAGACTTATTTAAATGGATTAAAATCATCTATAAATACTTTATACTACTTAAAAACTTATCAAAAACACTTATCAAATAACCTATCACATTTCTTTTATAGGGTTGAAAACAAAGAAAACATCAATAAATCAAAGGGCACTTCACTTTGTGTAGTCCTTAGTAGTGAGACAAGTAAAATTATGGTGGTGCTACATTTATCATTTAGTATGTGGATGCATTGGATGTGTAGTTGATGGTGACAGGTTCAAGAGGTTCTTTCCAAAGCAAGAACAATATCTAGTTATAGGATAAAATATTTTGGAACCCCAATTCTACCCACTCTTTGGCTATATTTTAAACCATGGTTACAATAAAAAGTTTCATAGGTACAAAGTTAGTTTAGATGAATCCGTTGAAGGAATGTTGTTTTCCTGGAGAATGTAGTGAATGATAAAGGAGTTCCATTATTTGATGAGTGTAACTATCATATTTGAAAGAATCGAATGTAATAACATATACAGTCTCTCAAATTGGATGTTTTCTTTATTTCTATACAAAATGTACATGTGAGTGACGTTATGGTGTTTTATATGACTGAAGTAGATAAAAAATTGTTGAATGTTGATATGAAAGTGAAAAATGATTTATTGAGAGCATTTTTGAATCTGATATACATGATGGAGATGAACTGTGCATCAATGAAAGTAGTTTTGGGAAAACATGCCAGCATTATGAGGGTGAAGAAAAATTGAAGGAGGGAAAGCTACAAGTTCTTCATAACAAGTTTGATGATTTGAATATGCGCTTTAGTAAATATTGATGAGTTCTTCAACCTTCTAATTATGGTTGTTGGAGCTATCCATGGACTCAGATACTGATGAAGATATGACTTAAAGCCTATATACATATGATGTATCTAGGCTATATCATATGAGATGGTATAAGGGATATCGTTTTGTATGATATTCATGATGAAAAAGCATATTTCATGCCTTTCACTATAGGAAAAAGAGAATTTAGATATGGTTTTTAGCGATGGTCTTCAAAATCGTCACTAAATGCTTCGTTTTTATTTTTTTAGTGGCTATTTTTTTTCAAAACCATTGCCATTTTCTGATTTTTTTATTTAATTTTAGCAGCATTTTTTTAAAAACCATTGCTAATTCACTGTAGTTTATTAAAAACCATTGTGAAATTAATAATAATTAATAAATAATTACAATTTTAATTAATTTTTAATAATAAATAATTTTTTATTATTTAATAACAATTATTAATTATTTATAATCATTTATTATTTATTATTTACAATTTCAATTAATTATTAATTATTAATTATTTATAATGATTAGTCAGTAATCATTTAAAAACTTAATTAATTATTAATTAATAATTATTTAGTAATTATTAATTATTTACTAATTATTAATTATTAATTGATAATTAGTAATTAGTAATTATTTATACAAGTATATATTTATATATAAACACACACACACACACCTGCATATTAAAACTACGATTGAAACCTCCTCACTTAACTAATGTTCTAAGATAAGTTAATAATTAGAGTTTAGTTTGAAATGAAATTTTGATCCAGGTGTCTGTTTGTGCTGCATGACCTATAAAATCGAAGCTTATGAAAATAACTATGATCATATTGTATAACAATTTTGTAATAATTAATAATCAAAAAATTATTCTCCTTACAAAAATGAACTACTTCATTACTCATAAATATTGAGAGGCCAACCAATATGCAGATGGGCTTGCAAACAAAGGGATAAACAGTGAGAGTTGTACTTTTTTTGATGCTTTACCTGAGGATATTATACCCCCTTTTCAAAGGGATTTTTGTAAAATTCCATACTTTCTCTTGATTTCAAGTTGTGTTTTAATAATAAAAGAGACTTATCCCATGGGGAAATTTCTCACCTTTTTAGTAAAAAATAATAGAAAAATTATTAATATTTTAAGAGAAGTTGAAAATCGAACTTAAATTTCAAACAACCATAAAGTTTGACCTGAATGCACTTTTGGGCTTCAATACCTATCAAATCAAAGCTTACGACAAGCTCTATTCTATTTGGTGTGGGAAAACCACCTACCCCATTTTTTCTTGGTCAAAAAAGGCTCAGAAGGTCTTAAAAACTAAGTTTTTGGTTAAGGTACCCTGATTTTAGATATTTCGATCGTATTTCTACTTCATTAAAGTGAGTCTCCTTATCCTTTCTGGGTGGTGTATGAATATATTCCTTTAATTTACATTCCTATTGATATGATGATATTGAAATTTAAGTGACCATCCATCTTTTGGTGATTTATTTTTCTAATGTGTCCTATGTGCTAATGATTACCATGACATAGTTAATCCCAGATACCTCTCTCATGAGAATATCACATTTTGAATTTGGTTAGAATGCATAGTTAAACCTTAATGGTTATGAAAATTCCTTACGGTGGGGAGTTCAAGGTTAATAATTCTATGTGTTCATATATTTATAAATATTTATGTCTGTATATATAAATATATATATCAATTTATGTATATTTATTTATATATTTATATGTATTTATATATATCTATGTGCACACACACACACACATATTTATTCATATATAATTATATATATATGTACGTATTTATATATATTTATGCATATTTATAAATATTTATAGATATTTATATGTATTTATATTGATATATATTGATATATATATATTTATATAAATTTACATATATTATACAGGTATATATATGCACATGTGTGTGTTGGGGGTACTATAGTAGGTACTATAGCGGGGGTGTTGTAGTAGAATGAGTACTGTAGTAGGCACCGTAGAAGCACAACAACTGTAGAAGATGGAGTGCTATTATAGTAGTATTCAATGGCAGTGCCTTCAAGCCAGGATGAAGGGGCCTTAAAGCCATCAAAATATTGATCCGTCGAACTTTTAAAATTGTAATGAGTCAACTGTGGAGTGAGTCAACTCTTGGAAGGGGGTGTGACCAGTCCTTGCTAACCCATGAGTGTGTGAGTTGTTTCCTTTTCTTGTAATCTCAAGGACCTTAATAAATTTTTATTATATATATATAGGTGTGTGTGTTTGTATATATATATATATATAATTATATTCAATTATATATATATGTATGTATTTATATATATTTATGTAAATTTATTTATAGTTATATATATTTATAGATATTTATATGCATTTATGTATATTTGTGTGTGTGTGTGTATTATGTGGGTATATATATATATATATATATGTATATATATATAGGTATATTTATATGTGTTTTTATATATAGTTATATTTATAGATATTTGTATGTATTTATTCATATTTATATATTTTTTATATATTTATATATATTATGTGGGTATATATACATATAAATATTTGTGTGCGTATATATATTTATGTATATATATTTATGTATATATATTTATAATTATATATAATTACAGATATTTATATGTATTTATGTACATTTATAAATATATATAAATATATATATTATGTGGGTGCGCGTGTGTACACACACACACATGTGTGTGTGTATATATATATCGATATATTTATGTGTTTATATATATATATATATATATATACGTTTATATATATGTGTATTTATATAAATATTTATGCATATTTATTTATAATCACATATAATTATATATATTTAAAGATATTCATATGTATTTATCTATATTATGTGAGTATATATATAGATATTTATATGTATATATATGTATATATATGTGTGTGTATATATTTATCTATGTTTATATATATATATTTTTATATATTATGTGGGTATATATATAGGATGGATGAAATGGCCCAAAGGCCTAATATTTTTATTTTCATTTTTGGATAATCTCTTTTTTAATCAAGTTGAGAGGGAACCCTTACATGACTCAGAGGCTCAGAGTCCCAGAGGCACAAAGCCTGAAATACATGGCCTAAGGACCCATAGGCATAAGGCCTAGTATGTGACCCGAAGGCCCAAATATCTGAATACACAAGAACTACCCATCCCCAGTATACACTACATTGATAATGCCTAGCTCCCCACCTTACATGACTGATCAGCTAACATTGCCCCATGTAAAGTTTCGTGGTGACATAGTTGGTGATATCCCTCTCTTCATTCCAAATCTGGTTAACTCTACTCTACTGGGTGCTACTTTCTTTGATCCATCCTTTGAGGCATACTCCCATGTGGTTTGACCTGATTGCTTCATGTCCTAAAGGCCAAGTGGCCTGAAGGTCCTATTGATGGCCCGAAATCCCTTAGTCTAAAGGCCTATGGTGTCCTGGAGGTACCGTGGCTTGAAGACCTTATTAATGGTGGCCCGAAAGCCCATTATCGCTTCAATATTGAATCTCGAGAATGTCGCTCCCTCACCCAAGGAAACAACATACCACTTGAGGTCATCAGAAGCAAAAAATTTGTTGTCCTCTACCCGAGGACATTGAAAGCCAATGACGCTACCAAAGGGTGAGAACATCACATGAGGACGAGAATACCGCCACCTGGAAACCTTCCTCATTGGCATTGATCCTGACCCCAAACAATTGCAACATGACTAACTTCATAGTGATCCCAGCATGCCAACTTGTCTCAGCACAACACTAATGTGAACGCTGACTCGAACAACGACCGACCACCACAATTCTTGTTGCCGACGCTGTCAAACAGAAGTGACACTAGCGCCACATCAAGATCACACCACATGCTAAACCAAAAAACTACACCACTTGAAACCACTAAAGAAATGAAGCAACAAGGCTCATTGAAGAAGACAAGAGGCCATCCGACCACCATCCACACCAATTCCATCGTAAAACCCAAATCGAATGCCAAGGATGACGAGAACAATAAAGATGAAACTAGATCCGAACATCCAGGAATTTGAGATGGCTCTGAGTGAGACCGAGACATCAGTGCGCGTCAAAGGGGCTGTAGGGGATGAAGCAAAAGACGATAGATGAGACGATTCTATGATTGCATCACCAAAAAAGGCACGCAATAATAAGGCAGACAATAGGGATGCATAAGCAAAAGACTAGTGAGGATGTCTATGTGTGTGTATATATATATATTTGCGTATATTTATGTGTGTATGTATATATAATTAATTTATATGTATATATATGTATATATATGTATATATATTATGTAGTTATATATATATATGGATATTTATATGTATATATATGTATATTTATATGTGTATATATTTATATTTAATTACACGCACACACGCGCGCACACACACACACACATTTATATATTATGTGGGTATATATATAGATATTTATATGTATATATATATATTGATGTATATTTATATGTGTTTAGACACATACACATATTTATATAATTATATTTAATAATATATATATATTATTTCTGTATATATATATATATATATATTCACATATATTTATATGTTTGTATACACACATATATAATTATATTTAATTATATATATATTTATATACATTTATGTAAATTTATTTATATTTATAAATTTATATATAATTGTATTTATATAAATTTATATCTAATTATATTTTTAAATTTATGTATTTATAAATTATGAATAAATATTTGTACATATATATATTTATTTACACGTATATATATATATATAAGTATATTAAAGTCTGATTTATTACTATATAGAGGGTTTGGTGGAGTGGTAAATGATTTATATAATAACTATGAGGTAAGATGTTCAAATCTCACCTTGTACATACCTTTTCAATTCCAAAAAAATAATAAATATTTTTTTAAAAAAAATAAAAAAATAAAAAATAATTGCAAAACAATTAGCGACAGTTTTTTAAAAATTAAAAATTTATTTTTAAAATGTTTTCTAAAAAGATACAAAACCATCACCGGAAATTTAAATTCACCTCTAAAAACCATTGTGAAATGATTCACAGTGGATTTATAAAAGCGTTGTAAAATAATATCTGACACAGTTATTCAATAGGATTTCAACAAACGATCATAAATCATTTTACGGCGGTCAAAACTACCATGTAAAGCTAAAAAAACCACCACTAAATGATGTTTTTAGCATAGTGTTGTGGGTATATCGTTACTTATGATATATAGATATCGTAGCCACTGCATTAACCGATCATATTATATGATGTGGACATACTGTCAAATCATATTATAGGTGCTATTATACAAGGAATCATATTGTATGATTCACATAACATCTTATGATTAATGAATATTGGTTTAATGTTAAGTTTTAATGTTCCTGAACCTTCCATTTCATATATCATCAATCGTAATGTTTGATATGATGAAACATTGAGGATAACGCATTTGGCTGTAGGTTATAAAACATTTGTAATTGAAGAAACTTACTCATATGTTTCATAACATATGAGTAAATGCATGGAAGGATCAAGAGTGTCCTGAGGTCTATATAAGGAGGCCAGTTCCATTGATATGGGTTTCTGATCTTATTCAAATCTTTGGCCGATTCTCCTGAAGATCCCCTCCTCCTCCTCCCTTTTACATCTGAGGTACTAGAATATTGTGGAAGAAAGTAGATTCTTTCCCAAATGTTGGGTGATTCAGTTGGATCATGGATACACCATGAAGGAAGGATTCCTTTAGTTTCTTCTTAGAGATCTTCATCAAACCATGGATGAAGAAAGGATCTAAACCATATTTGGTGTAAGGTACACACTCTTCTTTATTTTATATTTACATGGTTTCAATTTCATAACATAATGATCATGGGATTCTGGTTTCTAGTTGTCTTCTACTACTTGAAAAAGTGTTATTCCATCCTTATAAACCCTTTAACGCTATCAGAGCATGCCCTGCTTTAAATGATTCATGAAATAATGTTGAAATAAAGAATATTTTTATACTTTTTTCAATATTGTATGCTAAGTCATAAAAAATGATATAGAATTTGAACCATGGATTTGCTTATGATATGTTATATTGTAAGCTATTATGTGGTCATATCATATAATATTTTATATCATAAGATACAATCTAGTGTCTATCCTTTAGTTTTCAACATATCATAGCATATAATATGGCTAGTTGTAAGGTAGGATAATGCTAATATGAATTATTCATTTGTTTAAAAACAGATCATCGTATCATCATTATGATATAAGTGATATTGTAAAATACAACCCCCTGGATCTAAAGGAGATATAATTGTCCATATAGATTATTGTAAGCCACAATAGGCTTGTCACAGAGTATGATATAAAGATATGATAGAAATATGATAGATAGAGTTGTATTATCTAGCTTAGATCATGATTCACCAATTGTAAAACATGATATATGCTATAACTTGAATCAAAACATATGATATTGTTAGAATTGTACACTAAAGTCACCACCATGGTGTGGTGGTTTAAACCACATCGTTTCCTACCTTGGGATGCACCATGATGTGGTGAATTTCACCTTGCCATTTGTATTTGTATGGAATCCCATTTTATATGTGATATCATGTAGGCTTGATCATCTTATCCTACCCACTTATAATATATTGGTTAAAATCATCATAAGATTATGATTATGAGTTGTTTAAATATTCAATATATTCATATAAATGTTAAAAAAATTCAATGGAGGATCAACCAAACATTTCAAAGAGTTGAAATGTTATTGAATATTTATGAAATGTTCATTAAACAGGCTGGATTTTTTGAGTCTCTTGGATTCCCATATAAGTTTTTTTGATTCCCTAAACATAGGACATGACACTTTGAAACCCCTTATATAAAATTATCAATTTTTTGATTCTATCTTAGATTTAAACTCAAGGTTTTATCCAACCGTGGCTTGAGGGAGATCCTACCCGAGCATTGGGTGATTTGTACAATCCATGGATACCCTAGGAGGGAGGAACTCATCAATTACTCCTTAGTGATCATTATCAAACACTTATTTAAATCCTGAATTAAATGGTAAAATCTATGCCATTATTTTATTCTCTTTATTATTCATTCCAAATATATATATAGATCTTGGTTTTTTTTGATTTTTTTGTAGTCTTCAACTGCATTTAAGGGTTCTTAATAGGCTAGACTGTGGTGGTGCGGGCCAAGATTGACTAGACTGGGCCTAAAAATGAACAGTCCATTTAGGCTTTTATTTAATGTAGGATCCAAAATAAATTGATTCAGTCTTGTTCATATTTTAAGTGAACCGGTCCGTGGGACAACCTATATATGTGATCAATATTAAAAATATTTTTTGAAAATAAAAAACAATTAATATCAAGTAATATTAAATATTAAACACACTATAAATATCAAAAAACTATTAATGTACACACACACACACATATTTATCACATGATTAATATATATATATATATATATTTATCACATGATTAATATATATATATATATATGTTTTTCATAAAAAAATATACATTAAATTAAATCAAAATTAAATTAAAAAAGAAAAAAAATTATTTATGGCTCGCAGGCTGGCCCGTATATTTTGAGGTCAGTTTACAAAAGCTCGTAGTATTTTTTCTATAGTTTTTTTAAGTCCATTTAAAATTATGGCTATATTTTTCTTGTTTATCCCATCACCATAAACATGGTTTTGAAGGCTTGGCCCATGGGGCTGAGGCCCATTAAGCACCCCTAGCTATATTAAGAATGAGATTCATTCCTAAAAAATCCTTCAATGGTATATGTATAGGTATATCAATGTTTTATTTGATCTTTGAATGAAAGAATAAATCTAGAAAATGGTTTTCTAGGAACCAAGACATATCCTAAAGGAAACAACCGGTTTTGTTCTTACTTCTAATGGACTATGACATATAGAATAATAAAAATGGGCATTTTATTCTTGAAATTCTAGAGACCAAGACATAGTCAATGTGAAACTTCCATTACACACGTCGAAAAAAAATCTTGTAAAAAAACATCATATATTGACGGCTCTATGCCATGGTTATTCGAGCACTATAGTGAGGTGACATCCATCATGAGGACAGAATACGATGTATTTTAAAATGAAAATCTATTTTTGAATTGGTTAAAATTTGTATGGAATTTGATTCTATAAGGTCACCATGGCTTCACTAAGGTGACCTCACCACATGCAAATTAGTAAAAATGGATAACCTAAAATGACATTCTTCAAAGAAAAAATCATCCCAAAATGGTTGTGGTGCATCTCGTAGTTAGGGGATTCCACTTGTTATTTTTTGGACCAAAATCGCTAGTATCTAAGGCTAAAATAGTTACAATATTTTATTGGAAAGAGTTTTCACCATAGGGAAGACCACACCACGGTAAAAACCATTTTGAGTAGAATTTTAAAGAAAATATGTTTTTATAGGTTCACACTGAATATGAGGGAAGGGGGATTTTAACTGAACCAAAAACATTTTAGAAGATGTGATATAGGCTTAAAGTTAAATTTAGAGAGTGAATAATTTATAAAGTGTTTATAAATTAAAATAAGGAAAAATATATAGTATTTATATTTATTTATGAATATTTCATAAATGAGAATATATATTTTTTATATTATAATCCTTATTTTTAAATTATTTAAACCATTACAAAAGATTTTTTGGATGATATGATCAATGGTTTAAATAAAATCAAATACGAGATATTTAAATCATGTAAATTGTTTACATAAAATATGAAATGTTTATTATTTGATAATAAAAGTGTTCAGAAAATATCCCATATTTTGGAATATTAAATTGTTCATATTAAAACCATGTAAATGATAATATGAAATGTTTATATTGGATAAAATAGAATTGTTAATATTTATCCATGCCTAAATTACAAAGTGTTTATAAACTATTTATGAAATTTTCATAAAATTTTTATCCTATGTTTAAATTTATTAATTATTAATTTATTTAGTATTATTACTTAATTTATTATTCATGATAATAAATGTTATATTATGAATTTTGGTGTACAATTTAGTTTAAAAGTGATTAAATCACTTCTTTAAATTATCATACTAATGAATATGCACTAAAATGGATGAATCATATTGTATGATTCATCCACATCATAATCCATGATAAGCATGTGATTCATATCACATGATACTATTTATCCATATGATTAAAGGAATATAAAGGCATATGATTCCTATATAATTTTATATGATTTAGCTTAAGATATGAGATATGTAACAACCTCATATTTTTAAGGTTTGTTATGAGTTACTTACAACCTTTACTCATGTGTTTTTGAACAAAGAGTTGTTTAGGATAAGATACTAGGGTTTTTGGTTGGTTTAAGAGGGTTTTAGAAACCTTTTGACGGGATCACGGTTTTCCCAAACCGTGTTTATTTTCCATAAAACCATGCAACTTGTTTGGATAAGGTTAGTGGTTAGTGCATAGTTAGATATAACCATGAAAAAATCCCCAAAAACCATGCAACACGGTATAGAGGAGAAGATAACGGTCGACACCCAATTTACCAAACTATGTAACCAAACCACATGGGTTCCAATAAGAGTCAGTAATCCTCACACGGTTGGCATAAATCTTGGTAAACCGTGTGGCCAAACCATATTTTCATGATTTAATGATTCAAAAACCCATATTAATGGCCATAAACCACCCAAATTAACTTATACTTATTCATATTTCCATCCCTCTCAAACCTAAATACTCCACATGATCTCCTTGTTGAACCTCTTACCTTCTGAGCTTGATTCTAGTGGATCCAAGCATGTTGGTGATCAAGAATCAAGGCATTTGATGCATAGACTTCATTTATTTGGGTTTCTTTTAGATATACCTTTATTTAATTAAGAAAAATAATAGACCTGGAATGTTGTGGCTAGATCTATGGTTTTCAATTCCATCTAATGATTAATTCTTATATTTTTTCTAGATCATTGGAAGATCTAGTGCATTGGTGACACCTCCTTGACCAGTCTCAGATCTAGCATCATTGGTGGTTTCTGAGATGCATATTGGTGTAGAACCTTCTCTGTTGGTTTCAAACCTTCTTGAATATAATTCTAAAATATTGATGTGTTTGAGTTGGGATTAATTCTAGGGGTCCTTGGTGTGCGGGTTCGATCTGGTTAGATCTTGGGTGTGACTCATATTTTTCCTCTTGACAAGTTTTGGAGTTTTTCATCATCAAGATAAAGGTAAGAATTTTGTTACCATATTGGGAATTTGTATACCTTTGTTTTCTTTGATATGATACCTGTGTTAGTTTAACTTGTTTGACCATTCTTGATAGTTATCAAATGTGAGTGTGTGACCCATGAGACTCATATATATTGCTTGATTCCATGAGTATGCCTATACATATTATTACATGTTTGATGTTGATCACATGTATTTGTATGTTTCTATTGAATTATCATGATGACATGATATGTTTTGCCTTTATATTCTCCACCATATTTTTTTAATTACCATACCTTTATAGGCATTACTTTTGGTACTCAAAATAGTTGGACCACCGTGATATAGTTATACCTTAAAGGGGGAGTAAACACAACATGAAATGATGATGAAAATGGACCTAAACATAGGGTAGGGTCATGATGGTCTTGAGGCCATACTTGAGGAAGTGGAAATAGGGGTATGATGGAATTATGGGCTAACCAAAGGAATAGTTAGGATATGAAGATTTTGAGGCCCGAACTATGACCGAGATATTGTTTGACAGTCTTGAGGCCTATCCTGTGATAGAGCCAGGATGGGATGACCTTGTGTCCTGATCTAACTCGATACCTTGTGACTATTGAGAGAAAATTTTCCCATCTTTGTGTCTAGATATTAATCACTTTGGACATCATTTTCAACTATCCATTTGGAATGGAGTCGAAGCAGGTATGGTCGGGGCTTATGGTAGCTTGGTTAACACACAAGTTCTTGATATATGATTGTGGATTCTTGCTTGCACATTTATATTTATCATGAAATACACCTATTATACTTGTACGCTTATGTTAAAGATGGATTGATGGTGTACTACTGGGTTTTATTACTCACACCCTATACATGAATCTTGATGCATGTGCATAATTCATGACTATGGATCCATAGAAGGGAAAAGGACCAATGAAATGATGTAGAGGAGATGGTTAATGGTGATAGAGGTAGTACCAAGATAGAATTCATATGGAGGACACAATATATTTGTTTATTATTTCCTATAATTTCATTTATACTGGCTAACCTTCCACATCAATAGTCCTTGATTTATTTTATGTATGACTTTTATGCCATCCATTATAGAATTTATTTATATTATCTTATGATGTTTCATTTATTTGGATTATATATTTATGTTTTACTATCCTGTAATGGATGTGATTATTGGGGGTATAGTCTCCCTATGTTACTTTAGACTCTCACTGCTAATCAGAAACCTCTTTCATACAAGGAGGTGTGCATTGAGTCTTGTAGTATCTCCACTCAGGTGGTTTTCAGAAAATATGGGTTGGGGTATTAAAAAATGGCATCAAAGGCATGAGGTTCCTTTATTCTCTTTATTTTTGGGTTATGGTAAAAAGGAGATATGATTCATGGAACTCAGGTAGGGGAGTTTCCATGTGCCTGGCTGGATCGTGTGTAATGGACCTCTGAGTTTCTGGTGATGGGATTACTATTACAGTTTTATGGGATTTGGGATGCGTTAATGCATCATGCGTAGACATGTAGGATCACATTCCATATGCATACTTTTTTGTGATGCATATATTTTCTTTAATTTAATGCCTTGATCTATTCTGATTATTGAGTGATATATCTATTTTCCATGGTATTGTAATATATCTATTTACATTAGTTAGTTGAACTTAATCATGCTATCATGTTTTGAATATATATGATTGCAACTAATGTGTAGGTACAAAGGACTAGGTTTGATCCATGGGTATAACTAGGAGGGTTATACCTCATGTTTGAGTATATCTTATGACAAGTATTCTAATAGAAATACATTATGTATACCTTATAACTGCTTAAGTTGTTCATATAAGAAAGCTGTTATAGGCGTTATAAACATTCGCTTGGCATTTTATAAAAATTACACCTGGAGATGCTTGACTGGACCACTTAGTGAAGTATAGAAGAATTCTCTAGATGGGGTGGACGCACTAGTTCCAACACTAGTTATGTAGATGAATTCACTTAAGCATGCTCTAAAACCTGCTCTAGTGGTTCAGGAATTAGAGACACTCTATCCTGAAGTCTTTTTAATTGTACCTGCCCATGGTTGAGGAGTACAAAGGACCATGGTTGACTAAGTTCATGAATTCCAACTCTAGAATCCACTAGCTTTCCAAGGAACTATAGGACCACAAAATACTGATGGATGGATTAATTTTATAGAGGGTATATTTGACTTGATCAAGACACCAGAGGAGCGATGGGTCAGGATAGCAACATTTATGATTCAGGGACCAACCAAGAGGTGGTGGGGTGTAATGGGATAAATAGAAAAACATGAGGGTCTTTCTTGGGATTCCTTTAAGAAACCATTCTTTAGGGAATTATTTCCTGATATGTTGAAGTTAGATCATTCCTAGTAATTCATAGAGATTTAGTAGGGATCCATGATAGTATCTGTGTACTCTGCTTGTTTCACCCAAATACTTTGTATTTCTCCCTTCTTGGAAAAAAATGAGGCACAAAAGGCCAAGAAGTTTGAGATTTGTCTTTTTCCTTATATCAGATGATAGGTTAGGATGTTTAACCTAACAACGTAACTAGAGGTTCTATATAAGGCCTTGAATATTGAGAAAGTACCTGAGGAGGATTGAGCAGCTGGTTTTCTTACATCCTTCAGCACTCAGGTTGGTGGACCTCCTACTATTGTGGTGAGTGTCTCATATGGTAGTAGGAAGAGGAAGACTAAGGATGTATAACAAGGTAGTGGTAAGCAGGTTGAGCAGAGTATGGATTCTTCAATCCCCTTAGGAGGAGTTCTACAGTTCTTAAACTGTGTAAAGGTCAGAAATTACTATAGGTTTTACTCATCACCTCAGAGAAAGTGTTGTTAGTGTGAAAATATGGTGTATCTCCAGCTGTACTAATCTAGATATTTGAGGTTAGGTTTCCATAGGGGTGCTGATAGGTGCGAACAATGACCCATGGATTTGAATGAGGTCCTCAATTGTAGGTTCAAACTCCTTAGACAATGATGACTCAGGTGAGTCATGCACCTCAGAGTTAGGGCTATGGATTTGAGGCAAGTTGAGTGTATGAAATAGAACAAATTCGGGTTTACTATGGATAGGGACCATTGACCATTCAAGGTATAGTCTTGATCACCTATTTTCTTTCCACCACTCATTTTTATACTATTTATCATCATTATTTTATATCTTCTTAATTTGATTATGGTCTCAACTTACTAATTCAGTTGTCTTATGAGTTTATTTCTCTCAAAACACCCATGGAGAAGAAAGGAGATTATCTCTAGAGATTTAAAAAGTTCCCTATGGGTTTTCCACCTACATACATTTATGGGATTTTATGATCCTATAAATAACTAGTTTTTATGTAATCATTAGGTTGGACTAGATGATTTTTTCTCTCACATAAACTATTACCAAAGGTAGGTATCCTTTATTTCACTAAAGGAAGAAAAGTTTTTATTGATCAGTGAGTGGGGTTCTGAATCAGGTAGGATTAGACTAAACCTGAGTAAGATTGGAGCGATCAAGATGTGAGTGGAAGGATTGGATCTTAAAATAGAATCAATAGTATTCCTCTCTACCTTTCCTCTAGTGGAGGATTGTTATTAGAACGTTTTCCTAGATGAATCATTAGGTCTTCCTCCAGATAAAGGAATTGAGGTTAAGATTTATCTTATGGATGGGGAAAAACTGATATCAATTCTTACTTATTATATTACACCAACTGATTTAAGATAATTGAAAGTGATATTAGAGGATTTGTAGGAGAAGGGGTTTATCAGAACAAAGAAATATCAATGGTGTGCTCTAGTGTTGTTTTCCAAGAAGGTAGATGATTATATATGGATCTATGTTGACTATAGAAAACTAAATCATGTGATAGTAAAGAAATGGTATCTATTACCCAATATTGATGATCTCTTTTATTAGTTACAAGGTTGTTTTTATAAGATCGATATTTATTGAGGCTACCATCAGTTTCATGTCATAGAGGAGGATATTCCTAATATGGTGTTCATGAGTAGATATGAAATGTATGAGTACCTCATCATTCCTTTTAGGTTGATGAATTCCATATAAGTGTTCACGGATCTCATGAAAAATAACTTCCACCCATATATCGACTCTTTAATCATGATCTTTGTAGATTATGTTGTTATATATTCAAATACTTCTAAGTTATATTCATGATACTTTGAGACTGTATTGAGTACACTCCAAGTGAATTAGCTTTATGTAAAGATTTCAAAGTGTCACTTCTAGATTAAAGAGGTAAATTTTCTTGGTCCTGTAATCTCTGAGTTAGGAATTTCACTAGACCTAGAGAAGGTAGAAACAATGATGTCTTGGCCTCATCCTCGAAATGTTTTTGAGATAAGGAGTTTCCTCAAGTTGGATGGATAATATCAATGGTTTATTAAATAATTTTCATGCATACAATCACTTATGAAAAATCTTACCAAGAAAGGGTTGAAGTTTTTATGGACTGATATATGTGAGGAGGATTTTCTTGAGATGAAGAGGATATTGGAGAAAACTCCAATTTTGGTTCTTCAAGACCCTAGGATCAGATATGGAGTGTACTATGATTCCTCAAGTGTTGGGTTGGGATATGTACTAATGTAGATGGATCAAGTAGTTTCTTATGGGCCACATAAACTATGACCCCATGAGTAGAACTACCTGATGCATGACTTAGAGTTGGTAGTTGTGGTCTATGCCTTGAAGTTTTGGAAATATTATCTTTTTATCGAGTGATTTTTTGTTTAGATAGACCATAAGAGCATCCTATATATCTTCTCTCAGTGGGATCCCAATTTAAAGAATGTGAATTGGGTAGAGTATTTTCAAACATTCAACTTTGAAATAGACTACGCTCTAGAGAAAGATAATTTCATTACAGATGCTCTTAGAAAGAAAATTCCAGTAACCCAGGAACTTGGTGAGTGGCCATCTCAAGAGGAATAACACATGATGAGTTTGATGACATAATAACATGTGTATACATCTGAGGATCATGGTGCGATGAAATTCAAACCCTTTGTTATAAAATATTCTTTGGCAGACCATATGAAAGCAATCCAAGAGTAGGATCCTAGGTGAATAGTGATACATGAATGATTGGAAGAGGATGATTCCATTCTAGGGTAGTCCTTAGACAATGATGATATGATCTATATGCATGGGAGAGTGGTTGTGCCAACTTCCATGAGGGGTAAGATGATAAGAGACTCAATGAATCAAAGTGGGTTGTGCATCTTAGGTCAAAAAAGATGTACCATGACACTCAAAATCATTTTTGGTGAATAGTTATGAAGAGAGACATCACTAGTTTTGCCTCATGATACCTTACCTATAATAGGAAAAGGCCAAGAACTAATGTACTGGTGGTTTATTTCATCCACATCCGATGCCTATGTGGAAGTGGGATAACACAACGATGGAATTCATGATGGGGTCTCTTAGGACTTCAATGAGTCATGATGTAGTTTGGATAATAGTTGACGAACCAATGAAAGTGGATCATTTTTTGTCGATTTGAGTGACTTTTTCGGTGGATGAGCTAGGAAATATGTATGTATGTGAGATTGTATTATTTCATGGATTTCCTTTGAGCATAGTATTTGATAGAGACACATATTTTAAATCACTATTTTGGCAGGGATTGTAAAAGGATTTGGGTACTCAACGGAATTGAGTACAACCTATCATCCATAGACTGATGAATAGTCATAAAGGACAATCTTGATATTAGAGGATATGTTATGGGAATATATTCTGGATTTCAATGAAGATTGGGATGATTACCTAGCCTTAGTTGAATTTGAACAAAATAATAGTTTCTAGGATTCTATTTAGATGACACCTTTTGAGTCTCTTTATGGATTTACATGTTGTTCACCACTATGTTGGCATGAAGTAGGAAAGACAACTGTTGTGGGGATGGTCATGGTGTAGGGAATCTCTAAGAGAGTGAAGATGATCAGGAAGTAGTTGACCATCAGTTAGATAAGGCAGTGATCATATGCCTATTATAGGAGGTTACCTCTAGAGTTTACTGTGGGAGATAGAGTTTTCTTGTGGGAGAATCATTGGTTAAGACATTGATGGTTGCGAAAGCAAGGAAATCTAGCACCAATATTTTTTGGACCATTTTAGATTACCAATTGTTTTAGATCTTTAGATTACCATTTGGATATTCCTTCACATTTCCAAGGTATGCATGATGTGTTACAAGTGTCTTAGATTTAGTGGCATATGCCCTGATCTTGTGCATGTGACCAAATTCAAGGATGTTGAGCCTGATCCCAATGCATAGTCTATGGAACACCTGATGAGAATCGTATACTAGAGTGCGAAGGTATTTCAGGGGAAGAAAATTCCACTTGTTCAGATCTTGTGGCATCATAGATGGATTTAAGAGGAATCTTGGTAGCATGAGTCTAATATTCAGGCTTAATGGCCTAAGTTTTTGGAGAAATATTTGTAGAGACTCTTCTTGAGAATAATAAGTCTTTAAAGGGGGAAAATGTAATGACCTCTAATTTTTTAGGTGCATTAAGAGTTACTTTTTTCCTTTATTAATGCGTTTTTGGAAAATGAGTTTTTTAGGATGAGTTCTGAGGGTTTTTGGTTGGTTTATAGAGGTTTAGGAACCTTTTTAAGGGTTCATGATTGGAGCATGGTATTCCTAAACTTTAATGATTCTATAGAAAACTATGTGATTTGTTTAGAGAAATTTAGTGGGTAGAGAATGATTGAAGATGGTTAGAGATAACCATTATAAATTCACTAGAAACTGTACTACATGGGATAGAGGATAAGAGCACGGTTGGTGCATGATTTACCAAACTGTGCGACCAAACCATGTGGGTTCCTAGAAGAGGTAGAAAGACTCACACAATTGGTGCATGGTTTGGTAAACCATATGAGAAAACCATGTGCACATGATTTAATAATATGAAACCCCATATTAATGGACACAAAAAACCTGAATTAACTCATTTTTTTTCCTATTTCCATCCCTCTTGAACCTAGGGACACCACATTTCCTCCTTGGTGAATCACTTCCCTTTAGAGCTCAATTCCAATGAATCCAATAATGTTGGTGATTTGGAATCAAGGTATGTGATACATGAACCAATTTTATTTAGGGTTTATTATATATTTATACTTATTTACTTGATAAGATTAATAGATCTATAATTTCATGTCCAAATATATGGTTTCTAATGCCATATAATGATAAATTCTTTGATCATTTCTAGAACATTAGCAGATCTAGTGCGCCATTGGCACCTCCTTGACCATTCTCAGATCTAGAATCATTGGTGGTTTCTGAGAGGTATGTTGGTGTAGAACCTTCTCTATTGGATTCAAACCCTATTGAATATAATTTTAGAACCTTGATGTGTTTCATTTGGGATCAATTTTAGGGGTCCTTAGTGTGAGATATTGATCCAATTAGAGCTCAGGTGTTACTCGGGTTTCTCTTCTCAATGATTTTCATAGGTTTTCATCATCAAGATAAAGGTAGGAAGTTCCTTACCATCTTGGAATTTTTTGTACCAATTTTTATTTGATATGATACCTGTATTGGTACAAGCTTGATCAACCATGATTTATAGTGACCACATGTTTGCGTGTCACCCATTAGACCCATATATGTTTCTTGATTCCATGATTATGCATATATAGATTGTTACTATGTTTGATGTTGATCACATGTATTTGTGGGTTACTATTGAATTATCATGACGAAATTATATGTTCTTCCTTTATATTCTCTGCCCCATCATGTGTAATTATCATGCCTTTAGAGGTATTGCTTTTGGTACCCAAAATAGGTGGACCATTATGATATGGTTATCCCTTAGAGGGGGAGTGGGAATGAAATGCGATGACAATGATGATGGACCTAAACATAGGGTAGGGGCATAATGGTTATAAGGAAAGACCCGAGGTAGTGTAATTAGGGGTATGATGACCTTGTGTCCTAACCCAAGGCACAAATAGGATACAAAAACCTTGAGTCACGACCTATGATCAAGATGGGGTTTGAAAAGTCTTGAGTCTTGACCCGTGATAGAGTTTAGATGTGACGACCTTGTTTCCCAATCCGACTCAATGCCTTGAAACTATTAAGAGACATATTCACAAACCTTATGGATAATTCTTGATCACTTCCTACATCCTTTATGACTATACTTGTGGCATGTATATGAAGTAAGTACGGACGAGGCCCATGGTATCTTGGTTAGCACATGGGTGATCTATATATGATTGTTGATGCTTGCTTGTCATTTACATTTATCATGAAAAACACCTATTATACTTGTTCAATTATGTTAAGGATGAATTGGTGGTGTCCTACTGGGTTTTATCACTCACACCCTGCATGGAAATCTCAATGCATGTGAAAACTTCATGATCAGGGATCCGGGGAAGGGAAAAGGCATAGTGATAGGATGCTGAGGAGATGGTGCATGGTAATAGTGGAAATAATAGGAAAGAATCTGAATGGATGTTGCAATGTTTTTATTTATTATAAACTGTTATTGCATATATACTTGATGACCCTCTAAACCAGGGGTACTTGATTTGTTTTATGTACGAATGTTATGTCATACATTATAACATTTTTTTATATTATATTCCACAATGTTGTTTATATATATTTTATATTAATGTTATAATTTCCTATGAGGGTTGTGATTATCAAGAGTATAGTCTCCCCATGTTTCTTTAGACCCTCACCAGTAGTCATTAGTCAGCCGCCTCTTGTGCAAGGGGAGGCACACATGAGGTCTTGTAATGTCTCAACTCAGGTGTTGTTTAAAAAATATGGGTTTGGAAATTACATGATATCAGGTGCATCACTACTGCATGCCTTCCAAATGGGCTTCTATCAACTATGAATCAAATATTTTTCTCTATTTTTCTTAAATAATAAGATTCCAACACAAATTTTGTGTTATAGTGGTCCCCTCAAATTGTAGGGGGATTATAGTGGCATGTGTACTACTAGTAGAGGAGAGATTCATCTATTGTCTCTAAGTTATCTTTATTAAACAGATTCCATCAAGTTGAAACTAGATAGACATGAACTATTCCTATTATTTTATTTTCTTAATTTTCTTATTGATTAAATAATGATCGAAGAATCATTTTATTGAATTTATTTTTGATGTTATGAGAATCATATGGTAGCTCTCGAGACCGTGGAAGTGTCCCTCTTTCTGACCTAGACTGCGATGGCCTTCGAGCTAGTCCCACCCCCCTCGGTGGGGATGAGACCTCTATAGTTTTTTTAGGGAGCTCACTATCACTCATTTTACCCATTTTCTAACCCTGATTTAATCCCTTACTTCCCTTAGTTCTAATTTTCCCATGAATTTCCAGTTTTTTTTGAAGGCTTCCCAAAACTTTTGCTCTCGTGATTGGAGTTCACTGATGCCTCATATCTTATGAATCTGATGCTGATAGCACAATTCAAGTAGTATCGTCCATTGTTGGATTCATTTGATAGGTTTATTTTTGGATCTTTGAGATTATAGGATTGAGAAATGGTGGGTCTTCTCGATAACATGAACATCATGATTTAGTTCACATCAGAGAATGACTTGGTCTAGGCCTAGTCCAGCGCCCCTCACATCTGCAATGGATTCCATTTCTTCTTATTCAGGTGGAAATATGATTTCAACATGAAGTGAGATACCCCAACCATGGATATTTGGGTTAGTATTCTAAAACTCATGATCCCCTTTCAAAATTTTGATTATTCAAATTTTAGGGAATATCATTGGTCGATATCTATGTTTAAATAGTAGAAATAGATCAGTTTGTCAACCTATTTCTATAAGAATCTGTGTTGAAGTTTATATTTCATGGATTCAAATAGAGTATGTTTATATTACAGTTGGGTAAGAGTTTTGATACAAGAAACCTATTATTTTTGAGTTGTGGATAATTTTTTTCTCATCGTAAAAGAAAATGGGCCACTTGATGGTAGTGTGTAGGCATGTGAGTATGAACATCTACCAAAATCCGGATGTGGGATAATGAAGTAGTGGTAAGGGTCTGGTGTTTGTTTATGGTGATGGTCTAAAGTAATAAGTTCATATTGTAATTTTTTTATGAACTATCCCAGATACCCTGGTACCTTGATAACTGATCTAGTCGTGACATAACTTGAAGGGAAATCTCGATCCCCACAGTTTGGAGACTAGCACTTAGAATCAAAAAATATGAAAGTGGGAAAGAAATTTCCACAAACACAATAGAATAAAGAGATACAAGTCAGTATGTACAAAAGAAAATTACACAGAGAGAACTGTACCAGAAGTCAAATAGGTATAAACAACCCAAAGTATATCATCAAAGTACTAGAAAATAGGATAATAAACCAAGTCCCAATGGACATATCATCTCAAAGCCCAATGATAAAAAAAATACCACATCCAAGTGGTGATTTACCCTTTCTCGATCCTAGTAGGATAAAATATACAAATTCCCAAAGGAACATGTAGGGTGTGAGATAAAATCCTAGTATGGTATCACCAAGGATTCTATAATAAGATTTTATAATTAATTAACCAAATAAATCTTTTAAATTTTAAATAAACTGGAATGGAATTTCAAAAGAATATTTAAAATAGATCATGCTTTACATTTCAAATGATGGAAATATTTCAAACAATGCATTAATAAACATTTTATATAAAATAGTTTATATAAATTCAAAAGGCATGAATAAAATAGTTTACAAACAATGGAATATATTTCAAATATAAACAATGAGAAACATGGTCATCTGCCAAGAGGTACGATAGTTCCAGGATACGGGATCCTCACAAACTTATATAATGAAAACGAAAATGTGCATATATGTCCCTTTGACACTGGTTAAATAGGAATATTCAACATCCCATTAGGGATAAGACCTGACAATAAATTTATGTTAGAGTTGTAAAGTGTCAATCTGTTGCTAGGGAATTTACATCCTAGCATCTTTGTCCCTAATAAATCACTAACTAAATAGGATTTAATGTTATCTAACAATAATTAATAACATGTAATTTATTTCAAAATAGTTCAAAATACAATTCAACCCATTTTCCATTTTAGTATGCCAATTTCCATTTAAAAACCAAAACAGATTTTTAATCAAATCATGCTTTTTTTTTCAGGATAAAACCAATGGGTTTCTATCAAATCAATTTAATCCATTTTTCCAAATACCAATTTGAAATAAATTTCACAAATTCAATTTCAAAATTTAAATTCCACAATTTAAATTCCACCATTTAATTTCACAACATTCCATCAAATTTCTACAAACACACCCCAATTCAATGGAATTGGGTTTTTTTTTCAAATTTCATGCCGAATCAAAGACAAATCCCCAATTCACTAGAATTGGGTTTTTAATAAACCAATTTAAATAAATTTAATTTAAATTTATAAATTTAATTTAAATAAATCAATTTAGGGTGAAATAAATTGGAAAATCTTAAATAGAAGCACCTATCGTAGATCATGGGATCATGAAACACAAAACCCTAAATGGGAAACTCCAATAAAGAAAGTTGGAAATGAAGATTAGAGAATCAAACCAAGATTAAAGATCTAAAACAATGGGGATTATATCCTCCAATTACATGGAGATCCATTACACCCTAGGGAGGAGAGAAGGAGAGAGTGGGAGATAGATAATGAGGAGATAAAACTTACCGGGAAAGGACCGAACAAAGATTGCCTAGATTAGATCCACCTTGGAGAGGGTTTGGAGGATCCAAAATTGGTTCTTGGGAGCCCCAAATACCTAAGAAAACATTCCACCTCGAGTTAGGTCCCTAAGGGGGTGAAAATAGGGGTTCAATATTTTTTTTATCAATTTTAGGATTAATTAAAATCCACATGCATGGTTAGCCAGGCATGGATACACAGTTAGAAAAATCGTGTACCCTAGCCATGAACCCCTATTGGTGTAGTTTCATAGTTTCTCCTTGGTGGGTTCATGGTTTTTCAAACAATTTACCAACCATGAAAACACTCACTATCTCCATTTTCATGGTTTTTACTAGCATGAAACACAGTTTGGGAAAACCGTGCACTAACTGTGCACAACATAAGAACTTATAAAGTTTTCCAAAATTTCACCCGAAACACCCTAAGAGAAACTCAAAAAAAGTATGATCAAAAGAGGGCTTAAGGAGTACTTGAAAATAGTAACAGGATGTTACAAACTCCCCACCATAGAAACTTTATGTCCCCAGAAAACCTATTATGAAGCTTCCATGTCAAAAATATGAGGCCACTATTATCTCATCAATTCCTCTCTCTCCCACATCTCATGAGAAAAAGAACCTTGATTCCATCACACTCAAACCAAAGGTATTTTCCTCCCACAAAGTACCTTGGTTTCATAATCAACTATCCTGACTGGATGCTCAGGCATAGATAAACTAGGCTCAACATCATGATCACTCTAGCTCAGAACATGATATGGATCATAAATATATTTTTAGAGTTGCGATACATGGAACACATTATGTATCAATGTTAGATTTGGTGAAAGTTCCAAAGGGTAAGAAACTTTAATCACTTGCTCAAAAACCTCAAAAGGTCCCACAAAATGAGGATCAAGATCCCCTTGCCTCCCAAGACATCAATAATCCAAATGGGGTGAAAATTTCAAGAATACCTAGTCACCAACTAAAAATTCCAATGGTATGCGACGATCATCGACATAAGACTTATACCAGATCTGTATAGTAAACATTCTTTGACAAATCAACTGAATCTTTACTATCATATCTTGAACCAATCTCAGTCCAACCAAGGAACTTTCATCGATCTTCGACCAACACAACAAAGATTGGCAAGGATGACCATACAAGGCCTCAAAAGGTCCAATTTGATAATGTACTAGTAACTATTGTTATAAGAAAACTCAACCAGACCTAAATGATCATCCCAAGCTCCACCAAAGTCAAGAATGAAGGTTCTAAGCATATCCTCAAGAATCTGTATAGCTCTTTCTATATGGCCATATGACTGTGGATGGTATGCCATACTCAAACAGACTTGAGATCCCAATGCCCCATAAAGTACTCTCCAAAATAAATAAGTAAACTAGGGATCTGTATAGAATACTATAACATATGGAACTCTATGAAAATGAAGAATATATTTCACATAGAGATTTACCAACTCCTAAAATTTGGTTGTATCATGAATGGGTATAAAGTGATCTAATTTAGTCAAACTCTAGATCACAACCCATATCATATTCTTCTTTCTCCGATTATGTGGAAACCCAACAACATAGTCCATATAGATTTCATCCCACTTCTATGTTGTCACTGGAAGTGGTTAAAAGAAACTCGAGGGTTTATGGTGCTCAACCTTGACCTTTTGGAACATATAACAATGAGAGAAAAACTTAGAAATGCCCCGTCTCATACCTATCCACTAGAATAAATGCCACATGTCATAGAACATATTCATGGTTCCTGGGTGAACTACCCATTATGAGTTATGGAAATACCCCATCAAAGCTTTATTGACCGATAACAACACCACAAAATTATTCCAATAACATAAAATGTCATCCATGGAGAAATACTAGTCATAAGTAGTCTCCCCACCATAAATAGAGTTTAATTCTATGGAACTCATCATCAAGATACTGTTACTGAAGGATCAACTTGAGAAGAGAAGATGTCAACTGAACACTAGAAAAAAAATCACAACCCTTGATTCTCATAATCCTGTATGAAACTATGAAAAAGATCCATAAATTTCCACTCATCCAATGATTATTTCACGACCTAGGTTAGAAGTTTCCTGCTCAAAGAATCTACGATGAAATTACATTTCCCCAAGGTATAGGTGATGTTAAAGTCAAAATATTTCAGGTACTCTACCCAACACCTCTGGAGGAGATTCAAATATTTTTGGGTGAAGATATAACTCAAGATCTTGTGGTAAAAATACATGGTAAAGCTTTCTTTGAAGAGGTAGTTCTACCAACTCTTAGGTGAATTTATCACAGCTATGAGTTCAAGGTCATGGGTCAAATAATTCTTCTCATGTGGCCTAAGATGATGAGATCCATAATCAATGAAATGATCACCCTGTATAAGAACACAACCCAAACCTGAACCTGATGTATCATAGAAGACCACATAGCCTTGATCAGCCTCTGGAAGAGCCCACACCGATGCAATAGTCAAAAGACATTTCAGCTCAACAAAATAATTCTAACATTTATTACCCCATGTAAACTTTACTCTGTTTTTATTTAGATCATTCATCATAGAATCCAACATTGATAAGTTCTTAATTAACTGGATATAATACCCATCTAAATCCAAGCAGCTTCAAATCTTAAAAAAATTCCATGGTTGTTCCCATGTCATAGAAACCTTCACCTTCTTAGGATCAATTTAAATAACATGTTTCGACACCACGTTTCCCAAGAAATTCACTTCCCAAATCCATAAATCACATTTTGACAGCTTTTTGATAAATTTAATGATTTCTAAAAAAATTCAGAACTACTCTCAGATGATGTACATGATCATCCTAGGACTTAAATTAAACAAGGATTCCATCCAAAAATACCACCAAAAAATTATCAAGATAATCATAGAAGATACTTTTCATTAAATCCATAAAAATTATAGGAGCATTGGTTAGACCAAATGGCATGAGAAGGTAGTCATAATATCCGTACCTTCCCTAGAAGGTAGTTTTCTAAATGTCAGATTATTTTTCCCTCAACTGATGGTAACCGGATCGAAGATCAATCTTTGAGAACAATTTTTCCCATTTCAACTATTTAAACAGATCATCAATCTATGTCAATGGATATTTTTTCTTTACCATGATTATATTTAGTTTCCAATAATAAAAAAAAGTGAAGAGACCCATCATCTTTCTTAGCGAAGAGAACATGCAATGCCCAAGGTGACGCACTCAGGCGTATAAAGGCTTTCTCTAAAAAATCATGCATATAAGACTTTAAATATTTAATTTCAATGGGTTCCATGTATTAATAAGGAATAGACACTGGTTGAGTACAAGGTACTAAATCAATAGAGAAATCCACATCTCCTACTAGTGGAAAACCATAGAATTAAGAAGAAAAAACATTGAGAAACTCAACAAGAACTAGAGGAATATCATCTTTCAAAGATCATTTCTCTAGATAAAAGAAAATAGATATTACTTTCCCCAAATTTTGAGAAGAAGGTCCAAATCTACTTGACCTCGAGTCCCATTCTCCTTGAAATACATAGCGCACCCATCAGGTGTAGTAAAGAAGACCCATTGAAGATAACAATCAATATAGGCTTTATTGGAAATGATCCAATCCATCCTAAAAATGTCATAAAGTGGTTTCATGTTGAGAACTAGGAAATTCCAAGAAAAATAAACATCAGATAGATAGAAAATGAAAGAGGGACTATGGAGACCCTACTCTCTCTTCATTCTGATGGGTGTAGTAATATCTATCACAAGTCAAAATCTCCATATTAATATTTAGTAGATTGAAAACATGGATTTAAATAAATGAATGAGATTCAATGATATCAAATCAAGCATCCAATAATGAAGAAGCTATAGTGATGGTACCTTTCACAATCACTAGACCCATATCTGCTTCTTCTGGAGACTCTTCCACTGTGTGAAGAAGCTTTGTTCCAGATGCCTATAGATGGAACGCCTTTGCTCATGAAGCATCTGATTGCACTGTAGTTTTAGAAGGCATTTCTGATCTCGTTCCACTACATAGAGTGTAATAGACATGATATAACTTCTTCAAGTGACCTGATCATCCTTAAAAGACACATATTTTGGGTTCCTCAGTGCAAAACCATTTTGAATTCCCCAAATTTACACATTGGTAACAAATTAAAGTGACTCTTCCAAGCATCGAAGGAGGTCTAAAAAAATCATGCTATTAATAACCACCATGAGAGTCATCATGATTCCTCTTTCCTTTAAAGTAACTCACAGAACTGCGACTGGGAGAAAAAGGAACTACCATCAACCTTGACTTACCAGCTAGGTCCATTTAAACCATCAACGCTCTATCTAGCACATCATCATAATAAAATAACTTTGACAAGAGAACTTGAGAATGAATATTAGATAAAAGTTCCATCTCAAACTGTTGAATCTTCATCTTCTCATTTGATACAATCTCAGGTGCAAACTACATAAGATCAATTTTTTTTGCATACTCTGTCATGGTCTTATAATCCTATTCATGTTTGAAAAACTCAATATCCTTGGTCAACACCATTGACTCTAGATATAACTATCTAGTGAAAATAACTTTGAAGTCTTTCCACTCTAATCCCTCATGATTCTTCTCCATCACCGTCATGTCCCACTATCTTCTTCCTGGACCTTCCAGCACGAATGTGGCACATTTCACCTTGATCTCATCAGGTGTCTCCAAGAACTCAAACAAATGCTCAATATTTCCTAACCAATCATAAGCCTTTTAAGGATACTTGGATCCTTTGAACACTAGTGGATTCTAGTGAAGAAAATCCTGAGCACGATTATGGAAAACATCCCTCTGAGGTTCTACAACTGGAACATGAACAGGAACTAGTGCATATGCCTATCCTAGAGCTTAGAAACTTTGAACAATCACCTAAAATAAACATGGGTACACAAGAGGATTTTCTCACTGTGGTTTATCAATAGCTTACTCCTAGATCTGATTCAAATATCTTCTCAGAGGCATGATTCTATACAATAGTAGTATACAATATTGAAGACATCATATTAACACTCAAACAAAGTAACAAGGGAAATTAATCCCAATTGATAGAAATACAAGATTTTTATTTCATACTATCCAAAACAAAATTAGGGAAAATACTAGAACTAATCCTCAAGACGTCTTTTCCAAACCACACTTGGTGACTTAAGGCTAATTGTGGTGACATATGGAAATGAACTCAATCAAAAATACCACCAAAGTACTGAAAAGATTACACAACTGCATACTGACATCAAGGAAATATGATTAACCTGCACCTTTGATACCAATTTGTCACGAACCATCCCCGATACCTTGGTACCATGATAACTGAGCTAGTCCTGACATATCCAGAAGGGACTTCTCTATCCCCACAGGTTGGTGACTAGCACCTAACATCAAACAATATGAAAGTGGGAACAAAGTTTCCACAAAAAATAAAAGAAGAAAGAGATACAATTCAGTATGAACAAAATAAAAATCCATAGGGATAAATTTACCAGAAGTCAAATAGGTATAAACAACCCAAAGTACATCATCAAATAACCATAAAATAGGATAAAAAACCATGTCCCAACGGACACAACATCTCAAAGCCCAAAGATCAACATCAACTACCACCTCAAAGTGGTGCTTTCCACTTGCTTGAATCTGGTGCGAGGAAATCTAAAAATTTACAAAGGCACAGATAGGGTGTGATCTAAAATCCCAATAGGGTCTTACTAAGGATTCCATAATAAGATTCCATAATTAATTAACCAAATAAAGCTTTCAATTCTAAAAAATAGTCATTGAATTTAAATAGAATATTTAAAACAAATCATGATTTATATTTCAAATGATGTAAATATTTAAAACAATGGATTAAAAAATATTTTATATAAAATATTTTATATAAATTCACAAGGAATGAATAAAAAAGTTTACAAAAAATGTCATATATTTCAAATATAAATAACAAGAAACATGGTCATATTCCAAGAGGTATGATAGTTCTGGGTTATGGGATCCTCACACACTTATATAATTAAAATTAAAATATTCACACACTTCCCTTTAACACTGGTCAAAGAGGACTGACCAATATCCCAATGAGGATAAGACCTTCCAATTAGTTTTTATTAGAGTTGTAAAGTGTTAATCTATTTCTAGGATATTCCCATCCTAGTGTGTTTTCCCTAATAAATCAATAACAACCTAGGATTACATGTTCTCTAACAATAATTAATAATGGGAAATTTATTTAAAAAATGTTCAAAATAAAATTCAACCTATTTTTCAATTTTAATATACCAATTTCCATTTAAAAACCAAAATGGGTTTTTAATCAAATCATACCCCTTTTCTAGGATAAAACCAATGGGTTTCTATAAAAAAATAGCCATTTTTCTCAAATAATAATTTGAAATAATTTTCACAAATTCAATTTCAAAATTTAAATTCCATCATTAAATTTCAAATCATTCCATAAAATTTCCACAAACACACCTCAATTTAATGGAATTAGGGTTTTTTTCCCAATTTCATGCTAAATTAAATAAAAATCCCCAATTCATTAAAAATATGTTTTTAATAAAACTATTGAAATCAATTTAATTTAATTCAAGAAATTGAATTAAAATAAATAAATTTAGGTTTACATAAATTTGAAAATCTTAAATGAAACAAGCTTCTGTAGATCATAGGATCATGAAACACAAATACCTAAACGTGAAACTCCAACGAAGAATGTCAACAATGAAGATCCTATAATAAAACCTAGATTCAAGATAAAAAACAAGGATTAGATCCTAAAACAATACAAATATCCATTACAACCTAGGGAGGAGATAATAAGAGAGTAGGGGATAGAGAACAGGGAGAGAAAACCTGTGGATAAAGGACCGAATGTAGATCACCTAGCTTTGATCCAACTTGGAGAGGGTTTAGAGGAGAAGAAATTGGTTCTTCGGAGCCCCAAATACCTAATGAAACATTCCACCCTAAGTTAGGGCCAATAAAGAATCAAAATAGGGGTTTGGTAAAATTTTATTCAATTTTTGGATTAATTAAAATCCACATGCATGGTTAGCTAGGCATGACTGTATAGTTAGACAAATGGTGTGACCTAGCCATGAGCCCCTACTGGTGGGGTTTCATGGTTTCTCATTGGTGGGTGAATGTTTTATCAAATCATGTGCCAAAAATTCAAACCCTCACTATCTTGGTTTGTATGGTTTCGATTAACAGGGCACACAGTTTGAGAAAATTGTGTGCCAACCATGCACAACCCAATAACTTCCATTTTTTTCAAAAAATTTCACCCAAAACACCCCTAAACGAAACCCAACTAAAACATGATCAAAATAGGGGTTAAGTTGTACCTAAAAATATTAATAGGATTTTACACATTTTAATTTATCTAAGTAGTAATTCTGAGGTAGTGTGCTTTGGATCACATGAGGGAATGGAGTTGGTGGGAGAACTGCCTATTGGTCTAGTAGCTGAATAGTCAGTTTCGAATGTATCAGAAAATGATCTCACCATCTAGGAGGCACAAATATTACACCCCAATCTGAAGGTTTTTGAGATTTATGGATGATTGAAATGTGACTTAGAGGGGGTGTGTGCAAAAAGAACTATGGATTTTTAAATGAATGCATCTCTAGAAGTATCTAATATGGAGGAAGTGGAAACTAGCTATGAAGCTAAAGTCTGGGAGGTGTTACAAGTGGAAGGTGAGGAATATTAAATGGTATCTTTAATCAGTGGAGGTATAGGGGGTTGGTTTAATGAAAAAATTAGGGAAAGGTCAAGAAGGACTAGTTCAACTATTAATGTTAGCAATCACTTTGAAGATCTGAAGGTTGATGGTTCGGTGTAGGAATAAGGGGATTCGAATAAAGATATAATGGGAATCCAAACCATAATACGAGAGAAGAACCTCTATAATAATAAAAGTTTTTATAGGATAGATTCATAGGATGGGATATCTATCTAGGTTTTGATGGACAATATTGATAAAGTTCAAAAAATAGGACTACAAAACCCAAGGAGGAAGAAGGGGTGGAAAGGAAAAAGGGATTCATGGAGCTATATTGTGTTAAAGAGAAAAAAGTCTAAAGGAATTAAGGAATAATCTCAATTACCTAATCTGATGGAAACAAGGTTTTACAAAAAGAATAAGGTGATGGATAGTGAATCCATTCCTCATGACTAGGAAGGCAAAACGAGTTCAATTCTTCAGTGTGAAAATTAGATGGTGGAGTGTGTTGAGGACAAGGAAACAAAACATGGTGGTGGTATGTTGGAAGATCTGATTCAAGAGTAGTTGGTAACTAACATTATGGTCAAGGTAGAAAATAAGGAGATTAGGAAAAAAAGGGATGCATTGGGGCTCATCGTTCATTGCAATGAAGTAATGTTAGAGGAGGAATTTGAGATCAATGCTACACAGGAAGAGTTTAATAGGATATTTGAGAGGATGATTCAAGTGGAAATAAATAAGGAATAATGTGCTTATATCAATAAGAAAAATCACATTATGACACATGGATTCAAATAAATGAAGATTATTGTGGAAGAGTATATCCAAACTTGGGACATCATGGCCTACAATTTTAAAGACCTCATCATGGATGACTCAGACACGAAGGTCACTGCTCTTCAATGGAGTCTATACATAGGTAAGGTTTCTAATAGAGTTAAAAATGATTTCAATTATTCAGTGATTTATTATAATGTTGGTTGATTGCCTGTCACATACTTGAAAGGTTTCCCAATTTTTCCATAAAATCACTTTGCATAATAAAAAGTTAATTTTCAATTAGTTATGAGAATGATATGTTCCTAAAAATCCCATAAGTTTTATCAGATCCACATTCATTATTGAGTTAACATGTTTTTATATTGATTTTAGGAATTTTTTTTTATCATAGTGTGTTGTAGGTTATACTATAAAATATTATATAACATAGATAAATGTTAGCTGTTGGATTTCCCTACCAGTATCTATGATATGAGATATCATAATATGTTATTCTGTGTCTTTCTTGGTCATAGGGTATAAATAAATGAATCAAGCACATGATTTATTAAATACCATGGTTTTACACTATATTATAAACCATTAAAATCATATATTCTGGGTTTCAAAAGATAGGGGATCTTGTCATAAAGGTGATATAGCTTATATCGTAGATGTTAGCATTCCAATTGTGAAGTTATGAAGTGTTGGATTTATTGGAAACCAATGTAATAAATTTGTGTTAATCAATGTTAGTTTTTTGTTAAGCAGGGAAGTTTTGATGTTCTAGATGTTATGAGGAGTCTTTTGTTCTATAAGTTATATTTTTTATAAGTTATAATGTTCTAGAAGTTATTATGGAAGAGTAGTGGGAGTCAATTTAGAAGTTATTTCAGAAGAGAATTTAGAGATGGTTCAAAAAATATTTCATAACAAGATATAGATATGGTTCAGAAGTTATTCTAAAAGATGAGTTAGAGATGGTATAGTAGTTATTCTAAAAGAAAAGATGAAGATAGTTCATAATTTGAGTTGTTCCAAAGGATATTTTGAAGAAGGGTTGAGATATATTTTGTAAGTTGTAGGAAGAAACCACAATGCGAGCACAAAGATCACCCCATTAGTGGATTTCACATAAAAATGAAAAAATGTTGAACTGTATTGGAATATGTATGAGTAGATTTGGAGTATACGTATGGGTATTGTGTTGTTAAATATGATACATAAGGGTTACTTGATTTTATATTATCAATCATAAAATATGATTGATAGTGAATTTAGCCATAGATTATGATATACAATGTGTCCGGTCGAGAATGTTGTCATGAAATGGGAAGGATGGACACACCATGGAGAGGTGTATGTAAAGTCTCGTGGTTCTACCTATTTGTAGGTAACTAAACCATGATAAAGAGTTATGAAATGGTGTACTAGAAAAAGGGGAATCTTTAGTTTATCTCCATGATGTGTTTTGTAGAGTATGATCCATGAAAGTTGTAGGTTGCTGATTACAAGTTGAAAAGGATAGTGTTGCACCATATAGATGGCTATGAAGGAAAGTGTTCAATTTCATGATTTCATATTGACTTGACCATCACACCATGATTAAGATTCACTTGCTATGAAGAAGACGAGTCTGCAGGTTTCCATATTTTAAATATCCTATCATTTTAGATAAAAATATGAGAATTAAATAAATGGATTTTACTCATATTTGAAGGAGTTTATTGGATGGATTTTCCGATCATACCCATGGAGAATATATCTTTGAACAAAGAAAAGGAATTTATTGAAATATGGTATTATATAGATATCCATTTCTATAAATATCAGTGTTTTTTTCTATGAAAAATAAAAGAGAGTGTATAGAAATATCTGAATAAAATATTAGGAAAAATAGAGGAAGAATATTGAAGAAAGCATTATCAATCTTTGAATATCTTGTAAAATAAGGATGGTGGAGTTTTAATGATGCCTTATGGAAGGTGATGCTATTATTATGGTGATGTTCACTACTAATCTGTAAAGTAGAAACACATGGATACCAAGTAGAACCAATCTATACATAGTGCAACAATAACAATTGTGATATTGTTTTATATTGGATTGCATGCCATGGTATCTTCCTTTTTGAAGTAGTGAGTGAATGAGAGGAGTAAGGGAGTAACCTTATAAAGATGGTAAACCATATCTGAATCCTTTTAAGGGGAGTAACCTCAGGCTTGGATTTCACTATCCTAAAACCACTACCAAACATTTAGTTTAGTACATTCCATTACATCAACACATTGTCATTGTATGTGTTGATTCGAAAGTTTAAACTTTCTACTTTTCATTTCCTTAGTTTTGAAAATAATTTTTTTTCTTAAAACCTTATTTTACTAACTCTGTATGTCCCAATATTTTTTTTGAAAAAATCATTTTATACCAAATGTAGAATTAGTTCTTAACAAACCACATATAAACTTTATATTCTTGAATTCTGATACATTGGACTAACTAGAGTCTGGTCCATCAGACTGACTAGTGTCTTGTTCATTGGATTGACTAATGTTCTATATATTGGACTAACTAAAGTTATATACATTGGACTGACATAGTATATGTCACATACATGAATTATTTTAAAGTTAAATTTCATTTAATTTCCATTTATGATTTGTTTTTGGGGTTTCTCAAGCTTTTATGGTGGAATGGGTGAGTTTTTTTGAATTGGGCCAAACCGTGAGCCCAATTCCAGATTTAAAAATAAATTTTGTTTATTTTATAAATTTTTCATTTTTAATATTTTTCACCCATTCCAATTCCTAAATGGTATCCCCTAATATATTAACACCACCATTGTAGTTTGGAGCCTTTAGAAATCCATAACCAAGGTGTATATGGGTTTTTATTTAAGGGATTGGACCTGCCCGAAATCCCAATTCCAGTTTTAAAAATCAAATTTGATTAATTAATAACTTATTCAATTTTAAAGATTTTTCAGTCATTCCAAGCCTCACACATTCCCATTGGAACCAGACGCCCGACCAACCTCTCTCTCCCATCTTTGGAGCTCTTATGAAACACGATTGAGTACTGAACTTATAAGGGTTTCTAAAATCGGTCAAATTTGAAGAGGTAAGTTCTTTCCATAATAACACTCTCAATTATTACACTTTTTCCTCCATTCCAGTTCCTAAATGACCTCCTCATCATTCTTAAAACCTCCCTTTATGTTTTTATTGTTTTTAATTTCATGTAATGGTGTATTAGGGGCGATTATTCAAGATCCCTCAAGTAAGTGAGTCTCTTCCATTCCTCTTTCAAATTTCTTAGGGTTTCATTCTATTTGCTTGGGGTTTCTTCCCTTTTACTTGAAGTACCAAATGACCAGTAGGTAGGGTTTATAACCTAGGGTTTAAACTTGAGTTTTCTTGGTCCAATTTTTTGGTTTTAGGTTTGTTCTAAGTCCCTCTTGATGTGGTGGTGGTGCGACTTGATTTTCACACGTTGATTCAAGGGTTTTCATTACTTTGGTAGGTGATTACACTTTGTATAAAATCCTTGTGACATAGATAATGTTTTTATTATATTTTCATGTTTAACCCATTTTATTTGTGCTGCAGAAATTGGTTTTAGTGGTGTTTTTAATGAAAGTGAATTTTAAGGGCCAATTTCATGTGAAATTTGTGCTTTTTTATATAAATCTTTTATTGGTTGATTAAGGGATGCCTTTTAATTATTTAGTTGAACTTATTGAACTGTATTAGGGATTAAATAATGTTTTAAATTTTATTATTCTTTTTTTGTTTCTGCAAAATTGGTTTTGGGTGATGTTTGTTAAGAAAATGGTTTTTGAGTACCAATTTGGTGTTGAATTGGGTGTTTTACATGAGTATTTTATGAGATGCTTATTGGGATTATTTTATAAATCATGTAATGAGTTTATTGAAATGTTTAGAGTGTGTTGGATTCAGTTTTGATAAATATGAGTATGAATATGGTGTTCAAGTGGGGTTTTCAAAGAGTTTTGGGTGCAAAACAAAGAAAGAGTTGGATAAGTTATTTTATTGAAACTCAAAGTGTTTTGTTGTGTGTTTTAAATGGTATAAAATGTGTGTTGATACGGTAATGATCGTATGTGACCATTATTGGTGTTTTTTATGAAAATGAATATATGTATCATTCTGAAATTGTTTGAGCACAAAGGGGGAAGCCCAGGTACCTTGGTGGGGCGGATGTGTACTAGTACGACTAGTGGACCCGATAGGTTTTGTCCCTATTTCACCAAGCATTTGGATAACGAAAACTCTAACTAAACTATGTGGATGATGATTTGGGACCAATAGGTTATGGTTATGTTCCTTACTAGTGGCTCGTGCACGAGAACAGATTTTACTATGGTTACTTTACATCGAGGTATGAGGTACATGGGGCCCAAGACTATCTAGTACCTAGGGGTGTTACTGATTTTGTTACTCATTGTTTTTGTGGTATTTTCACATGTATTGGGGTGTTTTGGAAGAACTTTACAGTATATAACATGTATATTTAAATGTGTGAACATTCTGAAAACTTTATCTTGAAAAATGTTTTCAATTGAAAGTTTCATTTCTTGGATTTTATCACTGCTTTTATTTGCGTATTAAAACTACTTGCTTTTTCACATTGTATTGCATGATATTTGGAATAATTGGGTGGTATCCTACTAGGAATTTCATCACACCCTACTTACACCCTTTTCTATAAGCATACTTGGTTATTTTTGTTGTCGCAGGTTGGGTACAGTTTTTAGTTCCAGTGGTTCGGGTTTCTAGCAGGTCCTTGGTGGTGAAGTATTGTGGAGATGGCTTGAGGGCGGTGACCTTTTCCATGAGGGTTCTTGGTCTGTTTACTTTTGGTTTTGTACCTTTTTATAGTATTGTTGATTTGTTTTAAAATATGTAATTCAGTTCTGATTTTTTGTAAAAGATTGTTTGGTTTGGATAATCCAGATTCGTTTTATTAGATTCTCTTGTTGTTTTAAGTTTATAAACTTGGGTAAATCATTCCCAATTCTCATTTTATGATACCCGGGCACTTTTTCCAGCCCGTGGGGATCGGGAACACCCTTAGGGCATTTTCATGGGCCAGGTTTGGTGCCAGTTTTGGTGGGAACCAGATTTGGTTCGTGACAAAATGGTATCAGAGTCAGGTTTGCTCTCTTTGGGTCACGTTATTTGGGGAACAGTCGGGATAGTCTGGAGTTAGGATTTTCGAGACTTGGAATTATAGCTATGAGTAATTTGGATGATCACCACACCTCATGATGGGATTCAAGTCTCTAGGGGATGTCAGGATTTATATGAGTCCTTTGGATTTATTGGATTGATGATGATTAAGGGAAATGAAAAGAGAGTTGGGTTACTGGTCTCGGTGAGCTCGCAGGGTCTGGTAAGCCATGTGGAGTCAGGGATATTTACCTAGAAAACTCTCTATGATGGTGAAGTGATTGGAATATGGCTACCAACCATATGTCCAAGTCACCCACTAAAACTAGTTTTCTCTCACATTGTCTTGTATTCTTTAGTTTTGAAATCTTGGATCTTTGGTTTTAAAGTGACTTGCTTTTAAGAAGCCTAAAGTTTTTGTGAAATGATTATCTAATAAATAGGGAATGGTTAGATTTTTTAAAATGGATAACTGAATATTCAGAATTATTTTGAAATGGAAAATCATGTGCTTACACCTCTTTTGAAAGCAGAAACTATACTGAAGTTGGTTTTGAAAAAGTGTTTCCAATAGAGTTTTCTAAACTATTGAAAGGTGTTTTAATGGGATGAGATGTTTTGAAATTGATTTAAATAAGTTGAAAGTGAGTTTTCATTGGAATGATTGTTCCTTTCTGAATTTTTTTTAATGGAGTAATTTGGGTTCGATCTCCTGGTTAGCGGTTTTGAGAAAAAGGATGTGTTGGTTAACTGTTTTGATTTTGAAAAGTGGAAAGAATATTTGTTTTAACCTTTGGTATTTCTGTGAGTGACCACATACATGGAGTTATATGGGATTATGATTGGTTGATGGAATGAATGGATGAGTTCCAGGATGGATATGAGGAGGGTGCCCGGTGTGGCAGAAAAACATGCATGTGTGAGGCCTATGGGGTACCATTGGTGGATATGCTAACCGCTGAATCATTTATTTTAAAAAAGATGATTTTAAATGAGAAACTTGATGTATTTATGACTAGTTTGGGATGGTGTGTATTATGTGTTTTTTAAATTTTTATGTTGTGGGATTTTTTGAGTCCAAGAACCCCTCCTGTTTGTATTGTGTTTTGGGTTTGTGTTTGGTTGGTAAGCTGTGTTGAAGGGCCGGTTAGTGGTCTCTTCTGAGAAATGTTTTGGGATTCTTTTACGGTGTTTCCTTTCATGTGTTTGGATCTAGTTTGTGGTATATCTTGACCAATGGACCATCTTGTTTGGGTCCTTAGGTTTAATCGTTGGATAAGGTATGCCCCATTAAGGGTTAGTGCACAACTGAAGTGCAACCAGGATTGTTTCTCCATTCGAAGACCCCATAGTTGATCAATATAAGGATTCTTTTTCTTGATATTTTTAGATTGAGTCTACACCATTTCATTTCTTGGTTTTGTGTATCTTCTTGTAGTGTGAGAGTGATCATGGAAGGTCGAAAGAGACCTTAGCCTCTTAAGTTTCCTGATTTTCCAAAGGTGGAAGTGGTCTGGGGTTGTTAGCATGGATGAGTATCTAGATGGTGTCTAAGAGGTCCTCTCAGTCCTTCATAGTCTCTTCAAAGAAGGAGTTCACAATAAACTACCAGTGTGGAAAATCTGGTCACGAGAGGATATTGTGGCCACTTTCTAGAATTGTGTGTTGTTTGGGGATGTTGTATAAGGTCCCACTCCATGCATTGTTTATATCAGTCGCAATAGTCATGTTCGATGAAGCCTTGTGATTTAGTTCACTTGATTGACTTTAAAGGTGAAATTCGTGCAATCCTCTAAGAGTCTCTTTATGCTGGGAGAATTTCTCCCTTGAAAAAACTTCAAAATCTTCCATTTTAGAGGAAGGTGATTATAGGTGTTATTTAATTGTATAGTTTCTCACTCGAAGAAACAAGGTGTGATGTGTGTTCATTTTTTAAGCCCTTGTTTCAGTGAAATATCGAGTTAGGGTAAAGTGGGTTTGGAATGTGTTATGTATTGGAAATATTATCGGGGAATTCAGTATAGTTGTTGGTGTAACCGAAAGAATAATTATCATTCAGGGGGGTTTCCAAAGCCTAACTGTGAGGTCGAAGATGTTTCAATCATTTGAGATCTAGCCATAGGTCTCAGAGAGAAGCTGACTCGTAGTCAGGTGAAATCCCAAGGTTGTTTAAAACCATATACAATGTCTTATCCTCAGTATGAAAGATATTAAGAGTTTAAACCTCTAGTTTCATCATCATTCTTTTGTTGTTCCCATTCGGTGGAATAGGTTGAGGGCCTTGTACCCATGTCATCACCTAATGTCATTCCCTCCCCATTTGGTTTCCATCAATTCATTAGAGAATGGTTGGAAATTTGGATAGACGTGCTGAGGACACAGTTTTTATATGATTAGAAATGACCATGTTATAAGAAGCCATGCGAAAAGAATGATCTGCACAGTTAGTGCAGATTTCCCCAAACCGTGCAGACTGACCCTACGCCCTTCCCAAATATTTAAAAAAAATTGGGTCTTTCTGTGTCGGCCCATGCTGGTCGGTTAAGATGTTTGGTTCTTATGGTGGGGAGACCCAATATTATTATCATGTATGTTCCTTTATAAACTGTGAATGGAATTATACCCTTTGTACTTGGGAGTTCATTCAGGCCTCTCCCTGTTAGTGTCTTGATTCTGTCTTGGAAAATAATATAGGTCGCCTCTTATGGTGGGGTGCCTATTTGTGTCCCCCAATACCAATAGCTTAGATTTATCCATGGTATTGTCTTGGTGGTAGGTAGTCTCATTCGGAACTATCTAGATACCAACATCTTCCTTGAGTAAACATTGGTATTGGAGATCTCCCAATGGTTTAGTTAATGTAAGGTAAGTGTAACCTTGTTCAAAGTTATTGTTCGTTTGGGTGAATTGCTTGAGTCTTGTTTGGATAGTGTTTGAGGATTTTTATTTTGGGATAAAGTATAAATGTGATTGATCATTTCAGTAAAGTGGTGTAAGTTTGGATTGTGAGATTAATCATTCCTTAATTGATCTTGGAGGTGTTTTGGCCCTTGGGGGCAAAGCTTGACAAATAAGTACATCTTGGTTTATCGGTTGTGTTTGGTTTTGGTATCTGGCCTTGCTGTAGCTTTTCGGGGAAGGAAAGTTTTCATGATGGGGATAATTTTCACATACATGACTTATTTTAAAATTAAATTTCATTTAATTTCCATTTATGATTTGTTTTTGGGGTTTCTCAAGCTTTTATGGTGGAATGGGTGAGTTTTCGTGAATTGGGCCAAACCGTGAGCCCAATTCCAGATTTAAAAATAAATTTTGTTTATTTTATAACTTTTTCATTTTTTAATATTTTCACCATTCCAGATCCCTAAATGGTCTCCCTTGATATATTAACACCAAAATTGTAGTTTGGAGCCTTTAGAAATCCATAACCAAGGTGTATATGGGTTTTTATTTAAGGGATTGGGCCTGCCCGAAAGCCCAATTCCAGTTTTAAAAATAAAATTTTATTAATTAATAACATATTCAATTTTAAGGATTTTTTGGTGATTAAAAGGCTCACACACTCCCATTGGACCCATCCACCAGCCCAACCTCTCTCTCCCCTCTTTGGAGCTTTTATTCAATGCGATTGAGTACTGAACTTCTAAGGGTTTCTAAAATCAGGAAGATTTGAAGAGGTAAGTTATTTCCATCACAACTCGCTCAATAATTATTATTTTTTCTCCATTCTAGTTCCTAAATGACCTCCACATCCTTATTCGAACCTCCCTTGAAGTTTTTACTATTTTAAATTTCAGCTACTGGTGTAATAGGGGAGATTGTTCAAGATTCCTCAAGTAAGTGAGTCTCTTCCATTTCTCTTTCAAATTGCTTAGGGGTTCATTCTATTTTCTTGGGGTTTCTTTCCTTTTACTTGAAGTAAACAATTACCAGTAGGTAGGGTTTTGAACCTAGGGTTTAACCTTGAGTTTTATTGGTCCAATTTTGTAGTTTTAGGTTTGTTCTAAGTCCCTCTTGATGCGGTGGTGGTGCGACTTTATTTTCGCACGTTGATTCAAGGGTTTTCATTACTTTGGTAGGTTATTACACTATGTATGAAATACTTGTGACATAGATACTGTTTTTATTATATTTTAATGTTTAAACCATTGATTTTGTGCTGCAAAAATTGGTTTTAGTGGTGTTTTTAATGCAAGTGAATTTTAAGGGCCAATTTCATGTGAAATTTGTGCTTTTTTTACATAAATATTTTATTGGTTGATTAAGGGATTCCTTTTAATTATTTAGTTGACCTTATTGAACTGTATTAGAGATTAAAATAATGTTTTAAATGTTATTATTCTTTTTTTGTTGCTAAAAAAATGGTTTTGGATGACGTTTGTTAAGAAAATGGTTTTTGAGTACCAATTTGGTGTTGAATTGGGTGTTTTACATGGGTATTCTATGTGATGCTTATTGGGATTGTTTTATAAATCATGTAATGATTTTATTGAAATGTTTAGGGTGTGTTGGATTCTTTTTTGATAAATATGAGTATGAATATGGTGCTCAAGTGGGGTTTTCAAATAGTTTTGGGTGCAAAACAAAGAAAGAGTTGGAGAAGTTGTTTTATTGAAACTCAAAGTGTTTTGTTGTGTGTTTTAAATGGTATAAAATGTGTGTAGCTACTGTACTTATTGTATGTGACCATTATTGTTATTTTTTATGAAAATTAATATATGTATCATTCTAAAATTGTTTGATCACAAAGGGGGAACCCCGGGTACCTAGGTGGGGCGGATGTGTACTAGTACAGCAAGTGGGCCAGATGGGTTTTGTCTCTGTTTCACCTAGAATTTGGATAATGAAAAATCTAACTAAACTATGTGGATGATAATTGGGGACCACTAGGTTATGTTTATGTTCCCTAATAGTGGATCATTCACAAGAACATATTTTACTATGGTTACTTTACACCGAGGTATGAGGTACATGGTGCCCGAGACTATCTAGTTCCTAGGGGTGTTCCCGATTTTGTTGCTCATTATGTTTGTGGTATTTTCCCTTGTATTGGGGTGTTTTTGGAAGTAATTTATATTAGCCAACATGTATATTTAAATGTGTGAACATTCTAAAAACTTTATCTTGAAAAATGTTTTCAATTGAAAGTTTCATTTCTTGGATTTTATCACTACTTTTCTTTGCATATTAAAACTGATTGCTTTTTGGCATTGTATTGCATGATCTTTAGAATCATTGGGTGGTTTACTACTGGGTATTGGACCAAACCCTAATTACACCCTTGGGTGTAAGTAGACTTGGTTATTTTTGTTGTCACAAGTTGGGTATAGTTTTTAGTTCCAGTGGTTCGGGTTTCTAGCAGGTCCTTGCTGGTGAAGTCTTGTGGAGATGGATTGAGGGTGGTTCCCTTTACCATGAGGGTTCTTGGTCTATTTACTTTTGGTTTTGTACCTTTGTTATAGTATTTTTGAGTTGTTTTAAAATATGTAATTCAGTTCTAATTTTTTGTAAAAGATTGTTTGGTTTGGAAAATCGAGATTCGTTTTATTAGATTCTCTTGTTGTTTTAAGTTTATAAACTCGGGTAAATCATTTCCAATTCTCATTTTATGATACCCGGGAACTTGTGCCAGACCATGGAGATCGAGAACGCCCTTTGGGCCTTTTCATGGTCCAAGTTTGGTGCCAGTTTTGGTGGGAACCAGATTTGGTTCGTGACAGTATAGTTCATCAAACTAAACATAGGTCGGTTTATCAGACTGACGATATTATAGTCCATCAGACTGTCAAAAGTTTATAATTGGAGTGATAAAATTATTTCTATTGGATAGAATTTATTAAAAAATTATAATGGTTCTACCAAACAACATTGGATTAATATATAATTTTTTGATCTATCAAGTGAAGAACATATGAGGTTGTTGCAACTAACTCCGAGAATCACAGAAATATGATCGTTATAGGGATGCATATATATAAAATTGTATTCGAGGAGTTGAGAGATGATGTATTTTCAACTCAAAACGTCCAAGATTCACTCTTCCATAACATCTCATTATTTTGCATTGTAAATATTCAGAGATTTTTTTTATCTAATAAATCTATGTGAGGGTTTTAAATTCATTAGAGTATTTTTCTTTCATATTCACTAATTCTAATATGGGTTTAGATCAAGGTATTCCATGGATATGAAGACAGGTGATATCGATCAGGTTGATCGAGGGATTCTAGGGTATTGTAAGATAGAGTTTTTACCGATATTCATATTGATAGATTTATTATTTAAGAAAAACAGATCTATTTCAATATTTATATTAAGGTATTTACCGATAAAGAAAGATAGAACTTGTAGTTAGGTTGAAAACTATGGATATTTTAAGTCAAGATTTCTGAATTTCTTAACTCTTAATGTTAAAGAATAGAATATATTTTATAAATCTTATAAGTCAATATTACTTCACTATAATGTTTCATATTTATTGTTTTAACAAGTTTTATATTATTCTATGTAATTTATATTAGAATTTTTTTTACTAAATCTTTCTAATATCTGTTTAACCAGGATGTTTTTAATTCTGTTTAAGTAACTATGATTTATCAAAAAATTTCTAAGTATAATACCTATACTCTGATCATCAAAAAATTCCTAACTCCGATCTTTAACAAATGAGGTTTGGGTTTTATGTTAGTTTAATTTTTTAAAATATAATTGACCCCCATATTGTAGCCATCATATACTCTTAAGATTCCACAATTGGTATCAGAGGAGGTTCTACTATATTAATTTCTATGTTTTTACTATTGTTTTCTATGAAATCTATTGAATTTTTTTTATAAACTATTTTTTTTATAATTTGTTATTACAGTAACATGTGAATAGTAAAAAGAGTTTAATTTTCTATAATATCACAAGTTTGGATTTAGACACTCTTTAGAATTTGAATCCTAGAAGACTACTAATCATTGATGGTGATTAATATGATTATTGTAGAGATAAAATGAAAAATATTGTTATTAATAATGGTGTTGACAATTTTGTGATGCTGAATGGTAATTATAATATTTCTAAGAAATATGTTACTACCTTTTCTAATCAAGATAAGTTGGAATATCAATTGAATTATAGAGTAAGGAATATTCTATTATATTCTATGAGTAGAAACATTTATAGTCAAATTTCATCTGGTGAAGCTATAAATAGAATATATAAGAAGTTTTAAGGAACACATTTTGGAACTTCAAAATTAATTGAGATAAGAAGAGATATGCTTTGAGCTGATTATTAATATTTCAACTTTATACCTAGAGAAACTATTGCAGAAATGAAACAAAGGTTTATAACTATTGTAAAAAGTTTAAAATATCTTGGTAAAAAGGATCTTATAGATAAAATATTAGTAGAAAGGATTATTGACATAATACTCAGAGAATGGGAATCCAAGAGAACTAATTTTGACAATACAATAAGAATTACTTATCTAACTCTTGATGATTTGATTGGAACCATTATTTAGTATGAGGGAAGATTGAAAAGAGATGAAAAAAATGAATAAAAATAATAGAGGAGTTTCTTTTTCAACAAATTCTAATGTTACAAGTAACGTTCAATCTATTGATAATGTTTTGAAGTCTTCTAAAAAGAAGAAAGTGATAGTTAAATCAGATAGTAATTTGTTAGAACAATTTGGAAATGAGTTATAAAATATTTCAAAAAGAATGAATAAGATATTTGAAAAGAAATATTTTCAATAAAAATATAATAAGAATCATAAGGAGAGAAATGGTAAAAAATATTCTTGAAAAGTTATATGTTATGAATATAGGAAGGCTGGACACATCAGAAAAGTTTTTCTTAAGTTGAAGAGAAAGGATAAGAAGGAAATAAATTACGATAAGAAATATATAAAGTATTATAAACACAAAAATAAAAAGTGTCTAAAATATTAAAATACTTGGTGTTTTAGTGGTGGTGATAATTCATCTAATAATTTATCTGATAATGAAAGTTCAGGAAAAAAGAATATCATATTTTATGTAGAATTTTGAAAGGTTAATAAATGCTTCATGGTTAATTTAACATCTAAATATTTAAAAAATATCACTTTAAATGAAAATTATCTTAATTATAATGATAATAATAGTTCTATATCTTCTGATGTTGAATATTATTCATTATATAAAGATATCACTTTACCATGTTTTTAAGAAGTTTCTATATTTTCAAAATTAACAAAAAATAAAAATTTTAATATTTCTAAAAAATTGATGTTGCTCAAGAAAAACTTGTGAAAAAAAATTCAAGGATGTCTACTTTAACTAAGAAGATATCATATCTTTTTTAATATTTAGATAAATATAATTACGAGAGAGATGATCTTTCAAAATAACTTGAAAAATCTAATTTTGAAAAAACTAGTTTTTTAAACAATTTATAAAAATTTAGTTTGAATACAACCACTAATGAGGATAAAAATTTAGTTTCAAAACATAATTATGAAATTTATTATTTGAAAAATCTTTTTTCAAAGTTTACCACCAGTATGGAAAATGTTTATAATATGTATAATCAAATTTTCTCTTATAAACATGTTTTTGGAGTGGATTTTACTATTTGAAAACCTATTTATCAAAATAATTACTTTGTTTCAAAAAGTGATCCATTTTTCACTAAATTTCAAAGTGGTGGTCACTAGAATAATAAGTGTTCTTTGAATAAAACTCAATCCTTAAGATTTAATAAGGTATATTTTTCTAAATAATTAAAATTTTCTCAACATAGTGAAGTTGAAAAAATATTAATTCCCTGAATTTTACTTTCTAATAATACCAGACCCAAGAAAATGTGGGTTCCTACAAATCTAATTTTTTGTTTTTAGGAGAATAAGGAATGTACCAAAAATAATAACATTTGGTAACATTTTTTTTGTAAAAAAGTCTTAATTTAAAATTTTGTATTTTTTGTAGGACTTAAGCACAACATTTTTATCATAAGTCAATTATGAGATGAGGGATATCTTGTAAACTTCAGGAATGAAAAATGTAATGTTCATAGTTCTAAAGATTTTATTATTTCTACCAATTGAAATGATAATGTTTAAACACTAAACTTAGAAGACCTTATGAGCCTAGATCTACCTTTCCTTAGTGTAATAGATGACCAATATTGGCTATGAAATAGAAGATTAGGACACTGTAATGTTATAACTTTAGCTAAGTTGTCTAAGAAAGGACTAATTAAAGATCTACTGGAACTTAGGTTTGATACTTCAAAAGTATGCGATCCTTGTCAATTTGGAAAGCAACATATGTAACGTTTTAAGTATCTTATCGAAGTCTCAAATTCTTATTCTTTACATTTAGTATACATTGACTTGTTTGGTCCTATACAAATTGAATATATCGGTGGGAAATACTATGTATATGTTTTAGTTGTTGATTACATTAGATATACTTGTGTATATTTTCAATAAAATAAGTTTTAATACTTTTTTTTATTTTAAAACTTTTTTATCCTGATTTAGAAATGAAAAAAGCTCTCCTTGATAACTATTCATAGTGATCATGCTAGGGAATTTGTAAATTTTGATTTTGAAACTTTTTGTAGTAAAATAGGTATTATATATAACTTTTCAAAACCTATAACTCCACAAAAAATGGTGTAGTTTAAGGGATAAATATAATTCTTCAATAGATTACTAGGACCATGTTGAGTGAATACTTAGTTTCTAAATATTTTTTTTCTGAAGCAGCTAATACTGTTTGTTTACTATAAATGAATTTTTGACAAGACCTTTTATTAATAAAAATCCTTATGATTTGCAGAATAGTAGGAAACTAAAACTTTATCACTTTAAAGTTTTTAGATTCAAAGTATTCATTTTTAATATTAAATATAACATATATAAATTTTCTCTAAAATACAATGAAGGAATTTTTTAGGTTATTCTACAACTATTAAGGTATATATATTTTTTAATAAAAATAAAATAACTCTTAAAGAAAAAATAGATGTTATATTCGATAAAAATAATCCATTTATTTAAAAAAACACCATCTACATCTTCAGATGTTATTTCAAAAACTAATTTTCAAACTATATTGGAAAGTTCTTCTCATGAGATAATAACTGAATAATATATTTATAAAGTTTTACCTTAAGAATAATTTCAACATGTTTTTGAATAAAAGAGTTTTGTAAACCTAAGAAATTAATTGTTTCTTAGGAATCATCCCAGTGATAACATCATTAGTGATGTAGATAAACTAGTTAAAACTAGAAGTTCTTTGATAAATGAAATTGAAAATTTTGAATTTTTACCACAATTCTAACCTTAAACTCATAATGAGACTATAGGTGATGAATATTGGATAAAATAAATACAATATTAACTCAATTAATTTGAAAGGAATCAAGTTTGTGCTTTTGTTTAATGACTTAAATATACATCTTTAATTGGTGTAAATTGAGTTTTTCATAAAAAATGTGATGAAAATTTTATTATAGTTATAAATAAAGATAGAATTGTTTCTAATGGATATAATAAACAATAGGGAATATATTATGAATAAACTTACAATTTGGTATTAATACTTGAAGCTATTTGCATACTTATATCATATGCAACATTCCTTAATTTCAAACTACTTTAAATAGATGTGAAGTGTGCATTCCTTAATAGATACATTTAGGCAGATGTTCATGTAGAAAACCCCCTATTTTTGAAAATATAAAATATCAAGAACATATTTTTAAACTTACTAAGTCACTTTATGGATTTAAACAAGCCCTTAAGGACTGATATAATAGGTTAACTGGATTTTTGTTACAAAATAATTTTGTTAAGAGAGCTACAGATTCAAATATTTTTTTAAAAGATGTTTCTAAAAAAATAATCATTGTTCAAATTTATGTTTATGACATTATATTTGGTTAAAATAAAAAATATTTAATAGATTCCTTTGCGGATCTTATGAAGTCTGAGTTTGAAATGAGCTTGATGAGAGAACTTACTTATTTTATAGGATTTCACATTTCTAAAAAACTAGAAAGAAATTCTACATCACAACATAAGTGTATAAAAGTTATTATTAATAAATTTGGACATGACAATAATAAAAGTATTAGAACTCCTATCAAAACATCAAATAAATTAGATATTGGTGAATTTGGGAACCAGTTGATCAAAACATCTTTAGAGGAATGATTGGAAGTGTAATTTACTTAACAAATAGTCATTTAAATTTAATGTTTTTTATATTCTTATGTGCAAGATATAAATAAAATCCAAAAGAGTTCCATATTAAAGTTTCAAAAATATTTTTTTAATTATCTTAAAGTAACTATGGATTTAGGTTTATTTTACTCTTCTGGAAATGATTTTTAATTAAAAAGTTTTTTGGATTCTGAATTTGGTGGGTGTAGAATGGATAGGAAAAGTAATACTAGAACTTTTCATTTCTTAGGAGAAGATTTAGTATCTTGGTCTTGTAAGAAACAACACTCAATATCACTTTTTATTATTGAATCCAAATATGTAGTAGCTAGAATTTTTTGTACTCAAGTGTTGTGGATTCAACACACACTCACAGACTATAGTATGAGTTTTACTAAAACTAAAATATTGTGTGACAACATAGGTTCCATTTATTTATGTAAAAACCTAACACATCACTCACTAGAAATGCACATAAATATAAACACAATTTCCTTTCAGATCACACACCAAAATGAGATATAATATTACAATAATCAGAATAAAAGAACAACTTACCAATATTTTCACAAAAAAACTTGTTTTTTATAGGTTTGAATATATTAATAGAAGTTAGGAATGATAAATACTAAGTGATCATTTGATTATTCTTTTTTTTACAAATATACTTACATCAATGAACTCCTTCTTCAAGGGGGAGAAAATATGTTGATGTTTTATGAAAACTTTTGTTTTTTTAAATTTTTAGTTTTTATAACAATTTTTTTTCATATCTTTCAATGATTTAGAATCAAAATTATTTCTAAAATGTTTCAAAATAATTTTTTTATTAAAATGTTTTGGAATCAATTTTTTTTATTAAAATGTTTTGGAATAAAAAATTCTTACTATTTTTTTTTCTAGAATAAAAATTTTTACTAAAGGTTTTTGGAATAAAAAATTTCTTACTAAAATTTTTCATAGGATCTTTTTTATAAATATTATCTGATTTATTTTCTTTTAGAAAAACCAATAATAATAGGTTAATGAACACAATTTCACACCAAAAGTTATAATTATACTCAATGAGTTATTTTTCATAATCTTTTAGTTTCTTCATTATCCTTTACTTATATTTTTTAATTATTGATTACATATTCCTAATTGTTAAAAACATTCAATTATTTTTAAAAAAATTTAATGTTTAAGTAATCAAACAACCCTTTAGTCCAATGAATAGTTTTTTCATAAAAAATAATTGGAGTTCATAATATTTATTAAATAATTCATGGAAGAATCTCAACATTCAAATCAATATACGGTTTTAATCCGAGCTGTTAGATATTTGTAATTTGAAGGGTTTCTCCTTGAGCCTATATATAAGACCAGTGGATATTAATTCCTAAATCGATTCTCAAATTTTACTATCAACTATTGAATCTCATTTTTTAATCTCAGTCTATAAAGTTTAGCATTAGTCTGATTTTTTTTCTTCAGTATAATTAGTTTTTTATTAGCATCAGTCTCAGTATAATGACATCTGTTGAAGATTTTTCTAAGAGATAAGTGGTAAAGGAAATATTTATCTAGAAATTATGGTATAATAAGAATTATTATATTTTGAAATATGTTTTAAAGATTTAAGGATGGAAAAATATTTGTGTGTAAAAAGATGATTTTGATTTTCATTATCTGGAAATTGTTAAAGAATTTTATTCTTCGGTGGAATTTAGTATGCAAGATGATTTGGAAGTAACTATTTTCAATATTTTTGGTTAGAGTTGAAAATTATCGATTTAGTAAGTCAATGAATTGACTGAAGTTCCATTGGAAGGAGAGGCTTACCTTCTATCTCACAATCTATTAGAGAAGATAAGGTCCTTTGAAAAATCCAAAGATGAATCAACTTTTTTCTCTTCTTATGAGAAGGTTAGAAAAGTATATCATATGAATCCAGATTCAAGAGTTGTTACTTTTTAGATGCAAGGATATTTAATTCTGAGAAAAAGAGAAAGGGATATGATAAAATTACTTGACATCTTAATATTGTATTTTCTTATCAATATAAGGAAGATAAACCTGGTTACACTTGTGTTTATCTTAATTGAATCTATAAAGAAAACCTCTATGAAGTCAAGAATTATTATGTTTCTATGTTTTATCAATAAGATATTGGTTAATTGTATGGAATTTATTAAGATAAATAATCAGAATTATGTGGTTTGAGAAAAGGTTTCATTGATTGGAGAAGAGTCTTTGGTTAGGATGAAGTTAGTATTTAATAAGAAACTAAAAAAGTTTGTAGAAAAATTTGACATGGTGGTGTTCGATGCTGAAGTAGTTAAAAAAAAGAACAAGTAAAAGTGAAAAGGAAAAAGATTCCTCTACTCCAAAGAAACAAAAGAAACCAAAAACAATATCCGATGTGAACTTCAAGAATCTGATGGTAGACAAGGCTCATAAAAATCTAGAAGATCCAAATTTCAAACTCGATAAATCTGAGGCTTTAGAATTAAATATAAAAATAGTTGAGGCCATAAAATATACCAAAAATAATAAGAAGGAAAAGAAAAATATTGATCAAGATAAGGATATGGAATAATACTTCAAAGGAGTTAAGAAATATTTAAAAAATATTCTTCTCAATATTTCACTATTATCAGTAGTTTAACTAGTATCTGGTTCCAAAAAAATTCTATGTATCGCAATACTTTTCTGGATCCATCGATACCAAAAAAGTTATAAATTTTTGAAAATTTAGTTGTTCCTATTACAATTGAGAAGGGAATGGGTAAAGAAGTAGAAGATAAAACTCAAGTTCAAAAATCAGTTAAAAAAAGTTTAGAAATCAAAATAGACATATAAAAAAGAAGATAAAATAACTAAAAAGAAGTTGAAAAAAGAGTTAAAAGAAGAAGAAGAATAAGGGGAAGAAAAAGAAGAAGAAGAAAGATATTTAGAATCATTATCATCCTTTACATATTTATCAACCCAATCTGAAAAAAATCTACCCTTAAATGTTTCTGTGAGTGAAAAATTTTCATCACAAGAGAAAGAATAAACATAACATTCCCATACAAAATTATCATAAAAAGTAGATACTAACAAATATGTCAATGTAATAAAGATTTTGGATAATGAAAATGATAAAGGAAAAGAAAATACAGATACATGACCATCTTACCAACATATTTTTGAAGCTTTGGTGGATTCATATAATATATCAGTTACTAAAGATTAGAAGAGAATTGACTATATTTGTCAAACTTTGAAATGGATCAAAAATTCAATGCCTTATCTTCTGAATATTGAAGCCCGAAGCAAGAAAATTCAAAATATTTAGAATGAGAAATAAGATTCTTTGAATTTTTTTGACAAAGACCATTATTCAAAATGAAGATGAGATAAAATATTTTAAACATAAATCAAAGGCATAGAAAATAAGATTTAATAAAATAGTAAAATGGTCAATACAATTGGATGTATATTTGAAAGATCATGATGAAACGTTTGAGGAAGTTAAGAAAGTATCTTCTGATATTACTGATATTTTGAAAAGAAATCATTAGGTGTTTATGATATATTGACGTTTTTGGAATAATTCAAAGATTTTTCAGATTCCCAGAATCAAGAAATCATTGATCTGAAAGAAGTGATTCAAAATTTGAAAGATGATAATGCTAGAATCTAATCCTTTGAAGATGATTTTCAAATAATGAAGAATAAAAACCCAGTTTTCTTGAATAGGAGGTAATTAGTTTGAAAAAAGAGAATCAAAAGTTCAGTTTCATAGAGGAAAAAATAGAGAAGTTCAAGTCTATAAATACAGTGAGCAGGAAGAATCTGGAGGATTTTCGAAAGATAAAATCCATTATCAAGAAGCTCTATAAGAATTAATGAAAATTTTCTTTCTGAACTCTTGTTTTATAAAAATCAAACATTTCGAATGATTTATTGTTTGAATTATTTATTCTAAGAATACATTTTTGTTTGAATGTTTTCCAATTTTATTTGGATGAATGTTATTTCTTTTCATCTTGGATGAATAATTATTCAAACAAAATTGTTTTGTATTATACTTTCTAACATTTCAGGAAAATATGTTACTTCCCTTATTTCTTTTCAAAAACCAAAAAGTGGGATGATTTATTGAGTGGGATAATACAATAAGGGAGATTTTATTCCTATTATTCAAAAGTAATAATATTTCTTATCAGATGAATAATATTAAACGAAATGAAGTTATTAATATAGAGGGAGTTAAGATAAGAAAATGGTAGATATTTCTTATGAAGAACTAATTTGAACTTCTTAAATGTACAAAGGGTTGTATGTTTTTCAAATTTACTAGTTTTTCATTTTAAGTGTTTTGTTTTGTGTTTTTCAAAAAGGGGATATTGTTGAGTCTAAATTTTATACATTCAATTTTTTACTTTCATTAGTTTTGAAAATCACAAAAAATTTATTAAAACCTTATTTTACTAACTTGGAATGTCCCAAGTATTTTAGATTTTTTTAGAAAAAATATTTTTCTACTGAATGTAGAAATAGTTCTTATCTAAATTAATATAAACTTTATATTCTTAAAGTTTAATACATTAGACCGACTAGAGTCTAGTCCATCAGAATGACTAGTGTATTTTCCATCGGATTGATTAATGTTCTATACATTGGACCAACCAAAGTCATATCCATCATAATGACCATATTTTATCTCATTGGACTGACCATAGGCCAATTTATCATACTGACAATATTAAGTCCATCAGATTATTAAAAATTTATAATCAGAGTGTTGAAATTATTTCTATCAAACGTAATTTATTATAACATTGTAGTGGTGATGCAAAATGACATAAAATGAAGATATTATTTATTGATCTGTTAAGTAAAGAACATCCGAGGTCATTGAAACCAACTCTGAGAATCACCGAAATATGACATTTAGAGGGATTCCTATAAATAGGAGTGTATTAAAGGAGTTGGAATCTGATTCATTTTCAACTCAACATATTTGAGATTCGCTCTAACTTAACATCTAATTATTATGCATTGTAAATATTCAGAGAGTTTTTGTTTTAAGGATTCTGTGTGAGGTTTTTAAATTATTTAAAACATTTTTTATTCACTAATTATGATATAGTTTTAGATTGAGGGATTCCATGAATAGAAATACAAATGATATTGATCAGACTGATCTAGGGATTATAAGGTATTGGAAGACAGAGTTGTTACACATATTCAGATCAATGGATTTGTTTTTTATTAAATAAATAACTATTCTAATATTCATATTAATGGATTTCCTGGAGATGAAATATAGAAATTACAGTCAGGTTAAAAATTGTGGATATCTTAAGTCAGGATTTATGACTTCTTTAACTCCAAAGGTTAAATAGTAAAATATCTTTTATAAATCTTTTAAGCCATTTTTAGTTTACTATAATATTTTATATTAATTTTTTTAAAAAGTTTTATATTCCTGCATGAAATTTATATTCGAAATTTTGTTTTACTAAATAATTCGCATATTTATTTAAACAGACTATTTGTAAGCCTGTTTAAGTAACTCTGATTTATCAGAAATTTTTTGAGTCTGATACCTATACTATGATCATCATACAATTTCTGAGTCTGATGTTAAAAAAATGTGGTTTGGGTTTCATGTTAGTTTAATTTTTTAAACTACAATTCACATCCCCTCTTATAGCCATTATATACTCTTATTATCCAATAGTATGATCCTTGGATTATCTTAGTGCGGGTGAACCATGTAAATTCTCATGTCTTGTGTGCGTTATTTATTTATATTCTACAAGATATAAATCAATGAATGTGGGTTAAGTATTCATTTAATAGACTTGATTAAGGATAATACAAGAGAAGTAACAACCATATCACCATTGAGAGAATAACTTAAGTGTGAGCCTACTAACTATGAGGTCAATATTAGTTAAGGTGGTGATTATTTTAGGAGTAATTCTTTTTATATTAGAATTAGTTTCATACTCTGATTCAACCCCTCTCAGGTTATCTCGCACTAAAGACCCTCATGGGCCTAAAAAGTGATATTAGGGAATAATTATTTCTTGTTGGATTTGTTTTTTTCTACTTATTACTTGAAGTTAACTTTTATTACTCCCATAAATTATTTTTGCAACAATACAAAGGGAAATAATTTATAAAGAAAAACTCCAAGGTAATTCCATATAATGGAATAATTTTTAGTAAAAGTGTGTTTCAGATTAAAGTTTACAATAGATTTAGAAATGTAATTATGTTTTTATTATTTTGAATCTATTTATTCATTCAATGATTCTACATTATTAGCTAAGGAGTTTGATTTACCAAATTATTTTGAATCTTTTGTTCATGATGAGATATCAATAAGACAAAAGGTGGAAGTTATCCACTTAACAGAAGCGCTAGATTAGGGTCTGTATGAAGAAATATTGAATTTTTGAGAGAATAATAAGTCTCAAAAGTTTTAGGTTAGAGGACTAAAGATTGATGTTGATATATTTAAAAGTTTTAAAAAAATATTGTTTAAGTGTCTACTGATATAAGGGGAAATAATGATTATCAAGACATAGAATTAAAGGAGATATCTTCAAAAGTGTATAATATTAAATATTATTTCAAGGATAATGTCCTTGACTAAAAATAAGTTTAAAACCATATGGCCAAGAAGGTTGAAATTTTTAAACATATGGAAGAATTTTTCAAGGTGACTCATGGGTTGAATCAAGATATGGTAATCCACAAAATTTTATTTTCTTAGTTAAACACTATGATGAAAGAATAATTTGAAAATATGGATGATATTTCCTATAAATTTTAGGATGAAATATCTAAAGGGAATACTCTCATGGAAGAAATTAATGATAAAATTGAGTTAGAAAATAAAATTAGTAACTTGAATAAAAATTGATCTTGGTCAAGAAAGTAAGTGTAAAAATAAAATATGAACAGTAAGGCTATTATAATTTTTTTACATTTTTTATTTTATTTAACTTTGGAAGGAAATAGTGAGATGAATACTAAGTATGCTATATCGAAGGAGAATCATGAAATACTAATTATTTTATAAAGTTCACATTTCATGGTAACACCTGAACTTGGCCATAATAGAACCCCTCAAAAGCAGAAGATGAAGAAAACCATGGGCATTACCAAGAAAAGGAAAAAATGGAGGTAATGGAAAAACACTTGAGAGGGTCATTATAAAAGGTATGGATACAAGTATGAGTTCAAAAATAAGGTGAAAAGACATTGTGATTTTATTGTGGAATGTGTATACATATTTCTAGATTTTTCTAAAAAACATTTGAATATATTTCTTACAGTGAAGATAACAGAATGTTTTCTAAATGTACCAAACACATTAATGAATGTATAGATTTTATTCCAATAAATATTACCATTATAATAATTTCATTAGTGGATATCACAAGAGATGTTTATCTATAATAGATCATGAAAATTAGAATGAATTCAATGACCAATCTATTCTTTCAAGAAATATATTTCATGGGATGGATAAAGAAAATCACCATGCTAAATTTGGTTTGAAGAGTTCCAAATATGGTAGTGAGCAAAAATTTTATTGTAAATATAAGAAAAAGGACTGGAATAGAAAATTCCAATTAGTAACATTTCAATAGAAAATTTTTGGTAGAAGTAACCAAGGAAGAAAAACATGTGATTTATTCCATGAAGGAAAGAGAAATCCCAAATATATTAAAGAGAAGTTGGATTCTATCGAAAACATTTCTGATATCAAGATGGATTCCAAGTTAAAGGATAGAGGAAAAGTGGTATTCTATAGTGACTCACCATATTCCTTAACTTTGAAAGTGGAAGATCATTATCCGTTTGTATTTAAATGCCAACTGTTTTTGAAGTGTTGTAAGTTTTGGGGGAGACATAATCCATGGTTAGTTTTCATTGAAAGATACAAGTAATATTGTGAAATGTTTCAAAGTTCCAATTGATGATGAAATAATGAAATTAGTATATTGTTGAATATGGAATTGAAAGTAAATTAGTGAAATAAGAAGCATAAGATTAATAACAATTGTATCAAAAATGGTATCAAGGTATAATCAAAGTATTGTTTTCAAGAGCACATATTAATCAATTGGAATCAAAACTTGAATATAGAAGAATAAAACATGATAGAGAAGAAAAACAATATTTTTCATGATTCATTTGTCTTAATATAACATGTTATATCATCTGACTATTTTTAGGATATCAAAAGTGACAAGATTTTGGGTGTTCATCCTATGAACTTAGGAAGTAGAAGAAACCCATAAATGATTGATCTATAAAAAAATTAATCAACATACAGAAATGAAGAAAATAAATAGGAATAACTTAACAAAATAAAAAAATATCTTTTACTATTTTATAGAGTATGTTTTAATGGATAATCGATGAAAGAGGTGAAAATCTCCTACTACTAAGGGGATTACATCGACCTTTTGATCCTTGTTCATAATGAGTGGTTCTCGTGATCTTCCACAGTTTTCTAGAACATTCTTCTTGAAGACAATGGGAGAAAAAAAAACTTAAAGTGATCATTAGATAGGATAGTATGCATAAAAGGTACCTTTAATATGATGGTCACAACCCTTTTATATAATCTATTCATTAAATGAATAATGTTGAAGTGTTGGAGCATTGGATGCCATCTCATAGAAGCCATTGCACATTACTTCACATTGGAATGTTACAGTTTCATTTAACTTTAAAAAAAGGTATCATTCATAAATGGAAATTAATGAATTATTCTTATTGATTCACAACTGATAATAAACTAAAGGAAGACATGGTAGTGATTCTTATATGTGATATCATATTTCACATGCCCATCATACATTACTATGGTATCCAATCATAGGCTATGATATATGAAACTGCTTACCTATATGAGTTTAGATGATTTTGGGATATCATAAAATATGACATCCCTATTTTTTTGCATCTCTAAAAATATCCCATTTTCACAAAAATATATCAAATTTATGTAAAACTTTAAAAATATTTGAGAATCAATACAAAATTCTCTTAGATATTATTTATCATACTCTCTTCATTTTAGAATAAACTGTTTTTCTTGAATTTAATACTTATTTAAATACATAAACATGTGAAACTGTAAGCCCTAGTAGTATTGAAAAAAAAAATGAAATCCAAATTTCATAAATTTAAGAAAAGAGAATCCTCTATCAAAATATCAGTGTTACTCAGGTTACTATGGGGTTTAGTGTGATCTCTATAAAACATAATCATATCTCCATATGAACATGTCCACCACAAGATACATCGTGTACACTATATTCATACCTATATAATCCATCTATCTATAACATCGAGTGACCACTAGACATGGAACATTTTAATATAGTATAATCCAACTCATACATTCATAATTATCTAAAAAAGACTGACCTGGTTGATAAATACATCTCATTCCAATCATTTAGTAGATGAGAAAATCACATGTCCCTCATCCAAGTAGCTAAGCACATCACATGTCACTCAACTAAGCATGAAAATAAATTTCCTCATTCTAATTCAATCAAGGGACAAATGTCTTTTCTCATCACATGAGTGGAAAAATCCCATTTTGGATGAGCTCCAACTGATGACATGATCATAAATATACCCAAACATCCCTAATTATCAAACACTTAAGGCTTATATAAGAAAGGTATTGATGTATGAAAGTTATCATTTTTGGTAGATTTAAAACCTTAGGTAACTAAGATTGATATTAAGTAAACACCTCTAAGTATATTGATGAATGTATGATATTAAATGAGATATATTTTTGTGGGCTAGTCAAAATAATATGTCTCCACTTATTATCTCATGAGTCCAATACTCATGCAAATATTCACTTATCATCACAACCTACAATCCTCCCTAATGATCATCAATTAGGGGAAACTCAAAGCCATACTATGAGGGGATATTATCATTCCACTTTTCTTGTAAAATAAGTTGAACCACACATGAATGAATGAAAAATTGAGGTTATATTTATTATAAAATCATTATAATGTTAGGTACGAATATGAAAAGTAACACACAAGAGGGGGGGTGAATTGTATCTTTTTAAATTTATCCACAATTTTGGATTTTGACACCCTCTGTAATTTATGCGGGTATGTAGTGTTTTTTTATTTATGAAAATATGTAGTGGATAAACAGAAATAAAGAACACAAATTTTTATAGTGGTTTAGTGAATAAATATACCCTAGTGCACTCTACTAATCACTCTCTCAGTGAGCTTGGTAAATTTCACTAGAATGGCCCTCTTATCACAAGAACAAGAATCCAAAACTCAATCCAGGAAATTTACACATCTATAAAAAGACTAAAAAAAGTCTTCTGGTTAATTATCGGAGAACCAGTTATCCGCATCTTAGAAAAAGAAGATGATACTCTAACACAAATGAGTACGAGAAGTTGAAACTATAATAAATCAAAAGAGTTTGATTTGAAAGGTTCAGATTGTTCTTCATATTTCAACATCAAGCAAATGAAAATTGATGAATCTTCTTATTTAGAAAATAATATCTTCAAGAATTAAAGAGTCTGAAGTGATCCTGGTTGCAAAAAGATATTTAATAAGGTAGAAACTTAAACAAAAGTAGAAATCACACAGTAATAAATGATTGATCATGTATATCTATAAAGTGTATATTCTTTCAAAAATAATCATTTTTTGCAGTATCATTGTAAAATATAATTTCAATAATACATTCATATATTTGAATCGCTTATCAAAATTATATGAAGAGATACTATGAGAGAATATATAGAACATAAAAAATTGTTTTGATATTCTAGATCCAAAAGAACAACCTGATTGATCATGGTAATTCAAATTTAAAATCAACCAGGGGAGTCATAACTTCCCTTAGAAATAGGTGTGATTTTTTATAATGAACACAGTTCTTTTAAACAATAAAATTGATCCATGAATTGATCTTTAATTTTGGATTGACCATTACAACAATCTCATATTGAAAAAATGGCTTGAAAAAATTCACCGTTGAGAACAAAAGGTAGGGTTGATACCATACGCAAGCGTTTCACTTCTTATCATAACATAGAGTTCCTTTGTGTAGGGTTCCTTTTCATAGCATAGATTTCCTTTAAGTAGAATAGGGTTCCTTTGAGTAGTATAGGGTTCCTTTACATAGCGTAGGGTTCCTTTACGTAGCACAGGATTCCTTTGCGTAGCATAGGGTTCCTTTGCATAGTATAGGGTTCCTTTGCAGAGGGTAGGGTTTCTTGGCGTAGCACAAGGTTCCTTTGCGTAGCGCAAGGTTCCTTTGTGAAGCATAGGGTTCCTTTGTGATAATTTCATCCGCATGTAACATAAGGATCAAAAATTAACTTAGGGATGGGGATCCATACATTCATCCTTGTCAACATAAAATCCCGAACGTAGCATTGATTATTCATTCGTTCAAATTTTCTGCATGTTGGGTATGAATAGTAAATCCAGACTTCAATGGATGGTTATTGATACATACATTTATTTTATGAATGTAAGGATGTTGTCCCAAACAGAAACTATTTGTCATAACATAGGGTTGATGAACCATACGTTTACTTTTCGAACATAGGGTTGAAAATAGTGTTTCCAGATTCATTCCCATAATTCTAAATTCCTTAGAATAAAATATAAATTCCTAGAGAAATCACTCAAAAAAACTTCATTAGAAAACAAATAAGGGTATTTGTGAACATCAAAATCATCATAAATTATAGAGTATTTTTGAGACAATACATACCCAAAAATCTCCCCATTTTTTATGATCACAAAACCAATAACATAATCCATAACAAAATTTAAAGAGAATATAAGATTTTTAAACATACAAAAAAAAGATATGTAAAATATTTTAGTATTTCAAATTCACAATATTATTTTGATAAAGAGAAATAGATACTTGTAAATGAAATATTTTCTCTAATGAAATGTTGTGGTTTGAAAATATTCTCCCTTCTACCCTTATAAAATTTCTCCCTCTTTTTATGATATAAAAAAGATGGTTTAAAAGAATAAACAACATAAAACACATTTTTAATATAGCACTGAACTATTATGAATATTTATAAATAATAGCATGGGAAAAAAAATTTGGATTGGAAATTTAAACATTGAACTAAAATAAACTAAATCTAAATCTAAACAAGAATAAAAAAGAAAATAGAAATTAAAACAAATTCAGATGTTTGAAAAGTTAGATTAAAATCCACAATTAATCAAAGAGTCTTAAAAATAAAGGGCTTTGGTTTGAAATGGTAGGGATAGAGGGTTCTTCATGATAAGTAAGAGCTTGAAATGCACTACGAATATCAAGAAGTTTCAAAAGAAGGATCTATAAATGGTCGTTGAATACTTCTAACCATTGCTGAAGTAGATTCCCTGAATCTTTTTCAACCTTCAAATTCTCAACCAGATTGACTTTTACAAACACATTTATAGCTTATTTTGACCATATGAAAGAGGTCAACTGGTCCTTGACATGATGAAGCACTGGTCCTAACCAGGATTCATTTGAATTAGTTGACTAATCGGATGCCTCTGATTTTCCAACAGAACATTTAAAGGAATGTTATCACACTGAAGAGTGTGTATCCTATCATTAAAACCATCCTGTATAGAGGTAATGACTTCAAAATTTCTGAGCAGTTCTATCGGTGTTTATTGAGAAGAGGTGGATGCTCTATTTCTTATCTTGAGAGACTGAAATTCTCTCCCTATCATCAACTTTAACCCATCAAACTCTCTCTTCTTAATAGACTCATACTTTAATGAACAAAATTATCTTGACATTTTTTCCATAATATCTTTAATATCTAAAACATAAATGATATTTCTTTGAATTATCTTAAATTAAGCTTCTGAGCTTCAAATTAGGATCTCAGTACTGAAGTAACCTTGTATTATTCAAAATTTTTCTTATCAGCTTCCAACTGTTCTCTAAGAAATGAGTTCTAGGCCTCCAAAAGATTGATCTTTATAACTAAGGTATTATCCTCAAAATCATAAGATTCAGGGGAATGAGTGTTAGGGTCACCGATATCTTCTTTTTGATGAACTTTGATCAAGGCCAAACTTGGCTCTTAATCATCATCTAGTCTGTCTCTTAAGGAAAATCTTTCAGAAACTTCAGAATCTAGAACAAAAAGAGTTATTGGATTAGGGACATATTCCATAATAAGTTCATGACTTTGAGCTTATTGTGCAACTTGCTCATCCACTAGATTCTAATACTCACCTCTAATATACACTTCAACTAAAGTCTCTAGAACATTGACCAAAATTATTCTTCCTTTATGAACAAGATATTATTATCCCAATAGTGTTCCTTCTTATTCAGGCCTCTATTGAATAGATCCAACTAAAAGAATCATCCTTTTCTCCCCCCTGAGCATCAATCAACAACCTCTACTATTATTCTTCACCAACTAGAAGCAAAATGTTTCATGAATTTCTGTAACAAAACCAAGCTTCTTCATAGTTCCTAAATTCAACGTGTTGATATGGTGACAAGATCTACCAAAAAACATGTTGACAATATTTACTTTCCTTCACAACAAAAAAGAAATGATCCTTCTATAGGGATAATATACCATCTTTACATCCTCATGAAAGTAGTGGTTTAGATATCTTATCATAAACTAAGAGAAATTAAACTTAACACGATTCAAAAATAAAAACATGATATACATGTCTAGTTAAAAGAATTTCTCAAGATTTGCAGTCATAGGAAAAATCCCAAATTGAATAAACTTCAACAACACTCGGTGATCAAGAGAAAGTTATTTTGATATTACCTTCTTTAAAGTTCTTATTAGAAACAAAGAAAACATAATATCCTCAGAAAAATGTCTTCCATTACCTATATTCCTTAAATAAAATTGAAACTCCCACTCATGGGGACAATAAATCATTTCATCCATTTTCACAGAGGACAAGGAAAACTCAGAATCATTAATCTTAGAGAAAATGGTGTCTTCTTCAAATCCAAGACTAAACGAAGCATTTTTAAAAAATTCCTTTACTTTTATTTCATATACCACTGACATTTTACCTTCTAAAAAAAGAGTAAACAAAACCTTGAAATTGCATAGATTCTTTTAGCAAAGGATTTTTAGAATCTAAATAGTCAAAATTAATTACCTTTCCCTGCAACACCTTGTGAGATTTTCTTGAAGCATAAACATTTTTGTCCAACTCAACATCTATGGATCTTCCTAAGGTTTCCATCTCTGAAGGTTTTGATACTGAAGGGATTAAAGTTTTAGGGTTTTGGAAGACATGAATCAAAATAAGCTTTGTAAATTGAAAGGACGTGTAGGAGAGGAGAAAGAGAGTGTGAGAAGTCAAATTGTTTTCTCACACCAATTGAGGATGTATTCATTCTGTTTTTAATTTTGAAAAGACAACTATAATAAAATTGAAATAAAATTCATTTCAAAACAAATTAAAATGAAATATAATTAAAACAAATTAAATAAATCTTACTAAAATAAAAACAGAGAGACTAGAAATAAATTAATAAAAATCACTAAAACTCAAATATTCCTAAATATCCCTTAATAAAATAAAAACTAGCAATGAGAAGTGTTTAAGTAAAAATATCAACTAATTGATATTTGGTATTAAAGAATAATAAAGAAATATCATTTTTAAGGACACAATCTCTTAGAAAATAATACCTTATATCAATGTGATTAGTTATAAAATGACTTCTAGTATTCTTAGAAATAATAATAGCACTTGTATTATCACATAAAATAAGTATACTATTAAAGTTTAGTCCAAAGTCTAGTAGAGTGTTTTTCATACAAAATACTTGTGCACATTAACTACCAATAGATATGTACTCTACTTTAGTAGTTGACAGAGAAATTGAGGGTTGTTTCTTACTAAACCATGAAACTAAAGATTTTCCTAAAAAGTGATAGGTTCCGGAGGTACTTTTTTTAATCTAATCTACAACCTCCAAAGAAAACATATGAATACAAAATCAAATTAAAATCAGAAATTTTTTTGTAAGAACCCAGATCTTCTTTTCAGGTATGTTTTCATTTTTCTGGTGTTTTTGAGGAAAAAGAGGATTTTTATGGAAATTTCTTAAGTACACGCCGTGTACTCAGTTACCGCAGGTAGCCGGGTGCTGGCCGTGTCACGCCCATGCACACAGTCATGTGTGGTGACCTAGAGACTGCCTAATGTGGGGGGTCGGTGAAGGAAATTACACACCGTGTACTTCTTAAGTACACACCGTATACTTCTAAAGTACACACCATGTACTTCTAAAGTTCACGTTGTGTAATTTTTTTTCATTAAACATACTGGGGTCATGTCTGAAAAACAAAATTGTCTTCTTCTTGACCTAGTTCATCCAAGAACGTCTGTATGGTGCAGATCTTCACCAAGCCCTCGATTGAGCGTCCATTCTCCGAGTCAGACTCCGTCGGTTGCATTGGAATTGCATCGGTGAGTTCCCTCTTCTCCTTGAACACCCTCTTCTGATTCCATCCCTCTCATGAGATATCGTGGGTTGAACGTTTTAGATGTTTTTTTAGATCTATGAAGTTCTAAGGTGATTCACAACCCAAGAATCAAGTATATTGATCTCCTGATGCCGAGGTAGGTGGTTTGTGCCTTTCTGTAGATAATCTTTGAGTTTTATGTGAAAAAGTTCCCAATACCCATGAAAGGGGTATTGCGCGTTTATGGTTTTAGACCTATTGTTTTCCTGCTATGCCCTAGTTTGTTTGGATATAGGTTATTTGTTTAGAATAGGGTTTAATTTGCTATGCTATGGAGGTTTTTCCCATGTTTTCTTATTTTGACCGTTTGGTCTAGTTTTTCTATTAGGCTGCTGTTTGTTTCCCATGCCTAGTATTGTTAGGATGAAGTGATTGTTTATTTGACATGTTGTTATACTGTAGACTGGATAACCAAGTAGTTCTTGAGGTTTACTTTGTCCACTTTGCATTGTTATACTCATTTGACTTACACAAGGCTGTGAGAACCTGGTGTAGTAGACCATAAGGAGAATGGACGTAAGGGATTCTCCAGAGTGTTTGTAATTATCATCACGCTGTGAGAACATAGGGGGGATTGACGTTGAGTACTCCCTCAGAGGGTCTATATTTACGTTACGAGGCCACATGGGTAATTGACATTGAGTGCTTCCTCATAGTGCCTGTAGGTTACCGTTAACAGACTATAGGGGGTATTGACAGTGAGTTCTTCCTCAGAGAGTCTTTGATCACACTTGAATATAGGGGGAATTGACGATGAGTGCTTCCTCAAAGAGTCTATTCTAAAGCTGAACTAGAGGGGTGAGACTGTGTGTGTTTCCCAGAGGGTTGCTTGTTTTTATAGGTAGGACTAGAGGGGATGTGCTATGAGTAATTCCCAGAGGATTACCTGTTTGTGATTATCTGATTACTTGATATTTGGTTTTTGAATTCTTTGAAACTTTAGGAATGTTTACTATTTATTACTTACTTTTTTAAGAATTCTTTTGTTTATTACCTACCATATATATTCACTGATTATTAGGCACAAATATCTTGGTGGTTGACTACTGGGATTTAGTCTCACATCCTATTTGGTCCATGCTTTTGGGCCCAAACAAATTATATTGTTGCAAGTATAGATAAGGTCAAGCGCCCTTCTACATCAGTTACTTGACTGCTTTGGAGTTGGAGAGCATGGGACCAATCTTTTGCTTGCGATGCTGTGGAGCTGTTTAGTGTTTTTCTTGTACTTTGGTTTAGTAATGTATTTCAGCATTGTGACTTGTTTGGTTGATTTCCTAGACATATGTATCATGCATCATTATATATGTGCTCCAGTTGTTTATTTCTTCAGACTTCCGCTATTTCTTTTGTATTGTAATATTACTGCTTCTGTTATTGTTTTGTGTTTTACTTCAATTGTGTTACTCTGCCAATGAGGGCATAGTTTCCCCACTATCACACCCAAGACCCTCACTACTAGTCAGCAGCCTCTGGAATTTGGAGAAATGTTCTTGATTCCATGTGACCAACTAGGTACGTGGCGTCTCTGGGCGGCTTCCGGAACCAGGACGTTACAAAGTGGTATCAGAGGAATTATTTTCTTCTTGACTTACTATTTGAAGTCTATAGTCAGGGATAGGACAAAAATAGGTACTTGGTAATAAGTTGTGCCCATGAGTAGCTAACCCGTGTACAGGGAAAATCCAATTTACCTCGTTTATTGAAATTTTCTAGTTTTGTAATTTTACACTTGATTTGATTTCACCATTGGGCAATTCACATGTTTTTTTCTATTAATGTTGATATTATTAAGGTTCTATTTCTGTTGCAACCCGATGAGATGAGAGTATTCCATCTCATGCATCATATAAGAACTTGCTAGTAATCACATGTCATGCATTCTTGCAATGCCATTTAGGGTGCATTAGTGATTGCATGCTATTGTGATAGATGTTGTGCTAGATATGCATGTTGTTGTGATAGATGCCTTGATAAAATACCTGCTATTTAATAGGGTATTGATTGTGTAAGGTTTTGTTTGAATGAATGCCAAACTTTGGTTCTTGAGGTGTTATGGGCCCTCATAGATCAGAATTTGGTGGATCATTGCCTTTTTTTCTTGTATATAACATGTAAGAGATGCCAAACTTTGATTCACGGGGAGTATGAGACCTCACAGATCAGAATTTGGAACTTTAATGTTTATTTTAGTGTTTTTATGGGATCCAGAGTAGTTTCTAAGGATTACTATCTAGAAAAACCCAGAATACATGCCATGTAGTTTTTAATACATGCCACGTGTTCTTCTATTCAGGAAGAAACTATTTTTCTTAAGTACACACCATGTACTCTATATACACGTCGTGTAGTCTCTGATCGTCTCGCTGGCTGTGTGGGTAGAGACACGAGGTTGGAGAAAAACCTTGGTAGAACACAATGTGTTTCATACATACACATCGTGTGATTAGATCCCGTGTCTGTCCGTGTGACTAATGTCACAGGTGGATAAAAACTTAATCAATACACGCCATGCCAGTCTTGAACATGCTGTGTAGTGTAATCCTTGGAATCCAGCCGTGTAACTAACAAAACAGGTCAATGGAAATCCTTTAGTACATGTCGTGTCCATCTAAAACATGCCATGTAGTGTGAGCCATGTATCCGGCCGTGTCACTAACAACACGGTTCATTGAAGCTCGTCTAGTACACACCGTGTTTGGCACAAACACGCCATGTAGTCTTGTTCTAGTAGAACCATGTAGCTTAGTCGTGTAGAAGGACTCAGGTAGGTGAAAAGGATTCAAGTACACGATGTGTGTTAGGACAATACGCCATGTGTTTGGGGTGTTACACGACTAGTTTTTGGCATAAGTACATGCCCATGTGAAAGGATTAAGGGAATTTGTTTTGTAGTTAAGTATACACGCTGTGTATCCTTGTTTTGAAAAACTTGAATGCTTTCTTTCTACTGTTACCTTATTACCCTCCCAGTTTTGAGTCCTTGATAATCTTGATCTAAGGTGTGTGCTTGACCTCGCAGAGTCATGCCACCGAGACGTCCTCTGGTTGTCCGCCAGTTATAGGGCGGCGATCAGACACCGAACATGGCGGATCAGGGACTTCCAATAGATCCTCCAGTATTGCCAGTCTTGGCACCAGCCGTCATTCCAGACACAGGTTCCAATGAACAGTTCTGAGAGGGATTTATGAGGTTCATGCAAACCTTCCAGGGAGCGCCACACCCTACCCCGTCTATGGCAGAGTTGACGATAGTTTTCCATCAGCAGCGTCCTCCCACTTTCTTGGGGGAAGGAGGACCACAGGTTGTAGAGTCATGGTTGGAGGACACATTGACGATCTTCGAGCACCTGGAGATGCCTTCAGAGAGGAGGGTCAAGTTCGCTACGTATATGCTTCAAGATTCCTCCAAGAGATGATGGGATGTGATCTCACAGGCGGGACGCCAACATGATATGTCCTAGGATAAGTTTCAACATACCTTCTATGATTAATTCTATCCGGAGACCTTGAGAGCCGATCGAGCCTGAGAGATCATGAGTTTGGAGCAGGGTACTCTTTCTATTATGGATTACTCTTCTCGCTTCACCAAGATGCAACGCTTTACACCCTTTCTAGTGGGAGATGGGTTGTTCCTGGAAAGGAAGTTTGAGGATGGTCTCAGAAAAGACTTTTGGGCTTAGGTGAACATCTTCAGGTTGACTTCGATATCTACTATAGTCAACCAGACACTAATCAAAGAGCATAATCTAAGGGATTCTGGAGCTGTGATCTAGGGTGGTTCAGCATCCAAAGTTAGTGATTCATCAGTTGATAGTTGGAAGAACCGTAGGGAGACTACACGTGGAGATCCAAGTAGGAATAATGCACCTTCAGGTAGCCAGGTTGTATGCTACCAATGTGGGAAGGTCGGGCATACAAGACCACATTGCCCAAGAGACCCAGTGGAGTGCCGATCTTGTGAAAAGATGGGTCATCTTCAGCATTTTTGTTAGTTCTTCTCACCAGCTGTTGGTGACAGAGGTTCTTCTATGACTTCTCGTTCAGGAGCAACACCACCAGTTTTTCCTCAGTTTGGGAACTAGAGTTCTTCCGGCCGTTCGGGCTAAGGTGGAGGTCGTGGCCGAGGTAGCTAGTCGCCAAGATTCCAACGACAATAGGGTGGACCAGATTAGGGTGGTCATGCAGGGTAATAAGGCCATGGTGCAGGTCAGACTTTTGTAGTGGAGCATGCCCAACAGAAGCAGGATCCCAGACCCTCTACAGTTCAAGGTACGATCCTTGTTGCCTCAGTTTTAGCTTCTGATCTTTTTGATACAGGTGATTCCCATAGCATTATATTTGTTGCTATTATGGAGAGAATTGGGCTCTGTGTCTTTTCTTGTACCGATATTTTGATGCTAGACACACCATTGGGGACAAGAATTACTACTGTAAGTCAGTGTAAGGAGTTCCCTCTTGAGGTTGGTGGGTGTCACTTCTTATGGGATCTCTATGTCTTAGAGATGGCAGGCTATGATTTCATTCTCGGAATGGATTGGTTAGTTCTCTTCCAAGATGTTGTCAACTGTTATCGCTGTAGGGTGAGTTTCACATCACGAGAAGGCATATTGTTTCTTCATAAAGGCGAATGGGGTGTCTATGCGAGCAGAGCGGGACTCGAGCATCATGGATTGGGAGGAGTTACAGCCCAGATTTCTAGTCTATATTTGGATGACCAAGGGACTTCACAGATGGACTTTCCTCCAGTGGTGGATCGTTTCAGAGATTTATTTCCAGAGGAATTTTCAGGTTTTCCTCCAGAGCGAGAGGTGTACTTTTCTATTGAGCTTGTGCCAGGAGTGGAACCAGTGTCTATGTAACGTCCCCATTCCAGAAGCCACCCAGAGGCACCCCATACCCGGTTGGTCACATGGACTCAAGCACATTTCCTCGAATTCCAAAGGTTGTCGACTAGCAGTGAGGGCCTTGGGTGTGATAGTGGAGAAACTATACCCTCATTAGTAGAGTACACAATAGAAGTACACAAATACATACAATAACAGAAGCAGTAAATACCAAACAACAGTAACAGTGGAAGACCGATAAAGGAAACAACTAGAGAAAGTATATATAAATGATGCATGATACATATATGTTTTAAAAAATTACCAAACAAGTCACAATGCTGGAATAAAATGGTTCTAAACCAAAGTGAAAAAGAAAGTAGATAAACTCCTCAGCATCGCAAGCCATAGCTTGGTCCCATGCTCTCTAGCTACACAATAATCAAGAACCTGAATTCAAAGGGCGATTTCACTTATCTATACCTGCAACAATATAATAATTTTGGTCCCAAAAGCATGAACCAAACAGGGTGTGAGACAAAAATACTAGTAGGAAACCACCCGAAGATCTGTGCCTAATAGTAAGTGAATATATGGAAGGTAAAAGTACAGAAAAGCATTAAATAGGAAGGTAATCAGCATAAAACAATCCATAGTTTCTAGCATATAATTTAGAAACAAGTAAGTAGAACAACAGGTAACCCTTTGGGTAGTTCTCACATCCTAACCCCTATGGTTCAACCAACAAGTACTAGCAACCCTCTAGGAGGCACAGATAGTCTCACCCCTCTGGTTCAGCTAAAGAATAGACTCTCTGGGGAAGCACTCACCGTCAATTCCCCCTATAGTATCATATCGTAATAAAGGCACTCTAGGGAAGCACTTAACGTCTCATTCCCCCTGTGGCCTGCGTCAAGGAACTACAAACACTCTGAGGAAGAACTCAATGTTAATTCCCCCTATGGTCTCACATCGTATTATAAAGACACTTTGGAGAAGCCCTTACGTCTATTCTCCCTATAGTCTACTACACTAGGTTCCCACAGCCCTGTGTAAGTCAAATAAGCATAGCATGCATATCGGACAATGTAACCTCAAGAACTAATTGGCTATAATTCTACAACACCTCAGCATGAAAGAACAATATTCACACCTGTAGGTTCCGGGCGCAGCGGAAGCGCGTTGGTGGGTTTTTCCCAACTTTAATTTTAAAGTTAAACAACGTTCAATCTGAGATCTGTCACGATATAAAATGCCGAATCTTCATAATAGAATGAAGAAAGAAAAGAAAAGAAGAGTCCCGGAACCCTTGAGGAGGATCATCATATGTTGATTATAATTAATTTAATTAATGCATAAAAATTACCTTGTTGGAATTCTTTCTTCGTTGATGTGTCCGGTCACGATTCGGTGAACCGTCGTTGCGTCGTAGAATCCAAGTGTGGGATTCCTATAGCGGTGATACACACATGTGTCACGTATCTCCAGACATCTCCAAAGGGATCTCCGGGTGCTAGCGTGGAAGAACCTTCACTTGCGATGTCTGCCTTCAACCGACTTGATCCGGTGGAGGATCTTGCTCTCGTAACTTGAGGGCGTTCTTGGTGGAAAGGGAATTCTCTCTTAGCTTGAGAGTATTTCAAAATCTGTTGTGCACAACAATGGATAACCAGTTGAGAATAATGTAATTAGGATTTATAATACTTATAATAATAAAATAAATTAATTGCTCATAAGAATTTAATCATTTCATTTAATTCTTAGCAATACCCCATGTCTTAATAATGACAGTTGACCATCATTATTACTTGACATGCATCCAATGCATTACATTGAATATCATTTAATTAAATAAACAATATTTTCTCATGAATCCCAAAAAAATAAACTACACGGCGTGTATATATAAATATACACGGCGTATACTTTTATTTTTCAGTTTTATTTATTTTTCTCCACCATATTTTAGTAGACCTTGAGTAATGACTATTTATTTCTTAAATAAATGTAACTACATTACTCGCTAATAAATATATATTATTTCTTCCAGAATATATTCTCTCAAATAACTAGTGTCAAAATAAATGCGACCATACATCCTTAAATAATTATTAAACCACAGTCAGGAATAATATTTATTTAACTTGTTAAATTAATATTTTACTGAGATACATGGACACACTTAGTGTGTGACCCTCTAGACCTCTTTCTCAGTGGCATTAGGCTGAGCCTGCCTAAAGTCCAAGGTTAGCGTCTAGCAACACGCCAAGGCACCCATAGAGAAAGAAGTTAATGCCGCAATGACGTGTCACCTCCTACGAACGCTTACCGTGTAATATAATCCCTTTGTCTCAATATCTCTAATCAAGCGGGTTGCATGCTAGTGTCGTCAACCCATGTTCTTGATTATTCTTTCTTTGACTTCCTGGAATTGAACTTTCTCATACCTTACCATGTCCATGGATTTATTTAGGCCGTATCAATTCCATCAAAGGGCCTGAGATATCTACTTCCATTATGGAACAGAATGGACAAATCCTTTCTCGCATTATCTATTAATGCGGTATTACTCATGACGCACCCAACATATCCTACCTCACTGCGAACAGTGTGTCGTCACAGTTTTCGTCAATACATCTAAGTGCGCGATTTGTAATATCCATTAATAATAATCTTAAAGTCTAAGGACCAATACACACGTCCGCAGATAGGAACATCCAATGACACTATGAAATGTGGATTTCCTACTGGCGGGTCTCATTCTCATAATATCCTCTTGGATAATACCAAGGGCGCACACCATGAGAAGGTGCCTCAAAGTTTTATGAGTCCTCACCCCTAATGACCTGTATTATTTGTGTCCCTCAAATAATATCATCTAGCCATAGAAAATACATTCAAGAATAGTGTTATGGCACTTCCGGGTTCTCATCATAGCAGGGATCCGCTACGACCCTTTAATGCAACAGCTGTCCTTAGGACATTGAAAGAGCGCTGTCGTGGGCGTCCTCAAATGATTAGTATGATTTTGGGGTACTTAGGTGCAGTAGAGTGGCTGACCAAGGTCGTCTCTCAAAGGAGGAAGTGAATTTAACTACTTATTAGAGGTATTCTAAAAATAAAATAAAAGAGAATAAAATAACTACTTGAAAGGATGGGGGTGGTTTTTTTATAGTTTATGAACCTAGAAGAAGTTTTCTGGAAGAAGATTGCATTTTTTTTTGTTTTTAGTTTTGAAATGAAGTTTGATTAAAATGACACAACAGAAAGATGTTTGTTTAGACAATATTTAAAAGACGTAATCGATCTAACTCTACCTCTTCAATCATTTATTAATCATTATCATTTAAATTAATATTCACTTAATTATGATCCCTTAATTTGTTAAATCCCGAACCCTACGAGAATTAACTTTACCACGAAGATTGAAGTGAATTTTAACCTTAGGCTAACTTCGGAACATGCAATCGCAACACCCTGCTTTGATTGATGTTCTAAAATTAGCTTATGGTCAGTGGTAAATTAAGGCACATAACCACTCTGGAAATGAGGATTAATTGAGTTTAGGGATTATATTTGAACTCTACAAATTGATCCCATGTGGTTTTGAATTACCGGTTAAGGTTGCGCTCTCACAGTTCACACAATTCCCGACCTCGCGTGTTTTGTGTTAACTATTCAATTGCTTGATTAGTTTCATTTAAATTAAAAACTCAATTAATAGATCATAATATGTGAATTACAGTAGCTCATTGATTCAAAATAAATGAATGAAGAAGGATAGAGGTCGATCGATTACTAAAAAGAACTACTCTTCCATGGGTGGTGTAGTCATCGTGGAGACGTTTTGCATAAGCAACGGATTGAAAGGGTAGAACCCAATCTTGTCTCCACTCTTGATTCCAACCCAATTAAGAAGATTAAGATAAGAAGAAGAGGGATGAACACAGAATATTATTTGAAGAAAAATTCAAGAAACAAACATGAAAGAAAAGAAATACAAAGAAGAGGTGAGAGAGGAGAGCCTTTTTGGAAGAGAGGTTTGCACAAAGGCTTACTTCTTCCAAGAGTTGTGAGGGGCTCCCAAGAGACACCCTTTCGTCCACACCTTCCCAAAGCCTCGAACAGCCCTCTCAAATAGTTAAAACCCCCTTTAAATAGAGTTTGTGAGGGCTAGGGATACATAACTTTTTAAGTGTGAAATGAAAAAATCGGCCAAATATTTTATTCCAACTTTCAACGCCAATTTGACCTCCAAAACGCGTGAATTGACCGGCCTTCCAGACGGAGGATTTGTGCCAAATCATGTCCCCGAGCTTTCCTCAAAATTTGGGCTCAATCCAAGCCCGTATGTAGACGATATGACCCAAATACAGAACCCATGTCTATTCTGCCGAGTCCAGCCCACCATTGGATTAATGTCTCATTTACTCCATCCAAATGCACTCTTTAGCTTTAGTGTCCTGAATAAAAGTTTTATATAATTATGTTAGGAACACTGTTACAAAATTTCAAATTCAAATAATAAATATAAAAATATTTATCTTCGAAATACTACAATGCACTATTAAGGGTAAAACTGGAATTTTCACCAAATTTTCAAATGAATGATCAAATCCCAAATATTTTATAAATAAACATATTTAACACAATGTGAGGAAATTATTTCATTTATTATCAATAAAATATTCAATAAAATTGTGTTTTATCAACTCCCCCACACTTACCCTTTTGCACACCTGGGCAAAACCTCATATCAAGTAAACATCAATATCAAATCAAAACCAATTTTAAAACACATATCCTTAAGATCAATCAATTTCACACCAAGAATCAAAAGATATCATGCCTCATAAAAAACCTTATTTCAAGTTCTCTATTTATATCATTCAATATATTTCCACTTCATTTATCCACCCATGCACAAAACACTTACCTCGCTTGAATTTTCTCTCATCACTCAAATATCAATTTTTTTTTTGCAATGTCTTTCTCATCCAAACTCATACAAGGGTCACCATAGGCTTGATAGATTCCTACATCGCTACCTGATGTGAGTCAAGGACATATGTTTATCATGAGAACTTTTCAGGGTTGTTCTGTGGCTTTCGGTTGGTAGGATTAAGATGTGAAAAACTCTGAGGCTGAATGAGGAGGGCTTGACTCTTTTGAAGCAAAATTGCATTAATCTAATTTTCACTTAAATATGGTCTTCTCTTCAATCCCCATAGTATCAATTCAGCTCCATCATCATGAAAAGTCATGAAAGGTTTACACCATTCATCATTTCAGCATAAAAAATGTCAATCTTCTCAAACATGATTTTCTTGAAAGCTCCAGATGGGCACAACTTTCCACCTCAATTAGAAGCTCCAGAAAAGGCACAGCTTCACTTGTCATGAAAGCTCCAGAAAAGGCACAACTTTCAATATAATGACTTTCTTTAGCAGCAAACACATCTCTTCAGAATTTAATTTTCCACCCAAAGTATCACATAATGTGGTGGCACAACACAAGACAGCTTCCCCCACACTTAAGCTCAACTAGATTATGCAATTTCACTTCAAGAGTTGGTTGGATAGGGAAAATTGGCTTGTAATGTGGCTTACCCTAACAGGCTGTGCATGGCTTCTAAGGGCTAAAAGGATTAAATATTCAAGGTAGGCCATTATAAAAAAGTATTCTTTGAAATAGGGGCTTTAATACCAAACAAATGCCTCAATCATTTAAACATAAGTACCTCAAACCCTCAAGTTTTGATAGGAATAGATCAAATTCTGGTTAAATCAAGTATGGTTTGGTTCTCTCAAGAAGTGATGTGAATGTAAAGAATATGAAAATAATGGTTTAGAAGCCTCACAGGAAAGTGATTTCTAATATAAAGACAGTGAGATTGGCATGGGATTCAAAATTCAGCGTACTTTTCATGAAATTACTAAATATTTGAACTTGAAACAAAGTCATTTCAGCATTCATTTAAGCTTAGTTTCAAGGGGTAAATTGTTTCACTTATTGATATGGATTTAAAAATGGTGATGAGAATCATTTCAGCTCAAAAGTTTCAAAAACACACAGAAAATTGTAAAATAAACACACAAATTTTGAAAAACATACAATTTTTTTTTGGCTTTTTTTAAACAGGAAAACAATTGAAATTACTAAACTAAAAGGTTCCCTCCCCCACACTTAAAATATTGCATTGTCCTTAATGTGAACCCATGAGATGATATATGCACATGAAATGCAGAATTTTTAAATAGGACAAATAATATAAAAGTGAAAGGGTTAGGAACAGCCTGATGTGATCAAGTGATGATGGGGTCATGCAGTGTGATAAAATCCACTGCATCAGTAGGATGTCCCTCAATGTATCTCTTCAAACGTTGCCCATTGACTGTAAAGCTCCTTCCAGTGTCCTCTTGTGTGATCTCCACTGCACCATAAGGAAAAACATTAGACACAATATAAGGACCTAACCATCTGGAACGCAACTTACCAGGCATCAACTACAGTCGTGAACTATAGAGAAGGACTTTCTCTCCAACATGAAACTCCCTTTGTTGGATCATTTTTTCATGAGCTGCTTTTGATCTTTCCTTGTAGAGCCTTGAGTTCTCGTATGATGATAGTCGAATCTCCTCAAGCTCTTGAATTTGCAAATTCCTTTGAATTCCAGCTTGGGCCAAATCCATGTTACATTTCTTTATAGCCCAATATGCCCGATGCTTGACTTCCACGGGGAGATGACACGCTTTCCCAAAAACAATCCGAAATGGGGACATACCAATGGGGGTCTTGTATGCTGTCCTATAAGCCCACAATGAATCATCCAAGCGCTTGCTTCAATCCTTCCTATTTGGCTGCACGGTTTTCTCCAAGATTTGTTTCAACTCACGATTTGAAACCTCAGCCTGGCCATTTGTTTGGGGGTGGTATGGTGTTGATGTTTTGTGTGTCACCCCATACTTTCGAAGGAGGGAAGCAAAATTCCTATTGCAAAAGTGTGTCCCTTGGTCACTGATGATGGCCTTTGGTACTCCAAACCTGCAAAAAATCTGTGCTTTGACAAAGTCCACAACAACATGAGAATCGTCAGTCCTGGTGGCCTTGGCCTCCACCCATTTACTCACATAATCAACAACAACCAAAATATAAAAAAATCCAAATGAACTAGGAAAAGGACCCATAAAGTCGATGCCCCATACATCAAAAATCTCACAGAATAGTATGGGTTGTTGGGGCATCTCATGTCTCTTAGAAATGTTCCCAGTGTGTTGGCAACGAGTGCATGACTTACAAAACACATGGGCATCATGGAATAAACTAGGCCAATATAATCCAGAGTCCAAAACTTTCCTAGCTGTCCGTTGGGGTCCAAAGTGTCCACCACATGCAAGTGTATGACAGAAATGCAAAACAGACTCAAACTCATGATCGGGAACACTCCTCCTAATGACTTGGTCACTACACATGCGCCAGAGGTACGGATCATCCCACACATAATACCTAGACTCACTTTTTAATTTTTGGACTTGATGTTTCTTTAAATTTGCAGGGATTTCAGAAGCAACAAGGTAGTTAACTAAATCAGCATACCAAGGATGCGTACCTGAGATGGTATAGAGATGCTCATCAGGGAAAGTGTCCCGAAGTGGTACCTGATCCAAGGTGTCATCCTCTAGTGTGTGAGTAAGCCTACTCATGTGGTCCGCCACCATGTTTTATGACCCCTTTTTGTCCTTTATCTCGATGTCAAACTCTTGAAGAAGGAGCATCCAACGGATAAGTCGTGGCTTTGCATCTGGCTTCTTTAGGAGGTACCTCAAAGCTGCATGGTCAGAAAAAACAACTACTTTAGAGCCCAATAAATATGAACGTAATTTATCTAAAGCAAATATGACAGCAAGAAACTCCTTTTCTGTGGTAGTGTAGTTTGATTGGGCTGAATCTAGCGTCCTCGATGCATAGACGATCACATGTGAACGTCCCTCCACCCTCTGAGATAAGGCAGCTCCAACCGCGAAGTTGGAGGCGTCACACATAAGCTCAAATGGAAGGTCCCACCGTGGGGGCTGTATGATTGGTGGAGTGGTCAGACACTTCTTCAGCTCATCAAATGATACCCTGCATGAATCATCAAAATTGAAGTCAATATCTTTTTGAAGCAATCGAGATAAGGGTAGAGCGATCTTACTAAAATCTCTGATGAAGCGTCGATAAAATCCAGCATGCCCAAGGAATGATCAAACATCACGCACACATGTAGGATATGGGAGGGATGAAATAATGTCTACCTTAGATTTATCAACTTCAATTCCATGTTGTGAGACTATATGACCTAAGACAATTCCCTTTTCAACCATGAAATGACATTTTTCAAAATTTAAGACCAGATTCTTCTCAATACAACGATGCAACACATCACCCAAACTAGAGAGACATTCATCAAATGAGGACCCATAAACTGTAAAATCATCCATAAATACCTCCATGAAGGTCTCAATGAAATCTGAGAAAATACTCACCATGCATCTCTGGAAGGTACCTGGGGCATTGCAAAGTCCAAATGGCATCCTTCGGTAAGCAAAGGTACCGAATGGGCAGGTGAATGTTGTCTTCTCCTGGTCCTCTGCTGCAATGGGAACCTGAAAATAGCCAGAAAATCCATCCAAGAAACAATAGTGTGTCTTCCCAGCTAGCCTCTCAAGCATCTGGTCAATGAATGGAAGTGGGAAATGGTCCTTACGAGTGGATTGATTTAGTTTCCTATAATCGATACACACTCGCCAACTGTTTTGTACTCTCACAGGAACTAACTCATCATTTTCATTTTTTATAACAGTGAAACCAGTCTTCTTTGGTACAACCTGAACAGGGCTAACCCATTGTGAGTCAGAAATAGGGTAAATGATACCCGCCTCAAGTAATTTTTCAACTTCTTTCTTAACAAATTCTAGGAGGGTGGGATTAAGTCTCCTTTGTGGCTGTCTCACCGGTTTAGCCCCATCCTCCAAGAGAATCCTATGCATACAAATGGAGGGGCTAATACCTGATATGTCTTCCAATGTCCAACCAATTGCCCTAATGTTATCTCTCAAAAGATTAAAAAGTTTTTCTTCATGTTCAAAAGAGAGATTGTTAGCAATTATGACAGGTAATCTATCACCACTGAGCAAGTATGCATATTTGAGATTTGGGGGCAATGGCTTGAGTTCCAATGTAGGTGGGTGATGTATGGATGGAGAAATTGATGCAACAAACATATCTGCACAATGAACATCAGTATCAGAATAAAAATCATCACAATCAGAGAATAAAGCACTAAATCCATCAGCATACTCAATAGCCATGTCATAATTAGAGTTCACATGATCAAAATCAGAATATGATTCCATTTCAAAATCAAATCTTAGAGAGTCTTGTTCCTTAAAAATGGGTGTAGAAGTATTCTTAGACATCAAACTAGAACCAATACTCATAATCTCCCTAAGCATAGGACAATCAAATTCTATGGAGTTTTTATTTGGTGGTTCAAAATGGGAGATAACAAAAGCAGAATGGTCCTCTGAGGGGTACTTCATGGAATCCATAACATTAAATATCACAACTTCATCCCCAAATTCCATGGAAAGTGTACCCTCATTGACATTTATGATAGTTTTTGCAGTTTTGAGGAAGGGTCTACCTAAGATAATGGGGTCATGAGAACTTACCTGATCATCCTCCATGTTAAGCACATAGAAGTCTGCTGGAAAGATCATGTCTCTTACCCGAACAAGTACATCCTCAAGGAATCCTGCTGAATATGCCATAGCTCTATTCACCAATTGCACCACTACTCTTGTTGGCTTCAACTCACCAACCTGTAAGGAAGAGAATACAGAGTGAGGCATCACATTTATTGAAGCTCCTAAATCACAAAGAGCATCAGAGAAGTGCAACTCTCCTATGGTACATGGGATGGTGAATGTCCCAGGATCCTTGCACTTTGTTGGCATTGCTAGAGTTGGTGTAATGAGTTCCGAGACATTCCTTCCAAGGTTGATTCTCTCATTCCCCTTGAGCCCTCTTCGATTGGTGCAGAGTTCTTTTAAGAATTTGGCATACCTTGGAATTTGCTTAATGGCTTCAAGTAGAGGAATGTTGATCTCCACACGCTTGAATGTGTCCAAAACCTCCTTTTTCATTGCTTCTTCAGCCATCTTCTTGGTTTGAACAACCCTGTTTGGAAAAGGAAGGGGTTTATGAGGAACATCATCAATCTTTTTCTTACCTTTATCTTTCTCCTTGGATTGCTCATCAGTTGGTTTGGAATGCGGCTTCTCTGGAGTTGAGGTGAATCCCGGTGGAATGGTAGGTACAGATGTATCGTTCATTTGCTTCCCACTTCTCAATGTGATGGCACTAACATTCCCCTTTGGATTTGGGGTGGGTTGGGAAGGTAGATTTCCAGAATTCTTACTCACAAGTTCATGGAGGGCGGTGGCAATCTGACTCATTTGAGTCTTCAACTCTCTCAGCTCCGAAATTTGACTCTTCAGCTCATTCTGTTGATTAAGAACAATTTGTTTCAAAATATCATCAGTGTTAGAGTCTACCTTGTGTTGGATATTCCATTTTTGCTGACTCGTTGATGTTTGAGCTTCGAATCTCCTTTGGGGTTGTTGGAAACCCTGTTGGTAAGGTGGAGGCTGCTGGATGTTTGGTTGAAAAGGGGGCCTTTGTTGTTGTCCAGAGCCATACCTCATGTCCGCTAGATCTTTCCACCCTTGGTTGTATGTTGGATCAAACTTCTTTTGGGGATATGGTTGTTGTTGTTGCTGCTGAAATGGTCTCCCAGGGAACACTGCTGCACAATCTTCTGTCTCTTGTAGTTGTGGGAAACAGTCAGTTGGGTGGCTTGTCTCAGTGCAAATGCCACATGGCCTTGAAGGAGGGGGTTGGGATGTCTTTTGAGCCAATGCAATCTGCCTCACCATAGTGGTCAATTCTTCCAACTTAGTATCAATCAAATTACTTTCAAGAGAATAAAGACTTACTTGATGTACTCCTCGAACATGTGGTGTACCTCCATCACCAAATTGTTGGGAGTTTTGGGCCATCTTGTCAATCAACGCACGTGCAGCTACTGGTGTCTTGTCCACCAATGCTCCTCCAGCTGCAGCATCCACCATGCTCCTCTCCATGGGTGTGAGTCCTTCGTAGAAGTATTGGATGAGGAGTTGCTCACTGATTTGGTGATGTGGGAAGCTTGCACACAACTTCTTGAATCGCTCCCAGTACTCATACATTGACTCCCCTTGTGCTTGCTTGATCCCTGATATCTCCTTTCGAATGGATGTGGTCCTTGATGCTGGAAAAAATCTTTGCAAGAAAAGACGTTTCAAATCATTCCAACATGTTACATCTTCAGGTTGCAAATAATACATCCAATCTTTTGCAGCTCCATCAAGTGAGAATGGGAATGCTCTTAATTTAATTTGATCTTCAGAAACATTTCTTGGTTTTAAAGTTGAGCAAACCACATTAAATTCCTTAAGGTGTTTGTTGGGATCCTCACCAGATAAGACATGAAACTTTGGAAGAAGGTGAATTAATCCAGATTTGAATTCAAAGTCCGATTTGAGATTTGGGTATGCAATACAATTTGGTTGATAGTTAATATCAGGTGCAGCCAATTCTCGAATGGTTCTATTAAGTTCATTTCCATTGTTTTCAGCCATTGGTTCCTCTTTTATGTTTGAATTTGAATAGCTTCCAATTTCAATGTTTCCAGAAGAGAGGAATTCACCAACTGGTTGAATATTGAAACTTCCCGTAGACTGAGAATTTCTGATTCGTGCCCTAAGGGTACGTTCAATCTCAGGGTCAAGATCTAAGAGATCTTCGGGATTAGTTCGTGTCATAGATCAAATAAAAATGAAAAGAAAGAAGGTGGACCATAGTAAAATAAAAATGAGAAGTTTTATTTGATGTTCCAAAGAGAAGTAGAAGAAAATAAAAGAAGAAGAAGAAAAATCAGATTGGGTAAAGAAGGAAGAAAGAAGAGAGGAAGAGAATAAAATGTAAAATAAAATAAATACCTCTAATTGGTTGAAATAATTACTTGCCTCCCCGGCAACGGCGCCAATTTGAAAGAGTGCTGTCGTGGGTGCCCTCAAATGATTAGTATGATTTTGGGGTACTTAGGTGCAGTAGAGTGGCTGACCAAGGTCGTCTCTCAAAGGAGGAAGTGAATTTAACTACTTATTAGAGGTATTCTAAAAATAAAATAAAAGAGAATAAAATAACTACTTGAAAGGATGGGGGTGGTTTTTTTATAGTTTATGAACCTAGAAGAAGTTTGCTGGAAGAAGATTGCATTTTTTTTTGTTTTTTGTTTTGAAATGAAGTTTGATTAAAATGACACAACAGAAAGATGTTTGTTTAGACAATATTTAAAAGACGTAATCGATCTAACTCTACCTCTTCAATCATTTATTAATCATTATCATTTAAATTAATATTCACTTAATTATGATCCCTTAATTTGTTAAATCCCGAACCCTACGAGAATTAACTTTACCACGAAGATTGAAGTGAATTTTAACCTTAGGCTAACTTCGGAACATGCAATCGCAACACCCTGCTTTGATTGATGTTCTAAAATTAGCTTATGGTCAGTGGTAAATTAAGGCACATAACCACTCTGTAAATGAGGATTAATTTAGTTTAGGGATTATATTTGAACTCTACAAATTGATCCCATGTGGTTTTGAATTACCGGTTAAGGTTGCGCTCTCACAGTTCACACAATTCCCGACCTCGCGTGTTTTGTGTTAACTATTCAATTGCTTTCTTAGTTTCATTTAAATTAAAAACTCAATTAATAGATCATAATATGTTAATTACAGTAGCTCATTGATTCAAAATAAATGAATGAAGAAGGATAGAGGTCGATCGATTACTAAAAAGAACTACTCTTCCATGGGTGGTGTAGTCATCGTGGAGATGTTTTGCATAAGCAACGGATTGAAAGGGTAGAACCCAATATTGTCTCCACTCTTGATTCCAACCCAATTAAGAAGATTAAGATAAGAAGAATAGGTATGAACATAGAATATTATTTGAAGAAAAATTCAAGAAACAAACATGAAAGAAAAGAAATACAAAGAAGAGGTGAGAGAGGAGAGCCTTTTTGGAAGAGAGGTTTGCACAAAGGCTTACTTCTTCCAAGAGTTGTGAGGGGCTCCCAAGAGACACCCTTTCGGCCACACCTTCCCAAATCCTCGACCAGCCCTCTCAAAGAGTTAAAACCCCCTTTAAATAGAGTTTGTGAGGGCTAGGGATACATAACTTTTTAAGTGTGAAATGAAAAACTCAGCCAAATATTTTATTCCAACTTGCACCGCCCATTTGACCTCCAAAACGCGTGAATTGACCGGCCTTCCAGATGTAGGATTTGTGTCAAATCATGTCCCCGAGCTTTTCTCAAAATTTGGGCTCAATCCAAGCCCGTATGTAGACGATATGGTCCAAATACAGAACCCATGTCTATTCTGCCGAGTCCAGCCCACCATTGGATTAATGTCTCATATACTCCATCCAAATGCACTCTTTAGCTTTAGTTTCCTGAATAAAAGTTTTAGATAATTATGTTAGGAACACTTTTACAAAATTTCAAATTCAAATAATAAATATAAAAATATTTATCTTCGAAATACTACAATGCACTATTAAGGGTAAAACTGGAATTTTCACCAAATTTTCAAATGAATGATCAAATCCCAAATATTTTATAAATAAACATATTTAACACAATGTGAGGAAATTATTTCATTTATTATCAATAAAATATTCAATAAAATAGTGTTTTATCAGACATTATCACATGACATGTCACGCAGAAGAACAATCAAGATGTGATAAGGCTTTTATTTAATGAATAAAGTACAAAGTAGTTGGTTTAGACCACCAAATCCAACAGACTCCCACTTGGACTAGAGCCAACTGCTAACAACATTTAACCCGCTAGCTCTCACATGATATTCATGCTTCTGCTGATATAGGACTTTAGTCATGGGGTCCACCACGTTCTTTTCCGTGGACACTCTACTCACTGAAACTTCACCCCTTTGATAGAAATCCCTCAAGAGGTGATACTTCCGGAGTATGTGCTTTGTCCGTTGATGTGACCTTGGTTCTTTTGCAAGAGCCACTGCTACAGTATTATCACAATACAATGTAATGTTATATTTACTACTAGGCACCACATCAAGCTCTTGGACAAAGTTCTGAATCCAGACGGCTTCCTTGGCTGCATCAAAAGCCGCTATATACTCAGACTCCGCTATAGAATCGGCGACAACTGGCTGCTTTGAACTCTTCCAGCTCACAACTCCTCCATTGAGACAGAAAACATATCCAGATTATGACTTCAGATCATTCTGATCTGTTTGAAAACCAGCATCAACATACCCTCTGATGACAAGCTCCTCATCTCCTCCATACACCAGGAACATATCCTTAGTTCTTCTCAGATACTTAAGGATAGTCTTAACAGTAGTCCAATGCTATTCTCCTGGATGTGCTTGATATCTGCCTACCATGATCAGTGCATAGGCAACATCAAGCCTGGTACATAACATGGCATACATGATGGATCCTATAGACGAAGCGTATGGGATCTTGCTCATCCTATCTTTCTCCTGTTGTGTCTGGGGACACATTTTCTTAGAAAGATGTAAGCCATGTGACACTAGAACCAATCCCCTCTTGGATTTTTCCATACTAAATCTCTTTAGTATCTGGTCAATGTATGTACCCTGACTTAGTCCAAGCAGCCTCTTGGATCTATCACAAATGATCTTGATCCCTAGAATGTAGGCTGCTTCTCCTAAGTCCTTCATGGAGAAACACTTGTTCAACCAGTCCTTAACTGACTGTAAGGTTGGCACGTCATTTCCAATAAGCAATATGTCATCAACATATACCACTAGGATGACGACCGCATTCCCATTAAACCGCTTATAAACACATGGCTCACATTTTTTCTTAATGAAAAAAAATTCCTTTATGGCTTCATCAAATCGAATGTTCCATGACCTGGATGCTTGCTTCAATCCATAAATGGATTTCTGCAACTTTCAAACCCGTTTGGCTTCACCTGGTGTCACAAACCCTTCTGGTTGTGTCATATAGACATCTTCCTGAAGGTTCCCATTAAGGAATGTTGTTTTGACATCCATATGCCAAATCTCATAGTCATGGTAAGATGCTATGGAAAGTATGATTATTATGGATTTAAACATGGAAACTGGAGAGAAGGTTTCATCATAGTCAATTCCTTGACGCTGTCTGAATCCTTTAGCCACTAGCCTTGCTTTATAGGTGCTAACTTGACCTTCCATGTCCAGCTTTCTTTTGAATACCCATTTGCATCCAACATGCTTTACATCAACTGGCTCATCGACCAGAACCCAAACTTGGTTCTGATACATGGAATCCATCTCAGAATTCATAGCTTCTAGACATCTTGAAGCTTCTGAGCTTTCTACTGCTTCCTTGTAGGAGAGAGGTTCATCATTGTCCAACAATAATGATTCACCATCCTCAGTGACTAGGAAACCAAATCTCTCTGGTTCCCTTACCTCTCTTGAGCTCCTACGCAGTACTTGTGTTTCTGGAAGCTCTTCCACGGGGACCTATGGAAATTGTTCCTGTACCAACTCCTGTGTATCTTGAGCATCAACTTCGTCGAATTCAATCTTTCTCCCACTATCCTTCTTGAGGATGTGTTCCCTCTCAAGAAAGAAAGCTTGTCTGGCAACAGTCACTTTCTTTTCTTGAGGGTTATATTGGTAATATCCTTTCGTTTCCTTGGGATATCCTATAAAGATACACTTCGTTCCCCGGGGTGCTAGTTTGTTGCCTGAGAAGGCCTTAAAAAATGCCTCGCATCCCCATACACATGTGTACGACAAAGTGGGTTTCCTTCCATTCCATAACTTGGATGGAATTCCATTTTCCGCCTTAGTTGGTACTCGGTTTAATGTGTATGCTGCAGTTTGTAATGCATATCCCCAAAAGGATAATGGAAGATCCGCATGACTCATCATCGACCTCACCATGTCCAAAAGGTGCGATTCCTCTTTTCACTAACACCATTCCACTGTGGTGTATAAGGATGAGTGAGCTGAGATATAATCCCAGACTCTCATAGAAGATCGATGAACTCTTGGTTCAGATATTCTCCACCTCGATCCGATCGAAGCTTCTTTATCCTCTTACCAAGCTGATTCTCTACTTCATTCTTGAATTCCTTAAATTTCTCTAAGGACTCTGACTTATACCTCATTAAGTATACATAGCCATATCTACTCAAATCATTAGTAAAAGTAATGAAGTAAGAATATCCACCTCTAGCTTCTACTAGAAATGGTCCACACACATCCGTGTGTACCAATCCTAGAAGCTCTATGGCCCTTTAACCTTGTCCACCAAAAGGCAGCTTGGTCATTTTTCCTTGTAAACAAGCGTGACATCTATCAAGTGGTTTTAGCTCAGTAGAGTCTAAATAGCCATCTTGGCAGAGCTTTGTCAAACGCTTCTCGTTCACATGACCAAGGTGGTGATGCCATAACTGGGTGATGTATGAGTCATGTGAGTTTGTTTCATTATCGATTTCCAACACTTGGTTTTCATAATTCAATACATACAAACCATTATTTAAATGTTCCATACCATAACATACGTTGTTCTTATAAAAGAGACAACCCTTATTTACAAATTTGAAAACAAATCCATCCATATCCAAACAAGATATAGAAATTATGTTCTTGGTAACACTAGGCACATAATAACAGTTATGTAAAACAAAAATCATCCCAGTTGGCAATGAGAGGTGGTAGTCGCCAATAGCCAACGCAGCCAGCCTTGCACCATTGGAAGCTCGAAGATCCACCTCTCCTCTGGCGATCTTTCTAAATCTACTTGGTTCCTGCATTTGAATATAGTTGTGAGCCCCACAAGCTGTATCTAATACCCAATGTGTAGAAATAGAAAGATTTCACTCGATAACAAACACACCTTTAGCGTCCCCACACTTCTAGGTGCAGTTCCTCTTCTATTGTCCCTGCTTGCCACATGCAAAACACACTACCTCTCGTTCCTTGCCCTACCTTTGGATCTTCCCCTTCTTGGAGGGACGGTGCTCAGGGGCTTCAGACCGTTTATAAGTCTTTGGCCCCTTTGCCTTGTCCTTCCTTTTCTTGTTCACCATAAGGACCGTGGGTTTGTCACGCCCCATGTCCTTATCTACCTGGAGAATCAAGTTCAGAAGCTCCGATAGACTCTTCTCATTGCCGCTCATGTTATAGTTGACAATGAAGCTAGAGAAGGTCTTGGGCAGTGATGATAGGATGAGATCTGTACGCAACTCATCCAAGAATTTAATCCCTAAGATGTCCAGGTGTTCAATGTAGCCAAAAAGCTTGACTACATGAGTCCCAGCTAGCGCAGACTCTCCAAGATTCATAGTAAACATAGCATTGGAGATCTCATACCTCTCCTGTCTCGCCTTCTCTTGGTAGAGATCTTTAAGTGAGACATCATGCTATACGCGTCCATGTTTTCATGTTGCTTCAAGATCTCATTAGACATGGCTGATAGCATGAAACACTGAACATATGTGGAATCATCCATGTGTTTCATGTAGAGAGATAATTCCTTATCACTATCCTCTTTCCCAGGCGCAACTGGAATAGGCTCTTCCAGCACATATAATTTCCTTTCGTGGCGAAGGACGACGTGTAAACGCCTCTTCCACTCTTGGAAATTGGTGCCAGTGAGAAGGTTTTATTTTTTGAGTATGGTGTGCAATGATATGTTTGAAGTCATTTTCTTACCGTTTCTACAAATTAAGATGAGAAAAGGTTTAGTACTTTATTACAAAAATTGAGACAAATAAATAAATTAATACTTATTAGTCTCCCACTATTTTATCGAAATCCAATAGCCCTCACCATTGACTTCGGAATATTCTGTTGCATAAATATTCTAGTGGCAAGGATCCATATTTCCCTTCGCATTACCCCAACTAGGGTTGGTCAAGAAACTTGAAGGGTTTTAGGTAGGCATTCCAAATTCCAACTGCATTAACTCGCAGCTCCTTGATCCGCTGAGTGGACCCCCTAATCCTGAAATCCTATTATTGGATTTCCTCAACCTTTTCCTCTTGGTCACACCAAGTCCTGCTGTGGCAGTCAACCCTTGATGCGAACCAAGTCAAGTCAACCCAAAACCTTGAATTAGAATTCCCCGATAATTGAAAGCACCCCAACTAGGGTTGGTCAAGCACTTTGAACTATGGTTTGATTCTAACCAAGATTATGGAAGGCTATGCTGACTTAATATTTATTTTGAGGGATTTTATCCTTATACATAAATTGACATTTTATTATCTTTGATTACATGATTGTTAATATTAAGTGGGATATACTTAAGTGATTAACCATGTCTAAGATAATATTTATGTATAAGACGGTTTTATTTTAGTTCCATCTTGCATGCTCGTTTAATTCATTAATTGTGTGATTGTGACAACACACCCACAATAAATAAACCATGAAACTGACAGAAATAAAATAAATGGTATGATCATGAGATTTTCTATTAGTTAGTTTATCTAGCGTTTGATAAACTAACCCAAGACCTAGGGGAGAAACACCTTGAACCTTTCGGGTTCGTGTTTACAGCTTTCCACCTATCCACCTTTGTATCTCCTTGGATTTGTTTCACCTTGGCTCCTAACTTGAGCCGCCTCCACTAGCTTGGGAGATCCATCCATTACATATGCATTTATCTCACACACAGGTGAGGGGTAAAAGGGGTTTTTACATAAAAGATTCCTTGGGCGCGCAGGCCCTACATATTAATGAGGAGATGGCTCGCAGGCCAACAAATTTAATTTAAATAAATAAATTAAAAGAACCCATTCACATACAAAGGTCTCGGTATAGCTCATGATCATCCATACATGCAATGATATTTATGCATAAATAAAACTAGCATTCAATTCTTTAATCGTTCTTGTTTAAGATAAATCACGCTCGAATCAATTAATTATCTTTAATTAATCAATCCTTTTATCTTAAATCCCTTTTCTGAATTTCCTTGAGATTCTCATCCATCATAATTTTAAACAAATAAATTCATTTAAAATTATCCTTGTACGTAACTTGTACCTTGGAGGAAACCCGTTGAATTTCCATTTATTACGCAGATGTTAAATTAAACACATATATATAAAACACCTATCACATGTTGTGCCTCATCTTTACACCTACACCATGGTACATGTCTCAAGGGTTTGTATAATATAATAATAAATTTTAATAAATCTACGTGATTTGGGTGAGTACATGGCGTGTAGTTCCGACTACACGGCGTGTACTTTTCTTCACCATCCATCTGAAGTACACGCCCGGGGATAGGGCGTGTTAATGTACTTCGGAAATTTTCAAAGTACACGGCGTGTACAGTGGGTCACACACCGTGTAGTTTCTGCGTTACACAGTTTCCAGCCGGGCAGGCCGTGTATGGAGTACACGACCTAACCCTAACCCGAAGGGACTACACGCTGTGTTCATTGGACCACACGGCGTGTATTCCAGAAACCGTGTGCCACCTATTTCTGGTCAACACACAGTGTCTTAAATTCTTAGAAAAAATCCAATACATGGCCTAATTTGGCGGATCAGTCAATGCATTGAACCTAGACTACACGGCATGTACTTCTGAATACACACCGTGTATTCTGGTGTTATATGTCCAGAAACGTTTGGCTCCTCCAGATGAGTTCCTCTATTTTATTTTAATCAAAATTAAAAGAAAAAATTGTTTCTGTGAGGTGAACGAGAAATGAGGGAGGAGGAATAGATATCGATATTCAGATTTCCAGAACGATTAAACTTGAATTGAAATAACTAAAATATTAAATGTGTAAATTACCAACAAAAAACTAAATAATTATAATCAACGATATGACCCCACTCTGATACCACTTGTAGGTTTTGGGCACAGCGGAAGCGCGTTGGTGGGTTTTTCCCAAATTTAATTTTAACGTTAAACAATGTTCAATCCGAGATCCGTCACGATATAAAACGCCGAATATTTGGAATAGAACGAATAATGAAAAGAAAAGAAGAGTCCCGGAACCCTTTAGGAGGATCATCATATGTTGATTATAATTAATTTAATTAATTCACAAGAATTACCTCGTTGGAATTCTTTCTTCGTTGATGTGTCCGGTCACGATTCGGTGAACCGTCATTGCGTCGTAGAATCCAAGTGTGGGATTCCTCTAGCGGTGATCCACACGTGTGTCACGTATCTCCAGATGTCGCCGAAGGGATCTCCAGGTGCTAGCGTGGAAGAACCTTCACTTGCGATGTCCACCTTCGACCGCCTTGATCCGATGGAGGATCTTGCTCTCATAACTTGAGGGCGTTCTTGGTGGAAAGGGAATTCTCTCTTGGCTTGAGAGTATTTCCAAATCCGTTGTGCACAAAAATGGATAACCACTTGAGAATAATGTAATTAGGATTTATAATACCTAGAATAATAAAATAAATTAATTGCTCATAAGCATTTAATCATTTCATTTAATTATTATCAATACCCCATGTCTTAATAATGACAGTTGACCATCATTATTACTTGACATGCGTCCAACGTATTACATTTAATATTATTTAATTAAATAAACAATATTTTCTCACAAATCCCGGAAAAATAAACTACATGGCGTGTATATATAAATATACACGGCGTGTACTTTTATTTATTTTTCTCCACCATATTTATTAGACCTTGAGTAATGGATATTTATTTCTTAAATAAATGTAACTGCATTACTCTCTAATAAATATATATTATTTCTTCCACAATATATTCTCTCGAATAACTAGTGTCAAAATAAATGCGATCAGACATCCTTAAATAATTATTAAACCATAGTCGGGAATAATATTTATTTAACTTGTTAAATTAATATTTAACTGAGATACATGGACACACTTAGTGTGTGACCCTCTAGGCCTCTTTCTTAGTGGCATTAGGCTAAGTCTGCCTAAAGTCCAAGGTTAGCATCTAGCAACATGCCAAGACACCCATAAAGAAAGAAGTTAACGCCGCAATGACGTATCACCTCCTACGAACGCTTACCGTGTAATATAATCCCTTTGTCTCGATATCTCCAATCAAGCGGGTTGCATGCTAGTTCCATCAACCCATGTGCTTGATTATTCTTTCTTTGACTTCCTGGAATTGAACTTGCCCATACCTTAACATGGCCATGGATTTATTTAGGCTGTATCAATTCCATAAGAGGGCATGATATATCTACTTCTGTTATGGAATGGAAGGGAAAAATCCTTTCTCGCATTATCTATTAATGCGGTATTACTCGTGACACACCCAACGTATCCTACCTCGCTGCGAACAGTGTGTCATCACTATTTTCGTCAATACATCTAAGTGCGTGAGTTGTAATACCCATTAATAATAATCTTAAAGTCTAAGGACCAATACACACGTCCGCAGATAGGAACATCCGATGACACTATGAAATGTGGATTTCCTACTGGCGGGTCTCATTCTCATAATATCCTCCTGGATATTACCAAGGGCGCACACCATGAGAAGGTGCCTCAAAGTTTTATGAGTCCTCACCCATAATGACTTGTATTATTTGTGTCCCTCAAATAATATCATCCGGTCATAGAACATACATTCAAGAACAGTGTTATGGCACTTCTGGGTTCTCATCATAGCAGGGATCCGCTACGACCCTTTAATGCAACATCTGTCCTTAGGACATTATCACATGAAATGTCACGCAGAAGAACAATCAAGATGTGATAAGGCTTTTATTTAATGAATAAAGTACAAATTAGTTGGTTCTAGACCACCAACTCCAACAACACCATCCTACAATACTAGGCATGGGAAAACAACAACAATCAAAAGGCAACTAAACCCAACGCTCCAGACATGCAAGAACATGCATGGAAAACACTTCCAAATCCTAACAATTATCCCAAAACACAAACAAAAACCTATACTCTAGCATACAAGAAAATCAGGCAATCAATAGGGCTAAAGCGGTAAACACGCAATACCCCGTTCAAGGGTATTGGTGGAATTTGAAAAAAACACTCAAAGAATTTCTACAGAAAGGCACAAACCACCTACCTTGATGTTAGGAGATCGATATACTTGAACCATGAGGCTTGAATTTCTTTAGAACATCCTAGATCTACAAAAACGCATAAAACATTCAACCCACGATAACTTGTAAAAGAGGAGAAATCATGAAACGAGGTTCCAACAGAAGAGAGAACTGACCGATGCGATTCCAACTCAATTGAAGGAGTTTGATTCGGAGGACGTACAGAGGTTTGGGGGCTTGTCAAAGATCCATATCTGTTGAATATCCAATAAAAAAATTTAATTTAATTACATTTTAATGGTATTAAATGTTCATTTTTGATCTTATGGGCCTGAGTTAGTGCATTTTCATTATGAACATCCATTCTCATCATTTGTGCACATCATGCCTAATATACACCAATTTAGGCCCAATGAGTCATCTGATTCTAAGGAATGTAATTATCAATATTTTAATTTTATATTTTTGGAACTATATATACACTTAAATTTGAACATTTTTCATTCAGGGATCAATGGATGATTCATAAACGACGATGGAGATATTTGGAGATGAATGGAAGCAATTCTAAAGAAGGCAGATTGGACACCAGAACACTTATGAGACTGTGGGGCCCAACATATAGGACCAATGAATCCCAAATTTTGTGGGATGATATAAGAAATGTTGATTAACAAATCAATCTTCAGGAGATAATGCTAATTTGGCCTCTATGGTGGTCATTAAGGCGCCCCAAGTTAGAGATACAATTCTGGGCTAGATTCTGTGGCCCAGAAAAACATCCCACTAATTTGATCATATCTCAGAATCCATAACTCCAAATGGGTCCAAATTTTACAGGAGGTTATAAGACGTCCGTAGATCCATTTTCTTCTTCTATGTACTACTCTGATTCGGCCATCTAGAAGGTCATCCAAACGCGTCTGTTCAGTAGATGAAAGATGGCTTCCACCTCGGGTCAAATGTGGAAAAGTCCAAATTCCACAAGCTTTCCACCACCTATGGCCTACAAAAATTAATTGAGATGATTTGTACTATTGGAGGCTCGACCCAAGGTCTCAAAAATTCCTATTTAAGGCAGTGGTGTTGGAGGATTTAGGAATCTTTGGTGCTTGGTTTCATTGTAGTGTTATGCTGCCGCTTTGTGTTTGTAATCGCATTTCTTTCTCATGTAAGTTGTTTAATTCACCTTAGTTTCTTAATAAAAGTTCTTTGTTTACTATTATTCTGTTATTCTACTTATCACGTTGATACCGTTGGTTCAAGGTGTGAATTTATTCACACCATACTTTGTGATATTTATCACACAACGGAGGAGTGATCTTTTTTTGTTGTTGTTTTTACTTCTTCAATTCCACCTTTGTAAGTCTACTTCCCGCTTCCGTTGAAGACATGCCATCAATGGAGGGATAACTATTTTATGGGTTGATCCAAGGGAGTAGCAAGGGTATGGATTGGATGTTATTTATCACTCCATTAATGGATAATCACTTATTTTAAATGAGATTTCTATTTGATGATTTTAAAACATCTTCATCCTTATTGAATTTAAGGTCACACATTTCAAGTGCTAATACGAACCTCTACCTTGGAGTGCTCAAAACTTTGATCCTTCAAGTGTATAGGTGATTAGTATTAGGGTGTGTAGGCATTAAACCAGTAAGTGATGATTTCGTTTGATCTTCTTAAATGAATCCATCTCAATTATAAGAAATTGAAATCATTAAAAAAGTAATTCATCCAATCCACCCTGAGCGATAACCTAGGATCAACTCATTCTTTTAAATTGAATTCACTTAAATATGTTAGTTATAATTTAAACCCATATAAAATCAACCCAAGTTGGCCACTTCATAGCCAAAAACAGTCCATAGAATGTACGTGTCTATAGGTTTCTTCTTAGGTCTGAGGATTTGATAACCCAAGCTAAACTACAAGGACCGTTCTACCTTCATCTCTTGGGTAAATTTAAGCGAGAATAAAAAATTTGTGCCGTTTCTGGGGACCCAAGTAAGTCATCTAAACACCCATTTTATTCTCCCCCATTTCTTCTTTTCTCATCCAAATTCTCTTATCTTGTCCCTTTCTCATTTTTTTTCTTTTAGCGCATGTCCGACTACACTCGTGATCAATCAAACCGTCTTGTTAGGGTGGATAGTCCTGTGGTTGGGGAGTCAAGTACACCAAGGGAACTATTTCCATTAGATCCTAATCTTCCTAATACTCTAGAGTCCAAAATTGAGCCAATTTCAATGGAAGTTCTTCAAAGAAACCAACTCATAAACCCGGGTGGGAACCAAAATGGAAACCCAAATGAGGCAGCCCCAAACTTGGGAAATGCAATTGATCAAACCATGAATGACTACCTCACACCTTCCTGGACCAATACCCCCTCATGCATTAGACACAATTACCTAGGAGATTCCAACTACATCTTTAAACCCCATGTACTAAACCACCTTCCCACATTCCATGGAATGGAGTCTGAGATGCCCTACCTTCACATTAAGGAGTTCAATGACATTGTAGAAACCATGTGTCCCCCACATCAACTAGAATCAGCTAAGATGAGGCTATTTACTTTTTATTTAAAGGATCGAGCTAAAAATTGGCTAAACAATTTGAGACCATCATCCATAAACTCTTAGGACCAACTACAAAGAGAATTCTACAAAAAATACTTTCCCCACCACAAAACAATTGCACTTAAAAAGAGTATCCAAAATTTTTTTGAAAAAGAGGGAGAGTCATTCTATGAAACATGGGAAAGGTTCAAAGACACTATAAACATGGTTCCACACCATGGTTTTTCTATTCCTGAACAAGTGAGAATTTTCTATGAAGGGTTGGGTCCGGGGAACAAACAATTCATTGACATGATGTGTAATGGAACATTTAAAAACAAAGACCCAAATGATGCTTACGAGTATCTAGAAAGCATTTCTGAACAAAACCAAACATGGGGAACTTCACCTTATTCTGAAAATCCACAAAAAACTACTGGAATTTATACACTTATAGAAGAGGAAATCCTTAGGGCTAAACTCGCAGCACTCTCTAGGAAGGTTGAAGAGATAGACCTTAGGAAAGTCCATGAAATCCAAACTGTAGACCTTGTTTGCACAATTTGTGACAAACATGACCATAAGACAGACAAATTCCCAACTATTCCATCCATCAAGGATGTTCTTTTAGGAGGACCTGCAGTGGAAGTAAATTCCTTGAACTTTCAAAAGCCTCAATACCAAAACAACTTCAATCCTAGGTATAACGACCACCCAGGCTTCTGCTGGAAAGATAACCAACAACCTAGCCAACCACATGAACAAAATACTTACCCCCATCAGAACTACCAAACCCATAACCAGTTCCAAACCCAACCTATCCAATACCAACAGCCACCAGTCCATTTTCAACAAACCATCCCACCTCCAAAATATCCCCCTGGGATAAACCAACCTACTCAAGCACCCACCCAAACTGTTCCACAAAGCCTACTAGAACAACTGTGCAAACAAATGGAAAGGATGAACTTAGAAGTCTCTTCCCTTAAACAAGAACTTCAAACCATAAAAACTGGAAAGGCACCCATGCCTAATCAGGCGGTGCCATCCTCAACTTCAAGGGGAGAGTCAAGTTGTGCTCAAACAACTCATGAACAACTAAAGGCTGTGACTGTTTTAAGAAGTGAGAAATCAATTGAGAAAACTAAACAACTAATTCAGAACCCACCTAAAGATTCAAACTTGGATGAAAATTCAAATGAACCACAATATCAAACTGAGGAAATTGATAACAATGTGAAAGAAACAACTCTTTAACAAACAACCCCACAACCTGCACCATTTCCTCAACGCATGAGGGGGAAACCCAAGCCTGAACTGAGTGAAACATTGAGGGAAATCTTCTCACAAGTCAAGCTGAACATTCCCCTTTTCGATGCCATCCAAACCATACCTACCTACTCAAAGTACCTTAAGGACTTGTGCACTTTTAAAAGAAAATTTTCACATAAAAACCAAGTCCTTTTGGCTGCTAATGTGAGTACCACCATTCAAGGGACCATTCCTCCTAAGTTGAAAGACCCAGGTTGCCCTTACATCAATGTTGAACTAGGAGAAAGCAAAGTTTTTAAGGCCTTGTGTGACCTAGGTGCTAGTGTCAATCTCATCCCATATGCTGTGTACTGCCAGTTAGACCTAGAGGAGCTCCAACCCACATCTGTCACACTTCAGCTTGCTGATCGTAGCATTAGGGTTCCAAAGGGGATTTTAAATGATGTCCTGGTAAAGGTTGAAAACTTTATCTACCCTGCTGACTTCATTATCCTTGATAACCATCCAAACTTAGGAAATAAGGAACAAACCCCAATCATCCTTGGCCATCCTTTTCTTGCAACAATCAACTCTGTTATCTGAGTCTGAAATGGGAACATGACCATCACCTTTGGGAACATGAGTCTAGACTTGAACATCTATAATGCAAGCTCACAAATAGGGGATGACGAGGAAATTCATGAAGTAAACATGATAGGAAGCATTGATAATGAATCCATAGAACATCAAGGAATATTTGATAGATGTTTAAGTTAGGATGAGATTGATTTCCTTTGTTCATATGAAGGAAGTTTATCTCCTTGGCTTGAATCATTTTCAAATTTCTCTTATGATGAAGTCTTAGGTCCAACAATCAGTGAAAACTTTCAAGAAACCACTTTCATGGAGACCACTCCAACTTCCTTCCCTAAATATAATCAAGAAAATCTAGTAGCTGAAACTTCTACATGTGGGGAATCAATCCTATCTGAAAATCTAAAAAAATAAATTGAACTTGATCCAATGTCCCAATCTTCTGCTGAAATTATGAACCAACCTAATCTTGAATTGAAGGAACTTCCCACTACACTCAAGTATGATTTCCTAGGGGATAATCAAACACATCCTATTGTCATTTATTCTTCTCTTGAAGCCAATCATGATAAGATGCTTCTAGATGTCCTTAGGAAACATAAGAAAGCCATTGGTTGGACCGTGTCTGATATTCCTGGGATTAGCCCACTTATCGGGACTCATAGGATTGTTCTAGAATCTGATTCAAAGCCATGTCGTCAACCTCAACGGTGACTCAATCCTAATCTCATGGAGGTAGTAAGGAAAGAACTTCTGAAATTGTTAAAAGCTAGTATCATCTATCCCATAACTGAGAGTGAGTGGGTGAGTCCAATCCAAGTGGTTCCAAAAAAGGCTGGAATCACAGTGATAACAAATGAGGATGGAGAGATTCTTCCAACAAGGGTGAGTAGTAGATGGAGGGTCTGAATTGACTACAGGAAGCTAAAATCATTCACCAAGAAGGACTATTTCCCCTTACCATTCATTGACCAAGTCCTTGAGAGAGTGGCAGGTCATGCCTTCTACTGTTTCTTAGATGGGTACTTAGGGTAAAATCAAATTGAGGTCTCCCTAGAGGATCAAGGGAAGACTACATTCACATGTCCATTCAGAACCTTTGCTTTCAAACGCATGCCCTTCGGGTTATGCAATGCCCCTGGAACCTTCCAATGGTGCATGATGGGAATCTTCTCAGACATGGTAGGGGATTTTATTGAGGTCTTCATGGATGAATTATTTGTGTTTGGGGATACTTTTGAGGGATGTCTGCAGAATGTAGAGAGATTCTTGTTAAGATGTGAAGAAAAGAATCTAGTCCTAAACTGGAAAAAATGCCATTTCATGGTTAAAGAGGGACTTGTTCTAGGCCATCTGGTCTCGAGTAGGGGGATTTAAGTTGATAAAGAAAAGTTTAACATCATTCGTCACCTTCCATCACCCAAAACTGTCAAGGAAGTGAGGTCTTTCTTAGGATATGCTGGTTTCTATAGAAGATTAATCAAGGAATTTAGTTCAATATCCCATCCCCTTTGTGCTCTCTTAGTAAAGGATGCTCTATTTGTTTGGATAGAAAGCTGTGAGGGTTCATTCTCAACCCTCAAATCCTCTCTCACCTCTCCTCCCATTATGAAATCTCCATACTGGAACCTTCCTTTTGAACTTATGTGTGATTCCAGTGACTTTTCTGTTGGAGCTGTGTTAGGACAACGTTGTGATAAAACTCCTTATGTCATTGCTTATGCAAGAAAATCCTTAAATGATGCCCAAATAAACTACACCACTACTGAAAAGGAGTTACTTTCTATTGTGTTTGATTTAGAGAAGTTTAGGTCCTACCTCTTAGGATCCCCCATCACTGTGTTCACTGACCATTCTGCACTAAAATACCTCTTCCAAAAACAAGATTCTAAGGCTAGACTGATTAGGTGGGTCCTTCTATTACAAGAATTTGACCTCACAATCAAGGATAAAAAAGGAGTTGAAAATGTTGTAGCTGATCACCTCTCTAGGATGGAATTCAAAGACAACTCAAATCACCTTTCTGTGTCTGATTCATTTCCTGATAAACACCTATACTCTGTGAGTGACTGCCCTTGGTATGCCGACATAGCCAATTTCTTAGTTACAGGAGTCATTCCAAAATTCTTAGGGACTCAAGCTCGAAGGAAATTCCTTTCTAATGTTAGACACTATGTGTTTGATGATCCATACCTCTATAAGTTCTTCCCTGACCAAGTCATTAGGAGGTGTGTTCCAGAATCTGAACAAGAGTCCATCCTTAAATTCTGTCATAGTGAGGCATGTGGAGGTCACTTTTCCTCTAAGAAAACATCTGCTAAGATTCTTCAATGTGGTCTCTTCTGGACCACCCTCTCAAGGGACTCCTACACATTTTGTCAAAGCTGTCCTAGGTTTCAACAAGTAGGGTCCATCACAAAAAGAAATCAAATGCCACTCACTCCCATCTTAGTGGTTGAAATCTTTGACTGTTGGGGAATTGATTTCATGGGTCCCTTCCCAAACTCTCGGGGATACCTCTACATACTCTTATCTATTGATTATGTCTCAAAATGGGTTGAGGCCATTCCCACTAATTCCAATGACCATAAAGTTGTGATTCGATTTCTGAAAGAGAACATATTTTCAAGATTTGGAATTCCTAGGGCTATAATCAGTGATCGAGGAACCCATTTCTGCAACCGCCCATTCTCTTCACTCATGTCTAAGTATGGTATTTCTCATAAAGTGTCCACTTCATACCATCCTCAAACCAATGGTCAATCTGAGTTAGCGAATAGGGAGATTAAGTAAATTCTTGAAAAAACTATCAACCCCTCTAGGAAAGATTGGTATGAGAAACTCTTAGATGCTCTTTGGGCCTATATAACCGCATATAAAACAATTTTAGGAATGTCCCCATATAGGTTGGTTTATGGTAAATCATTCCATTTTCCAGTGGAGATTGAACATAAGGCCTTTTGGGAAATTAAGAAAATGGATTATGACCTCTCATTGGCCGGAACAAAAAAGAAATTAGATCTCAATGAACTGGAGGAACTAAGGATGGAGGCTTATGAAAATTCAAGGATCAATAAAGCTAGAGTTCAAGCCTACCAATCTAGGAATATCAAGGTCAAAAATTTTGAACCGGGAAAACTTGTACTCTTGTATAGTTCAAAACTTCATTTACACTCGGGAAAGTTAAGGTCTAGATGGTCAGGTCCTTTCATAGTGCATCATGTATACCCCCATGGGGCAGTAGAGATTCAAGATCCCACTAGTGGTCACATTTTCAAGGTCAATGGTCAAAGGTTAAAAAAATTCATTGAATCATTCAATAAAGAGGAAATAGATGTTGAGTTAATTGAGACAATCTATGAACCAGGAAAAAAATTGATAAATTTAGGATCTATGTCGGGCTAACGACGTTAAACAAAGCGCTGCACGGGAGGCAACCCATGGTTTTTATGTTTCTAATATTTCTGAATCATCTTTATTTTTCAAATAAGATTAATTAATCATTTTTATATTTAAAAATAAAAAAATAGACTTTTGACCTGTTCTTCTATTATGAGTATGGATGGGTACGAAAGGGGAGCACCATATTCATCCGTGTCATGTGGTGTGATCCTTGAGTAATACCTTACCCAGAAATTTAAAAAGAAGACAATGTATCATCATTTTATTTTGTTGTATTTTTATTATTTTATAGTTTAAGATAAAAATAATAAAAATAATAAAAATAATATAATAATTAAAAAAGGGGACACGCCATAGGCCATGGGGCAAACCCCGTCACAACCGGCGAAGCTGTGGGGACTCGAACCCGGGACCGAAGGGAGACATGGGCGCACACTTACCACTGACCTACGACTTAATGTGCTTACTTATTCTATAATTTTTACATATATACTTATATTTTACTTATATATATATATATATATATTTTTTGTTTTGTTTGTTTGTTTTTCCTTTTTCCACTAGGGAACTTTGCAAGCGACATGGATATCGAAGGACTAAATTCGAGCGGCAAGAACTTCAAACTTCAACCAACAGGTGACTTCATTCCATGATCCTCATATTTCAATTTCCTTATTGAACTCCCCTTTTTATTCCTCTACCCCATTCTAAATTTTATTTTTACGAAACTAGGGACAGTTTAATTCTAAGTTGGGGGGTGTGGAAACAAAATGTTTGATAAAAAAACAATGATAAAAAAAAGAAGTAAAATTCCTTTATCATTCATATAATAACATCTTTTCTCACATTAAAACTATATATCAAATTATTTTTATTTCCTTGAATCTTAATTTAATTCATGATTAAGTTTAAAAGCATTGATTTTGGAAGTTTGGTTGTCCAATGAAAATTTTCATCATTTTTATTTTCATCCATTAAATCAAAATGCCACAATGTACGTCCTTTATACTGTGGGGTACTAATTTGAATTTTTGGGGTCCCACAATAAATAGCATAGACTGGTTTGATTTTTATGAATAATATGAGTATTCAATAATAGTAATAATAATAATAATAATAATAATAAAATTTGCGTGTAGAGCAATGGATTGATAAAATGCGAGGCTTTTGGCACATGGGGATCGTGACTCCAGAGTTTTCTAGCCCTGAGTTCTTCAATATATCTCTATTTATGGTAATATGGCTTTGTTTTTGATTAATTTAACTCGAGACGATGCCCAAGTATGTGGGCTTCACTTGGTGCCCTAAAGCCTTTGAGTTTAGGAGTCATCGGCAAAGTCTTGCTACATGGGTTAATTTGATTAACTGCAATCTCAATTACTATAGCAATATTGAAAAAAAAAATCCAAAAAAAAGAGGAATGAAGAATATTCATATTAGGATTAAATGTGATTACACCTAGTGCTTCCATGATTTCCCCCTTGAATAAAAATGAACCCCCATATCTATTGTGATTCACAGCACATCATTACACCTAATTGAGTTGGATGAAGTATGATGATGGATTTGATCAAAGGAATGAGCTTGGGATTGGGATCTGCTTTTAAATTCATCTTGTTTTAAGTTATCTTGATAGGTTATAAAAATATATTTGTGTGCAGTTTACATTGTGAGCACTGTTTGTTATAATGTGTTTGAAGAAAGGAATTCAAATAAAATCATTGAATTATTTGCTTGGGACTAGCAAATCTCAAGTTTGGGGGTGTGATTATCCAATAAAAACATTTATTTTAATTACATTTTAATGGTATTAAATGTTCATTTTTTGATCTTATGGGCCTGAGTTAGTGCATTTTCATTATGAACATCCATTCTCATCATTTGTGCACATCATGCCTAATATACACCAATTTAGGCCCAATAAGTCATCTGATTCTAAGGAATGTAATTATAAATATTTTAATTTGATATTTTTGGATATATATATATACACTTAAATTTGAACATTTTTCATTCAGGGATCAATGGATGATTCATAAACGATGATGGAGATATTTGGAGATGAATGGAAGCAATTCTAGAGAAGGAAGATTGGACACCAGCCCACTTATGAGATTGTGGGGCCCAACATAGAGGCCGAATGAATCCCAAATTTTGTGGGATGATAGAAGAAATGTTTAGAAACAAATCACTATTCATTAGATAATGCTAATTCGGCCTCTATGGTAGTCATTAAGGTGCCCCAAGTTAGAGATACAATTCCGGGCCAGATTCTGTGGCCCAGAAAAACAGCCCACTAATTTGATCATATCTCGGAATAAACAACTCCAAATGGGTCCAAATTTTACAGAAGTTTAGAAGACATCCGGATCTCCATTTTCTTCTTCTATGGAACACTCTTATTCGGCCACCTAAAAGGTAATCCAAATGAGTCTGTTCAGTGGATGAAAGCTGGCTGCCACCTCGGGTCAAATGTGGAAAAGTCCAAATTCCATAAGCTTTCCACCACCTATGGCCTACCAAAATTAATTGAGATGCTTTGTACTGTTGGAGTCTCGACCCAAGGGATCAAAAATGCCTATTTAAGGCAGTGGTGTTGGAGGATTTAGGAATCTTTGTTGCTTGGTTTCATTGTAGTGTTATGCTGCCGCTTTGTGTTTGTAATCGCATTTCTTTCTCATGTAAGTTGTTTAATTCACCTTAGTTTCTTAATAAAAGTTATTTGTTTACTCTTATTATATTCTTCTACTTATCACGTTGATACCTTTGGTTCAAGGTGTGAATTTATTCACACCATACTTTGTGATATTTATCACACAACGGAGGAGTGATCTTTTGTTGTTGTTGTTTTTACTTCTTCAATTCCACCTTTGTAAGTCTACTTCCCACTTCCGTTGAAGACATGTCATCAATGGAGGGATAACTATTTTATGGGTTGATCCAAGGGAGTAGCAAGGGGTTGGATTGGATGTTATTTATCACTCCATTAATGTCTAATCACTTCTTTTAAATGATATTTTTATTTGATTATTTTAAAACATCTTCATCCTTATTGAATTTAAGGTCACACATTTCAAGTGCTAATATGAACCTCTACCTTGGAGTGCTCAAAACTTTGATCCTTCAAGTGTATAGGTGATTAGTATTAGGTTGTGTAGGCATTAAACCAGTAAGTGATGATTTCGTTTGATATTCTTAAATGAATCCATCTCAATTATAAGAAATTTAAATCATTAAAAAAGTAATTCATCCAATCCACCCCGAGAGATAACCTAGGATCAAATCATTATTTTAAATTGAATTCACTTAAATCTGTTAGTTATCCTTTAAACCCATATAAAATCAACCCAAGTTGGCCACTTCATAGCCAAAAATAGTCCATAGAATGTACGTGTCTATAGGTTTCTTCTTAGGTCTATGAGGATTCGATAACCCAAGCTAAACTACAAGGACCGTTCTACCTTCATCTCTTGGGTAAATTTGAGCGAGAATCAGCTGCTCGACGCTCTTGGATGAGGACGACCTAAAATAAGTCGGTTCTGGCAATTAGACGTGACCTCGGTGTGTTTAATGAAAAAAACAAAGTACACGGTGTGTACTTTTAGAGTACACGGCGTGTACTTGCTGTTTTTGTACCCCGCATTAGGCGGCCTCCATGTCACCCCTACATGGCCATGTGTGTGGCCTTGACACGGACAACACACGACCTCCATCGGAATCAAAGTACACGGTGTGTACTCATAAAGTACACGTCATGTACTTTGAAAATTTTCAGATTTTCTTCTTTTCCTCAAAAACGACCAGAAAGGAAAAACATACCTGAAAAGAAGATCTGAGTTCTTACAAACATCCCCCTTAAATAAATTCATCCTCGAATTTCCCTAGCGTGTTGAAGAAGAAGAAACCCCGAACAACTCTGGCCACTATGATCCTACATCGGCCTCCCTCTCCCAAGTATCGTCCTGTACTTGCCCGTGCTGCCATAGCACCCATACCAGAGGAACAAACCAGCCACAGAGAACCTTCATACTGCGATCGATAATCTGGATAGGATGCTCCTCGAAGGATGCATTCACCTCCAACTTGACTTCCTCAGGTTTGAAAGCAAGAGACGGGTCTGAAAAGTAACATCGGAGTTGATAAATGTGGAAGACTTCGTGCATAGCCCGATACCTCTGAGGTAACTGAAACCGATAGGAAACCGGCCCAACTCTCTCCAACACCTCAAACAACTTGACATAACTTAGTGAAAGCTTACCCTGTCTTCTAATCTGCTTCTATCCCAACCTTAGTGTGATACACATGAAAACCCGATCCCCGACCTCGAACTCCAGAGTTTGTCTCCGCTGATCAGCATAAGACTTCTGACGAGACTGTGCAGTAGCCATCCTCTTCCAAATCAACTCTATCTGCTCTATGGTCTCCTAAACAATATGAGGTCCCAGCAAAGCTGCCTCTCCTGCCTCTAGCCAACATAAGGGTAATCGGCATGGCCTACCATACAAAGCCTCATAAGGTACCATCTGAATAGTTTCTTGAAAACTATTGTTGTTGGAAAACTCCACAAGAGGTATATGCTTCTCCCAAGAACCTCAAAAGTACAGAATGTATGCTCAGAGCATATCCTCAAGTACCTGAATCGTACACTCAGACTAGCCATCTGTCTGAGGATGGTAGGATATACTCAGAAGAACCTATGTAGCCAAAGCTTTCTATAGCCCCTACCAGACCCGAGAAGTAAAACATGCATCCCTGTTTGAAATGATGGAGTGTGGAACTCCATGCAGACGTACAATCTCATGTATGTACAACCGTCCCAGCTCATCAACACTGAAGGTCTCCATGATCGGAAAGAAGTGAGCAACCTTCGTGAGCCTATAGATGAAAACCCAAACAACATCATTCCCTTGAGGTAACCTCGGCAAACCGGTCACGAAGTCCATCCCGACATCGTTCCACTTCCACTCCGGAATGGGTAACTACTGCAAAAGCCCTACTGGCTGCTGATGCTCTGCTTTCACCTACAGACAGGTGGAACACCTCATGACGAAACCAGCAACATCCGTCTTCATACCAGGCCCCCAATAATGATGGTGCAGATCACTGTAGATGCTGAAAAAGTCCGTAACTCCTAGGGGAAGTTTTGAAATGACGAAGAAAAGTCATATTCGGACTCAGAGGCCCGGTCCGGAGGGCTCAGAAGTGGTGCACGAAATTAAAGGGTACTCACGTGGAAAAATGACGTGCATGTGAAGGAATCCCAGGATTTGCAAAAATGAACTGGTGCGGTGCACAATTTTGCGCGTCCGGTTCCGCGCGAGGAGGCCTTGCGCGCCGACGGGTCCCGACGTGGAAGATTTTGTGTGCCACCCTGATTCCGTGATGGTGAATGCCTATAAATAGAAGGCGACCCCAACCATTTCAGGGTTGAGGAATTTGGACCGGCTCCCATGCGCGCAAATCGGACTCCCACGCGCACAATATGACTTCTAGGTAATAACCCTTTTTGCGCAACCTTTCCCCGGGGTTCGCCTTTGCGCACAATTCCACTGTCTTAAGTGAATTTTCCCAACTCCCCAGGGTTCCTTTTTTGCGTGCAATCCCTTCCCATTGCGCGCAAGTCCCTCCAATTGCTCGCAATACCTTCCAAATTACACGCAATCCCTTCGTTAGGTTTTTCCATACCTTAGGGATCGGCCATTTCACCCGCGCACAATCCAAACCCTTTGCGCGCAATCCCCCTGGCCGCGCGCAATACCTCTGCCCCGCTTGTGCTCCATCCTGGTGTTTTGCACGCAAACCTTCTCTTTGCGCGAAAAACCCCCATATCCCTCACCTTTATGCCCCCCGGGTGCCTCCCTACATAGGCGCCCGATGTCCTCCATACCGGGCATGAACGCCATGCGTTGTTGTCCCGTATGGCCTTTTAGGATCGTACGAAGTAACCTCAAGGTCCCTTGGGTGGTGTTTCCCATTGCGTTTCTTTGCTTCATTCTTCTTCGCATAAGCACGCTAACGGCTATTGCTTCTTCGCATAGACACACTAACATGGACCCCTCGATGGTTCGCCCTGCGGCCCCCCTTCACTACGGCCTTGCCGATGCCTTCCCTCCCATAAGGGGTAGAGGGTATTGGGCATGTAAGCCCTAGGGTTGTGGAGAGAACCCAGCTCGTCCGAGCTGCAGGTCGTTAAACTGCCATGAACTTCGTCCTCAACACATGACCTTAAACTGTGATCCGACCCCGTGCCTCGCACGCAGGGTCCCCCCCGGCTCAGAAATTCTTTACGCCTCTCGTCTCCACGGGAATGGAATCTTCCTAACATTGAATGATATCCTCCTTTTGGAGTGGCGTTTGTCCAAGGGGGAAGGGCTGCCTCAGAGCATAATCCCCTAGCCTCTCCTGCGGAAGGTTGCAACCATGCACCTCCGTACTTCCCCACTACCAAGGCCAGTGGAGGGTGTGATAGGGAACGAGGCATATCCTTTGTTTAGTCCCAAATCCTCTCCCTCAGTGCTTTGTCGCACCACGGGCCTCCATCCTGGAGTAAGTCCCAACACTAAGGGCTTCTAACCACGTGTAAGCCCCTGTTTCCTATTTGGTCCACTCAACGTGTAAGCCCCTCTCCACTACTCACGGACGCACCCTTCACGACATGATCATCTGGTCCCTGCTGCCTCTTGTTTCTCACACCGAGCATGACTCATGTAGGATTAGAGCGAGCATCGACCATGACATCCACTTTGGGCCACCTCAGAGCGTAAGCCCCATCCCAGCGAACTACGGGGACTTTGAACCGTGCTAACGCATGGTACGTAGGTAGCCTCCATGAGGTTCAAGCCCACCACCCGGTCGTTCCGACTTCTTCACGTCGGTTCGCCAACACTTTGGGCCACCTCAGAGCGTAATCCACAAATTGACCATCCCTCATGATGTTAAACTGTATTCCCTCATCCCACTTGATGTTAAACTGTATGCCCGTCTAGCATGCTGTTAAAATATCTACCTCGTCCCGCATGACGTTAAACTATATGACCCAAACTACGTGGACTTTGATCCGTGATAAATCATGGCACGTAGGAAGCCTCCACGAGGTTCAAGCCCATCACTTAGTTGTTCCGACCCCTCCGCGTCGGTTCACAACCACCATTATGGGCCGCCTCAGAGTGTAAGCCCCATATCCACCACCACAGGTCGCCTCAGAGAGTAAGCCCCATATCCAACACCCACGTCTCATCCTGACCTCTCCCTCGAGCCCACATGCCATGGGAAGCTCATGCTCTAGATCGGGGGTCTTACCTACTCCAAGCTCCAATCCATGCGTTCATTCTCACGAGTTGCCTCTTCAGGTGTCCCACCATATCACCGAACTACACGGACTTTGATTCCCTGCCATGGGGATATGTAGGAAGCCTCCATGAGGTTCAAGCCCATATTCACTCCATCACCCATCCTGATCCTTACCCGGGACGCCACATCCCGGTGGGATCATGCCACCTCATTCCACTCCATAGTATCCGGGAAGCCACCCAGGTGCTGGCCCCAATATCGGTGTTCCCCCTAGGGGGTCCTTCAATCTGATCCACTCTCAGTGTTCCGATCAGTCTGATCTGTCTCCGCAAGACGTTAAACTCGTGGCACACCCCATGTTAAACATGGGAGGCTGAGGAAAACCTCAGATGGCACACAATTCCCCGCGTTTGATGTGGGATGCCTCGGGCTTTCATGCCCTCGAGAAGCCCTATAATAAGGGACAGAAGACATACATGACAATCCCCCAGTGTCAAGGCGCGCCAATGACACCCCAACGTGACCATTCTCCTCACCGAAGGTTGCTGCCCCAACTAGACCCCTTGGAGCGTCCCGAAGGAAGCAGCGTAATTAACCGACGTCCATGAAGATAAGGCGCTGGGAACGAGATTCACGAACCCGTCTTAAATCTATGAGGGAGACCCGGACTAGGTGACGAGCTTTGAGGAGGAATCCACGGAAGGAAGAACCGACATCCCATCATCCCGGTTTCGATCAAGGAGCAAACGTCCCTGAATAAGGAACAGATGCCGACCACCTTTGGAAAGCAGAAATGTGGGGCAACAAGCCGCGCGTCCTCCCCCCACGTGATGGATGCGTGCGCGCCCCGACGGAAAGTGTTGAAAACAGAAAATGGTGAACCCAACGTGAATATCTTCTCCTAAATACGGAGACTGGTAGCGTTCGGGGTTTTGAAGGATTAGCATGTCACCAGGTCCGGGCACCTAGCACCGGGACGTGAAACCCGCCAGGGGTTGAGCCAGTCAGTATAACGACCCATAATTTACATACATTGTTAATACTTCAAAATTTAAGTGCACTTATTACAACATATAACAAAACCATGAAAGGACCGTATAAGGTATAGTGTCTTTAGAAACTGGGAAACATAAACAACTGGTTCATAAGGCATCTACACTGTCTCCCATTTATTTCGTTATATCTATAGTCCCTTTTGGCATAACTTACTTAATAACCCTCTTCCTGACCTGGGGGAAGAAAACATACAAAAGGGTGAGCTCAAATTCTCAGTAAGGGTAAACAAAAGAAATATCAATCACATCATATTCATAAGAACATAACATTTTGGAAATCTTACCCTGTAAAAGAGATCATAATTTCATAACATGGGATAAATCATGGTAGTGAAATGTAATTACAATAATCATAACTTAAAACATGAATATTTGTGTCATACACACATAATCATAGAGAATCATTTCTTATTAGTCAAGAATCATTGCCAAGACTATCTTAGTAGACAAGGTCCATTTCTGAACTGAGTTCATTCCTTGTTTCAGTCCTGTTTTACTGAACCAGTTTAACCTGCCGTTCTAGCCATGTCTATCTCATGAGATATAAAATCTTTACCCAATGAATTGGAGGGATATATAGGTCCCACCCATCTCATAATGATACCATTCTTATGTGTGCCACAAAATCATAAACCATACATCATAGCATAACACATGTAATAAAAATGGGATTCTTAAACATCATGAAATCATAAAACGATTCATATAAGAAAAAGGAATTCATAAAAATAATTCCATCACAACATAATCAATCAATGTAATAATAGGGATAGAAACAAAACCCTTTATTATCTTATATGGAAAATAATTTTGATAAAACACTTGAACTCCATTCTTGAGGAAAATATCCTTTCTACTTCAAAAACACTTTTCCTTTCTTAACATGTCATAAAATTATAAACTAAAAGAAGTTGATTAAAAATAAACTTGAAAAATTGTAAAGGAATATTCTTGGAAATAATGTTTTAAAAATCCATTCATGCTGTATAAGTTAAAAAAACATTCTTCTCGTACTTTTGTCGGGAAAGTCAAAAAGTACCTCGTACGAAAAACGACAAAAGATTCCTTTCATATCTTTTACTAAAAACTCACCGAAGGGTAAAATTGGATTTAAAAAATTGTAGGTGGATGGAAATAATATTACATATTGAGGAAACATGGATGTGGATGATAAAATACACCCCAGTAAATTCCAAAGTATAAACAATCTCGGATAAAAATGAGATTGTGATATTTCCCTTACCTTAGGTCCGGTTTGCTTCGTAAGTGTCCGAACCTCCTGTATAATGATTTAAATAATGTCATTGACTTATTATAGAATCATACTCATTGTTATGATATCATATATGGTCATATTATTAGCTTATTATTAGTAATATTTCATTTCTACTTGTTATTCAGGTGTTTATTACTTTTTGTTCTTATGCGTGTTTTGTCGAATAAATTCTTATTATTATTTTTAGGTTATAGATACCTAATTTACAGAATGGTATTAGTGTAATATATATCATATTTATTCACTCAATTAATTTATGTAATCATTATGCAATGAAAATCATGTAGAACGAGTCACATCACATTGTGGAGACGGTATTCCGTACGTACGCACGAGCGATGATATCGTTCCCATGATCGTGGAATTATATTGGAGTGTATTTATACTATTTCAGAATCAATATAACTTTACAATAATCATATATATTCATTATTTACACCATTATACCCATCCAATTAAGGTTGTGGTGGAAAATAGATTACACCACAGCGTGGAGACGGTATTCCGTACGTACGCACGCGCGGTGATTTCGTTTTCCGTATGATGGATATATGGTGAAATAGGGTTGTTTCATACTTATAATAACATATCAGTATATTATTCATACTGATGTTATTAATTAATAATGAAACAACTAAAGAAGAATAAGTGGAAGAAGAAATAAAGTTGAAAGAATCGGTAACAGACATTACCTCTTCTTTGAAGCGCTTCTTTGAGACCTCCTTTTAGGGCACTAAAATTGGTCTTTGAAGAAGACCAGGACCTATAAGATGTATTTAGGGAAGTGTAGAGGAGAAATTGGTAGGGTTTGGCTGAGCTTGAAGGCTGAAAGTGTTGTGAGGAAGAGAGGGAGGAGGTGCCCTTTTATAAGGGAGGAGAGGGGCACCTTTGGAAAAACTAAAAATATTATTTTATTATAAAGCCATATTCGGTTTTAAATAGCTAAAAATTGATTTATTTAGAATCTAAGGTGGGTATGGGTCTAAATCCTCTCATCCAATATAATTTGAACAAGTTTAGTTTATTATTTTAACCTTATCATTTTGATTTAACTTTAATTTAGATAATTTTACTTTTACCGTGTCTTTTTGTGTTCTTACACTATAAGGTTAATAAACTTACTATAAAAAGCCAAAAGACCCCCCAAGTTGTTTATTATTAATATATATAACCTTATCTAAGTCATTTGGCCAAACCTTAGATTTTTAGGAATAAAATAACAATTAATAATATAATATTTGTTTTAAAAACTATTTTATGTCAATTTTGACACTATTTAGTAATTGATTTTTGTGAAAATCATAACAGAATTATTAGTTATAAAAAAGTTAATTAAATAAATAATAACATGTCATATTAACCTAAAAAATTAGTGGAATTCATAAAAAGTCTCAAATTACATTTATTTGGGTATTTATAACATCAATTATGTCAATTTTTCATCAATAAGATAATTTCTGCATCATTTTGTGTCATAAATAAATTAAATTATTTAATGTCTAAAAATTACAAATAAAATACCATTATGTATGAAATCTTTTTAGATTTATAATTAATATTCATAGTCTAATTTATCTTATGTATAACCCTATATTTAAATTTATTTACTTATTAAACTTTGATTTTAACTATTTTAACCCATCTTTAAATAAATTAATAATAAATGTCCTAATCTAATCCAAGTGGGCCTAAATGGTCATATTTTATTCCTAAGGTTGTTTTTGGTCTAATTACACTTATACAATATAATTAGGACATGTGTTAGGGTAATAATAATATCATTTTTACCCTTAATTACCCTACTAACTTTTAACCGTGGTAAATAAAAGTAAAAAGTTACTATTCACCAAAAATTATTTTGATCTCATTGAACCACATTTTACTTACTGAAATAAACTGTGTCTCTAGGATTTTTGAAATTCCACTCACAGAAGTGGTAAAATTAATTTTTATGTAAATTTGCAAATTCTCCTAGGAGGTGGGTAAAAGACGGTGAAAAGTTCAATAAAATTTTTATATATCTAAAATTATTATAAAATTACTCCAATGAATTACATTGAACTTATATCGGTATTATGTATCAATTTTTACCTTAAATAAATTTAAATAAAATAAATAATTATTTAAATAAAAATTCGGTTTTTAAATATTAACCCAGTGTTTTCACTATTCATCAAAAATTGAAAGTTTCCAGAAAAATACCAAAATTTCACCCTAGGCTAATTTCAATATTTCAAATCCAAAAACGAAGTCCATTTTGAAAAATAAAATTTACAAAATTTCAAAAAGTGGTTATTACTATTCATAACGGCTAGTTTTAATAATATTTTAATAGCATATCGTTGTTTAGTGAAACTCGGTATTGCGTACGACACAAGCTATCAAGGAAGGTCCCGATTGCGTGTAAAGCAAGCCAAGCTAGTTTTGTGTGTAGTGAAAGATTCCTTTGATGATTTATATAAAATAAAAACAAAATATTTCTTATAAAAGTCTCGGGTGTTACATTCTACCCCCCTTAAAATGAATTTCGCCCTCGAAATTCGTCACTTGTAATAAACAGATGAGGATACCTCTCCCTCATCATATCCTCAAGCTCCAATGTAGCTTCTTCTAATTGGTGGTTCCTCCATAAAACTTTCACCAAGTGAGTGGTCTTGTTCCGTAGGGCTTTTTCACTACGATCGAGAATCTCTATCGGCTGTTCTTCATAAGAAAGATCTTGTTCCAGCGGTACAACTTTTGAGCTGAGCACATGTGAAGGATCAAGTATGTACTTTATCAGGAGAGATACATGGAACACATCATGAACTTGAGAGAGATTTGGTGGAAGCTCCAATCGGTAAGCTACCTTCCCAACATGATCCAGTATTTCGAAAGGACCGATATACCTAGGGCTCAGCTTTCCCTTCTTTCCAAATCTCATTACTCTCTTCCAAGGAGATATTTGTAAGAACACTTTATCACCCACTTCAAACTCTAAGTCTTTTCTTCAGTTGTCGGCATAACTTTTTTGTCGACTCTGAGCTGCTCTTATGTGTTGTTGAATAGATATGACCTTTTCTGCCATCTCATCAACAAGATCAGGTCCTAATAGCTTTCTTTCCCCAACTTCATCCCAGCAAGTTGGAGTCTTGCATTTCTTTCCATAGAGAGCTTCATAAAGAGCCATCTGAATACTGGAGTGAAAGCTATTATTATAAGAAAATTCCACCAAAGGTAGGTGTTGATACCAACCACCTTTGAAATCCATAGAGCAAGCTCTCAACATATCTTCTAGAGTTTGAATTGTCCTCTCAGAATGACCGTCTGTCTGAGGATGATAAGCAGTGCTGAAACTCAACTCTATATCCAGAGTATGCTGAAGATTTCACTAGAACTTTGAGGTAAACCTCGGATACCGATCAAATATAATAGAAAGTGGTACTCCATGCAATCTTACCACTTCCTTTACATATATCCTGGAAAGATGATCCAGAGAGAAATACTCTCTAATAGCAATGAAGTGTGCAGACTTTGTAAGACGATCAACTATGACCCAGATAGCATTATTGCTTTTGGATGTTTTAGGAAGTCCTGTGACAAAGTCCATAGTGATGTTTTCCCATTTCCATTCGGGTATGGGTAATGGTTGTAACATCCCCTTAGACTTCTGTCTCTCAGCTTTAACTTGCTGACAAACCAAGCATCGAGAGACATATTCAGTAACATCTCTTTTCATGTCATCCCACCAGAAGTACTCTTTCAGGTCCCTATACATCTTCATGCTTCCAGGATGAATAGAGAATGAAGAACTATGAGCCTCATTAAGCAGCTCATTCTTTAATTCGAGGATGGGAGGAACACAAACCCGATTACTGAACTTTATTATCCCATCACAATCAAGGTTGAATTCAGGAACATTTCTCACCTTCTTTTGTAACTCTACATCTTCTTTCTATGCCTCTTTAATCTTCACATGTATAGATGGATGAACATTTATTTGAGAAAGATACGATTTTTCCCCTTTCATTATAATTCCAAGATCCATCCTTTGTAAATCCATAAATATTGGATCTTTTTTGATCCTCATCATGGATAAACTGGCATGGTCTTGTCGACTTAATGCATCTTCCACCTTGTTTTATTTCCCAGGGTGATAATGAATTGAGCAGTAGTAATCCTTAATCAGCTCTAACCATCTTCTTTGGCGCATATTCAGCTCCTTTTGTGTGAAAATATACTTTAAACTTTTATGATCAGTATAAATATCACACCTTTATCCATAAAGATAATGCCTCTAAATCTTTAATTCAAATATTACCGCAGCTAACTCCAAATCACGAGTTGGGTAATTTTGCTCATGTATTTTCAATTGTCGTGAGGCATAAGCTATCACCATATCATTTTTCATAAGAACACACCCGAATCCCTTCTTGGATGCATCACTGTAGATCACAAACCTTTCTCCACTACAAGGAAGTGTGAGTACAGGTGCACTGGATAACCTTATTTTCAACTCCTTGAAATTATCTTCACATTCCTTCGTCCACACGAACTTAACTCCTTTTCAAGTCAACCTGGTCAGTGGATTAGATAATCGTGAAAAATCTTTCACAAAACGTCGGTAATATCCAGCCAAACCAAGAAAACTTCGGATCTCAGTTACTGTTGTTGGTCTCGACCATCTTTCGATAACCTCTGTTTTTGCTGGATCTACAGATATCCCCTCTTTTGAGATTATGTGACCCAAAAATGAATTTTTTGAAGCCAAAATTCAAACTTGGTAAATTTGGCATAAATCTTCTCCTTTCTCAAGGTCTTCAATATAATTCTCAAGTGATCTTCATGTTCTTCCTTGCTCTTTGAATATACCGGAATATCGTCTATAAAGACTACCAAAAACTGATCAAGATAGTCTCTAAAGACTCTATTCATCAGATCCATGAAGATAGCAGGGGCATTAGTAAGACCAAATGGCATCACTATAAATTTATAGTGTCCATAACTTGTACGGAAAGCCGTATTTGGTATATCCTCCCTTTTGACCCTTAATTGATGATACCCTGAATGAAGATCAATCTTGGAAAAGTATTGAGCTCCGCGTAGTTGGTCAAATAGGTCATCAATGCGCGGGAGAGGATATTTGTTCTTGATAGTGATCTTGTTAAGTTCTCGATAATCAATGCAGAGTATCATTGATCCATCTTTCTTCTTAACAAATAGAACAGATGCTCCCCAAGGTGACGCACTAGGGAATATGAACCCCTTATCAAGATTCTCTTGGAGTTTCTTCTTCAATTCCTGCAACTCAATTGGGGCCATTCTATAAGGTGTCTTTGAAATAGGCAAAGCACCCGGTACGAGTTCTATTGAAAACTCAACTTCACAATTTGGCGGAAGACCCGGTAATTCCTCTGGAAAGACATCGTCAAACTCCCGTACAATGGAAATATTCTTAATTGTGAGTTTCTCATCAACCATTTGAGATAAATAACCTTCATTTAGTGGAATCAAGACCCATAAGATGGAAGAAATTTCCACCAGAAGGTTATGTTCATCCTTGCATCGATAGACGATCATAGATTGATCTGGAATATGAAATGTGACTTCCCTTCTTTGGAAATTGATATGAGATCCATATAAAGAAAGCCAATCCATGCCAATAATCACATCAAATTACACTATAGGAAGGATCACAAGATTTTCAGGAAGCACTTTCCCACAAACTTCAATCGGAGAAGAATTATAAACTTTTGATGCGACTGTTGTGCCATTAGGGGTTGTCACAGCTAACTCAAAATCTAATTGTTGAGGTAATACAGTGATACCCTTAGAAAATTATTCAGAAATAAAAGAGTGGGTGGATCCAGAAGCAAATAAAACATTTTCTACTTTAGAGTGGATGGTAAGTGTACCTTTCACCACTTCGTTATCGTACTCCACAGTGCTGATAGAAATTTCATGTGACTTTCCTTTGTCTTTGGCCTTAAGAGTTTGTTGACGTCGACCATCATCATCAACCCTTCGATTTGGGCATTTATTGGCATAATTCCCCATCTCCTTGCACTTTAAACATTGAAGTGTAGTAGGTTCATTCTGTGTATCACTTCCTTTGTTTGCATCATTAGACATCTTCTTCCCATCATTGCGGCATTCAAATTCCTGATGACCTTCCTTTCCACATTTGAAACATTTACTTGTCCCTTTAAGGCAACTCCCTCCATGTTTCTTTCCACACTTTGATCATAAGGGAAAGCTCATCTTCTTTTCAGTGTTCTCTTTAGATTTTCCTTTGAATTCCATTTTCCTCTTCTTATCAAACCCATATGACTGATGGGTTACGCCAATCTCCATCTCAACTTTGAGAGCACATCGAACGATTTCCTCGTAGCTATTGAAGTCCCTTATGGCTAACGCCCTTAGAAAACTTGGTTTTAAGCCACTAAAGAATTGATCGATCTTACTATCAGGTAGGATAATAATCCCAGAAGCGTACCTTGAAAGTCTTGTAAAATTTTCTTCATAGGTACCAACAGATTTATCATCCTTTTTCTTTAGTTCAAGAAACTCCTTCTCCATCTTTGTTCAGAGAATATGAGGGAATTACTTATTGAAAAATAAGTTCTTGAACTCGTCCCATTCCATGGACTCAATTTCATCTCTTGGACTCGTATTCTTGATAAGATTCCACCATTGATCAGCATCACCTTCCAAATGATACACTGCTAAGATGAATTTATCATGTTCAGAACATTGAAGAACTGAAAATATCTTTTCAGTAGTACTGATCCATTGTTCAGCAACTAATGGATCAGTAGACCCACTGAATGAAGGTGGACGCTGTCTCATGAAGGATTCAACAGAATGTTGCTCCTTCCTTTGCTCGTTTGGAAGTCCAGCATGATTCATAGCTTGAGAAAGTTGTGTGAGCATGGCTACAATATTTTTCATTCTAGCTCCCATAACATTTGGTTTCTCAGGGGGACAATCATTGCATTTCCCGTCACATTCCGCATTAACACGGTTCCTTCGGGTTCCAGACATTGACTAAAACCAAGAAGAATAGTGTGAGCAACACTAATTATAATAGGAAAACCACATAATGAAGAATAAAATTTCACACTTAAGGTCTTATCCTAGGTTATTCATGGCCATTTCTAAAACACTAAGATTGTGTTCTATGCTTAGACTTATCCTTAGGATTCTTACTAAGGCTTTCACATCCTAGTTTCCAAAGGTTGACTATACCTTTCCTCTGATACCAACTATAACGGTCTGGAATTACTTCCAGTGGACTATAATTGATACCTATCAGGGCACTCCATGGGCGACTACACCCCCTGGGTGGGACACACCACCATCCCCAGTGGCAGCCATTTCCTCATGAAGCCCTTGGGCGGAGAGCCATGCTTCGTCCAACGCTCACATGTGAGAGTTCCCAAGGATCAGATACATTCCTACCTCCTTTTCCTCTGATACCAACTATAACAACCCATACTTTACATGAATTGTTAGTACTTAAAAATTGAAGTGCACTTATTACAACATATAACAAAACCATGAATGGACCGTATAGGTATAGTGTCTTTAGAAACTGGGAAACATAAACAACTGGTTCATAAAGCGCCTACACTGTCTCCCATTTATTTCATCATATCTATAGTCCCTTTTGGAGTATCTTACTTAATAACCTTCTTCCTGACCTGGGGGAAGAAAAAATAAAAAAGGGTGAGCTCAAATGCTTAGTAAGGGTAAACAAAAGAAATATCAATCACATCATATTCATAAGAACATAACATTTTGGAAATCTTACCCTGCAAAAGAGATCATAATTTCATAACATGGGATAAATCATGGTAGTGAAATGTAATCACAATAATCATAACTTAAAACATGAAGCTTTGTGACATACACACATAATCATATAGAATCATTTCTTATTATTCAAGACTCATTGCCAAGACTATCTTAGTGGACAAAGTCCATTTCTGAACCGAGTTCATTCCTTATTTCAGTCCTATTTCACTGGACCGGTTTAACCTGCCGTTCCAGCCATGTCTATCTCATGAGATATAAAATCTTTACCCAATGCATTGGAGGGAGATATAGGTCCCACCCATCTCATAATGATACCATTCTTATGTGTGCCACAAAATCATAAACCATACATCATAGCATAACACATGTAATAAAAATGGGATTCTTAAACATTATGAAATCATAAAACAATTCATATAAGATAAAGGAATTCATAAAAATAATTCCATCACAACATAATCAAATCAATGTAATAATAGGGATAGAAATAGAACCCTTTATTATCTTAGATGGAAAATAATTTTGATAAAACACTTGAACTCCATTCTCGAGGAAAATATCCTTTCTACTTCAAAAACACTTTTCCTTTCTTAACATGTCATACAATTCTAAACTAAAAGAAGTTGATTAAAAATAAACTTGAAAACTTGTAAAGGAATATTCTTGGAAATAATGTTTTAAAAATCCATTCATGCCGTATAAGTTAAAAAAAACATTCTTCTCATACTTTTGTCAGGAAAGTCAAAAAGTACCTCGTACGAAAAACAACAAAAGATTCCTTTCATATCTTTTACTAAAAACTCACTGAAGGGTAATATTGGATTTAAAAAATTTTAGGTGGATGGAAATAATATTACATATTTAGGAAACATGGATGTGGATGATAAAATACACCCCAGTAAATTCCAAAGTATAAACAATCTCAGATAAAAATGAGATTGTGATATTTCCCTTACCTTAGGTCCAATTTTCTTCGTAAGTGTCTGAAACTCCTGTATAATGATTTAAATAATTTCATTGACTTATTAAAGAATCATACTCATTGTCATGATATCATATATGGTCATATTCTTAGCTTATTATTAGTAATATTTCATTTCTACTTGTTATTCGGGTGTTTATTACTTTTTGTTCTTATGCGTGTTTTGTCGAATAAATTCTTATTATTCTTTTTTAGGTTATAGATACCTCATTTCCAGAATGTTATTAGTGTAATATATATCATATTTATTCACTCAATTCATTTATGTAATCATTATGTAATGAAAATCATGTAGAACGAGTCGCATCACATCGTGGAGATGGTATTCCGTACGTACGCACGAGCGATGATATCGTTCCCATGATTGTGGAATTGTATTGGAGTGTTTGTATACTATTTCAGAATCAATATAACTTTACAATAATCATATATATTAATTCTTTACACCATTATACCCATCCAAGTAGGGTGGTGGTGGAAAATTGATTACACCACGGCGTGGAGACGGTATTCCATACGTACGCACGCGCGGTGATTTCGTTTTCCGTAGGATGGATATATGGTGAAATAGGGTTGTTTCATACTTATAATAACATATCAGTATATTAGTGATACTGATGTTATTAATTCATAATGAAACAACTAAAGAAGAAGAAGTGGAAGAAGAAATAAAGTTGAAAGAATCGGTAACGGACATTACCTCTTCTTTGAAGCGCTTCTTTGAGACCTCCTTTTAGGGCACTAAAATTGGTCTTTGAAGAAGACCAGGACCTCTAGGATGTTTCTAGGGAAGTTGAGAGGATAAATTGGCAGGGGTTGTCCGAGCTTGAAGGATCAAAGTGGTGTGAGGAAGAGAGGGAGGAGGTTCCCTTTTATAAGGGAGGAGAGGGGCACCTTTGGAAAAACTAAAACTATTATTTTATTATAAAGCAATATTCAGTTTTAAATAGCTCCAAATTGGTTTATTTCAAAGCTAAGGTGGGTATGGGTCACAATCCTCTCATCCAATAGAATTTTGACAAGTTTAGTTTACTATTTTAACCTTATCATTTAGATTTAACTTTAATTTAGATAATTTTACTTTTACCGTGTCTTTTTGTGTTCTTACACTATAATGTTAATAAACTTACTATAACAAGCCAAAAGAACCCCAAATTGTTTATTATTAATATATATAACCTTATCTAAGTAATTTGGCCAAACCTTAGATTTTTACGAATAAAATAACAATTAATAATATAATATTTGTTTTAAAAACCATTTTATGTCAATTTTGACACTCTTTAGTAATTGATTTTTGTGAAAATTATAACAGAATGATTAGTTCAAAAAAAGTTAATTAAATAAATAATAACATGTCATATTAACCTAGAAAATTATTGTAATTCATAAAAAGTCTCAAATTACATTTATTTGGGTATTTATAACATCAATTATGTCAATTTTTCATCAATAAGATAATTACTGCATCATCTTTGTGTCATAAATAAATTAAATTATTTAATGTCTAAAAATTACAAATAAAATACCATTATGTAGGAAATATTTTTATCTTTCTAATTAATATTTATAGTCGAATTTATCTTATGTATAACCATATATTAAAATTTATTTACTTATTAAACTTTGATTTTAACTATTTTAACCCTTCTTTAAATAAATTAATAATAAATGTCCTAATCTAATCCAAGTGGGCCTAAATGGTCATATTTTATTCCTAAGGTTGTTTTTGGTAGAATTACACTTATCCAATAGAATTAGGACATGTGTTAGGGTAATAATAATATCATTTTTACCCTTAATTACCCTATTTACTTTTAACCGTGGTAAATAAAAGTAAAAAGTTACTATTCACCAAAAATTATTTTGATCTCATTGAACCATATTTTACTTACTAACATTAACTATGTCTATCGGATTTTTGAAATTCCACTCATAGAAGCGGTAAAATTAAGTTTTATGTAAATTTGAAAATTCTCCTAGGAGGTGGGTAAAAGACGGTGAAAAGTTCAATAAAATTTTTATATATCTAAAATTATTATAAAATTACTCCAATGAATTACATTGAACATATATAGGTATTATGTATCAATTTTTACCTTAAATAAATTTAAATAAAATAAATAATTATTTAAATAAAAAGTCGGTTTTTAAATAGTAACCCAGTGTTTTCACTATTCATCAAAAATTGAAAGTTTCCAAAAAAATACCAAAATTTCACTCTAGGCTAATTTCGATATTCTGAATCCAAAAACGAAGTCTATTTTGAAAAATAAAATTTACAAAATTTCAAAAAGTTGTTATTACTATTCATAACGACTAGTTTTAATAATATTTTAATAGCATATCATTGTTTAGTGAAAATTGGTATTGCGTACGACACAAGCTATAAAGGAAGGTCGCGATTGCGTGTAAAGCAATCCAAGATAGTGTTGTGTGTAGTGAAATATTCCTTTGACGATTTATATAAAATAAAAACAAAATATTTCTTATAAAAGTCTCGGGTGTTACAGTCAGGATGTTGAGCACTCCGTTCTGCGACGTCATCAGCGTGGATCCCTCTTACTGACCACAGAAGACGGAATGGCGCTGGGCTATTGGTTGTCCGTTTCTTTTCCTATTAGCGCTAATGAGTTAATTTCCCTGCTTCCAGGAATCAGATCACTGCATCCGGAGCTCGATCTCCACCCGCCCACTGGCACTGGGGCAGGGGCAGTACCGAAGCGTCCACCCCACACGGTCCCGCCTTTTCCACATCTACTCTGACCGCCGCGACTGCCAGGCGCTCACGCCCCCTCTCCCCGTCAGAGATTATCCAATGAAGGGTGATCAACGACCTTGTGCGTAAGTACGAGGAGGAAGGGGTCATCCCGACCAGGGACATGGCCCGTTTGGATCTAGAGGCAGCTGCACCTCACCACCATCACCACCCCCAAGGTCCGCGCATGGAGCCGCCACTCCCCACTCTGACGTTCAACCGTTTCGGGAGTTTATCCCCGTAGCACCTTGGCACCTCCCTTCCCTACGCCGATGAGGTAGGAGATGTCTGGGTTCGCCCGATCGGAGACCCGCTTCAAGGGTCCACGACAAGGGCCCCTTCCAGGCTGCGTCGACGCCGCCGCCTGACTCTTCAGACCAAGGAGCAGGCGATCTATGTGCCCGCACTACCGGCTCCAACCCACCTGACCCGATGCCAGCGTCGGGCGCGAGCGGAAGTGAATGCCCACCCTGGGGCACCATTATCAGCAGCCATTGTGTCCTGATCCACTGCTGACCCCTGTTATCAGACCCCCGCACACGTTGAGTAGGGGCAGTTACATGCCCAACCCGGATCGAGGCCCCGACTGCCCTGCAGGCAGGTTGGGTCGACTCTCTCGGTCACTGGCACAGGAAATGGCCACCGTGGACCAATTTTCGGTAGTGCCATCCACCATGAAGGCCTACTCCATGCCACCAATCTGGAAAGCAGAAGGCTTCCCCGTGATAGTTATGCTTCGGGTATGGCTTTCTCCAGCGCTCACTGCACTGGGTACGGGGCCACTTTTCCTACCGCTGGCCAAGAGTATGGAGCCGTTGCATATCCAGTCACTCTCCCACATGGAGGTCCTACCCATGTCTCTTTTTACATCTGTCCCAGTGATCCTCGCACCCCAACCTCCAGTTCTCTCGGCCCCAACACTATTGCGGACAGAGGACTCCATGGCAGAAATCAGCCTTGCCCCGAGGAGCTGCCCATGGGCAGGAAGGCAGGACGTCGTCGCCGCAAGAGGAATGTCAGGGAAGGCTGGATGGAAATCAAACCAGTCTGTTTCTCGGACTCTGAGGCAGAATACGACTCGACGATGGAGCCTTCCCCCCAACCCTTTGAGTCAAAGGACAGGATGGGGACGCGACACGTCAATCTCGTACTCCCTGAATGTGAGATCCACATAATCCCCACCTCCCTCCGAAGGTATATCCAGGAGGACAAGGACCTGGAGTACCCCCAGGGATCAAACTTGCAGTTACCGTTGGCCTCTTCGGAAGCACCTTCCACCTCGGTCAGAGAAGGCGAAGAACTTTTCTAGGGACCGATGGAAGAGTCGTGGCGTGACACACCCTCAGAAAGCACAGACACCATGATAGGAGGCTTGTTCGCCAGCCCATCCTATCGTGACGTGGTAGCCAGGACACTGTAACCCTTGGAGGACGACTTAGTATTCGACGGCTAATCAGCCTGCTCGCCGTATTCTCCGCCGGCCAGCCCACCGGCCTAGCAGCCTGCCTTGGCACCGCTGCCAATTCCCCGGCCATTCTCAGTTGATGAGCATGGGAAGCAAGGGCCGGATCCCAAACCAGATTCGTGGAGCTTCTAGACCATCCTCGCAGTAGGCCACTTCCTCGAGAAGTTTTGGCCGGTCGCAGGATCAGATTTTGATATACCAGAATCGCTCACCCCGGGAGAGTTTGAATGTTTCCGCCAGACTCTTCGGGTGACTCACTCCCATATTTACCATTAGAGAGCGCCTTATCCTGGGAGTCAATCACATCTCGAGGATATCGGTGAGCAATTCTGTCGGGTCGACCTGGCCGCGCTCCCCGCGGTTTGGCACCTCGAGTCACTTGGCCACCACAGGGCCCTCTAGTAACAATGCATCCAGAGTATTCAGGTACTCCACAAAGTTATCGAGGAGGCCACCCCCCACGCACACATCCGTGGATGGGGGAAGTACGCTGCCCTTCACTTTTTCACGATTCGCCGACAGTCCGACTCACTGGGCGGCTCTAAAGGAATGCCCCCAAGGGCAGCTACAGTCAACATGGCCGACCTTTCGGGAGAGGGAAATGGTGCAGAACTCCTTGACGAGGACTCACCCCCTGAGGAAAAGCCGCTACTGGATTCATCAGGGAGAATTACTCGCCATCAGAGGAACCTCATGGGCCTCCCCACTCCCACTAAAGCATTAACACTGATTCAAAACATCAGCAAGGGTAAAGATCACGTCGGGGCTGTCAAGCTCGCTGACCCATCTACCTCATTGAAGAAGGTAGAGGAAGATCCCGAGAAGGCCACGCTGCGCCAAAAGCTTGCTGAGCAGATGAGGCTGGTTGATGGGCTTCTGGACGATCGCATTTCAGAGTGGTGGCCTGACTACGGTGATCCTGGGCTGGGACAGTAGGGGAAGGAGCAACTACCCCTCGACGAGATTCTCCCTGGCAACTGCGATCATGTCGTGTTCGCCGAAAGAGGAGAGGATGGGGATCATGGAAAGAGGGCGCGATACGTTTTGCCGAACCCTCCTGAGCGGTGTGATCACCCAAGGGACCCCGCTCGGTTTCCTCCCGCTGCCCTAAGAGTCGCTCTGCCAGCTGCCCTACGAGCTGTTGAGCTTGACTACCGGATTGAAGAGCCTGACAATGTGATTGTGGTTAGAGATCCCCGTCAGGACAGGAACCCATGTCCAGATGATCTGATGGAGGTGATCATCGCCTGCTTAGAGGCTCTGGAAACTCGACAGGTGGCAATCCCACCAGACGGTAAGCCATACCCAGCATGGGTGGATGATATGCCGGCCCCGCCGGGATTTGGAAACCCAACTTTCACCCCCTTTAACGGGACTAGAGACCCTCCACAACACTTGGCCCACTTCAACTCGAGGTGCGGGCCTATGTTAGGGACTCCGGTGCAGAAGGAGGCCTCCAAGCTCTGTTGAATCGTTCAAACACTAGAAGGACCAACATTTGTCTGGTACAGCCAGCTCCCTGTCGGATCTGTGACTAGCTGGGAGGACCTTCGCAGGAAATTCCTCTACCAGTTCAGTTCCACAACTCGGAAGACAAACATCGCAGACCTCTTCAGGTGAAAGCAAAGCCCCGATGAGAGAGTTGCGGACTTCATCTCCCGGTGGAAGGGGCTCACATACTCCCTTGACATGCCACTAACTCAGGAGAAATTACTGACAATGTGCATAGGGAACGTCAAGGCAGAGCTGGTTTCTTCTCTGATCTCTCAGAATTACCCCGGAGGGTTCTGGGACTTCTCAGACAAGGCTCAGAACCTCGAAGAAGCCCTGCAACAGGCCAGTCAGGCACGCCCGCTGCCTCCTGTAATCCCTGCAAGGAGAGCCGCTAGAGCCGAGCCCGCTGCTGTGGCCCAGATAGAGGCCCCTAGGCATCTAGAGTTGCTACCAGTAAGGACAGCTCCACATCCCCACAGGGGTCCACCCCCACGAGCACAACTCCCAGCCCAACATCGACCGCCTCAAAATCGGCAGGCGCCGCTGCGTAACACACCGCCACCACCTAAGCGATATAATCAGTCCCCGCCTCCTCGGCATGCTCCTCCGGCCCCGTGTCAGGGCCAGCCTCCAAGAGCCCCCTTTCCGGACAGAAGGAATCGAGCATACTCATTTGACGAGGCTCAGGTCCCTGATTATTTCCATAGTGCTCTGGAGCAGAGAATAGTGCGGCTGCCCAAGTGCTAGAAGCCGAAATAGGCAATCTCACTGATCACCCCAACTACTGCCCTTATCAGCGGACCCTGGGGCACACCATCCAGCGATGCTACGTGTTCAAGGACTGTATCCAAGACCAGATTGACAACAATATAGTCAGGTTGGGCCCATCCCCGGCATAAGTAGCAGGTGTCTTTGTGAGACCATATGGAAGTAATGGCAATGAGGATGAGTGGAAACAGGTTTCCGACCATGGGTTCCGAAAGTATAACGACTGGATGGCTTGCAAGACAGTCGCCCGCACCCACGACATCATCCGTGCACACCTAAATCAGCCAGAGCCCTCAGAATCTGCGAGCTCTACCTCAGCATCATCATATCAGCCTACCTCTTTCCAGAAGAGCAAGCAGCGACGATGCAAGAAGAAAGAGCGCGCCCTTCCGATGCCGTCATCATCCTGCACTCTTAGCGACTTCATGCCCCCAGAGATGGGGATCCATCCGAGACTCCGCCCGGTAACGGATGACGCCTCAAGTGATAGTTCATGGTATGCTTCGGTTAACATCGTAGAGTTGGTAAATACCTTTTTGACTCCCGGTGATGAGGAACACCAGGTGGACCTTCCCAATGTTCCCATCTGTCGCCAACGTCGGTGGAGCCGCGACTACGTGAATCACCGGGCACGGCAATTGGAACCCCCATCCAGGCCGTACACGCCACAGAGACTAGGAAGCAAGCCCAATATAGAGCTCAGCACATGCGGCCCCTTCATCCGGTGTCGACAGGTTCGCCTCTACCACCATTTGTGTTTCTGGATCAGGCAGAACCACCTCGGCCGTGCCGCGACCAGCTCTTCCCTGCTACTAGCCGACCCCATCTTTCCGATCCTAATTTGGAAACCACTCTCCGGGCTTCGACTAGTGAACAGTGAGACGTGCCTAGTACCAGTCAGCCACTGGTCCCACCGGCAGGGCCCGTCATGCCTCCAATCGCAGAGCGGCCTCCTGTGAGCAGAAGTTCACGTTTGGCTCGAAAGTATGATGTTCTGAAGAACCTGGCCGACATTACACCAAGGCTTTCTATCCTTTAGGCTCTTCGCCTGTCATCCGAAATGCGTGAGGTGCTCGCTGAGGCCCTAAGGAGCCCCCTCCAGTTTAAGATGGAGGTAGCGACTGCAGACGCCTTCCATGCTGAAGCAATTGAGAACACCGAATGTCAGGTAGTTATCTCATTCTCTGGTGAAGATGAAGACCCTCCCATACAGGGGAACAATCTCCCACTGTACATCACCGGCCAGTTCAATGGCATAGAAGTCCGACTCTGTCTTGTCGACACGGGTTCTGGGATTAACCTAATCCCAACTCAGACGCTACGGAATCTGGGGTTGTCTGAGGACGATTTAACTCCATCCGACCTCAGGATCTAGGGGTATGACAGGACCGAGCAAACTCCACTCGACAAGATTCGCTTGAAGACCCAGTTCGGTGGCCTAATTGCTAACACTGAATTCATGGTTGTCTCTCAGGACACCACCTACAATGCGTTGATGGGCAAGCCGTGTCTCCACCTTCATGAAGCGGTCCCCTCATCGTATCACCAGTGCCTCAAATACTCCCTTAATGGTCAAGTAGGCGTGCTCCAAGGAGATGTGTCTCCTTTTTCCTCTTGTGAATCCCGTTATCTGGACGCCAACTATTACAAGAGCAAGGACAAGCAGGTTCTGGTAGGTGAGGTCGATCCCGCCACTGTCACATGTGATCCCTGGGCAGGTTTGGATGACTCTTATGTCTTCCCAATCCATTGGTTGGAGGCCAAAACCCCCGACATGGGGCAATGCTTTGTTTTTTCGGGTACCAGGGGAAGGTATATTTCTAGGTCCAAGCGGCGGCGGGAAATCACCTCGTACTCCTACACCAACCAGGCTCAGGTGATCCCCGAGCCTCCTACCCCGGTACGGTATCGGGACGTCATGATCATGGAAACAACGGTATGTCATACCTGTCTCATCCGCCAGGCCAGCATCGATCGGCTCAAGCCGACGTGCCACTACTACTTTGATGTCATAAAGCGTGGCCCCTTGGGATGAAGTTTAGATGGAATTGGATCAACCACCTTTGTCTCCATGGTCTCTGTAGTGCATGAGTCTCCTGATATGATGATCCCAGCCACCCAAGCCGACACCAGCTTCCCATCAGGGTCTGGTAGCCCCGAAGCAGCTCCCCCCATGGATGATCCCTCCACAAGTGGAGAGGAGGACATGGAAGATGCACCCCCTACCTTTGAGGAGGGCGTCTCCACCACGGTCGACGAGTTAGTACAGGTGAACCTCGGTAGCGAGGCGGACCCAAGACCCACATTGGTCAGCACTGCTATGCCCCCCGAGGAGTGGTAGCAGTACATAGACTTTCTTAGACAGCACCATGATGTGTTCGCTTAGAGTTACGATGAGATGCCAGGACTAGATCCTCAGGTAGCCATCAACCGCCTTGGCCTTCCAAAAAACAATCGCGGGTTCAAGCAGCCTCCCAGAAAGATGCACCCCTCTCACGGTGCCATGGTTAAGGACAAAGTTGACAATCTCATCAAAGCCAAATTTTTCAAAGAAGTTCAGTACCACCGGTGGCTATCCAACATTGTTCCAGTCAGGAAGAAGAATGGACAGATCAGAGTCTATATTGACTTCCGAGATCTCAATCGCCACTGTCCGAAGGATGATTTTCCACTTCTAGTGACAAAATTGTTGATCGATGCCACGACTGGGTTCCAAGCCCTCTCCTTCATGGATGGGTATTCCGGGTACAACCAGATCTGGATGGCCCCCGAGGATGAAGAGTTCACTGCCTTCAGGGCCCCCCAAGGTACTTTCTATTACCAGGTTATGCCCTTCGGCCTAAAGAATGCGGGTTCCACCTATTAATGGGCCATGCATCGCATATTCAAGCCCATTCTCGGGACACTAGTAGAGTGCTACATGGATGATCTGGTGGTTAAATCTCACTAGCACTAGGACCATCTCAAAGACCTTGATAAAGTGTTCGGCTTACTTCGTTATCGCCACCTGAAGATGAACCTGTTGAAATGTTCCTTCGGGGTCACCTCAAGAAAGTTTCTTGGCTTCGTTGTCAGATACCAAGGCATCGAGATTGACCCAGAGAAGATCAAGGCCATCATCCATATGCCTCCCCCGAGTAATATTAAGGAGCTCAGAGGCCTCCAATGCCACTTAGCCTATATACGCCGATTCATTTCGAATCTGGAAGGCAAGTGTAAGCCCATTTCTCAGCTCATAAAGAAAGGAGCCACCTATGAATGGGATGAAAAGTGTCAGACTGCCTTTGAGGAAATCAAGCAGTATATGCTCCAACCTCCGGTCCTGATGCCACCCGTTTCCGGAAAGCTGCTGGTCCTTTATGTGACTTCCCTGGAGCGGTCCCTCGGTGCACTTGTCTCCCAGAAGAACAACGAGGGAATAGAGAATAGCCTCTACTACCTCATCCGCATGCTCCTCGATATGGAAGTTAGATATTCTCCTATCGAGAAGAGCTGCCTGGCGCTCATATTTGCCGTACAGAAATTACAGCACTACTTGCAGCACCATGAGGTACAACTGGTCTCTTGGGTAGACCCGTTGAAATACATCCTGAATCGACCTATGTTGACTGGTCGACTGGCGCACTGGGCGGTGATCCTCTAGTAGTTCGACATTAGGTTCGTACCTCAGAAGGCTATCAAAGGACAGACATTGGCAGACTTCTTAGCTGCCCACCCAAACTCTACGGATCAGCCACTGGATCTAGGATTTCCTGATGAGGTAATACTCTCAGTTGATCATGCCATCCCATGCTGGAAGATTCACTTTGACGGTGCCTCCCGGAGCCCCACCGGTAGAAGGCTCAACAGAGTGGGCCTGGGTGTCATCCTCATCACCCCGGAGCAAGCCGTTCTGCCGTATTCGTTCCTATTGTCAGAGGGCTGCACCAACAATGAGGAAGAATATCATGCCCTCATCACTATCCTCGAGTTGGATCTCGAGATTGACATGCCCCATCTGCATGTGAAAGGGGACTCTGAGCTATTCATCAAGCAGGTCAATGGTGACTATGTTGTCAGAAATCCAGAACTCGTGCCATCGCTGGAGTGCACCCTCCGTCTAATGGCTAAGTTCCCTTCTCGGCCAGAGGCCATTCATATTCCCCGGTCGTATAATAGTCAAGAAAATGCTTTGGCCAGCCTGGCCGTGTTGCTTGTGGAGCCCGAACAGGGAAACCTGATTATCCACATGGCACACCGGAGATTCATTGCTCCCGTTATCATGGAGGATGATCGTGGCCCGCGGGTGAACCATCTCACCGCTGGTTCCCCTATGTCAGGATCCCCGGGGACTTCGGATGCGGTAATTGAAATAGTTCCTGACTGGAGGACGCCCTTGGTTGAATATCTCCAACACGGAAATCTTCCATCGGACCGAGCCGAGCGCGAGTGAATCCGATGCCGCGCGCTGTAGTTTACCCTTCAGAGTGGTCTCAGCCTTGAGCAGCTCCTTTATAGATACATATTTGATGGTGTTCTCCTCCGTTGCCTTCAAGGAGTCAAGATCAAGAAGTTCATGTGGGTTCCTGTGGCGCCCATCAGGTCGGGTCGAAGTTGTCTCACCAAATTCGGAGACTGGGGTACTTTTGGCCCTCCATGATCCATGACTGCATCGAGTTCGCCAAGAGGTGTCATGCATGCCAAGTTCATGCCAACATTGTGCATAGGCCACTGGAGCCCCTCCACACCACCAAGTATTCTTGGCCCTTTGCAGTCTGAGGGTTGGATGTCGTAGGACCTCACCCACCAGCGATGGCTCGCCAATGAAGGTTCATCCTGACCTCTATGGATTTCTTTTCCAAGTAGGAAAAGGCAATTCCTCTCAAGGAATTCAAAGCCTGTTCTATCGCTAACTTCATGAGATCCAACATCATCTATCGATTTGGAGCACCTCACGCTATCCTCACGGATAATAGAACCAACTTCCGAGTAATTGAGCTGAAGAAACTGTACACCAAGTACAACATTCGCTCTAACCATACCTCCCACTATCATGCGTAGGCGAATGGATAGATTGAGGCATTTAACAAAACCCTCTCTAACATTCTACAAAAAATGGTTTGTCAGAATATTAAAAGTTGGCTGGACAAGCTCCCCAACGCCCTCTGGGATTATCAGACGATGACTCGCAATTCCACCCAGGTGACCCCATATTCCCTGGTGTACGGAGCTGAGGCCATCCTGCCCATCGAGATTCAGTTTCCCTCATTGCGCACGGCGGTCTATGAACAGAAAGCGCCCGATAGAGTTGCTGAAATCCATTTAGATGAATTGGAAGCGCTGGATGAGAATTGGCTTCGCGCTTTGCACAACCTCGAAAGGCATCAGGGTAGGATGGCTCGAGCTCTCAACAAGAAGGTTCGCCTCTGCTCTTTCCTGCAAGGTGATCTAGTACTGGTCCTCAGGGCGCCAATGATTCCCAGCAGGAAACCACCCAAGTTGGAGCCCAAATGGGAGGGGCCTTTCACCATCCATAAGGTCTATCCCAATGGTGCGTATTCCCTAGTGACTATGGATGGCGAGCATGTAACTCCTCCCACCAATGCCAAGTTCCTCAAGCAGTACTTTTCTTGAGGTCCGTGGGTCCTGTATGACCCTAAACTGCATTTGGTCCTACATTTGGACCCCTGGGGTCCCCCATGACCTTAAACTGGATAAGGGTCCCCCATGACCTTAAACTGGATAAGGGTCCCCCATGACCTTAAACTGGATAACGGTCCGACATGACCTTAAAATACACTTGGCCCCACATCTGGGCCCCTCTGGTCCGAGTTATAAGACCTTAAACTAAGACCCTTATGGTCTAGCATGACCTTAAACTGCATGTTCATCCTTACTGCAAGACATTAAACTACAAGCTGGTTAGGTCTCCCTGATCGAGACCCAGCCTCAAGCCCCTTGGCCTTCTCGGGCCCCTTAGCCCTGTCCTTACCCGGAGTGTGCTGTGTAGTGTAGGACTATGTCCTCATCCACCATGGGTTACCCGCCACACCGTACACATTCCTGGAAGAAATTCCCCTTATTGTCCTACATTATGTTAAACTGTTCTTCTAGAACTACGTGCGTCTTGATTCCCATCCTTATGGGATATGTAGTACCGCCTGAACACATAGGTTTCAGGTCCATCCCCATCTCTTAAGAGATCCCACGATCTCCCAGTCACCTCGTCCTCTTGGCCTATCCCTCCCCATGGGGGGATATATAGGTGTGGTACAGGGTTTTTGGAACCATGCCCCCCTCCTCCCAGGAATCTGCCATCTTTTGGCCGCTCTCAAACTGAGCCCTTCGACCCTTTCCAGTGGTCCGCTAATGTGCTCAGAGTACTCTGGTCTAGGACCTGGAGTGTCAGATTTTACTTAGGAAAGTTTTCGTCTGCTTTCCAAGATTTATTCTCCCTTTCATCCGGGCCCCCGTTATCTCTCACACCCGGAGGGAACCCCAAGAACAGCTTGGATACAATGCCTAAGGGCTCTCCTACCATCACGGGCCAATGCCCCCAAGGGTTTAAGACAAAAAATTGATACAAATCCCGCATTGCGAACATGGTCAGTGGTCAACGCTCATTTGTTTGTCCCCATTTTAGGCTAACGTGACATGATGATGTGTTGCGAACATGGTCAGCAGTAATCCTAGGTCACCATGCTAGCTCCTTCAGTCCCTGAATATTGGTTTCATGATTCACATTATGTTCCACCCCATCGTGTCAAGGTGGAATTTTGACACTCCTTGCACTAGCCCTCAGTGCACCTCCACACGTTAGATGGACAAAGCTGCATAACGACATCTTTCAGGGCTTTCGCGATCTGAGCGCTAAAGAGTATATGCTTGGGATTTCTCTAAGGACCATGCGCAGCTTGACCCTCATCCCTATGGGAAACAATGAGTCACCCAGACATTGCATTTTGGGCCCAGTTTAGCTGGAAGCTAGCCTCTCCTGCCCCTGATTGTTGGACCCTCGTCGACTCCTTGGCCCGAGGCTCCTCTCCCAGAACTGACCATGGTGACGGTATGGGGATATGTCCTCATCCACCCCGGGTGCGCCTTATCGCATCGTGCGTGTTCCCCCAGGTCCAAGCCATACGACCTTAAACTGCGCTGTCTGGTCCCACCACATGACCATAAACTGTGATGATATCATCCTGGCCGCATGATGAAAAACGACACTACATTGTGGTGACCTCCCCATAGGGGACATCACGTCGGGTATTGGTCGACTGCCATACCATTTGTCAACGCATGTTACGACTTGATTATTGTGGCGACACCAGGAATTTCTAACCTAGGCCGGTCGCTCCACAAAAGAAAAACCATTCACCTTCAAGGACAAAAAAGATATATCAAATGCCGCTTCTTTTGGTGTGAGGGATAGACCCGCACACCTCTCTCATACTTAACGCAGGCACCATGTCGTGCCGTGCCCTCAAGAACTACTTATGGCTTGATTATCATCCTTATGAGATACGTAGGAGTGCTTGGGTACTTCCCCGCAGGCCCAGCCTAACTTTCGTGTTCGGTCCCTCAGCCTAAATACGTCCCCAAGGAGCACATGGTAAGCAGGACCCCGTCCTCATTCACGATGGGTTTGTTCAGTCACTTTACTATGCGTCTCCTGCCCTTCTTACGGATCCCTGGTCCGAGCTCTAAGACCATAAAATAAGATCTCTTAAGAACTACGTCTGGCTTGATTCCCATCCTAATGGGATACGTAGGAATGCCCAGACCTCCTGTCTTTGGGTCCAGCTCGAGTTCAGCTAGTTCGTCTCTTCGGTCCCTCCTTCGGGACCCCAACCATGGGACTGCGTGGCATAGTGCGGGATTATGTCCTCATTCACATCGAGCTTGCAATAGCTGCACCACGAGCACCCCGTTCTAAGGATTAGCCCTCCTATTTCATGTCACCCATGACATTAAAAGGCTCCCTCAAGAACTATGTGTGGCTTGATTCTCATCCTTATGAGATACGTAGGAACGCCTGGACATTTCGTCTTGGGTCCAGCCCTAGGGATTACCAAATCTCATCCCTCCTTACGGTCTGCCCCTCGTCCTGACTTCTTGGGGAGTGGTGTAATTGTGATGTCTACCCCGGATAAGTTCGAGATTCCCCATAGTGATGGTGGGAAGCTACATTTCTCTCACCAGAGAGGTCCTGTCTGAAAATTGGGATGACCTGTGACCAGATTGGTGCGTCCGCCTAATGCACCTCCGCCACGGTGGTGCAATTTTAGGAGTGTTGGACTCTGTTCGAACAAACCACCACTCCACTTTCCACGCTTTTCATGCCCCTTTATTCGGATCCTCATCCTCTTTCATGTTTTATGGGACCCCCTAATAGTATGGATGATAGAACTTGGTCTTCCTGCTGCAACAATATGGATGATAGACCTTTGGTCCGACTATTGTAGAAATATGGATGATTGACCTACGGTCTGCCTGCTGTCCTGGGCCAACGTTTCGGAAGACTGGTCATATTTGATGGGACCCCCTAATAGTATGGATGATAGACCTTGGTCCACCTACTGTAACAATATAGATGATAGACCTTTGGTCCGCCTATTGTAACAGTATGAATGATAGACCTTGGTCCGCCTGCTTTCTTGGGCCAATGTTCCAGAAGACTGATTGACGATATTTGAGTTAGGCCCCGTGTTGCAAACATGGTCAGTGGTCAGCCCTCATTTGTTGTCCCCATTTCAGGCCAATGCGATAAGGATTCTGCGTTTCTGCCATGGTTAACAGTTATCCTTCTTCGTCACGCCTCCCATAGTGTTTCGGATTTGGGTAACGTGATTCACCTTTTTCATCTCCCTATGTTCGGATGGATTTCAATGACCTCGGCATTGCCCCGTTCGTGTGTCAGAACACATTGAGAAGATGGTATATCAATTGGTCTGAGGTCCTCTCCTCAGGAATCCAGGCCTGAGTTCGGATGCCTGAATCTTTGTTAATGCCCCACAGTTGGATGAAATGATAACACGAGCATCCTTTATTCCTCAAGTTGGTGTGACCCACATGAGCTTAGGGGTGAGTTGTTATTCATTTCAGAATTATGGTGATCATATTAAACCAAAGGTACAGATAAATAAATTGGTCCATACATTGGATCAAAATATTGAGCAGTGGAAGAAAAAATTTCATGAGATGGCCAAAACAGAGCCCTCAGGGATCAACGTGCTGGATTGATATTTCCAACGCTGCTACCCTTTGGATGGTAGCCTCCAGGACTACTTCTCGCTCCTTGAAGATTATCTCTTCATCAACAGCCACAGAGCGCATCTTGCCAACCCTAGCTTGTGCCTGCGCCCGCTCGGTTTGAAGTACGGTAATATAGTGACTCGCCTCCATCATTTGTTCATGGGAGTTAGCCAGTTGGGCCATCAGTTTCTCCACGAGCTCAAAGCATGTTGCAATCAAGACCTCCTTCTCTGCTGCCCGCCCTTCGAGGCGCCAAACCTCTTGTTCCGCCCTCAGAAATGCTTGGGTTCTCGCCGATCTTTCCTGACACTAGGTAACATCGATGTGCCGGCTGCTCTCGCGTATCTTCTCGGCCATGTAATCATGGACCGTTAGATGAAGGCATTGAGTGTCAGCCCCTCCGGCACACAGGAAGTGAAGCCAGGTCTGGAGTGATCCCATCCGCCTCAGCCAATCCGAATGGGGCTGCCTAAGAAAGCGCTGGATACACTTCCACCCTTTGCGCTGTGTCATCTGGCTCTCCTCGGCCGCTTATGAGTCCGAGTCATATATCTCCTCGGGATCAGCAGAACGATGCGCAGGAAAGGCAGCCAGCAGGTCGGCAGCAGGATCTGCCTCAGGGATGTCTTCATGAGGAATAGGATCCTCGATGTTCGGGCGACCTTCCTCTCTCGCCCCGATAGCGATGGTGCCTCCGTCATCTTCCGTCCTCGCCCCTATGACAGTGCCGCTGATGTACGCCACCCCCTGCTCACCCGGGGCCGACTCAGTGCAGGAAGTATGTTCTGGATGAGGTGGTATGCCCACCGCTGGTTTTCTCACGGACGGCCTGGGCCCAGCTGCCTGATGAGCCTCCAATGTTGAGATCACTGCGCAAGGCGCACCTTGATTAGTTGGGATCTTTGATAGCAAGCGCTAGTAGTGAAGCATGGGACTTATAGGAACCCAGAGCATCGACCGCTAGTGTTGTGGCCGCTACAGGAGCTATCTTAACAGGAGACCCCTCAACGCTTATTAGTTCAATGATGGGCATCAGAGCCCCATCCTATCCCACCGGCACCTCTACTCCCTCCTCTATCGGGGATGCTTGATCAGCACCTAGGTGCTCCTGAGTGAGATAGAGAGATGGGTTAGAAGTTTCAGAAGATAATGGATGAATAAGGAAGATGAATAAGGGTAGAGACAGACCTCGAGTATCTCGGTTATGTCAAGATCAGAGCCGACGATCTCGCCGCTCTCCCGAAGACTCCCTTGGTAGGTCTCCCCCTGCAACCCCTCACCTTAGGGTTCTCCTTCTCCTTCTCCTTCATCTTCTCCTTCACCTTCATCTTCTCCTATTTCCTCCTCTCCCTCCAACTCCTCATCGCTGTCGCCTTCTCCCAGCGGCATCATTTCCAGATCGTGTTCTTGGATGAGCATCACTTTCACCAGGAAAGGTGGCTCCGCACGCCGACCCCTTTGGTGCGCGTATGTGTCCATGGCTGTCAGATAGGCATGCCTCCGATGGAAGTTTACTCTGTCGGTAACTCGAATGAGCCTGACCTCTGGAAGCTGGATCCCGTCCTGCATTATCTTCTGCCAGATGGCTTCAACGCTCATTGATTGTCGTAGGGTCATCCAGGATGACCACAGTGCCGGGAAAATTTCATCTTGGGAAGGTTCGAGCATGTATCTTATATTCTTCCCGGGCAGTTCCCTGGCCGCCTCGTGTGACCCCCCTTTGGGAAATGAGGTCGCGGTGGCACCGTGTGATGTCCCCGCCGCTGAGGTCCCAGCCTGCACATGCCTCGCTGCCTGACGCGCCCCTGGTTCCCCCCTTCTAGTGGCACCTCGTCTGCTTCCCCGTCGCCCGGTTTGCACGCGGGTAGTCTCGAGTTGTCGGACTCGCTTGTGTAAAATCCCCTCAGGGTACGCAATGGTCTAGTGCTCGGCGTACTTGGTTTCTAGGCCAGCGTCGACCCCGGTGGGAGGAAGGGTGATGACGTCGCCGAAGCCAAAAGTGGTGAACATCAACCACATCTGGTGCAGGACACATGGATTATTCTCCTCCCAGATAGCCGTGAATACCTTCTTCAGCATTCGTTGGAGGAACCCGAATTACCTCGCGAATTGGTATGGTACGTAAGGCTCACAGATCACCTTCCCATCGATCCGAGCCACAAGCACCCTGCCCCGGATGCTCTGAAAATACTCCTACTGCTCCAGTGAGCCTCTCCCATTGTCCACCATCTGGCCGACCGGGGTGGGGAATGGGATGAAGTTGAAATTGGTATGGTTACCAATTCAGATCCTTATGCCCTCCTCATTTAGTGTCATCGGTGCCACCCCGACGATGTTCAACAAAGATGGTCGCATGTCGTTGCTCAGAGGAAGGATGGCGTTCGGAAAGGTATACCCACCAAGATGAGCCGCCAACCAGCCATGAAAGATTTGGAAGGGGCCACATACCCTCCGAGGTGACCCCCCTCTGGAGATGCATCCCAGAATGGAATACAACCTAGCCAGTACGAGGAACCCTAGATGGAACCTTTTGTTGGTGGCCATGGTGCCTGCCATCACCAGTGTTGCTGGACGGATGCCCATCCTCGCGTCCCGCACCGGCAGGAGCCACCCACTCCGGAAGGCGGCGAGGAACCCGGCATATCGGACGTTCGGGTGCTAGGCCTCAATGATGCGGTATCCCCATGATTGGTATTGCCCCGCCTCCAGGGTCCTCCAATATGTCCCATCCTTGCTCCTCTAAGTTGCGGTTGGACACTTTTTACCCCGTCCCGGTATCTTAATTGTCGGGTCCTTCTCTAGGAACTGGCTGAACCAGCCCTTGTAGGTAATTTCCTTCAGGAAGTCCTTGACCCCCACCCTCTCTTTGGCCAGCTCCAACAGGTGCCATGTCAGCATGGGGTTTCTTGACCTGTCTTCCCAGGTGTTCTTTGGAGGAACGAACTCATCGTATTGGTAGCCCTCTAGTGGGATACCTCCGATGCAGTGAACGTCCCAGAGGCTGATGCCAACTTCCCCATGGTGAAGGTGGAATGTGTTGGTATCAGGGGACCACCGGGTGAATAGCTCTGACCCGAGCTTAGGTTAATGGTGGAAGTGGAACTGCAACATCCATACCACCTCAAACAGGCCAATATGCCACAGCTCGGCCCCAAACTAGTCACAAGTATGGCGAACCCAGAATGCCCAGGCCCACTCACTGGTAAAGTTTCCCCCGGACCACAGGTCCCAATCTTTCAGCCAGCCCTTATTGTCATTCGTGATGCTCTGACGGAAAGTGCTTGCGTAGAGGGCCGAAGAATTCTCTACAGCAGGCTCATCCCCGATAATGGTCCTGGTCCTCGGGTTCAGGACATATACGTCCATGTGCTTGGTTTCCCTGGCAGGATGGCCGTTGTTGGTAATGTTGTAGTGGGGAAGCTCGTCCTCCCAGGTCACCCATGACCGCGGTGTGTCCACCTCAAATCCCTGCAGGGGAACCTCCTCTAGGATGCCGAAGTTCCATAGCGGGAGGTTTTCAGATAGAGGATACTCCTTCTGGGCGTGGGTCAGCAGGTTAAAAAAGGTGAGGTTGTTGGAAATGACCACTTTGATGCCATAAACCTCCTCATTCGCCGCCATTTCAGCTCTACGAGCGGTGGCATCCCCCTCATCAACTTGGTTTGCAGCCATTCCGAGTTTTCTTGAGAGTTGCACGAAATCAGGAAGAGGTGCATAGAATCAGAAAGGGTTGCATGAAAATTGGGATTTCGGTGCACAATTCAAGAGTTCGGCGTGCAATTAGAACTGTTGGAGCGCAATACCCCGAGTTTGCGCGGAAATGCGCCCAAAATTTGGAAGGAATCACGCGCTGCTAAAGCGTTTTTTGCGCACAGCCACGGAAGCAATTTTGCGCATGAGAGCGTTGAGCCTATCACATGAAAATGCTTGAGTCCGAAACTTGGTACCCATCTCCCCTTTTTATAGGTGAGGCCAGGGTTCCACGCCGCGTGGAAAGCGAATTCTGCGCCGATCCGGAGTTTTGCGCGCGCCCGTTGGAGTTTTGCATGCAAAGTGCCCAGGAGGTCCACCACTTTGGTGTTTCGGCGTTTCCCTTGGAATCCGATCTTTGCGACCTCTCACCGATCCAATTACAAGGGGGAACATTTTTAAATGCCAAAAAAGTCCGTAACTCCTAGAGGAAGTTTTGAAATGACGAAATGAAGTCATATTCAGACTCAGAGGCCCGGTTCGGAGGGCCTGGAAGTGGTGCACGAAATTAAAGGGTACTCACGCCGAAAAATGTTGTGTGCATGAAGGACTCCCGGGATTCGCGAAAATGAACCTGTACGGAGAACAATTTTGCGTGCTCGGTTCCGCGCAAGGAGGCCTTGCGCGCCAACGGGTCCTGATGCGGAAGATTTCGCGCACCGCCCTGATTCCGTGTTTGAGAATGCCTATAAATAGAAGGCGACCCCAACCATTTCGGGGTTGAGGAATTCGGACCAACTCCTGTGCATGAAAATCGGACTCCCGTGCGCACAATATGACTTCCAGGTAATAACACTTTTCACACAACCTTGCCCCGAGGTTCGCCTTTGCGCACAATCCCACTAGATTAAGTGAATTTTCCCAACTCTCCAGGGCTCATTATTTGCGCACAATCCCTTCCCATTGCGCGCAAGACCCTCCAATTGTGCGTAATCCCTTCCAAATTGCAAGCCATCCCTTCGTTAGGTTTTTCCATACTTTAGGGATCGTCCATTTCCCCCACGCGCAATCCAAACCCTTTGAGCGTAATCCCCCTGGCCGCGCGCAATCCCTCTGCCCCGCTTACGCTCCATCCTGGTGTTTTGCACGCAAACCTTATCTTTGTGTGCAAAACCCCCAGATCCCTCACCTTTACGCCCCCGAGTGCCTCCCTGCATAGGCGCCCGATGTCCTCTACATCGGGCATGCATGCCATGTATTGTCCTCCCGTACATCCTTCCAGGCTCATACGAAGTAACCTCAAGGTCCCTTGGACGGTGTTTCCCATTGCGTTGCTTTGCCTCATGCTTCTTCACATAGGCATGCTAACGATATTGCTTCTTCGCATAGCCACGCTAACGTGGACCCCTCGATGGTTCGCCCTGTGGCCCCCCTTCACTACGACCTTCCCGATGCCTTCCCTCCCACAAGGGGTAGAGGGTGTTGGGCATGTAAGCCCTAGGGGTGTGGAGCGAACCCACCTCGTCTGAGCTGCAGGACGTTAAACTACCAAGCACTTCGTCCTCAACACATGACGTTAAACCGTGATCCGACCCCATGCCTCACACGTAGGGTCCCACCGGCTTAGACATTCTTTATGCCTCTCGTCTCCACGGGAATGGAATCTTCCTCACATGGAATGATATCCTTCTTTTGGAGTGGCGTTTGTCCACGAGGGAAGGGCTACCTCAGAGCGTAAGTGCCTAGCCTCTCCTGCGGAAGGTTTCACCCATGCACCTCCGTACTTCCCCACTGCCAAGGCCAGTGGAGGGTGTGATAGGGAATGAGGCATCTCCTTTGTTCGGTCTCAAATCCCTCTCCCTCTGTACTTTGTCGCACCACATGCCTCCATCCTGGAGTAAGTCCCAGTACTAAGGGCTTATAACCATGTGTAATCCCATGTTTCCTCTTTGGGCCGCTCAACACGTAAGCCCCTCTCCGCTTCTCATGGACGCACCCTTCGCGACGTGATCGTCTGGTCCCTGCTTCCTCTTGTTTCTCACACCAAGCATGACTCACGTGGGATTAGAGCGAGCATCGAACATGAAATCCACTTTGGGCCGCCTCAGAGCGTAATCCCCATCCCAGCGAACTACGGGGACTTTGATCCGTGTTAACGCATGGTACGTAGGTAGCCTCCATGAGGTTCAAGCCCACCACCCGGTCGTTCCGACTTCTTCACGTTGGTTCGCCAACACTTTGGGCCGCCTCAAAGTGTAAGCCCCAAATTGCCCGTCCCACATGACGTTAAACTGTATTCCCTCATCCCACATGATGTTAAACTATATGCCCGTCCAGCATGACGTTAAATTGTCTGCCTCATCCCGCACGACGTTAAACTATATGCCCCGAACTACGTGGAATTTGATCTGTACTAAATCATGGTACGTAGGAAGCCTCCACGAGGTTCAAGCCCATCACTCATCTGTTCTGACCCCTCCGCGTCGGTTCACAACCACCATTATGGGCCATCTCAGAGCGTAAGCCCCATATCCACCACCACGGGCCACCTCAGAGCATAAGATCCATATCCAACACCCACGTCTCATCCTGACCTCTCCCTTGAGACCACGTGCCTCGGGAAGCTCATTCCCTAGCCCAGGGTTCTTACCTCCTCCAGGCTCCAATCCATGCGTTCATTCTCACGGTTTCCTCTTCAGGTGTCCCACTGTATCACTGAACTACGCGGACTTTGATTCCCTGCCATGGGGATACGAAGAAAGCCTCCATGAGGTTCAAGCCCCTCTTCACTCCATCACCCATCCTGATCCTTACCCGATCCGCCACATCCCGATGGAATCATGACACCTCATTCCACTCCATAGTATCCAGGAAGCCACCCACATGCTGGCCCCAATATCGGTGTTCCCCCTAGGGGGTCCTTCAATCTGATCCACTCTCAGTGTTCCGATCAGTCCGATCCGTCTCCGCAAGACGTTAAACTCGCGACATACCCCGTGTTAAACATGGGAGGCTGAGGAAAACCTCAGGTGACACACAATTCCCCACATTTGATGTGGGATTCCTCAGGCTTATGTGCCCTCGAGAAGCCCTATAATAAGGGACAGAATACAGACATGCCAATCCCCCAGCTTCAAGGCGCACCAACGACACCCCAACGTGACCATTATCCCCACCGAAGGTTGCTGCCCCGACCCGACCCCTTGGAGCATCCTGACAGAAGCAACGTAATTAACCGACATCCATGAAGATATGGCGTTGAAAACTAGATTCACAAACCCATCTTAAATCTATGAGGGAGACCTGGACTAGGTGACGAGCTCCAAGGAGGAATCCACGAAAGGAAGAACCGAAATCCCATCATCCCGGTTTTGATCAAGGAGCAAACGTCCCTGAATAAGGAATGGATGCTGCCCGCCTTTGGAAAGAGGGAATGTGGGGAAACAAGCCGCACGTCCTCCCCCCACACGATGGATGTGCGCACACCCCGATAGAAAGCATCTAAAACAATCACGATACATCTTGGAGACACTAGGATGAACTGCCAAAACAGAGGAATGAAAATCCCACATCAGCTCATCGCGCATATCTGCCGGCACCCATACACACCCCTGGAAATGCAAGATCTCATCCTCGCCTATGGTCAATCCAGGAATAGGTTCCTCTCCTGACACACTCTCCTGTAGGACTAGGCCTTAAGAATCTGACAGCATCCCCATTCGAACTCAGTCAAGAAGCGTAGAGGTAACAACTACAGAAGAAATAAACGTTTTCCCCTGTCTGTCGTGAACCTCTAGATGCATCTTAGAGAATAGAGCCATAAGATGCCACTCACTGCTAGCCTACCGAACTTCCTGTATCTGAGTTCTTCTGCTCAATGTGTCATCCACTGCGTTTCCCTTCCCAGGTGTATAGGCAACCTCAAAGTCAGAGGATTGTAAGTACTCAACCCACCTGCGCTGTCTCAAATTCAGATCAAACTGAGTGAAGATGTACTTGAGACTCTTGTGGTCGGTGAAAACCACAAAGTGATATCCTAGAAGATAATGTCTCCAATAGTGTAAGGCATGAACAACTTCCGCCAGCTCGATATCATGTGTCAGGTAGTTCCTCTCATGTATCCTCATCTACCGAGACCTGTACGCAATGACTCCATCTCCCTACATAAGCATATATCCCAGCTCGATACCTGAAGAATCATAGTAAACAGTGTAGATCTTGCCCGGATCTGGAAAGACTAGTATCAATGCTGAATTCAACCTCCCTTTCAGCTCCTAAAAGGCTGACTCACAAGAATCTGACCACAAGAACTTCACACCCTTCTTGGTCAGACCCGTTAGCAGTGCTGCTAAGCATGAAAAGTCCTGTATGAAGCGTCTGTAGTATCTAGACAGCCCTATAAAACTCCGCACCTCAAAGACGTTCTTCAGCTACTCCCAGGAAACTATTTCTCTCACTTTCCTTGGGTCTACTGATACTCCTGTCTCTAAGATAACATGACCCAAGAAGTGAATCTGATCTATCCAAAAGTAGCACTTCAAGAGATTAATATATAACCGATGCTCTCTTAGTGTACTCAAAAAGATCTCAATATGGGTATCATGGTCGTGTCGAGTGTGAGAGTACACCAAGATATCGTCCATGAAGACCACCATGAAAGAGTCTAAGTATGGATGGAACACTCGGTTCATCAGTGCCATGAAAATTGTAGGCGTGTTCGTGAGACCGAACGACATAACCGTATACTCATATAGACCATACCTACTCCTAAAAGCTGTGAGAGGTATATCAGATGGTCTAACGTGCAACTGATGGTAACTGGACCTCAAGTAAATCTTTGAGAACACCCGGGATCCTCGAAGATGATCACAGATATCATCAATCCTAGGAAAGGGATATTGGTTCTTGACCATCAACTGGTTCAGCTTCCGATAATCCACACAAATCCTAAGGGTGTCGTCTACCTTTTTTGAAAATAGGATAGGAAAACCCCAAGGAGAAGTACTGGGTCAGATGAAACCCTTTGCCTGTAACTCCTCCAACTGCTTCTTGAGATCCTGCAACTCAGGTGTAGCCATCCTATAAGGAGGAATGGACACTGGTGATGATCCTGGAATGATATCAATAGAAAATTCTACCTCATGCTTTAGAGGCATACCTAGAAAGTCCTCTAGAAAGACATCCCTGAAATGATCCACCACCAGAGGAAAGTCTAACTACAAAGTCCCCTGGTCATCCAGATATAGACTAGCAATCTGGGCTGTAACTCCTCCTAGCCCCTGATGCTCGGGTCCTGCTCGACTCTCCTGGACATCCCACTCACCCCGATGAAGAAAATATCCACCCTCTAGTGCTATGAAACTCACTCTGCAACAATAGAAATTGACGACTACTTGGAAGGGAACTAACCAGTCTATCCTAAGAATGACATCATAGCCCGTCATCTCTAGGACATAGAGGTATCATAAGAAGTGACACCCTGCAACCTCAAGAGGGATCTCTCTGCACTGACGTATGCTAGATGTCCTTGTTCTAAATGGTGTGTCTAGTGTCAAAATGTCAGCAGAAGAAAAGATGTAGATCCCAAGGCTCTACACAACCGCAACATAGATAAATCTATGGGAAGACCATGTGTCGAAAAGTGCAGAAGATAAAATTGAGACTACTAAGATTGTACCTCAAACTGTAGATGGTCTGGGATCCTGCTCCTGTTGGGTCTTCTCCACTGCAAAAGCCTAACCTGCACCACGACCTTGTGACCCTGCCTGACCGATCTGATCTGATCCACCCTACTATCACTGAAAGACCGATTACTGACCACCACAACCTCAACCTCCACCTCGGCTCGAATGGATAGAATAAATTCAGTTCCCAGACTGGTGAGAAACTGGTGGCACTGATCCTGAACGAGGAGTCATGGATGAACCTATGTCACCAGCTGCTGGTGAGAAAACCTGACAGAAGCGCTGAAGGTGACCCATCTTGCCGCAATATCGGCACTCCACTGGGTCTCTCTGGCACTGAGGCCTCGTATGCCCAACCCTTCCACACTGGTAGCATACCACATGGCTACCTGAAGATGTGTCTTGCTACCTTGGATCACTGCGTGTAGACTCCCTACGACACTTCCTGCTGTTATCTGGTGAAGCACTAACTCTGGAAGTGGAACCACCCTGGCTCTCAGCTCCAGAATCTCTCATATTTCGCTTTTCAATCAGTACCTGGTTGATGATGGAAGTGATAGAAGTCAGCCTGAAGATATTCACCTGTGAGTGGATCTCCCATCTGAGACCATCCTCAAACCTCCTTGCCAAAAACAATCCATATCCGCCCTAGTGGGGTGTGAAATGATGAAGCTTGGTGAAACGAGAGGAATAATCCATGACAGAAAGAGTACCCTGCTCCAGAATCATAAAATCCCAGGCTCGGTCAGCCCTCAGGGTATCTGGATAGAAGTAGTCAAAAAAGACGCACTGAAACTCCTCCCACGCCATAACCTACTGATGACCCGCCTGTGAGATCATGTCCCACCACCTCTTGGTGGAGTCTCATAGCATGTAGGTAGCGAGATTGACCCACCTCTTTGTAGGCGTCTCTAGATGCTCGAAGATCATCACCATGGATTCTATCCATGACTTTATCCCCTGAGAAGGTGGGAGGATGTTGCTGCTAGAAAACCCGCGTCAAGTCTATCATAGTCGAGGAAGGAGGCGGAGCTCCCTAGAAGGTCTGCATCATGCTCAAGAAGCCTTTACTAAACTGTGCATCGGCGCCTATAACCGGTATCAGTGCTGGTGCCAATGCTGGCACAATAGGAGGATATGCGGGAAGTCCCTAATCATCCATATCCAGCATCTGTTCACTGTCTGGAAATTGGCATTCAACCGGAGGACATCTTGGTGCCATGAATCTGCAAGGTTAAACGCACACTTTAGATCACATTAACAAGGACTAAAAAATAGGAGCATAAGAAGGGAATAGGGGAAATAAAGCATTCAAATGTTACACAACATGACTACACGAGGTGTATAAAGACTACACGGTGTGTTCCCTTAAGTCATTTACATGGGCGTGTACTTTTTCCAAAACTGGTCATGTAACACCCCAAACACATGGTGTGTTATCCTAACACACGGTGTGTACCTTAATCCTCTTCCCCTGCCCGAGTCCTTCTACACGGTTAAGCCACACGGCTCTCCTAGGACAACACTACATGGAATGTTCAAGGTAGACACGACATGTACTCAACAAGCTTCACCTGACCCGTGTTGTTAGTGACACAGCCTGTGTACCTAGGTCACACTACACGGCGTGTTCCAGATGGACATGACGTGTATTAAGAAGTCCCAAAAAAACCATGTGGTTAGCTACACGGCCAGCTACATGGATGACACTACACGACGTGTTCCAGGAGGACACGACATGTATGAGAAAGGATGACACCGACCTGTGTTGTTAGTGACACGGCTGGGTACCTAGGTCAGACTAAACGGCGTGCTCAAGGTGTACAGAACATGTATAAGAAGAGACTCCACCGACCGTGTTGTTAACTACATGGACAGACTCCTAGGATTACACTACACGATGTTCACAACCGGTACACGACGTGTTCCCACAAGGTTTTCTCTATCCCATGTCTCTTCCCACACGTCCTGTGACATGATTAGAGAATACACGATGTGTATAAAAGTTACACGGAGTGTACTTAAGAAAAACTGTTTCCTCTTGAAAAGAAGAACACATGGCGTGTAATCAAAACTACACGGCGTGTATTATAGGTTTTTTTGGACAGTAAACCTCAGAAACTACTCCGGAGCCCAAAAAACACTGAAACGAACTCTAAAAGTGCCAAATTCCGATCCATGAGGGCCCATACTCTCATCGAATCAATGTTTGGAATCTTAAAAAAGTTATAACAAGTCAAAAAGCAATGATCCACCAAATTCTAGTCCATGAGGGCCCATAACACCTCAAGAACCAAAGTTTGGTGTCCATCTAAGCAAAGCACTATAAAAAAAATTCCCTATAAAACAACAAGGATTATATCAAAGCATCTATCACAACATCATGCATAATCTACACAATGTCTATCACAACAACATGCAATCACTAATGCATCCTAGATGACATGGAAAGAATGCATGGCATGTGATTTCTAACAAGTGCCTATATGATGCATGAGATGGAATACCCTCATCTCATCAGGTTGCGATAGAAATAGAACCGTGATAACAACAACGGTAACAACACAAAGCTTGTGAATCACCCAACAGTGAAATCAAGTCAATTGTAAAATTGCAAACCAGTAAAATTGAAATAAACGAGGTAGTATGGTTTTTCCCTGTACATGAGTTAGATACTCCCGGGCACAAGTTATTACCAAGTACCTATTCCATCCTATCCATGGCTATAGGCTCCAAGCAGTAAGTGAAGAGAAAATAGAAACTCTGATACCACTTTGTAACGTCCCATTTCCGGAAGCCACCCAGAGGCGCCCCGTACCCAGTTGGTCACATGGCCTCAAGTGCATTTCCCCAAACGCCAAAGGCTGCCGACTAGCAGTGAGGGCCTTGAGTGTGATAGTGGGGAAACTATGCCCTCATTAGTAGAGTACACAACAGAAGTACACAAATATATACAATAGCGAAAGCAGTAAATACCGAACAACAGTAACAACGGAAGACTGATAAAGGAAACAACTGGAGAAAGTATATATAAATGATGCATGATACATATATGTTTAGTAAAATAACCAAATAAGTCACAATGCTGGAATACAATGGTGTTAAACCAAATTTCAAAAGAAAGCAGATAAACTCCTCAGCATCGCAAGCCATAGCTTGGTCCCATGCTCTCCAGCTCCACAACAATCAAGAACCTGAAGTCAAAGGGAACTTGCCCTTATCTATACCTGCAACAATATAATCTGTGTTGGCCCAAAAGCCTGACCCAAACAGGGCATGAGACAAAAATCCCATTAGGTAACCACCTGAAGATATGTTCTTAACAGTCAGTGAATATATGGTAGGTAAAAGTACAGAAAAGCAGTAAACATGAAGGTATAAAGCAGAAAAAATTCCATAGTTTCTAGCATATAATTTACAAACAAGTAAGTAGAACAACAGGTAACCCTCTGGGTAGTTCTCACAACCTAACCCCTATGGTTCAACCAACAAGTACTAGCAACCCTCTGGGAGGCACACATAATCTCACCCCTCTAGTTCAGCTAAAGAATAGACTCTATGGGGAATCACTCACCATCAATTTCCCCTATAGTATCGTATCGTACTAAAGGCGCTCTAGGGAAGCACTCAACGTCTCATTCCCCCTATGGCCCGCGTTGAGGAACTACAGACACTCTGAGGAAGCACTCAACATAAATTCCCCCTATGGTCTCGCATCGTATTATAAAGACACTCTGGAGAAGCCCTTACGTTCATTCTCCCTATGGTCTACCACACTAGATTCCCACAGCCCTGTGTAAGTCAAATAAGCATAGCGTGTGTATCAGCCAATGTAACCTCAATAACTACTTGGATAGTATTCAACAACATCTCAGAATGAATGAACAACAGTCACACCATCCTACAATACTAGGCATGAGAAAACAACAACAGTCAAAAGGAAACTAGACCCAAAAGTCTATACAGACAAGAACATGCATGGAAAACACTTCCAAAGCCTAACAATTAGCCCAAAACACAATAAAAAACCTATAATATAGCATACAAGAAAAGTAGAAAATCAATAGGGCTAAAGCGGTAAACACGAAATACCCCGTTCAAGGGTATTTGTGGAATTTGCACAAAATAATCAAAGACTTTCTACAGAAAGGCACACACCACCTACCTTGATGTTAGGAGATTGATATACTTGAACCACGAGGCTTTAATCCCCTTATAATGTCATAGATCTATGAAAACACATAAAACATTCAACCCACGATAACTTGGAAAAGATAAGAAATCATGAAACGAGGTTCCAACAGAAGATAGAACTCACCGATTCAATTCCAACTCAATCGACAGAGTTCAATTCAGAGGACAAACGAAGGTTTGGGGGCTCGTCGAAGATCCGTGGCTACTCGGTGCTCTCGGAGGAGGAAAACATAAAAGAAGTTGGTTCTGGAAATTAGACATCACCCCGGTGCATTTAATTAAAAAAAAAATTACACGACGTGTACTTTCTTTTTTCGTACCCCGCATTAGGCGGCCTCCATGTCACCCCTACATGGTTGTGTGTGTGGTCATGACATGGCCTGCACACGGTCTCCAGTGGCATCGAAGTACACGGTGTGTACTTTGAAAATTTACAGATTTTCCTATTTTCCTCAAAAATGACCAGAAAAGAAAAACATACCTAAAAAGAAAATCTGAGTTCTTACAGTCTATTACTCCTTATATAATGGCTACACTAGAGTTTCCGGTGCTCAAGAGGCATTTGGAGGAGTAGTAGGCTAAGGGTTTCATCCAACCCAGTACTTCTACTTGGGGTTCACCTGTCCTGTTTGCGAAGAAGGCAGATGGTACCCTTAGGCTTTGCATGGATTATCGGAAGATGAACCAGTTGATGGTCAAGAACCGATATCCCTTGCTGAGGATTAATGATCTCTTTGATCAACTTTAAGGACCCCAGGTGTTCTCGAAGATTGAATTGAGATCTAGTTATCATCAGTTTCACATTAGACCATTTGATATACCTCTTACAGCCTTCCGTAGCAGGTATGGTCTATAAAAGTATGTGGTTATGCCACTCGGTCTCACGAATGCAACTGAAGTTTTCATGGCACTGATGAACTGAGCATTCCATCCATACTTGGATTCTTTCGTGGTAGTCTTCATGGATGATATCTTGTTGTACTATCACACTCGACACGACCATGCCACCCATCTTGAGATCGTTTTTAGTACACCGAGAGAGCATTGGTTATATGCTAAGATATCAAAATGCCACTTTTGGATGGACCAGATTCACTTATTGGGTCATGTTATCTTAGAGACAGGAGTATCAGTAGACCCAGAGAAAGTGAGAGCAGTAGTTTCCTAGGAGCAGCCAAAGAACTTCTTTGAGTTGCGAAGTTTTCTTGGGCTGGATGGATACTACAAGTGCTTCATACAGGACTTATCACACTTATAAGCGCCACTGACGAGCCTGAATAAGAAGGGTGCAAATTTCTTGTGGTCAGATTCTTGTGAGTCAACCCTTCTGGAGCTAAAAGGGAGGTTGACATCAGAACCGATACTAGTATTTCCAGAGCCGGGCAAGAGGTACACTATTTATTTTGATTCTTTAGGTATCGGTCTGGGAGCAGTGCTTATGCAGGGAGAAGGAGTTGTCGTGTACAGGTCTCGGCAGTGGAGGCCACATGAGAGGAATTACCTGACGCACGATCTTGAGTTGGCAGCAGTTGTTCATGACTTACGCTGTTGGAGACATTATCTTTTGGGAGAGCATTTTTAGTTTTCACCGATCACAAGAGTCTCAAGTATATCTTCACTCAGCGTGATTTGAATTTGAGACAATGAAGGTGGGTTGAGTACCTTCAGTCTTTTGACATAGATCTTGCCTACATTCTTGGAAAAGGCAACACTATGGCTGATGCGTTGAGAAGGAGGACTCAGATACATGAACTTCAGGAGGCCAAATGTGAGTGGAAGCTTATGACTCAGTTCTTTGAGATGCATTTGGAGGTGCATGATAGATAGGGGCAGACATTTCTATCTTCTGTAGCTGTTACCTCTACTCTGCTTGATCAAGTGTGAATGAGTGAGCTATCAGATTATGAAGGCCTAGTCCTATGGGAAAGTTTGTCAGAAGAGGAACCTATTCCTGGATGGACTATAGGCGAGGATGAGATCTTGCGTTTTCATGGGCGCATATGGGTGACAGTAGACATACGCGAGGAGTTAATGCGGGACTTTCATTACTCAGTTTGGGCAGTTCATCCTGGTGTCACCAAGATGTATCGTGATCTACATTGTCAGTATTGGTGGCCAGGTATGAAGAAAGACGTTGCTGGGTTCGTCATGAGGTGTTCCACCTGTCAGCATGTGAAGGCGGAGCATCAACGTCCCACATGGCTTTTTCAGTAGTTACCCATACCCGAGTAGAATTGGAATGATGTCGTGATGGATTTTGTGACTAGTTTACCAAGGTCGCCTCGAGGGAATGATGTTGTATGGGTTGTCATTGACAGACTCACAAAGGTTTCTCACTTCTTGATGATCAAGGAGACCTTTAGTTTTGATGAGCTAGGATGGTTGTACATCCGTGAGATTATACATTTACATGGAGTTCCACACTCCATTTTTTCAGATAGGGATACCCGTTTTACTTATCAGGTCTAGCAGGGGCTTTAGAAGGCTTTGGGTACACAGGTACCTTTGAGTACAACTTACCATCCTCAGATAGATGGCCAGTCCGAGCGTACGATTCAGGTGATTGAGGATATGATGTGAGCATGCATCCTTGATTTTGAAGGTTCTTGTGAGAATCACATACATATTATGGAGTTTTCCTACAACAATAGTTTTCAAGAAACTATTTAGATGGAACCTTATGAGGATTTTTACGGTAGGACGTGTCGATCACCCTTATGTTGGATAGAAGCAGGAGAGGCAGCTATGCTGGGACCCCATCTTGTCCAGGAGACCACACATCAGATAGAGTTGATTCAGAAGAGGATGACTACTGCACAGTCTCAACATAAGTCTTATGCTAATCTAAGAATATGACCTCTGGAGTTCGAGGTCAGAGATCAGGTTTTCCTGCATGTCACACCAAGGTTGGTCCATAAGAGGATTAGGAGATAGGGTAAGCTTTAACCGAGGTACGTCAGGCCGTTTTAGGTTTTGGAGAGATTTGGGCTGGTTTCCTATCAGTTGCAGTTACCTCAGAGGTACTAGGCTATGCATGAAGTCTTTCACGTTTCTCAGCTTCGATGTTACTTCTCAGACCCATCTCATGTTCTTCAACCCGAGGAGGTTGAGTTAGAGGTGGACCCATCATTTTAGGAGCATCCAATCTAGATTGTTGATCTTAGTACGAAGGTTCTCCATGGACTGTCTATTCCTCTGGTATGAGTGCTATGACATCATGGGCGAGTACAGGATGAGACTTAAGAGAGGGATACTGATGTACGATCATAGTGGCCAAAGTTGTTCGGGGGTTCTTCTTCTACGCCACCTTTCTAGGGAAATTCGGGGACAAATTTATTTAGGGGGGGGGGGAGTTTTTAAGAACCTGGATCTTCTTTTCAGGTATTTCTTCCTTTTCCGGGTGTTTTTGAGGAAAAAAATGAGTTTTCTAGAAATTTCTTAAGTACACGCCGTGTAATTTATAAGTACACGCCATGTACTCGATTACCATAGGTAGCCAGGTGTTGGCCGTGTCACAGCCATGCACACGGCCGTGTCTGGTGACCTGGAGACTGCCTAATGCGGGGGTCAGTGAAGGAAAGTACACACCATGTACTTCTCAAGTACACGCCATGTACTTTTTTTTTCATTAAATGTACAGGGGTCATGTCTGACGGACATAACCATCTTTTTCTTGACCTAGTTCATCCGAGAGCATCCGTACGACGTAGATCTTCATTGAGACCTCGATCGAGCGTCCTTTCTATGAATCAGACTCTATCGGTTGTGTTGGAATCACATCGGTGAGTTATCTCTTCTTCTTGAACACCTTATTCAAATTCCTTCTCTCTTGTGAGATATCATGGGTTGAACGTTTTATACTTTTTTTAGATCTACAACATTATAAGGAAATTCAAGGCCCGAGACTCAAGTATATTGATCTCCTGATGCCGAGGTAGGTGGTTTGTGCCTTTCTGTAGATATTCTTTGAGTTTTATGTGCAAAAGTTCCAAATACCCATGAACGAGGTATTACACGTTTTTGGTTTTAGATATATTGTTTTCCTGTTATTCCCTAGTTTGTTTGGATATAGGTTATTTGTTGAGAATAGGGTTTACTTTTCAATGATATGGAGGTTTTTCCCATGTTTTCTTATTTTGACAATTTGGTCTAGTTTGCCTATTAGGCTTTTATTTGTTTCCCATGCCTAGTATTGTTAGGATGGAGTGATTGTTTATCTAACATGATGTTATTCTATAAACTAGATAGCCAAGTAGTTCTTGTGGTTTACTTTGGCCGCTTTGCATTGTTATGTTCATTTGGATTACACAGGGCTGTGAGAACCTGGTGCAGTAGACCATAGGGAGAATGGACGTAAGGGCTTCTCCAAAGTGTCTGTAATTATCAACACGTTATGAGACCATAAGGGGGATTGGTGTTGAGTGCTCCCTTAGAGGGTCTATAGTTATGTTAGGAGGTCACCGAGGGAATTGACATTGAGTGCTTCCTCAGAGTGCCTGTAGGTTACCATTAACAGACTATAGGAGGAATTTACGGTGAGTGATTCCTTAGAGTCTTTGATCACACTTGACTATAAGGGGAATTGACGATGAGTGTTTCCTCAGAGAGTCTATTGTAAAGCTGAACCAGAGGGGTGAGACTGTTTGTGCTTCCCAGATGGTTGCTTATGTTTTCTAGGTATGACCAGAGGGGATGGGCTATGATTACTTTCTAGAGGGTTACCTATTTGCAATTATCTGCTTACTTGATATGTGGTTTTTGAAAGCTTTGAAACTGTAGGAATTTTTACTGTTGAGTGTTTCCTTGTTTGTGACTTCTTTTGTTTATTGCCTTCCATATATATTCACTGACTGTTAGGCACAAATATCTTGGTGGTTTCCTACTGGGATTTAGTCTCACACCCTGTTTGGGCCATGCTTTTGGGCCCAAACAGATTATATTGTTTCAGGTATAGATAAGGGCAAGCACCCTTCTACATCAGGTACTTGACTACTTTGGAGATGGAGAACATGGGACCAAGCTTTGGCTTGTGATGCTGTGGATCTGTTTACTATTTTTCTTGTACTTTGGTTTAGTACTGTATTTCATCATTGTGACTTGTTTGGTTGCTTTATTAGACATATGTATCATGCATCATTATATATGTGCTCCAACTATTTATTTCTTCAGTCTTCTATTATTTCTTTTGTATGATAATATTACTGCTTCCGCTTGTGTTTTACTTCTGTTGTGTTACTCTGCCAATGAGGGCATAGTTTACCCACTATCACACCCAAGGCCCTCACTGCTAGTCAGTTTCCTCTGGCTTTTAGGAAAATGCACTTGAGGCCATGTGACCAACTGGGTATGGGGCGTCTCTGGGAAGCTTCCGGAACCGGGACGTTACATTTTTGGGTAAACAAGAGATTGAAAAATAGTTCCTTTTAAATATATATAGATTATTTTAACAATATTATGATGAGACTCTTTCAGATTTGATTGAAATATAGCCTATAGTCATACAAAAAACATAATTTCTAGTCTGCTAGCAGTAAGATATAACAAACTACCAATCATACCTCTATTTAACTTGTTGTCAAATGGTTTTCCGGCTTCATCCAAATCAAGTTTTATATTGGTACACATATGAGTTGTATATGTCTTACTATTTTAAAGTTCAAACTTTTTCAATAAGTCAATAATATACTTATTTTGATTTAATACATTTATATAATATTTTTTTATCAATTTGAAATCCTAAAAAGAAATTTAGTTCTCTCATCATACTCATTTCAATTTTTTTGCATTAAATTTGAAAAATATTGACATAGATTTTTATTAGTTGAACCAAAAATAACATCATCAATATAAATTTTAACTAATAAAATATTATAAAAAGCAGTTTTCTTAAAAAGTGTTGGATCTTTCAATCTAGCAGTAAATCCATTTTTCAAAAGAAAAGAACTTAATCTTTCATACCAATATATATATGCTTTTTTAAGTCCATAGAGAGCTTTATTAAGTTTAAAAACATAATTCGGTTTTTGAGGATTTTCAAAACCAAGGGGTTGTTCAGTATAAACTTCCTCCATTAAATAACCATTTAAAAATGAAGACTTAACATCCATCTAATATAATTTAAAATTCATATGAGATTCATAAACTAAAAGGATTATAATATATTCTAATCCAGATACAAGTGAAAAGTTTCATCATAATCTATACCTTTTTCCTGATTATATCCTTTAGCTAATAATTTGGACATATTTCAAGTTATTATCTCTTGATCATCTTGTTTATTTCTAAAGACCCACTTAGTTCCTATAACTAGATAATTGGTTGGTCATTCTACTAGTTCCCAAACTTCATTCCTTCTAAATTGATTTAGTTCTTCCTATATAGCCAGTATCCAAATTTCATCATCTAAGGCTTCCTCTATAGTTTTAGTTTCTAACATAGATAAAAAGTCATAAAATTCAGCTAAGTTTCCTACATTTATTCTAGTTGTAATTTTCATGTCTATATCTCCCATTACAGTTTCTAAACGATGGTTCTTTAGGGTTCTATATTGTCTAGGCAAGACACTTTTAGGTTCTTCAGTATCTTGTTCTTCTAAACTAGACTAAATTTTATTAATATAATTTTCAAAATCATTTTTAATGGTTTCAAGTCTCATGTTATTAAAATAGTCAGTGACTTTATCAGTTTGATCTTTCTCTTTAATGAAAGGGCCAGTTTCACCAAACTTCACATGAAAAGATTCTTCAACAATCCTTACCATTTTATTAAACACTCTATAATATTTAGAGATAATTGAATATTCCAAAAATATTCCTTCATCATATTTTGGATCAAACTTACCAAGGTTGTCCTTAGTATTTAAGATGTACATCTTGCATCCAAAAAATTTAAAGTACATTACTTTTTGATTTTTTGTTATTCTAAAGTTCATAAGGTTTCTTTTTAAAAATTGGACTTATTAAAACTCTATTCATTATTTAGTAGGTTGTTCTTATATCTTCTTCCCAAAGATAGGTAGGAAGACTGTATTCATTTAGCATAGTCCTTGACATTTCTTGAATATTCCTATTTATTCTTTCAACTATTCCATTTTGTTGAGGTGTTCTTGGGGTAGAGAAGGTGTGTTTAATAGCTATATTTGAGAAAAAATGATTAAATTATTGATTCTAAAATTCTGCACCATGATCACTTCTTAATCAAATTATTTTAAAACCTTTCTCATTTTGAAAATTTTTATAAAATCTTTCAAAAATAGTGAAAACTTCACTTTTGAGTTTTAGAAAATAAACCTAGGTAAATCTAGTATAATCATCTACTAAAACATAAACATATAATTTACAATCCAAAATTTTTATCCTTGATGGTCCAAACAAATCCATATGGATAAGTTCTAAAGCTTTAGATGTAGCAATTTTGTTAATAGATTTAAAAGATGATTTGTGATGCTTGCCAATTTGGCATGCATCTCAAAATCTATCATTGTCAAACATAAGACTAGGCAGATCAAAAAATAATTGTTTCTTTGATAATATATATAAATCATAAATATTATAGTTTCCAAGTACTTTATTTCAAATACATGATTCATTTTTCTTATCAGTTAAAAAAATCACTTTTTGTTTACATAAGGAATTTAAATCCAAAGTATAAACATTGTCAGTTCTTAGTGATCTATACTTAAGTAACTTATCATTAAACACATAATAAGAATTTTTAGAAAAATAAATTTAAAAACCATCATCACAAAGTTTAGAGATACTTATCATATTGTTCTTTAGCCCTTTCACATACAGTACTTTGTTTATTGAGATGGTTTTTGGAACTCCAACAGTTACAACTCTGATTATTTTTCCTTTGGCATTGTCACCAAAAGTGTCTAATCCTCCATCGATTTGAGTTATCATGTGAAATTATGATGGATCACCACTCATATTATTGGAATAAACACTATTCATATACCATATATAATTTTTGTTCCTATGCCCTGTTTCCTACAAAAGCATTTAAACATATGTCTTTTTTGGTACTCATATTTTCTTGGGTCCAACAGTGTTATCTAGAAATGATATGGGAATCTAGATCTGTTTTTATTTTCCATAACTCATATCAGTTTTTTAATACAAACTTTGGGAAATAAAATCTCTTTTTATTTCCACTAATTTTTTCATTTTTTAAATAACAATTAGTTGTTGCATGGTCTTTTGTTCCACAATGATAACAAGTTGCATTTTTAGAATTGGGTATAAAATAATTTTTATATAATTTTGATTTATCATCCTTTCTTCCTACTCCATATCTTTCCATTTTAATGACATTATTTCCAAGAATTTAATTTAATATGTTTTCTTCTTTAGTTTAAAAAAATAGTTTCACTCTTATAGGATTCTAATTCATTCTATAATTCCTTGATTTTCTTTTAATGATTGATACTGTATGATGTAGAGGAATTGTATTTTTTAAGTATCTCTTGATGTTTTTTAGCATGGTATCTCTTTCAACTAAAAATAATTATGAATATGTTTTAAATACTTGTGCTTTTTTATTATAAAATCATATTTTTCTTCTAACATAGAATAATAGGATGCTATTTTATTATTTGATCAAAAAGTAGTGTCATAATCAGAAGAATAATAAGTTTTTACCTTTTCTTCTTCTTCATTGGACATAAAGCACATTTTGGCATTTATATTTGATTACTCCTCTGAATTAGACTTTGAAGGACTATTGGAGTCTTTAGATACACTCCATGTGGCTTTCATTGCTATTTTTCCTTTGTGCTCATAATCAACATTCTTATGATATCTCTTTTGTATACTTTTACTTTCATCTATCAGTTGATAGAAATTTGGTCTAATATGACCTAGTTCTTTACATTCATAACATCGAACTTCTCTTAGTACTTTATCAACTTTTATGAAGTATTTTATGAATCCTATTTTCTTTTTGTAGAACTTGATGAAATTTCTGGAATGTTGATCCAATTCCATTTCAGAATATGAGGAATCTAAATTTTTCTCTTATTTGAATTCTTGCTTTGATCTTCTGCTATGTTTCTGAGCTATGAATTTCAGAGAAGTATTTTCTATATTTACTATAATATTATGATCTTCAGATTCATCCTTCATTTATTCTTCATACATCATCAATGTCTCAATTAGTTCCTTCATTGTCAGGTCTTTTGAAAGGTGATGATTTGTGAATAGCAGCATATATTCCATTCCATTTTGAAGGTAGTACTATTAGTACTTTCAAATATTGATCAACTTGTTTGATGGTTTCTCCTAATGCTGTAATATTTTTGATAATTTTTGTAATCCTTCCATTCGTTTTTATGATGGTTTTACCCTCAAACATTCTAAATATGTCACATTTTAGTTTTGCTATAGAATATATCATATGTCTAACATTATCTATTCCTTCATAAGAAAATGAAATAGTTTGCCACATTTCATAGGTAGTAGAAAATTGTGATACACAATTGAGTCCAATTTGGGTTACAACATTGAGGAAGCTATGTCCTCAAGAGGGGTCTCTTTTGATGGGGTTTCAGCGTCTTTGATTTTTGATCCAGGTACCTCGTGTGCTTCAGAAGCAGTGCGGTCATCTACGGTGAAGCCTGGATCTCTTCAGGGGAAATTTCGTCCGTCGATCTCCTTCAGAGATGCATTGTGTGGTTCTCAGAAGCAGCGACAAGTTTTTCCCAAGTTTCGTCCATTTTTATCGAATGTCTGTAGGGATGATTCTGGCCTATCTCTTGATATTCCGGTGGAAGCCTATGAAGATGCGGTGGATTGTTTTAAATGGTCTCTTATAGCTTTTTTTGGCTCATCAAAGCCTTCTTTAGTTTTTTTCAAGAAGATGGTGGACTCGCGGGGGCTCTCGATCCAGGCCAAGGTGTCGATTGTTCATCGCAATCCATTCTGTATTGTTCTAGGTTCTGAAGAGGATTTTCTTTTTTCATGGTGTAAAACGCCTCGGGTTTTTGGGAATTGGATATTTAACCTCTCTCGCTGATCTTTGGATTCTCACAAGGTAAAAGAAAGTGCGATGGCGGCAGTGTGGATTTCTTTACCAGGTCTTCCTTTACCTTTTCACAATGGTGAGATCTTGAAAGCCATAGGGGACTCTCTAGGGGGATTCTTGTGCTTAGAGGACCATGACTGGCATGGGAAGGAAAGCTTAACGGAGAGGATTTGTGTGGAGCTTTATCTATCTTTGCCTCTTCTAGACAGGATATCTATGAGTGTTAAGGGGGTTTTTTCTTAGTCCCAAGATTTTGTGTACCTAGTTTTTCCGAGATTCTGTTCGCACTGCTTGCTTTAAGGCCACTCGGTCCAATTGTGAATAAGAAACCAAAGAGGGGGTGGGGGTGGGGGGGTGGTCCTGGTGTTTCTTTTTATTCCAACAGGGGAGGAATTCCTCTTGGTCCAAGGGAGGGATCAGAGATCTCTGGTCAGGTATGGGTTGAAAAAAAGTCCAGCAATGTTTTATCTTCTAATTTGGGTGTGAATTCCCATGCTCTATCTGAGGTGTTTTTTTGGAGTCTCCTTTAGAGAAAGATGTTAGTAATTCTTCTCAAGTTTCTCTGGTGTGTGGTTGTTCCTCATTTCAGGGGCATTTTGTGTCCTGGGAAGGTGTTTTATGGACTTAGTTTTCCTGCTCTATGCCTGTTTTGTCTTTGCAAAGTGTGTTGAAATTCTCTGGTTTTCAGGCGTCAGGTTTTGGTACAGTTGGTTCTTTTATAAAAGACATCAGGGATAATTTCCAGGATCTTTTGAAAGGAAGGGAGGGGCTAGAAGATGGATCATCATGTTCAAAGCATATTTTTTCAGTGTAAGGATTTAGAAGTTGTTTGTTCAGTGTTTCTGGTCCCTCGAAGTAGAAGGAATTTAGTGGCATATTTCCTAGTTTTAATAATAAAAGGAGGACCCTTAAGGGCCGGTCTCTTTCAAATTCTCCTCAAAATTCAGCTTGGACTATGTCTAATGAAGTTTGTACAAGAGATAAAATGTGATACTTACAAGAATTTACATCTTCCAATGATTATATGACCATGGAGCCGGGGTCAAAGCCAGGCGTTCTTTATCAAAATGATTCCTTTTATAGTATGGAACTCCCGTGGTCTTGCGGCCCGAGGGAAGTATGAATTTTTGTCTATGGAAATTAAGAAATATAAGATTGGTGTAGCAGCAATTCTAGAGCAAAAATAGAATTCATCAAGGATTGGGGAGTTCTCTAGTAAGTTACATATGCAGGAATGCATGCATGTTGATTAGGTTAATCATTTTATTTGGATTTTATGGAAAAAGGAGGTTGATGTGGTCCTTGTTAAATCTGGGTATCAGTTCATCATAGTAAAAGTTAGTACCAGTTTTGATTGGATGACTATTTCCTTTGTTTATGGTAGCTATGAAATGAGGAAGAGGGAGATGTTATGGTAGGAGCTGGATGAGTTTGACTCGGAAGATCTCCCATGGATTGTTGGTGGATATTTTAATGCGGGTTTAGACCCAGATGAGAGGAAAGGAAGAGGTGAATTTCTGCGTGTGTCCAGTACTTGATTTTCTCAGTTTTTGGTGAGAAAAGGTCTACTGGACATGGGCTTTCATGGGGACCGTTTTACTTGGTGTAACAATCGGAAGGGTATCCGATGTTGTTGGAGCCGTTTAGATCGATGTCTGGCAAATGTTCATGCTATCTCTAAGTTTCCTGATGCCAAGGTGGACCACCTTACCCGGGGGATTTTGGATAATTCTACCCTCCTTGTATCTCTCTTTCTAAGATAGGGTGGTGGTGAGAGGTTCTATTTTGGCACTCACTAGACAAAACATTAGGGTTTTCATAAGGTTGTGTAGGATAGTTGGATGGAGCCGGTACATGGTTTTTCATGGGTGGCTGTTCACAATAAATTGAAGAGGTTGAAACCAAAACTCCAGGCTTGGGTCAAGGGTCTTCCAAGTGATGATCAGGAGGTACAGAATATCCAGAAAGAAGTTGAAAGGATGGAGGGCAGTCTTGAGCATGTTTGGGATGACATAGTGTATGAAAATTTATTTCTTAAGAAAAATGCTTGTGCATCTTTGATTCTGAAACTGGAACATGCTGCCAGGGAGATTTCAAGGGTGAAATGGCTACATGAAGGGGATAGGAACTCGACATATTTTCATTCTTGTATTAAGGAGATAAGTAGGGTAGTTAAGCCTAATATTTTACTGGAGGATGGATCGTACTCAAGTGATAGAGATGTTGTTGGAAACTTGGATTTTTTGTTTTTCAAAAATATGCTTGCAGGGCCTAATAATAGGCTAGACAGTGGGTATCCGAGTGGTAATTCTGAAATTATGGAAGGAATTCCTAGATTAATGTCTGAATAGGATAATAAGGTTTTGGAAGAAATCCCATGTGAGAAGGAAATTTATGCTACTATGATGAATCTTAATCCAGAAAGTGCTCTGGGGCTGGATGGTTTTCCTGGTGCTTTTTATAGGGGATCTTGGGAGATTATCAAAGAGGATATTATCATGGCTATTCAAGACTTCTATCGGGGGGCATTATCCCGAGGGTGGATGGATCTACTACTTTGGTTATGATTTCCAAGGTCAGAAATCCTTCTTTTATTTAGGACTATCGGCCAGTTAGTATGTGAAATTTTCCTTATAAAATCTTATCAATCATTGTTAATTCAAGATTGTCCAATTTTATTACTCTATGGATATCTCTAGAACAACATGGGTTTGTTAAATGATGGTCAATTCAGGGAGCATTTGCTTTGGCTCAAGAGATGATCTGTGATATTAACTTCAAAACACATGGTTCTAATATGGCCATTAAATTGGATATGAGTAAGGCATATGATCGTATGGAATGGGATTTCATTAATAAGGTGCTGAATTTTATGGGTTTCTCTTCATGGGCTACAACCATTACTTTCAGATGCTTTAGCTCCTCCTGGATGGAAGTGTCTTTCATGGGAAAAACTCATGGTTTTTTAAACCTTCTCGTGGTCTAAGGAAAGTAGATCCTATCTCTCCGACTCTTTTCATTCTTATGCAGGATTATCTTAGTCACCTCATTAATAAAAAATCTCAATGAGACGACTTCTTCCTTATCGTATACCCATGAATCACCAAGAAATTTCTCATATAATGTTTGCAGATGATACCCTAATTTTCACTAATGGAAGTGGACGGTCAGTTAAGGTTCTAATGGATATTATAGAGGAATATTGTCTTTGGAGTGGCCAGGTAATTAATCGATCTAAAAGAAGTTTTTTTATCAAAGAACTGTGGTGTTAGTCAAGTTAGATCCTTGTGCAGCAGGCTGGACATGCAGATGGGGTCTTTCCTGATGATGTATCTTGGATCACCTATAACCCCTGGTCATGTCCGGATTTGCGACTTTGATGGAATTATGAATAAAATTTTCCGTCGTGTGTTGAATTGGAAGAATTGATTTTTATCTTTTGGGGGTCGCATAATGCTGATTAAAAGTGTTTTGGGGGCCATCCCTATTCATGCTCTTTCGAGTTGTAATGTTCTGAAGGGAGTCATTTCATCCATTGATAAAGTGATGGCTAGTTGTATTTGGGATGCTCAGGAGGAGGGGAAAAGACATTGGGCTTCATGGAGTAATCTAGCAAGGCCGGTCAATGAGGGTGGTTTCAATGTGGGAAGTATGGCTTGGGTTATTCATGGAATGCATGTAAGGATTTCATGGGAAGTGGTGGAAATGGGGACCCTTTGGGGGAAGATTATGTCTGAAAATTATGCTTCTCATGGTTATGCCTTGTGGCTATTAGTTCAGGATCTGATTCAATGCATTAAGAACCATTCCAGATGGATTATTAGTAGGGGGATGTTTCTTTTTGGCACTCCAATTGGGTGGGAGTTACCCTGGGCTTTCCAGTTTGTCCTGCTCCCATGATAAATTTTAAAGAGGCCAGTAATTATCCATAATTTATTGATGCAATTCTGGAAAAAGATCAGAAGGAAATCTTTGATCTTATTGAGCTGAATTCAGATCTAGATAGATGTGTTTTCTTAGCTTCTAATTCTGGTTACTTCAGGATGAAGTATTTTTTTTTTCGAATCTCGGCTACTCAAAGTTATTAGGATCCTTGTAATAGCATGTTTTGGTGTGAAAAAATACCAATCAAATTCAATTTCCTTTTATGGAGAATAAGGAATCAATCCTTGTCCACATATGAGAATGTAAAAAGGCTGGGTATTAACATGGTTTCTAAATGTCACTGCTGTAGGGTTCATAAGGAGGAGAGCTCACATCAACTATTTTTTGAGAGTGATTGGGCCAGAGCAGTGTGGGGATTCTTTGGTGAATTCACTGGTTTTATGACGCCTAACATCGTGGATGTTCCTTTCCTCGAATGATGGTTCCATAGAGCTACTGGAGAGAGTTTGGAAAAAATGGCTAGATCTGTGAATCTGAATATAGGCTGTTGGTGTATTTGGTTAGCCAAGAATAAAACCAGATTTGAGGGTATGATATGTTCGTGGGAATCTGTTTCTATGGGGATTAAATGTTTTCTATTTGATCTGGTTGTTGGCATTAAAAATTGGAATATGGATCCTTCTTTTCACATTCTACAGGTACGAAAAGATGCGGTTCAACATTCTGATTTTGTGGGAAGAGGTAAATGGATATGTTGGTCTCCTCCTAGTAGGGGTTTGAAGTTAAACATTGATGGTTCTTTCTTGTATTGCTTTATGAGGGGTGGTGGAGTGGTTCGAGATCCCAAAGGGGAGGTGGTGTTGGATTTTTCGGCCTTCTATGGGAAAGGTAGCTCTATAAAGGCAGAGGCTAAGGCCTTATGGTCTGGAATCAGTATCTGTGAGCTGAGGGGACTGAATATCAACATAATAGAGACTGATTCCAAGGTAATTCTTGATTTCTTATAGGGTAATATTTATTCTCCTTGGGATATCTCTTATATTATCAGGAGGGCACAGTCGAAGCTGGAAAACAAGGGGATTCATGTGAACCATACGTGGTGAGTGGGTAATATGGTGGAGGATTACTTTGCATCGATGGAGGAGGAAACTCAAGGGACTAATGTGTCTGTTTTTGTGAATTTTCATCATTTTAAAACTGTGGGGATTAACCTAATTAGGGGAGACCAGCTTGGACTCCACTACTTTAGGCCCCCCTAACTTGTTTGTTTTGTTTGGCCTTACCCACAGCTTCTTTGTTGGGCTTCTTAATAAAAATTTATTGTTGGTAGTGATACACGATTGAAATCATCTGGTCAAAGACCATAAATAATAGAATTCATAGATTTAGAATTGATATCATATTCAACTACTATTGTTGTATCCCAAGTTTCTAGTTTTTCAGGAATCTTATAAGGAGTAATAATTTTTTAGTAGACTTTGAATCCAAGATTCTTAAGATAGATAATCATTCAAGATTTACATCATCCATAATTTTCACCATTAAAATATTAATCTTGAACCATTTACATTTGATTCACGCTCAAATTTACCCAAGAGAAGAAGGTAGAACGGTCCTCATAGTCTAGCTTGGGTTGTCGAATCCTCAGAGACCTAAGAAGTAACCTACAGACACATACATTCTATGGACTATTTTTTGCTATTAAGTGGCCAAATTGGATTGATTTTAGATGGGTTTAAAGGATATCTAACAGATTTAAGTGAATTCAATTTAAAATAATGAGTTGATCCTAGGTTATCACTCATGGTGGATTGGATGAAATTCTTTCTTCAACTATTTCAATTTCTTATATTTGAGATGAGTTAATTTAAGAAGATCAAACAACATCCTCACTTACTGATTTAATACCTAAAAATTTTAATACTAATCACCTATACACTTGAAGGATCAATTTTTTGAGCACTTCAAGGTAAAGGTTCGTATTTGTACTTGAAGTCTGTGGCCTTAAATTCAACAAGAACGATGGAGTTTAAAAATCATCAAATAAAAATCTCAATTAAAAGAAGTGATTAGAAATTAATAGATTGATAAATTACATCCAATCCATCCCCTTTATACTCCCTTGTATCAACCCATAAGTGGATTATCCCTCTATTTATGTTATGGTTTCAATGGAAGCGGGAAGTAGACTCATGAGGGAGGAATTGAAGAAGTAAAGAAAACAATAAAAAGAAAATGATCACTCCACCATTGTGTGAATAATTTCACAAGGTTTAGCGTGAATAAATTCACACCTTGAGGCAATAGTATCAAAGGGATATGGAGAACAACAGAATAAGAGGATAAGAAGAAAATTTATTAAGAAACTAGTATGAATTAAAACAACTTACATGTGAAGGAGGAACGTTACAAAGTCAAATTGGTAGCATAATATTAAGATGAAAACAAAGCTCAAAGATGATCAAATCATTCACCAAAACTACATTAAATAGGAATTTTGGGAGCCTTTGGTCGAGCCTCCAACAGTAAAAAGCATCCCACTTGATTATGGTAGGCCTAGGGTGGTGGAAAGCTTGTGGAACTTGGACTTTTCCACACTTGACCCGAGGTGACATCCAGCTTTCATCCACTGAAAATACATTCTTGGAAGACCTTCTAGATGGCCGAATAAGAGTGGGCCATAGAATAATAAAATGGATCCCAGGATGTATTCTAACCTCCTGTAAAATTTGGGCCCATTTGGAGTTTTGGATTCCGAGATATGATCACATTGGTAGGATTGTTTTCTAGGCCGCAGAATCTGGCCCAGAATTTTATCTCCAAATTGGGCGGACTTAATGACCACCACGGAGGCCGAATTAGCATTGGATCCCAAAGATTGATTTGTTCCTATACATGTATTATTAAAGTCCACCAAATTTGGGATTCATTGGGCCTATATGTTGGGCCCTACATTCTCATCAGTGGGATGGTGTCCAATCTAACTTCTCCAGAATTGTTTCCTTTCATCACAAAATATTCCCATCTTCTTCCCTGAATTCTCCATTTATCCCTAAATCAAACATGTTCATATTTAAGTGTAGATAAATTTCACATAATATAAAATTAAAATATGTATAATTATATTCCTTAAAATCAGGATGAATCATTGGGTACTTTAAATGATGTTAAAAAATGTACCACATAATAGTGCATTTTAAGAAGGAATTATAATCATAATGTGAAATGATGTTCAAAGTGTAAAATGAACTAAAATAGTGTTTATGAATAATAAAGCACATGAATATTATATATATTAACAATGAATATTAGCCTCATTTAGTGGCTAATCACACCCCCCAACTTGAGTTTTTCTAGTCCCGAGCAAAATATATCTCAATAATATGAAATTCAAATTCCCTTTTCCAAAAACATTTTAATACACAATGATCACAAAAAACCCTTTTACCAAACAATCATAAAAACCATCAAAATATTTTAATACACGATAGTTTCATAAGCATATCCCAATCCCAATCCCATTCCTTTGTTCAAATTCATTGCCATATTTCATTCAATATCAATTAAGTATGAGGATGTGTTGTGTATCAAAATAGACATGGGTGTTCATCTTTATTTAAGGGGGAAATGACAGAAGCGATAAGTGGAATCACATTTTAATATTAATATGAGTATTCAGTTTTTTTTTGTTGTATTATATATATATTTTTTTGTTTTTTTTGTTTTTTTTGTTTTTGCAATTTTTCCATGGTAATTGAAATTGCACTCAAAAGAGTTAACCCCTGTAAAGAGACTTTGCCGATGAATCCCAGGCTCAAAGACCTTAGGAAACCAAGTGAATTCCACATACTCAGGTTTCATCTTGAGTTAACTCAGTCAAAAAAAAATTCAAATTACCAAAAATAGAGATAAAATTACTAACTTTGGGCCAGACAACTATGAAGTCATGATCCCCAAGTGCCGAAAGCCACACATTAGGTCATTCCATTGCTCTACATGAAAATTTATTGTTTTTTTATTTTTTTTATTTAATAATCATATTAAAACTAAAATGATCACCAAACCTATGCTATTTATTTGGGGGACCCCATGAACTCAAACTAATACCCCACTATCCAAAGGACGTGCATTGTGATCTTTCTTTTATTTGGATGAAAATATAAATGATAAAATATCACATTGGACAACCAAACTTTTCAAAATCTATGCTCATGAAATTATAAAAGGATTAAAATCAGAATCGGGGCATGATAAATTATTTGATATTCAGTTTCAAAGTGTGCAATGTGTGTTACCATGTTCAAAGTTAAAGGAATTTTTCCTTCCATTTACACACATTTTTTTTCAAATCATTTTTGTTCACAAAAGCAATTTTTTTATTTCATCTCCCCCTCAACTTAAAATAACATTGTCCCCAGTGTTTGAAGAAATGAAAATATATAAGAAGTATAGAAAAATAAGGTAATTTAAAAAAGGAAATTGAAATATGAGGATCATGGAATGAAGTCACCGGGTGGTTGAAGTTGAAATTCTTGCTGCTCCCTTTTAATCCCTTGATCTCGATGTCACTCTGAGAATTCCCTAGTGGAGAAAAAAAAACAAAAACAAAAAACAAAAAACTATATATATATATATATATAATAAATAAAGTGAAATATAAGTATATATATAAAAATTATAGAATAATGAAGCACAAAAAGCTGTAGGTCAGTGGTAAGCACGCGCCCCTGTCTCTCTTCAGTCCCGAGTTCGATTCCCTGTGACTTCACCGATTGTGACGGGGTTTTTCCCATGACCTACGATTTGGCCTTTTTTTATTATTATTATATTATTATTATTTTTTATTTTTTTTAACCTAAAAACAATTAAAAACGAACTAATGATACATTGTCTTCTTTTTAAATTTTTTGGGTAAGGTATTACTGAAGAATCACACCATGTGACAGTGATGAATATGGTGCTCCCCTTTCATACCCATCCATACTCATAATAGAAGAATAGGTCAACAATCTATTTTTTTAAATATCAAAATGATCAATTAATCCTATTTAAAAAATAAAGATGAATCAAAAAAAGATTGGAAACATGAAAACCACAGGTTGCCTCCTGTGCATCGCTTTATTTAACGTTGTTAGCCTGACATGGACCCCTAATTGATTAATTATTTTTGTCATCTAAGGTAGGTTCACACAATTCTTCACCGACTTCATGTTTTTGGAATGGTTCTATGAATGGTTTGACTCTATGACCATTAACTTTAAATGTTTGACAATTGGTGGGATCTTTAATTTCAACAGCCCCATGGGGGTACACCTTATGCACTTTGTATAGACCTGACCATCTAGACCTCAACTTTCCTAGGTGTAAATGAAGTTTAGAACTATACAAAAGAATAGGTTTACTTGGTTCAATGTGTTTGGTTTTAAGATTTCGAGATTGGTAGGCTTGTACTTTATCTTTATTGATCCTTGAATTTTCCTAAGCCTCCATCCTAAGTTCCTCAAGTTCATTGAGATCTAATTTCCTTTTTGTTTCGGCCAATGAGAGGTCATAATTCATTTTCTTAATTTCCCAAAAAGCCTTATGTTCAATCTCCACTAGTAAATGGCATGCTTTACCATAAACCAACCTATATGGTGACATTCCTAAAATGGTTTTATATGTTGTTTGATATTCCCAAAGAGCATCTAAGAGTTTTCTTGACCAATCTTTCCTAGATGGTTTAACAGTTTTCTCAAGAATTTGTTTAATTTCTCGATTGTCTAACTCAACTTAACCATTGGTCTGTGGATGGTATGCAGTGGACACTTTTTGAGAAATTCCATACTTTTCCATGAGTGATGAGAATGGACGATTGCAAAAATGAGTTCCGCGATCACTAATGATAGCTCTAGGAATTCCAAATTCTAGAGAAGATGTTTTCTTTTAGGAATCTAATCACAGTTTGATGATCATTGGATTTTGTGGTAATGGCCTCAACCCATTTGAGACATAATCAATAGATAAGAGAATGTAAATATATCCCCTAGAGTTTGGGAAGGGACCCATGAAATCAATTCCCCAACAGTCATAGATTTCAACTACTAAGATGGGAGTGAGTGGCATTTGATTCCTTTTTGTGATGAACCCTATTTGTTGACACCTAGGACAACTTTGAAAAAATGTGTAGGAGTCCCTTGAGAGGGTGGTCCAGAAGAGACCACACTGAAGAATCTTAGAAAAAGTTTTCTTAGAGTAAAAGTGACCTCCACATGCCTCACTATGACAGAATTTAAGGATGGAGTCTTGTTCAGATTATGGCACACACCTCCTAATGACTTGGTCATGGCAGAACTTATAGAGGTATGGATCATCAAAAACATAATTTCTAACATCAGAAAGGAATTTAATTTGAGCTTGAGTCCCTAATAATTTTGGAATGACTCCTGTAACTAAGAAATTGGCTATGTCAGCATACCAAGGGCAGTCACTCATAGAGTATAGTTGTTCATCAGGAAATGAATTAGACACAGAAAGGTGATTTGAGTTGTCTTTGAATTCCATCCTAGAGATGTGATAATCTACAACATTTTCAATTCCCTTTTTATCCTTGATTGTGAGGTCAAATTTTTGTAAGAGAAGGACCCACCTAATCAGTCTAGCCTTACAGAATGGTCAGTGAACACAATGATGGGGGATCCTAAGAGGTTAGGACCTAAACTTCTATAAGGAAAACACAATAGAAAGTAACTCCTTTTTAGTGGTGGTGTAGTTGATTTGGGCATCATTTAATGATTTTCTTGCATAAGCAATGACATAAGGAGTTTTATCACAATGTTTTCCTAACACAGATCCAACAAAAAAGTCATTGGCATCACACATAAGTTTTAAAGTAAGGTTCTAATTTGGAGATTTCATAATGGGAGGAGAGGTGAGAGAGTATTTGAGGGTTGAGAATGAACCCTCACAACTTTCTATCCAAACAAATGGAGCATCCTTTACTAGGAGAGAACAAAGGGGATGAGAGATTGAACTAAAGTCCTTGATGAATCTTCTATAGAAACCAGAATGTCCTAATAAAGACCTCACTTCCTTGACAGTTTTGGGTGATGGAAGGTGACAAATGGTGTTAACCTTGGCTTTATCAACTTCAATCCCCCTACCTGAGACCAGATGGCCTATAACTAGTCCCTATTTAACCATGAAATGGAATTTTTCCTAGTTTAGGACCATATTATTTTCTTCACATCTTGAAAAGACTCTTTCCACATTCTGCAGACATCCCTCAAATGTATCCCCAAACGCAGAGAAGTCATCCATGAAGACCTCTAGAAAATCCCCTACCATGTCTGAGAAGATTCCCATCATGCACCGCTGGAAGGTTACAGGGGAATTTCATAAACCAAATGGCATGACTTTGAAGGAAAATGTGCCGAATGGATAGGTGAATGTAGTCTTACCTTGATCCTATAGGGATACCTCAATCTGATTGTACCCTGAGTACCCATCTAAAAAATAGTAGAACGCATGACCTGCCACTCTCTCAAGGACTTGGTAAATGAATGGTAAGGGGAAATGATCCTTCTTGGTGAATGAGTTTAGCTTCCTATAGTCAATGCAGACCCTCCATCCACTACTCACCCTAGTTGGAAGAATCTCTATATCCTTATTGGTTATCACTGTTATTCCTGCCTTCTTGAGAACCACTTGGATTGGGCTCACCCACTCACTCTCAGCTATGGGATAGATGATACCAGCTTTTAATAATTTTAGAAGTTCCTTCCTCACAACTTCCATGATATTAGTATTGAGTCACTGTTGAGGTTGACGACATGGATTTGAATCAGATTTCAGAACAATCTTATGCTTCCTGATAAGTGGGCTAATCCCAAGAATATCAGATGGGGTCCAACCAATGGCTTTCTTATGTTGCCTAAGGACATCTATAAGCATACTCTCATGATTGGATTCAAGAGAAGAAGAAATGACAATAGGATGTGTTTTATTGTACCCTAGGAAGGAATACTTGAGTGCAGCGGGAAGTTCCTTCAATTCAAGATCAGGTTAGTTTAGAATTTCAGAAGAATATTGGGACATTGGATCAATATAAATTTCTTTTTTTAGAGTTTCAAATAGGATTGATTCCCCACATATATAAGTTTCAGCTACAAGATTGGTTTGATCAGATTTAGGGAAGGAAGTTTGATTGGTCTCCATGAATGTGGTTTTCTAAAAGGTTTAACTAATTATTGGACCTAAGACTTCATCATAAGAGCAATTTGAAAATCATTCAAGCTAAGGAGATAAACTTATTTCATGTGAACAAAGGAAATCAATATCATCCTAACTTAAAAATCCATCAAATATTCCTTGATGTTCTATGGATTCATTATCAATGCTTACTATCATGTTTACTTAATGAATGTCCTCACCATCCCCTATTTGTGAGCTTGCATTATAGATGTTCAAATCTAGACTCATGTTCCCAAAGGTGATGGTCATGTTCCCATTTCGAACTCGGGTAACAGAGTTGATTTTTGCAAGGAAAGGACGACCAAGGATGATTGGGGTTTGTTACTTATTTCCTAATTTTGGATGGTTGTCAAGGACAATGAAGTTAGCAGGGTAGATGAAGTTTTCAACCTTTACCAGAACATCCTTTAAAATACCCTTTGGAACCCTAATGCTATGATCAACAAGTTGAAGTGTGACAGATGTGGGTTGGAGCTCTTCTAGGCCTAACTGGTAGTACACATCATGGAGGATGAGATTGAAACTAGAACCTAGGTCACACAAGGCCTTTACAACTTTTCTCTCTCCTAGTTCAACATTGATGTAAAGGAAACCCGAGTCTTTCAACTTTGGAGGAATGGTCCCTTGAATGGTGGTACTCACATTAGCAGCCAAAAGGACATGGTTTTTATGTGAAAATTTTCTTTTAAAAGTGCACAAGTCCTTAAGGTACTTTGAGTAGGAAGGTATGTTTTGGATGGAATCGAGAAGGTGAATGATCAACTTGACTTGTGAGAAGATTTCCCTCAATGTTTCACTCAATTCAGGCTTAGTTTTCCCCCTCATGCATTGAGGAAATGGTGCAGGTTGTGGGGTTTTTTGTTGAAGAGTTGTTTCTTTGACAATGTTATCATGTTTTTCAGTTTGATCATTTGGTTCATTTGAATTTTCATCCATGTTTGAATATTTAGGTGGGATCTGAATTAGTTGTTCATGTTTCTCAATTGATTTCCCACTTCTTAAAACAGTCACAGCCTTTAGTTGTTCATGAGTTTTTTGAGTACAACTTGACTCTACCCTTGAAGTTGAGGATGGAACCGCCTGAGTAGGCATGGGTTCCTTTCCAATTTTGATGGTTTTAAGTTCTTGTTTAAGGGAAGAGACTTCCGAGTTCATCCTCTCCATTTTTTTTGTATAGTTGTTCTAGTAGGCTTTGTGGAACAGTTTGGGTTGGTGCTTGAGAAGATTGGTTTATCCCTAGGGGATATTTTAGAGGTGAGATGGTTTGATGAAAATGGACCAATGGATGTTGGTATTGGATAGGTTGGGTTTGGAACTCGTTATGGGTTTGGTAGTTCTGATTGGGGTAAGGATTTTGTCCCTGTGGTTGGCTAGGTTGTTGGTTATCTTTCCAGCGGAAGCCTGGGTGATCATTATACCTTGGGTTGAAGTTGTTTTGGTATTGAGGCTTTGGAAAGTTCAAAGAATTTACTTCCACATGGGGTCCTAAAAGAACATCCTTTATGGATGGAATGGTTGGGCAGTTGTCTGTCTTATGGTCATGTTTGTCACAAATTGTACAAACAGGGTCAAAAGTTTGGATTTCATGGACTTTCCTAAGGTCTATCTCTTCAACCTTCTTAGAGAGTGCTGCGAGTTTAGCCCTAAGGATTTCCTCTTATCTAAGTGTATGAATTTTAGTAGTTTTTTGTGGATTTTTCAGTATAAGGTGAAGTTACCCATGTTTGTTTTTGTTCAGAAAGTCTTTCTAGATACTCATAAGCATCATTCAGGGCTTTGTTTTTAAAGGTTTCATTACAAATCAAGTCAATGAATTGTTTGTTCCCCGGACCCAACCCTTCATAGAAAATTATCACTTGTTCAGGAATAGAAAAAAAAAATGGTGTAGAACCATGTTTAAAGTGTCCTTGAACCTCTCCCATGTTTCATATAATGACTCTCCATCTTTTTCAAAAAAGTTTTGGATGCCCTTTTTAAGTGAAATTGTTTTGTGGTGGGGAACATATTTTTTGTAGAATTCTCTTTGTAGTTGGTCCCAAGAGTTGATGGATGATGGTCTCAAATTTTTTAGCCAATTTTTAGCTCTATACTTTAAAGAAAAAGGAAATATCCTCATCTTAGATGATTCTAGTTGATATGGGGGACACATGGTTTCTACAATGTCATTGAACTCCTTAATGTGAAGGTAGGGCATCTCGGACTCCATTCCATGGAATGTGGGAAGGCGGTTTAGGACATGGGGTTTAAAGATGTAGTTGGAATATATAGGGAATTATTTCTAATTCATGAGGGGGAATTGGTCTAGGAAGGTGTGAGGTAGTCATTCATGGTTTGATCAATTGCATTCCCCAAGTTTGGGGCTGCCTTATTTGGGTTTCCATTCTGGTTCCCACCTGGGTTTATGAGTTGGTTTCTTTGAAGAACTTCCATTGAAATAGGCTCAATTTTTGACTCTAGAGTATTAGGAATATTAGGATCTAATGGAAATAGTTCCCTTGGTGTACTTGACTCCCCAACCTCAAGACTATCCACCCTAACTAGACGGTTTGATTGATCGTGGGTGTAGGCGGACATGCGCCAAAAGAAAAAAAATGAGAAAGGGACAAGATAAGAGAATTTGGATGACAAAAGAAGAAATGGGGGAGAATAGAATGGATGTTTAGATGGATTACTTGGGTCCCCAGAAACTACACCAAAATTTTATTCATTCTTAAATTTACCCAAGAGAAGAAGGTAGAACGGTCCTTGTAGTCTAGCTTGGGTTGTCGAATACTCAGAGACCTAAGAAGTAACCTACAGACACGTACATTCTATGGACTATTTTTGGCTATGAAGTGGCCAAATTTCATTTATTTTAGATGTATTTAAAGGATATATAAAAGATTTAAGTGAATTCAATTTAAAATAATGATTTTATCCTAGGTTATCACTCGGGGTGGATTGGATGAAATTCTTTCTTTAACTATTTCAATTTCTTATATTTGAGATGAGTTAATTTAAGAAGATCAAACAAAATCCTTACTTACTGGTTTAATACCTAAAAAATTTGATACTAATCACCTATACACTTGAAGGATCAAAGTTTTGAGCACTTCAAGGTAAAGGTTCGTATTAGCACTTGAAGTGTCTGGCCTTAAATTCAACAAGGACGATGGAGTTTAAAAATCATCAAATAAAAATCTCAATTAAAATAAGTGATTAGAAATTAATATATTGATAAATAAAATCCAATACAACCCCTTTCTACTCCCTTGGATCAACCCATAAGTGGATTAGCCCTCTATTTATGCTATGGTTTCAATGGAAGCGGGAAGTAGACTCATGAGGGAGGAATTGAAGAAGTAAAGAAAACAATAAAAAGAAAATGATCACTCCACCGTTGTGTGTATAATTTCACAAGGTTTGGTGTGAATAAATTCAAACCTTGAGGAAAAAGTATCAAAGTGATATGTATAACAACATAATAAGAGGAGAAGAAGAACTTTTATTATGAAACTAGGATGAATTAAAACAACTTACATGTGAAGGAAGAACGTTACAAAGACAAATTGGAAACATAACATTAAGATGAAAACAAAGCTCAAAGATGATCAAATTCTCCACCAAAACTAACTTAAATAGGAGTTTTGGGAGCCTTGGGTAGATACTACAACATTAAAAATCATCCCACTTGATTATGGTAGGCCTAGGGTGGTGGAAAGCTTGTGGAACTTGTACTTTTCCACACTTGACCTGAGGTGGCAGCCAGATTTCATCCACCGAACAGACACACTTGGAAGACCTTCTATATGGCCAAATCAGAGTGTTCCATAGAATAATAAAATGGATCCCCAGATCTCTTCTAAGTTCCTGTAAAATTGTTTCCCATTTATAGTTGTGTATTCCGAGATATGATCATATTGGTAGGAGTTTTTTCTGGGACGCAGAATCTGGACCAGAATTTTATCTCCAAATTGGGATACCTTAATTACCACAATGGAGGCAGAATTAGCATTGTATCCTGAATAGTGATTTGTTCCTATACATGTATTATAGTAGACCAAGAAATTTTGGATTCATTGGGATTGTATGTTGGTCCCCACATGCTCATCAGTGGGATGGTGTCCAATATGACTTCTCCAGAATTGTTTCCTTTCATTACAAAATATCCCCATCTTCTTCCATGAATTCTCCATTGATCTCTAAATCAAACATGTTCATATTTAAGGGTAGATAAATTTCCCAAAATATAAAATTAAAATATGTATAATTAGATTCCTTAAAATCAGATGAATCATTGGGTACTTTAAATGATGTTAAAAAATGTACCACATAATAGTGCATTTTTAGAAGGAATTACAATCATAATGTGAAATGATGTTCAAAGTGTAAAATGAACTAAAATGGTGTTTATGAATAATAAAGCACATGAATATTATATATATTAAAAATGAATATTTTCCTCATTTAGTGGCTAATCAATATTCCTTCCCTCAGATCATCCATTACCATCTTTGTATAGACCTTTACTTTTTATCTTGCTATAATTTTATCCAAAATCTCTCCTTTGATACCAATAGTTAGGTCAGAATATACAAAGTAACTCACAATAGGGGGCGGATTGTGTCTTTTAAAATTAAACCACAATTTTATCTTTTCACACCATTTTTAATTTATGTGTATATGCAATACTTTTATTCTATATGAAAACATGTAAAGGATAAATAGAAATAAAGAACACAACTTTTTATTGTGGTTTGGGGTCACAAATATCCCATAGGTCACTCTACCAATCATTCTCTCAACGATCTTGGTAAATTTCACTAGAATGGTCCTCTTATCACAAGTCTAAGAATCCATAACTGAGTCCAAGTAGTTGATACCTTTATAAAAAGACTAAAAACAATGTGTTTTGGTTCTTTAAGAGAGAACCGATTATCCACAACTTAGATCAATAAGTTGATACTCTACTACAACTGAGTATGAGTAGTTGAAACTCCAATAAGTCAAAAGAGTTCGATTTGAAAGGTTCATATTTTTCTTCACAGTTGTAGCATCAAGAAACTAAAAATTGATGGATCTTCTTCTTTAGAAAACAATATCTTCAAAAAACGAAATAGTCTGAAGTGATCTTTATTGAAAAAAGATCTTCAATAAAGTAGAAACTTAGACAGTAGTATAAATATTACAGCAGTAAAAGATTGATCATGTATATCTCCAAATTGTAGCTTCTTTAAGATACATTCATTTGTTGTGGGAACATTGTAAAATATAATTTCAATAATACAGTCACATATGTGAATTTATTATCAAACATATATGAAGAGATACTCTGAGAGAATATATAGAACATAAAAAATTTCTTCGATATTCCAAATAAAAAAGAGTATCCTAATTTATTATAGTAATTCAAATTCCAAATCAACTAGGAGATTCAAAACTTCCCTTAGAAATGGGAGTGATTTTTTCTGATGAACATGGTTCTTCGAAACAATCAAAATGATCCTTAAATAGGTCTTTAATTCTAACTTGAAAGCTGTAGTAATCTCATATTGAAAACATTACTTGAAAAACATCATCATTGAGAACACAATGTAGGGTTGATACCATATGCAAGAATTTCACTTATCAGTGTAACTTAGGGTTCCTTTGCATAGTGTAGGGTTCCTTTATGTAGTGTAGAGTTCCTTTCATATCATAGGGATCCTTTGTGTAGCATAGGGTTCCTTTTCACAGCATAGGGTTCCTTTGATATTCTTACATATACACGTAATGTAAGGATCAAAAAGTAATGTATGGATGATGATTCATATGTTCATCCTTGTTATCATAAAATAAAAAATGTAGCATTGATTAATCATATGTTCAAATTTTCTACACATTGGATATGAACAGTAAATCCAGACATCAATGTAGGGTTACTGATCCATACATTTATTTTTCGAATGTAAGGATGTTGATCCAAATACAAACTATTTATCGTAATGTAGGGTTGATGAACCATACGTTTACTTTCCAAACATAGGGTTGAAAATAGTGTTTCCAGATTCATTCCTATAATGGTAAATTCATTAAAACATAATATAAATTCCTGTAGAACTCACTCAACAAAACTTCATTAGAAAACAAACGAGGTTATTTGTGAACATCAAAATCATCATAAATTATTGATTACTATTGAGACAATACATGCCCAACATATACATTATACAACCATTACGTCCAATATCTCATTTATATTATAACAAGAGATTCAACATATCCATTTTAATTTTTCTGTGGTAATGGTTTGGTCAATATTCCCACTACATTCTCCTTTTTAGCCACCCAAATAATCCTAACATCACCCCTATTAAAAATATCTCACATGAGATGGTATTTTCAAAGGATGTGTTTGGTCCTTTAGTGAGACTAGGGTTCCTTTCCCTGAGAAATAACTCTATTGTTGTGATAGTAAAGTTAAATTACCACCTCTAATCTAGGAACCAATTCAATTTCAAGGATGATATTCTTCATCCAAACAACTTTCTTTTAAGAATTTGATACAATGATGTGATCTGCCTTTGCTATTGATTCCACTACAATGGTCTATTTGGAACTCTTCTAACTGATATCCCCACCATTCAAAAAAAAACATGAAACCATATTGAGATCTCATGTCATCTTTATTATATTGAAAACTAGCATCAGTGTAACAATTTACATAGATCTCATCCTCTCCTCTATAGACTAAGAACATATCCTTAGTTCTTTGACATAGTTGATATTTTCTTATATTTCAATTTTTATTTTAATGATTTTAATCCCACTATTTTATAATTTTATGGGAAATTATCAAATTATGAGGTTTTAGGTATAATTTGGGTTCAATTTCAAAAATGTATCAATTATTCATTATTAATTTTTTTATTCAATTATGGAACTGTTTAGAAAAACAATATATTTATTTTTTTTATATGGATTTTTTAGGTTAAGGATCCATTTGAAGCTACTATGAATAGAATTATGATGTTTAGAAGAGTAAAAATGAAGTTTGGATGAGTAAATATGAACTTTTTATGAGTAAGTTACTTTTATGAAGAGTGTAAAGTTGGATTTATGGCTATCTGGGAATCCTATAGTGCATCTGAGTTAAGTTCTATGAGTGGTCCAGATTTTTGATAAATGAAAAAGGGATTCACAAGAGTACCTCTGGTACTTTGGAAGAGTATCTATTATGTTACCTATACTATATATACTAAAACTTTATAATATTCACTACTTGGAATTTCATAAAGGAATTTTTAAAAACATTTCCACCCACCAAGGCCAATACCATCTGGAAATATTGCCTCTGTGAGGTATCTGGCCATGTTCAAAGGAATAACCAACACAATGAAGATAAAAGAGAAGCATACTAGGTTCTAGTTGGTGCCAATAAGAAGAGAGATGATATGGGGTGAAACCTACAGGGGGTCAGGGTATGAGGCATTACCACATAAAGAAAATGGTTGAATCAGAAGTGGATTGTATGATATAGTGAAAAAATACTCATTAAAAGTTCAATGTGAGATGAATTTAGGCAGAGTACTGTATACTTAAATATAAAATTCATTAGTGAAACAACTCCATTTGAACTATCTTCCTTGCACCAATATTGGGGTTTTCATCTTTTCAAGCACTACATTTCACCATACCACACCATGATGCTCTGTTGATGGTTGTGGGTAATCCATGGGATCTTATTCTCAAGAAGTTGAACCATTGTAAAATATGGATCCATATTGGAAAGCACTGATGTTACACCTGGTTTTGATGTGCCATCACTACCACTATAAAGCCCATAACCTCAATATAAGAGCTAAATGCACTAATTCCAAAAGTCTGGAACCACCATTGAATCCAACATAGAGTTCAAGATGTTCCAATATGAAGTCTAGAGGATGTCGTGAGCAACCATGGTAATACATGGGAGCTCACAAGAATATCATTACTGCCTCTGTAAATCTATGAATGTATACAAGAAGAGATAATAACATTTTGAATATGGGGGATGTGTAAGCTCAAGGAAACTAAGGAGGCTATACATGGAGTCTAAAACATGAGAAGTGTACATGCCATGTGTAGAGATGTTGTGACATGAATATCAATAAGGAGGCTTTTTTTAATAAATAAAGTTCCGCACACATGTAGAAAGTTTTAAGGAACATGTTAAAATAGCACTATGAAGTTTTAGGTCAAGGTTATTAAAAATATATCTTCCATAATCACTCCAAAATTTTCAGAGGAAATTATATGAGTTTGAACACCATGAGATTAACAAAAAAATTGGATTATTTTAGAAAGAAAAGTCAAAACCATTGGGTGGAGATTTTATTCCTATAAATATAGGAGAAGGATGATGCACAAGATATAGAGTTTCTTAGAGATTTGGTTTGAAGGAGGTTCTGCTATGGAGTAATTTAGATCTTTTATTTTATTTTATTTTTCTTTCCCAATAATTTCATTTTTCATAACATTAATAAGATATTATCTCTCTATCTCTCAAACACACAGACACACACACACACACACTCAATCATGATCTCCCACACTCATGATAATGAGTGACCGACTTGAGTCTTATTCTTGGGGGAGGTTTTATCAGTGTTCCGGAGTTCATGATTTTTAAATTTTTATGTTTTTATTCTATTTATGGTGTAAAAGAGACATTTTTTAGGGTTTAGTGTGGCAATAATCTACATATCCTTGAAATTATTTTCAAAATCATTTTCCCCACCAAATATTTATTCTCTCTATTTTCTCAGGAAAATTATTCATATAATGGAGTTGATTTTGTTCATGGGATAAAAAAACATACAATGTAGTTGGGTCTTGATAGGAGTCACATATATGATGGATCATATTCATCAACCTTTACCATTATAGTATGTGAGGTTTAGTATATCAAAGAGATCTACTTGGCATGTTAAGAGTCACACTCAAACTAGGTGTAGTATTCCATGTATGACAGAATGAACTATTAAACAAAATTTAGACAATAATAATGGATAATGAAGGGACCTAGGTATCTAACCTTAGAGGAAATTTCTTTCTTACTAAACTCATTAATTATATGAACATTTTTCATCACATATTTATTTTTTGTTTTGAATTATATATTTAAACCCCCATTTTTTTAGTGTTTTCATAAAATATAAAAATGTTAAAAATAAAATAAGTGTTTAGAAGTCATGAGTGAATTGCTGTAAAATCTTCTTAAGGGATATGACTCTGGTTAGCCATTACACTATATTAGGAAAATGTAAATAATATTTTATACCACCCCATGATAGGTGTGTCAAAATTGGTTCCATAGCCAGAGATCCAAGACTTTATTTCAATCATTGTTCTTTTTCACATTGTGTAATTAATTATCTTTATTTTTTATAAAAAATTAAAAAACTAGATAAAATCTATCCATTATGTATTCAAATTTATATTATTATGCAAGGAATAACTACACTCAGGTGAAACAACAATACAATTAAGTCTATAAAGAAAATGAAGATTAGTTGCAAGAGATTAGAGAAGTCATGTAGGTGGTGAGGAACCAAGTGAAATTTCTATTTGAATACCTCCTTGAATCTAATGAGAAGTTACTAGAGTAAGAACTAAAACCAGTGGAGGAAGATATTTCCCCACTCATCTTTTCTTTTGAATAACCTAAGGATCCTAAGAAGTTAATACTTAAATATTTACTACCAGAGCATTCTCATACATGGCTAGAGAATATTTATGAAGAAAAATTTCTTGTTGATACACATGTGGGAGATCAAAAAAAAGATGAATTCTAGAATTAATTTTTGGAAGCTAACCTACAACTTGATTATCTCACCTTAGAATAAGAAAAACTAGTATCATTTTATACTTATATGAAATTAGAATGAGTAACCATTGAAGTGGATGGATCTAAATATATATTAGAGGATATTGAATACCTACCTCCATCATCAAAAGTTAACTCTAAGTGTATATTACCATTTATGAGGATATTTAAGATGATTATATTCAGGGTGATATTCTTTTTTGAACTTATTTATTCTAATTTCATTGAAACTAAATTGATAATTACCTCCCACTATTTAGATTTTTCAGATTTGTACAACTCATGGATACCTTGGAGAGTGAATAATAAGAATATAGTTCACTTTATGAGGAAAACATGAAGCTCCATGAATTCATTGAACATCTACTTGAGGGAGTAAATAAACCATTTCTAGTGGATTTTCCTGAATAAAATAAGTCACATGCTATCTTGTAAGATATTGGGTTTTCTATTATGTATGGAGCCTTTTATTTTTTTCCAAACCACTTTTTATACCCTTATGAATGTGCCTAAAGGAGTGAAGGAGGATATGGGAGAGTTTGGGATTATTTGGATCTTAGGGATCCGGTTTTTGGAAGTAAAGAATGAGGGACACATTTATTACATGTTTTCTCTAATTCTGAACATTAACCATGTAGCCTAAATAGGAAGGAGAACTATTTATTAACCATGAAATAGAGTTTTCATGACCATGAAAAAAATTTAATAAACTATAGGTACACTTTTCATGGTTGGTGAGTAGTTTCTACTAACCACGTGCCTAACCATGTGAGGGGGTGAACCATTTGGATAGTAACCCCACACAGACTACACATGGTTTTTCTAACCATACACCTAGCAGTGTGAGTCTATGTTCCATATGGATATTAGGTGCAGATAGTTGGCACATGGTTAGTCTAAAAGTTTAGAAAAACTATGCACCCATTATAAAGGGTTAAATGAACATTTTCTACCCATCCCTTTAAACCCTTTTCATCCTCTTATTCTCCTCTTCCATGCATAACAGCCACTAAAGGAGCTTACATTTATACCTCACCTAGTCTTTGAGATATCTTCTTTATATGGAATCTAAATCAAATTTCGTTAGTTTCATTGGACCGCCCTTGGTAAATCTATGATTCCCATTTCTTCCTTTCTTAGTTTCATTCACCATCTTTCACACTATATTCATGTGACTTAATATTCCCCTTTTTAGGGAGTTTGTCTAGTTTTTTTATTTTCTATTATTCTATCCTAAATCTGAGGATGATATTATATGATTATTCATCTACCAATATAGGGTATGTGTTCTAGTACTTTTACTTAAAAGTATAGTTTTTTATATCATGTGACATTGTGCCACACGATGGACTTCCTGCATGTTGCCTTATAAATTTTTATTTTCTTATTAAACATTATTAGAACTTAACTGAGATAATCCTATAAACCCTTGATGTTTTTGGAGGTTAATTAACTCAACATGAGACACCCCTTGAGTGCGTTTTTATGTGTTGTTGACACTTTTAGCATGCTTATATGACCAAACCACCTTCTAAGGTGGGTTTATCTTGTCTCTTAAATGAACTATTTAAATGAATTAAATGAAATGTGGATGGTAAGTACATGTCACTTGGTCCTTGTTAAATTGTGAATTATTTCCATAACTAAATGGTAATTAATAAAAGGTGAAATGGAATAAATACTTCACATGGATTTGATGAATGATTAAACATGATTATGGATATTATTATGACCTTTATATACTACTATAGGATGGCCTAACTTGGGAAAGTATTGGATTCATGAATTGGTAATACCTTGACTACTTAGAAGATGAAACCTAATTCATTGATGTGATTTCCATAGAAGACACCCCTCTTGGGTTTAACCCTTGTTTTTCATTCTTGAATGCCTCGGTGTGGTACCATGGATTCACCCCTTTCTTAGAAAAATTAGAATGTATTGTATTATCTCCTTGGATTCATCTTGAAGTATTAGAACATAGACCACCTCATATTGTCTCCTTAAGCTCCAAAAAACTCAATCCCAAGGCTACCTAAGACTTGTTCATAGGGTTTGGTTAAAAATGTTTATAAAAGTGAAATGCCGAGGGTTCTTCCCTGGATTACACTGAACCCTTTTGGACAAAAAAAATGAATTATTTTTTTGTGTTGGTATAACCATTAAAATATTAAATTCCATGGGAATCCATGATTCCCTTATATATATATTTATAAAATTTCATATGATCAGATACATTCCATCTTAGGTCGAAGAATGTAGGGTCAAAAGGGTATCCCCTAGGAATCAGAGTTGGATTAGTTTCAGTTATTTATCTGCTCTCATTCATCATTATACATACACACTGTTTCACTTTATATTCACTATCTGGATGATATTAGATTCTGTTGGTGGTGGCCTACTAAGTTTTACTCACACCCTGTTCGGGCTGCCGATTGGTACTCGAACACAATTTATATATGTAGGTAGAGATAAAGGAAAGTTCCCAACTATGGATGCTTGATTTCTATAGTATAATGGAGTAAAATAGAAGAAGAATGAAGTAGTTTTTATAATGATATTTGAGTTTATATATATATATATATATATATTATTTTTTATAACATGTATTGTTGTATGCCTGATGCTTTGTTCCCATTACTCCCCATTTTTTTATAGAGATATGACATCACCATATTTGTATATGATACTTTCTATTGATTATGTCTATTATTTATTATCTAGATGGTTAATTATTTCCACTACCTTATTATCTGTTTCTGATTATTTCACTACTACGCCACTCTGATAAAGAGGGTATAGTCTCTACACCACACCATCGTAGACCCTCACTTCTATTTGGAATCCTTTGGCATACGGGGAGGCATGCTTGATGACATGTGAACCCTTGGACCAGGTTACTTATGACTGAAATGGATGTGATATTTCAAAAAGTGGTATCATAGGAATTTTATTTCTTTAGCTTGTCTTGTAGTTTTAGGTTGGTAGACAAGAGACTCATAAGTGTTAGAGCTTGGAAATAATCCATTCATAAGATTAGCTAATATACATGTAGGGTAAACTACAAGTTGTCAGGGATGAGAATTGTTATTCTGAATATCATTTATTACGGTTTTAATACTTTTATTATGTGGTGAAACACATGCTTATCTTATTACGTTTCATGAACTTTCTACCATTGGCCCAATATGGTAAGGAAGAACCAGTTCATGCATCATCATTGGCACTTAAGAATTCACATGTTAAGTATATTTCATGCCATATAGGTGTATCTCATTACTTTCATTTCCTATATCAACTTTTGTTATTGTGTGTGAAATGATTACTATATATACTTGTACTCATAATGTATTCTACAGGGAAGTAGAATTGATTACTTAAAGTGTATGCATTAACCTAAATGATATTTTCCATATAGATTTTCGGTGGAATCTTAATTAGCCAATTTTGACCGAGTTAAGCCATGGAACCTAACTATAATTTATAAATTTTTTGCCTCTATTAAATGGGAATGGGGATTCATATAATAGGTCCATTTTATATGGACCTGTTACATTCTGAGACCAAATGTAAAAATTTGGTTGCAATTACATGAATTTCCAATTGTAACTTATAAATCTTTGGTATTTATAACTTGAAATGAAAATTCATCTATCTGGACCATGGTATATAGATGTATATATATATGAACTTACTAAATCTTAACTCTTAAAGGAAATAGTTTTTATTAAATAGGGATGCCAATTGAAACTTAAAGAGCATTTCCTTTATAACTTACAATTGAAACTCTATATAATAGAATCTATATTATAAAACATGGGACTTTGACCTATACTTGACCTTAGTAGTGGATATTTGGGAGTGTATCTTGTGTTTTTATTCATGATCCATTATGTTATCAAATTTTGTTCCGAGGTGTGTTCTTGTCATTATAGAAATATGCCTCCATGATGACCTTAGGTTGAACACCAAGAAGGTGACGATTACCACCATCCAAAGGTAGAGGGACCTGAAACACCTATGTTAAATCCGGTAGTTCCATTTATGATACCTTCTATCATTCCTAGTTTGGGAACCAATGCTTAGTTTAGAGAGGGATTCCTACGCCTGTTGTAGTCTATACAGGAAGCTCTGGAACCTACACTAACTATTTCATATTATACTAGAGAGTTATAGAAACATCCTCCTCCTATTTTTTTAGGGGAAGGTGGTCCCTAGGTAGCTGAGTCATGGATAGAGGCTATACTTTCTATTTTTGAGAACCTGGAGACTCCTCCAAAAAGAAGGGTGAACCTAGCAGTGTATATACTTTGGAGATCTTCCAAACGATGGTGGGATGTTCTTACACATGTAGATCAACATCGAGTTATTGTCTGGATGTATTTCTAGACTAGTTTATATGATTAATTTTCACCAGATATGTTGAGAGAAAATCGAGCTATAGAATTTATGCATTTGGAGTAGGGTACTCTTTACTTTATGGGCTACCCATCTTGCTTTATGAATCCCTATTATTTAATTGTTACTCTTCTTAGAGACGAGATGTCTAGAGATAGGTGATTTGAGGATGGGATCAGGTATTCCATCCAATATAAGGTGAACTTATTTAGTTTGATGGCTTATTTTGAGATAGTAAACTAAGAACTTATCTCCAATTATAATATAAAGGAATTTAAAGGTTTGGGGTAAGGTATTTCAACAAATAGTTTGAGAAGTAGTTTGTTCAATGGTAGGAATCATCGCCTAGTGACTTCTCATGAGGGAAAGAGAAGTCAGAGTATATACTCGGGCATCCATGTGGTATGCCATTAGTGTGGAAGGCTAGATCATATGAATCCTCAGTTTATAATAGACCCAGTTGAGTGATGATCTTATGGAAGAATGGGGTATCTTTATTATTTTTATATAAAATTTCCACTAGTGGATAGTGAGAGAGGTTCTGCACTGAATCCAGGCCTTAGAGTGGGATCAGTATCTCTCCACCAAATACAAAGATGGACTACCAATGGATGATCATGTTGAGGAGGTGGTTGAGGTTAAGGATGTTATATGTAAGATACAAAACACTAGAAAATTGAACTTGCTCAGGGTGGTCAGGTTGTAGCTTAGGGATATGGTTTGGGCCATTTACATGCTATTCAGCCTACACCTGAGGAGTATATTATCGGTCCATCTACAATATATGGTATGATCCTAGTAGCCAAAACTTTAGTATATACTTTTTTTGACATAAGAACTTCAAAATCCCTTATATTAGTCTTTTTAGAGGTTACTCTTTGTCTCGATATTGAGTATTTCTATGGATTGATGACTCTTAACACTCTATTGGCAATAAAAACAAAAAGTGTTCACTTATGAAAGGAGTGTCCCCTTGAGATAAGAAGCTATCATTTCTTATAGAACCTTTTCATCCTTGATATGATATGATTTAATATAATTATTAGTATGGGCTGGTTAGTACCTAACCATTCCTATATTTAATGTTGTCCTTAGTGGGTGTATTTTTCATTACCTGAGGGTGGTAACTATATTCAAAAGGGGGAATGGGATGTCAAAGTAACTGAAGTTGGTCCTAAGCATTATGGGTTGGGTGGAGTGTCAGCCCAATTTACCAGCCTTTTTTAGATAATCAGGGAGTACTAAATACTATTTTACCTTCAATGGGGGATCATTTCAAGGACATCTTTCCTGATGAATTTCTGGGCTTCCTCTTGAGAGAGAGATAGAGTTCAATTTTGAGCTTGTTCCAGGAGCAACACCGGTTTCTATCCATCCATACATGATTGATCCTACTGAGCTTTATGAACTCAAGAGTAAATTAGTGGACCTATAATACAAAGGATTTATCTGACCAAATACTTCTCATTACTGTTTTCTTATCCTTTTTTTCTTTGAAGGTAGATGGTACCCTAAGGCTATGTGTGGATTACTAGAGGTTAAATTAACTTACCGTGAAGACTTGGTACCCAATTCATAATATATAATACATCTTTGACTAGATATGAGGATAAATGGTCTTCTCGAAGATTGATTTGAGGTCAGCATATCATCAGGTATGAGTTATACCTTTAGAAATGTCACATACAACTTTCTAAAGTTTGTACATCTTATACAAGTACTTGTAAATGCCACTCAGTTTGAAGAACACACCAGCTATCTTTATAGACTTGATGAATTGGGTATTCCACCAGTATCAAGATGTGTTTGTGGTCATTTTTGTGGATAACATATTATTGTATTCTTGAACTAGATATGATCATTCCAAACACTTTGACATCATATTGAGTTCACTAAGAGATAATTGAATTTATTCTAAGATCACAAAATAATACATTTGGATTGATAAATAGCACTTCATGGGTCAAATTATCTCAAAAGTAGGGGTATTTATGGATCTAGATAAGGTGAGAGCCATTATTTCATGGGGGTATCCTAATAAAAAAATTTATATATAGAGATTCTTAGGGATAACTTACTATTATAAACATTTCATATGGGAATTATTATGTCTTGCAACACCTATTATAGGGTTGACCAAGAAATAATTCAAATTAATATGGTCCAAATATTTCAATAGGGCCTTTTAGGAGTTGAAAGTAAGGTTATCCTTAGCACCAATTCTGATTATTCCATATCCAGGAAGAATATATATAGTATATTGTGATGCATTAGACGTCAGGTTGGGTGTAGTTTTGATGCAAGGAGAATGAGTCACAGTGTATGGGTATTTTTAGTTGATCCCTAATGAATGTAATTACCTAACACATGATATATAGTTAGTAGAATTTGTTCATGCCTTATGTTTCTAGATAAATTACTTTTTTTGGGAATGACTTTTGGTTTACACAGACCACAAGAGCCTCAAATTAATCTTTTATTTGTGTGATTTGGACCTTATACAGTGAAGGTGGGTTGAATACCATCAATATTTTGACTTTGAGATTTCTTGTATGTATGGGAAGGGAAATGTGGTTACTGATTCTCTAAGCCATAAGACTTAGAATCAGGCTATTTAGGGAGCCAGTAGGAAATGGTAGTTGGTGGTGATTATTTATGAAATGCATCTAGAAGTTTAGGAGTGTCACGAGAAGACTTTCCTTATAGCCTTGTGAGTGACTTATTCACTTATTTATTGAGTGAATTTGAGATAGATTTATAATCTCAAAGGATTAGTCCTAAGAGAAAGTGTTTCAAGTTAGGACCCACTTTCTAGTTGGGTTGTTAATGAAGATGAGATATTTTGTATTCATGGATGTTCTTGGGTTCCTATAGACGTGTGAGAGAAATTACTGTGAAAATCCCATTCTTTGAAATGGAAAGTATATCTAAAACATGATAATATGTACCATTAATTACATCACCAGTATTGGTTCCTTGGGATGGATAAATATATCATGGATTTTTTTACATTGTGTTCCACCCGTTAGTAGTTGAGGGTAGAGAAACAATGGCCTATTGGACTTTTATATCCATTATCCACCCTAGAGTAGAAATGGGATAATATCATCATGGACTTCATGATTGGATTTATGAACTAACCTCAAGGATGTGATTCTATATGGGTAATCAAAGACATGCTAATCATTATGAAAAATGGCCTTTTGCGATGGGTTATTTGTGATGGGAATAGATCCCATCACAAATAGTTCGTCGAAGAAAGTATTTGCGATGGGGAACTTATCCCGTCACAAAAGGTTTGGTGCGGTTCTCACGCCAAACCATGGGAAGGGTATTTGCGATGAGGGATGCCTCCCCGTTGCAAATACCTGACAACGATAAATACTATTTATGACAGGGACATGCTCTCCTCACAAATAGTGTGTCGGCAGGTCACTATTTGCGATGGGTCCCATCACAAATACCCTTTTAACCACCGAAAGTAATTAATGCGATTGAAGGTACTTGTGACGGGAGTCCCGTCACAAATAGTACCGTCGCAAATAATCTAACCTATATATACCCCTCATCCTTTTTTTTCATTCTTCCTCTCAATTTCTACTTTCTCTCTCTCTCTAAAATCTAATTTTAGAGTTCAAATTTCTCTGAGTTAATTTTTTTACGAATGAGTTTTAAAGTCGTCTATACTTATAAGAGATCAAGTTTAAAGGTATTTATGTTTTATTTAATTTAATAGTTATTTCATTTTTTATATTAATTTTAATTATTGTTAATTAGTTGTAATTAAATTAAATTTAGATTGTTTTGTCATGAATATTTATTTTTAAAAATAAATTGAAATTATTAGTACTAATTATTAGTAATTAGTAGTAATTAATAATTATTAACGATAATTAGTAATGAATATAAATAATTAGTATTAATTAGAAATCAGTAGCTGTAATTTGCAGTAATTAATAGTAATTAACACTAATTAGTAATAATTAGCGGTAATTAGTAATAATTAACAGTAAATAGTAATAATTAGGAAAAAATAGTAATAATTAGTAAAAAATGGTAATAAATACTAATAATTAGTAATAAAAATTTACAATTTTTAATAAATACTAATAATTAGTAAGAAAGTAGCAATACATAGTAATAAATTAGTAATAAATAGTAATTATTAGTAATAATTAGTGGAGCATAAGAAAAATAAAACCTCAATAAAATCAGTTTACTCAAACTGAATGTGGTTCTGCTGAAGTGCAAGGAATTGAAATTTTTCAAGAGACTACTCAAAATCCATCTTTTTCACAAAGAGACATAAATATCAATGATGACACCCAACAATTAAGGGTCAATGGTGATAATGATTTTAATAATATTACAAATAAATTTGAAATGGAAAGAGATAATGAAACTAAAACTCATATGGATATTGATGATGCTAAGGAGGAACATTAAGACATTAACATCGTTAGATATGAATATGATGATGAAGGTGAAAATTGATACAATTAAATAATGGTTATAATCATAACTAATATATATTTATATATATTAGTTATTTTATACTATTTAATAACAAAAATCATTTTGTGTTTCAGATGGATGATGATCTATTTCATGAGTTACAAGAGGCTGAGTTACCTTTGGATGAGGAGGATTTGGGAGCATCTGACCCTCAGCCTACTAGTGGTTCAGGGGGTATGCGGAGGGGGTGTGGTCTTGCACGATTGATGATTCCCGACCCTATCCCCAAGCAACGTCCATATCTTGGATTTGATCCACGCACACAGAGGTATGATAACCTTTGTATTTTAGTTTGCTTTCAATAATTTATTTATATACTAATTGTTTGATTATTTGTTCTTTTTTCACAATTTTGCGCATAAATATGTTGGATAGGGGAGGGCTATCTTGCGCAATTATTTTTCTCAGTCATAGATCACATGGGAACAGATTCTCGTTGATGTGTAGCTTGGAATGTTCAATCATTAGCTGGTACGTAAATAAATAATTTTTATTTTAAAATTTATTTCATTAATAACTTGATATTATAAATTATTTGTAGGGTTTATGGTATCCCATCGATGATAGCATGTGTGAATCTATCCATGCGGCATGGGAGGTGTCTTTGTGTGACCGTTTCTGTCAGTTTTTTCACAATTTGAGAAGGAAATCCATGAAGAAAGTGGCAGTGGCAGTATTTGATGAGTCGTGTAAAGCCCACCAACTAGAGTACATTTCATCTCATGTTTGGGATGAATTATGTTCACTATGGTTGGGTGGTGGATTTTAGAGGAGATCTTCATTGGGCTGACAGAACCGGGGGAGACATGAGGCGACACATCGAACCGGTAGCCGTACATTCAGTATGCATAGAGAGCATCTGGTAAATACTTTTTTTAAATATTTTAAATAACTTTAAATATAAAAATTTTATTTTATATTCATATAGGAAATCAAGAAGCCCGATATTACGGAGTATGACATTTATCAGATGATGTACAATGATCCTGCCACTGGAGAGATTAGTGGTGATCGCCAGCGTCAGATTGTGGTCGATATTATTTCTTTTTCAGTTTGAAAATTAACTGCATATAATATTTTCACTATTTTAATTTCAAATTGGAACTGAAGGAGTCATATGAGGCCATGACCTTTCAGACATAGGCTGAGAGTCAGACCAAGACGGCTGATCAAACTAGTGCCCACCATTTTGATAAGGTGGCATGGATGTAGGCGACCCATCATGACATAGATAAGGGTCGAGTAGTTGGTATCGACTCTCATTTGACTCCTGAGGATTATTATGATACTGATGCGATGTCATCGTCTAGCTAGAGAGGAGCTTATGGAGAGGCATCATCTTTTGGATCACAGTATCCGGTGCAGTTGCAAGCTCAGAGTGAGTTTATAGAGAGTTTGCGTAAGCAGCAGGAAGAGATGCATCAGCAGCTGAAACAACAGTACAAGGAGAAGACACATCGAAAGCAACATCAACATCATGAGAAGATGGAGTACATGTGTCGACTGACTCGTAGTTTTAGGATGAAGTTTCCTCCACCATCTCCTCTAGCTCCTCCACCTCCTCCCAAAGATTACCCCTAGTAAATTTTTTAAATATGAAAAACATTTGAATTCAAAGTTTGTTATAATATTAACTATTTACAGTTTCTGTCTTTTATATTGGTTCAAATATTGCATAATTTATTTTTTTATTTAATTTTTATTTTTAATGTTTTTTATTTATTATTCGTATTATAGTTTTTAATGTTTCTTTATTTTGCTAATAATAATAAAAATATTTCATTATTTTTTTATATTTTTTACGAATATTGAGAATTTTAATATTTAATATTTTTTTATTATTTTAATAATATTAATATTATTTTTTCATAAATATTAATAATAATAACTAAATTATTATATTTTTAGTATTATTTTATTATTTATATTATGATAATATATATTTTTACATTATTAATATTAGTATTATTATTATATAATATAATATTATTTATATTAATAGTATTAATATTAATATTATTTTATAATATTAATTTATCATTATTTTATTGAATATTTTATTTTATATTATTAAGTATTTGCGACAGAACCCCATCAAAAATAGTTTATATATTTTTTAAATAAGTAATTGCGACAGGAAAACTAGCCTGTCGCAAAGAAGTATCTGCGATAGGCCCATCACAAAAGATTTATATATATATAATCTATATAAACAGATAACTATTTGTGATGTTGTTTTCTATAATGGGCTATTTATGATGGGACCCTGTCGTAAAAGCTCATTTACGACGGGATCCCATCACAAATAGCCGGTCTCAAATACCTCAAATTCCAGTAGTGAATGAAGATTGCCAACTTTCTGCATATTTGGGAGACCTTCTTAGTGGATGAACACGAAAGAAACTATGTTCATGGGATTATACGCCTTCATGGTATCTCTCATACCATTGTATTAGATAGGGATACTCAGTTTACTTATCATTTTTGGTAGGGGTTGTGGAAGACACTGAGTTCACAGGTACTTATGAGTATAACTTATCACCCTCATAAAGGTGGTCAATCTGCGCACACCATACAAGTACAAGAGGACACGCTCCATGCATGTGTCCTTGATTTTAGAGGTTATTAGGAGAAACACTTGGATCTTGAGAAGTTTTATTATAATAAAAGTTTCTAAGAGACTATCCAAATGGATTTGAATGAGGATTTATACTATAGTCCATACTATTCACCTATGTTCTAGTTAGAGGCAGGCGAAGAAGTGCTACTGGGACCGCATCTCATTCAGGAGGCATCAAAGAAGGTACAGTTGATCAAGAAACATATGATGATAGATTTGTCTAGGTATAATTCATATGCAGATTTCCATTACTGACCTCTAGAGTTTTTTGTAGGGGATTAGGTATTCTTACATGTCTCACCTAGACTAGGGCATCGACAGATTATGAGGTAAGGTAAGCTTCCACCTAGATTTGTAAGACCTTTTGAGATTTTGGAGAGGCTCATACTAATGGAATATCAGATAAATCTTACTTATATATATTGGTTTATTCATGACATATTTCATGTTTATTATTTATTTCATTATCACTCTAACTCATCCCATGTTTTGGATCCTGAAGAAGTTGAGTTGGATGTTGATGCTTCTTCTGAGGAGTATCCAATATGTATTATTGACTATAGCATGAAGACTCTCCAGGGTAAGACCATTCCTCTAGTTTAGGTTAGATGGAATCATGACCATATACAGGAGGATACATGGGAGTGAGAGTCTGATGTACATGTTTAGTGGATAGATTTATTCTCATATGAGACTCAACTTGTCTCAGAAGTGTAACTTATGGATGAGTTGTCTTATAGAGGGGAGGTTATATAACCCCTATTCCTCAATGAGGTATGGAACCTTTTATTTTATATAGAAAACCATTATTATAGCCTTATTAATGTTACTAAAATATTTAAGGAGATTATGATAGATTTTGGTTTTGTTCCGAGCCTAGGGTTTTTCGTTTTGGAAGGACAGACTAAGGCACAAAGTTAGCACATGATTTTTTAACAGTGCATATTAACATTAACTGTGCAGACTATAGAGGAAGGGGAATGGTTTTTAACCATGAAACAGAGTATTCATGACCATGAAAAACCTACAATAAACTATAGGTTCACTTTACATGGTTGGAGTATGATTTCTTTTAACCATGTGCCTATCCATGCGAGGGGGTAAAACATTTGGACAATAGCCACACATGGGATGCACATAGTTTATCTAATCATGCACCTAGCTATGCAAGGTCATGTTCTATAGGGACAATAGGTGTTCATGGTTTTCGCATGGTTAATATAACCATGCTTCCAAACGTTCACCCATTCAAAAAGGGTGAAATGACCATTTTCCCCTCGATCCCTTTAAACATTTTCTCTCCCATTTTTCTCCTCTTCCATTCACAACAGCCACTAGATGAGATTATATTTCTCCCTCACCTATGATTTGAGATATCTCCTCTATCCAAAATTAGAATCTAATGCCTTCTATTTCATTGGATCACCCTCAGTAAGTCTAAGATTCCCCTAACTTCATTTTTAATTTTTTTTCATTATCTTTGATGCTATATTCATGTGACCTAATATGTCCAATTTTCATGGAATTTGTATTGTTTTCCATTTTACCTTGTCCCAACCTGAATCTAAGGTTGATACTAGAATAAGATCCATCTACCAGTATATGTTAGGTGGTCTAGTAAATTTACCTAATAATATAGTTATTTATATCATATAAGGACCTAACCTTAAACACATCACATTCAATTTTTTATACTAGAATTCAATTTCATTAATTTTTGTGATATTTTTAGGTTTATAGTTTTAGAGATTTAGGTCACAACTCCTACATAATTATATATTACATCACAAATTAAAAACTTCCACTCAATATCCATTTCCCATAATATAAAACTTTTAAAAAGAGACACAATTTCTTTTCAGGAAATATCTTGAAGACTTTCAACTTGACTTCTTCTTTATCCTTACCTATCCTTAAACCTTATGAAAAACATTTTAAAACATGTGATGAGAACAAAAATTTCAGTAAAGGACATAAAATAAAATAAATAAACCTGTTATTCCATTATTACTTATAAAATTTTTCCTTTTCAAAGAAATCTTTGGGAACAAAATAAAAATTTCATTACCCAAGAAATAACCTTCTCTAACCAAATACATTAATAAAAATTTCCATTTAAAAACTTAAAGTAAAAAAAATATCATAAAAGTTTCTTTGAAAACATGATAAAAACATGAAATATTTTTCACAAAGTTAAACTTTTCACCCTTAAAAGTAGAAAATACATTCTTTGAATATAAGTTCATTTCTTACCCTTTTTTGAAAACAAATATTTCCATAAAAACCCATAAAAAGAATAAATAAAATATATAGGTATCTTGTGACATCACGTTCCATATAAATATTTTAAATATAATAACCATATGGTGGAATTCCATACCCAATGCATTTAAGGGATATCACAGACCCACTCTTCCTTGGTTTTTTATGCAACCACCCATCAATGGTTAATAAATTAACCACCCATCCTTGGTTTATAACAAAACCATGCATCATGATAAATAATTTACACGTACCATTACATAATCATAACACATAAAATCTTTCAATTTTAAACATTAAACTCATACAATATTCTTTTCACCCATAAGAATACATTTTCAGATATTGAAATATCCATTCTATTTAGAAATCCATTTTCAATACTAGAATACCTAGATAAAGTAAGGAGGGTTTTTATTTTTATAAAACATTAAATATTGTAAATGAATACAAATAAAAAACAATAGTTATGGTAGTAGGTAAAGTTTTTGTTTCTGTATATGTTAAAATAGATCATTCTTTTTATCTTTTGTAAAGAAAGTAAAAACATTCCGTACAAAAAAACATAAAAATATTCATTTTTAAAACCTTTGAAATTAAGTCAAAAAGAGACATAAAATATCCTTTGTAATGTTTATATCTATATAAATAAACCCATAAAATAAATTCAAAACTATTGATATTATATAAAAATACTTAGAAAGAAAATCTTTAAAACAATTTAAAACATGGGTTTTAAAGTAAAGTGTCACTTACTAATTTAGAAACATTTGAATCATAAACCCCATGAGATAATAAAATTTAACAAAAAAATAAATATCATTATAATAAATAAATTCATGATATGAAATGTAAAACGGGCTGTATATACATCTCATAAAATAATATAGGTGCATAACATCAAAATATTCCTTAATGAAAGGAAATCGAGATGAAGTCCCTTACCTTGAGCTCGATTCATCACATAAATTCTTTATCTTCCTAAATAATAATCCAATGTTAATTATTTAATTTATTAAGAAATTTTTTCAAATTTATTATTCATTTTTATTCAATTATTACCATATTATTTACAATTACTTAATCAATTTAGTTCATGTCAGACGTTTTGATGATGTTCGGTTCATAAATCCAAAATGAAGTTGGTAAGTTGATGATAGTCAAATAGGTCATTAATAAATCATATCTAGAATTATAATAATGATAAATTTATCATATTTATACATAAATTATACATTTAAAAACTAATGATGAAATATGGCTATGAAAAATGAAATGTGTTACGATCATGTAGACGATATGTCATATGTATGCATGAGTAACACTTCCATCTTTCAATAACCATTATGGAAAGAAGGTAAGTATTATCATATATTTAAAAAATTATAATTATATTATAAATACCACATTATTTATTAAATACAATTATATATATCATCCATGTGATTTAGTGATGAAAAAAATAATCACAACACTTTGTGGAGGTGGTAGTCCACATGCAACATGAACGATGTTATCATTTTTCAGTGAGTGAAAAGGTAAGAAAGAAAATGATATATTAAATATTAAGAATGATAAATATTTAATTAATATTATAATTATTTAATATATATCAAATATATTCATTAATTTTATCTTTATTACCTTCCATGTAAAGTGTTAGTGAAAAACGAATCACATCGCTTCGTGAGGCGATAGTCCACCATACACATGAGTGACGCTATCATATCCCCTAATGAATGTAAATTAAAAAATTATATGTCATATAATAATTTAAGAAGTATAATTATATTAAAAATATCATATATATACTTTAAACCCATCATTATAACAATTTTTGTGAGGCAATGATAGAAAATTATTTACATCGGTTCGTGAGGCGGCAATCCATTGCACACATAAATGATGGTTTAATTTCCCATTTTATGGAAGTGGAGATGGATTTAGGTTATGTATTTGACATAATAACATATCAGTATATGGAATATACTAGTGTTATTATTTTATAATAATTTAATAATATTTTAATGAGGTGGAATAAGAAATAAAATAAAAATTCTCAGTTAGGAAAGTTACCTCTTTTTCAGACAACATCCTTAAGTTAGCATCAAAATCCTTCTTAGGATGGATTTATCATAAAAAAATGACTATTATACATGGTTAGGGACATAAGTAAGGTATTTGTGTAGATATTTTCTGAAAAAAATTCTTTTAATGCGTGAATAGGGGAGGAGAAAGGTAACCTTTTATAAGTGGGGGAGAGGACACACTTTTGAATTTTGGAGAATAAAAAGTTATATACAAGTTTTCCCATGAAAAATGACTCAAAAATGAACCATTTATAATAATTAGATGATATAAGGCCAAAATATGGACATGAAATATAATTTTTATAGTTTTTAGGTCATATTAACCATTATCTTTTTAGTTTAACCCCCGATAAACCCGTTTTCACCTTAATCGTGGTAATTGATTTTTACTATCTTCACTATTCATTATGGTAAAAAATTATGCTTACTATATTAGATAATATATATTATTATGATATGAAATATTGAATAAATTTTACCAAAATTAAATTCACATAAGTGGTATAATTTAGTTTAAATTTAAACCCATAGTCGTGACGAAAAAATGGGTTTTCAGGAAACATATTTTTCAACCATAAGATGATTTTATATCAATGCGATAACTAGTAATAATAATTATATAAATTTAAATTAATATTTATATATATATATATATTATCTTTAAATTTCACTCAAATATTTCTTCATTAGTATTTTTTTAATTAATTAAAATGGGAAAACATTATGCACTTTTAAACAGTTTTCAGAAAAATGTGTTTTTAAACCCAAAAAAAAACTTATACTAAAATAAAGTATAATGATGATTCAAATGTAATTAATTAGATTAAATATAAATAAATAATACATATGTTACTTTAAATCAATTTAAAATAATAATGTTACTTTTGAATTATTTTATTTTGTTGAAAAGAAAAGATAATTTTCAAAAATCGATATACGTCACTATTCAATAAAAAAATCAATATTTTATAAAAAATACCAAAATTCCACCCAAATTTAATTTTTATATGATGATTTAAAAAATTAATTTCATTTTTTAAAATAAATTTTTGAAAATTTATATAAATTAATTATAATATTTTCCCATAAAAAGCAATAAAAATAATCTTTGAAGAAAAAATATTTTTATGAATAGAATGTCATTATTAAAAATTGATTGATTATTTAATAAGAATTTATGAATAAATTTTATTGAGGATAATATATATATATATATATATATCATAAATTAGTTAATCCTATTCATGCCTCCAATTTAACAGCTAGGTTATAATGGTCATATATAAAATATTATTATTTTGTGGTCCGTTTAAGCTCAGTATTGCATGTCATATATAAAATTGAACACAACTTCCTTTTTAGTTTAAAATTAATTAATATTTTTATTATTAATATAACTCTATAATATTAATAAAAATTAAAATGATTTATTCTATCCTTATCAGGGTTGTTGCATTCTTCCCCCCTTTTATAAATTGTATCCTCCCAATTTTATTCACTTATTAAAAAAGTGGGGATATATTTACCTAATAACAATTTTAGATTCCCATGTTGTTTTTTCAATAATATGGGTTTTTCATAAAACCTTAACATTATTAATTAAATTATTTTAAAACACAATCTTTTTACAGTTAAGAATCTGAACTGTTTGTTCCATATAAGAAATATTTTCTTCCAACTAAACTAATTTAGGGATCAAAAACATGAGATGAATCCGGAACATATTTCCTTAAAATAAAAACTTAAAATACATCATGTACCTAGGAAAAACATGAAGGAAATTACACTTGGTAGGTAATTCTCTAGGATTTCATACAGTTCAATGAACTACAGACTTCAATTTCTCTTTTTACCAAAATGCATTACACATTTTCATGGATATACTTCGAGAAAGACATGATCACCCACATCGAAATAAATATCTTTCCTTAGATTATCCACATAAATTTTCTACCTACTCAGATCCATCCTAATATGTTGTTGAATTATCTTTTCCTTATCAAATAGTTCATCTACCAATTTTAATCCCATTAAATTAATTTCTCTTACTTCATCCCAAAAAATATGGGTCTGACACCACTTTACAAATAATTCCTCAAAAGTACCATCTGTATACTAGAATGAAAGCTATTATTATAAGAAAAATCAAAAAAATAAATATATTTATCCAAAAATTCCCTTGTAATCCATTGAATAAGAGAAAATCACATCCTCCAATTTTTGAAATATACACTATAATATTCCATCTGATTGAGGATGAAAAGTTGTAATGAAATTTAATTCAATAACCAATGACTTATGAAGTCCTTTATAGAAATTTGAATTAATTCCGGGATCATGGTCATATACAATAGAAAAAGGAACTCAATGTAACATGGCTATTTATTTGAGGTATAGTTGAGAAGGTTGATTTAAAGGCATAATATCTCGAATAGGAATAAAATGCACAAATTTAGTTAATCGATAAAAAATAACCCAAATAAAATTATTAAATGAAGATATATCTGGTAATCCTACCATGAAATTCATGGATATATTTTCTCATTTCAACTATGGCACTAAAAAGGGATGAATCATTCCATTCAATAATTATTGATCAGTTTTAACCAATTAACAAGTTAAAAATTTCATGGTAAATTCAATAATATATATTTTTATACCATACCACCAGAATTATTCCCAAAGGTCACTTTACATCTTAATGCTACTGAGATGAATGGAAAATGAGGAACTATAAGATTCACTCCAAACTCTATCTTAAAATGGGAATCACAAGGCACACATAATCTTTTCCCAAATCTGATAACACCTTATTCATAAACACTAAATACATGAAACTTACCCTTCTTAATATATTCGACCTTTTCCTTTAAAACATAATCCTAATTCTTATCTTGGTTAATTATTTCTAACAAAGTTGAATGTATTGAAACCTGAAACAAAATCTAGGAGGTTTATGCATGCACAACTTCTATCCCAAAATGCATCAAACCATTAAACAAAAGGGTCACGTTACAAACGTAACATGGTTAATGTTGCATTATTGTACCGATTCAAGGCATCTGATACTTTATTTTTTATTTTTCAGGATGATGATTAATTATATAGTCATAATTCTTAATTAGTTCTGTCCATATTCTCTATCTCATGTTTGACTCTTTCTGAGTGAATATATACTTTAAAATTTTGTGATTAGTATATATTTCACACTTTTCTCCATATAAATAATATATCTAAATTTTTAAATCAAACACTACAGATTACAATTCAAGGTCATGTATAGGATTATTTTTCTCATATAGTTTTAATTTTTATGAAGTATAATAAATTACCTGATCATTCTACATCAAGATACAACCAATTAATTTTAATGAAGCATCACTATAGAATACAAATTCTCTATTTTAAAAAGACAGGTACAAAACTAGAGAATTCACCAATCTTCTTTTAAGTTATTGAAAAAAACATCACATTCTTTTGTCTATATTAATTTAACTCATTTTTGAGTTAAATTAGTCATTGGTCTTGAAAAATATGAAAAATTTTCAAAAAACCTTCGTGAATAACCCTATAATATAAGAAAACTACAAATCTCTATGATATTTTTGGGTGTTGGAAATTATTCAACAACTTTTGTTTTACCAGGGTAAAAAATTATACCATATTTAAAAATAAAATATCCAGGGAAAGAAATTTCTTGAAACAAAAATTCACACTTACTAAATTTTCCATATATTTTATTTTCTTTTAAGGATTGAAAAAAAATCTTTAGGGTTCTTTTATGTTCCTCCTGAATTTTAGATTATACCAAAATATCATTTATAAACACAATTGAAAACTTATCCAAATATTCATGGAATAATATATTTATAAGACTCATAAATACATCAGGTGCATTAGATAACCCAAAGGGAATAACTAAAAACACAAAATTACCATATTTAGCTGGACACACTATCTTTAGAATATCATCCTACTTCACCTTAAGCTGACTGTTCCAAAACCTTAGATAAACTTTGTAAAAATAATTAGATTAATATTAGGAAAAGGATACTTGTTCTTAATAATTATGTTATTCAAGCCTTTATAATCGATCAAAAGTTTCATTAAACCATGTTTTTTTACAAATAAAATAGAAGTACCCCATAATGAAGTTATAGGTCAAATGAAACCTTTATCAATAAATTCTTACAACTGTCTTTTCAATTCCACAAGTTCTACTAATCAATTTAAAAAGGGGGTTTATAAATAGGATTAGCATCAAGAAATAATTCAATAGTAAACTCAACCTCTTGATCAAGAATAACACCAGGAAAATCACTAAGAAAATGTCCACATATTCATTTTTTAACAGGACTTCACTAATATTAAAATTTTATTTCTTTTAAAAAATATTAGATAGGTAAATTTAATTTTCAACTCTAATCAATTTTTTAGCTTCTTGGTAGGTTATCAAAGGTATAAAATCATTGAATAAAACTTTCATATATTTCAAATCTCTATTAGCATGATAAAATTAAATCTAATCCATACTAAGAGTAACATCAAACTGCACTATGGGTAGTTCAACTAAATTTTTAGGAAATATCGTCCCACAAATAATAATAGGAATGTCCCTATAAATATTTGTTACATTAATATTTCCATGTATAGTTTTCACCAAATGTCATATCCTCCTATCATGAGATGATATTTCTATTTTACTTTCAATCTTTTTAGAAATTAAATAATGAAAATATCTAGAGTCAAATAGGGTGTTGGAATAATTTGAAAAAACTAATAACATACTTATCACCACATCATTCAATGGATCAACATTAACTATAGTAGTAGATTTTTTCTACACCCTTTTTCTTTAAATCTTGGTGATTTCTACCCTAAGTAACCAACTTCAGAAACACATTGGAATAATTACCCAAATAATTACAATTAAAAAATATTACCATTGGTTTTTTATTTTTTTATGATCATTTTATTTATATTTACAAGCCATATGACCAAACTTAACACATCATAAGCACTTATCAAACTTCATAATACATTCCCAAGGATGTTTTTTTACCATAATTATCATAATATGGGAACTTTATTTTCTTACCTTCATATTTATTTGATGATTTATTCCTCACATCCTACCATCTAGACCTTTTTTTTTCATATTTTTGTCTTAGAATACATGATCATCAACATACTCTATTTATACCTTCTCAGCACACCAGATAAGATTCTCATAACCATTGAGTTCATCAAAATATATCATCCTTTGATATATTGGTTTAAACCCTGAGTAAAATTGATTAATATTACTATCAATATCCTAGATAAATATGGTACATATCTGGCCAATATCGTAAAATTCTCTTTATTTTTTGCCACTGAATCTTTATCCTTTTGCTTCAATTCCAAGAATTGTTTCTCCTTAATAAGATTAAAAACCTTAGGGAAATATTTCTCAAGTAAAATATTCTTATATGTATCCCATTCCATATCATGAAGATCATATTTCTCTCTAGTGTTCTTAACCAAATACCACCATCAATCAACTTCACCTTCAAAATGATAAATGAAAATGGTCACCTTTAGATGTTCTGAACATTCCATGACTTGAAATATTTTTTCCAGATCATTGATCCATCCTTTAGCTACCATAGTGTTAAATAATCCACTAAATGATGGGGGATGTTTTTTCATAATGTTATCCACTATTGGCATGTTCCTTTGTGGTAAATCTGGCTTTTCTCTAGCATGGATAACACCACTATTTATATAATATGTCAACTAAGCCATCACAACAACCAACTATTCATTTATAATTCCAACCATCCTAGGATACTAATTTGGAAGGATATCATCCTCTTGGTTCTATCCTATTAAAACTTTATTTGTTACTACATGGAAAACTATTTTGAAGAAACACACTCTAGATGAAGAAATATTGTAATATTTAAATTCTATATCGTTTCAACTTAACCATAAAGTATATTTTTTTGAGGGAATGATATTATCATTATAATAAACTCTAAATTTATTTAAACCTTTCCTCTGATACCAAATATAAGGACACAACCTTAAGCATATCATATTATTGTGTCTTTATACTAGAATTCACTTTTATCAATTTAAGGGATCTTTTCATGTTTAGAGTTTTTGATAACTCTTACATAATTAAATATTTCATCACAAAGTGGACACCTCCACTCAATATCCATTTCCCATAATATAAAACTTTTAAAATGAGACACGTTTTCTTTTCATGAAAAATATTCATGACTTTCAACTTGGATTCTCACTTTTCGATACCTATCCTTAAACCCTGTAAAACATATTTTAAAAAATGTGATGAGAAAAAAATCTCAGAAAGGGATATAAAATAAAATAAAACAGTTAGTCCATAATTACTTATAAAAAATTCCTTTTTCAAAGTAAACTTTGGGTTCAAAATAAACATTTACTTACCCAAGAAATCAACTTCTATTCCCAAATATTTTCATAAAACATTTCATAAAAAAACATAAATGTAAAATAAATTTTATAAAGGTTTATTCTAAGAAATGATAAATATGTGAATTATTTTTCACCCTTAAAAGTAGAAAATACTTTATTTGAAAATAAGATCATTTATTAACTTTTTCTAAAAACATAGACATCCATAAAAACCTGTAAAAATCATAGTAAAAACATATATGTATCTTGATACATCACTTTATCACTCTTAAAAATGGAAGAACTATATGGTCGACTTCCATAACTAATGCATTGGATGGATATCATGGACCCACCTGTACTTGGTTTAAAACATAACCACCTGTCCCTGGTTAATAATGTTACCACCCATACTTGGTTTATAATGGAACCACCATTCATCATAAATAATTTCCAAGTACCATAAAATAATCATAACACATAAAATATTTCAATTTTTAACATTACACTCATTAAATATTATTTTCATCCATAAGAAAACATTTTCAAATATTGAAATATCCATTCCATTTAAAAACCCATTTTCAATACTAAAATACTAAGAAAAATGTAAGGATGATTTTTCATTGAATAAAACATGAAATTTTTTAAATGAATACAATTATAAAATTATGGTTATAGAGGTTGAAAAATTCATAGTTTCTATATACGTTAAAATAAAACATTCCATTTATCTTTTGTAAGGAATGTCAAAATGTTTCATACACAAAATAGAAAAAGATTCCTTTTGAAAACCTTTAAAATTAAGTAAAAAGGGACATAAAACATCCTTTAAAATTTTTAAATCCATATAAATAATCCCATTAAATAATTTCAAGAATATGGATATATAAAAAAAGACTTATAAAATAAATTTTTAAAACATTTTAAAACATGGTTTTTAAAGTAAAGTGTCCCTAACATGAAAGAGATAGAGCGGTCGAGAGAAATTGAGATCGGCGAACGATGGCAATGCCCTAATATTTATAACTCCCACAGCTTTGAAGACCTGGTTTTAGGGAACACTCATGTCAAAACTAATGATCATGCGGTCCCTCTGACACTGGATATACCCTTTTATCTGAAGCAGTTTCATAAAAAAGGCCAGACATCCATTTCCTTTTCGAATGAGGAGGTTCAATTTCATTATTCTGATATCATATTTGATCTTTTTGGTAAATTATTTAAGAATTTTTCTTCACTAAACTTCCTACGGAAATCCTTAGAATCCATTGGATTTTTTGATTTGGATATTGGCCTGCTCAACTCGTTGAATATATTGATACGTTTTTCCTATGAGAATGATTACTATCATCTTTGGTCTAGGGGTTATTGTAATTTCAGAGACTTCTCAATGAAAGTTTAAAAAATCTTCCCTTATGTTTTATTTTAACTATGAATCCCCTATTTCCCCATTTGGTTAGGTTTCCCAGGTCTTCTATTTCACTTCTTCAAGAAAATTTCCCTCTTTTATATTGCTAAGTTAGTCGGGTACCCTATTAAATTGGATAATGCTACTTGAAAACTCATAAGGCCATCGATTATGAATTTCTATGTTGATTTTAATCTTAAAAAACACTTACATTAAGTTATCTAGATCCAAAACCCTGACTGTTTTTTTATAAGTGGTTTATGAAAAAATACCTAGGTACTGCTCTAATTTTCTACAAATTGGACACTCCCTTGAAGATTTTGTCTTAGGGATGGACCCCATGAGAAATCATAACTTTGGAAAATCCCATATACCACCAAATAAAGGGAAACCAGTTTGGGTTGAGAAAGATAGAATACTTCCTAATGAACAAGATGAACCCTTTAGTTCTAATTTCCTAGTGATTTCTTTATCCACCCTGGATTCCTACCCAACACAACCTCAGTGCACTCAAGTTGATGTTTTATCTGGTCATGTGGATACAGTAAATAATGATCAACCTATTATGGGAACTTTAGAAGCTTTTATAACAAATCAAGATCTAGCACAAGAGACTCACTCTATTTCTAGTGATTCTAATCATGATTGTCATGAGAAAGTATATCAAATTGAGGCTGAATATCTACACTCAAACATCAAAAAAGGTAATAAACCGTTTATTGATTCTGATGGATTTATCACTGCTCATCCTAGGAAGACTAAAAAATGAATTGAATACTCCATGTTGGTGAGAACCATTGTCACTAGATCCTTGAAGATTTGAATATATATGGCCAAAATCCCTCCACAATTGGTAGTTAATGAATATCCTTCTGCATTTGTATCCTCTGGTGAAGAGGGTTCCTCCACATCCTCTGATGAAGAGGAATCCTCCTTAGATAAAGTGGATCAAGAGGGTAATATCAAGATTAAGAATTTCACTCATGTTATTAAGGAGATAAACAAGGTATAATTCTACCCTTGGATTGAGGAACAATAAAAGTTTTCCTTTGGAAGATATCATAACGAGGAGATAACTATTGATGATTATCTAAGTATCAGAAAATGAATATTTGAGAGAGAAGAATTTGAGATTGATCTAAATATTTATTTTTATTATCTTTAACTTTTATGGGAATAAATTTTTATAGGTATGGTGTTTGAGTCTAATTTATACTCAATGTTGATGGTGTTCCCATAACTTATGTTCAGGATAATGGTATTTTATTGAAGAGTTATTCTCCAAATCAATGTTGTGGTTTGTGCTTTTATAGGCTAAAACTATACTTTTATTTTAATTTTTCATGTTGGATGATGATTTCTTTTGGCCTACATTATATTTTCATCTATTTACGATGTATTGGATAGTGTCACCTCAAATGGGACTGACATCCTACTGACCGCTAGTGGTTTTTCATGGGAATCGTGACTTTTTCAAGACTTTTCTAGGATAGAGAGGGACCATATAACTTAGTAAGATTTTCATGAAAAATAAGAATATTTATTTTTTATAGACATCAATGTGAAATAGGGAAAAATAATTTTTGATAGGAGTCTAATCGAGTTATGTAAATTTTTACTTTAACACAACAGTAATAAAATTTTCTAGATTTCATTACTTTTATGATGATAAAGAAGATCTTAAAAATATGGCACTGGAAATGGATCTTTTTCAACACTGGCTCCTATCATATTTTGAAGTCTTAATGAGGAGCTTCAAAATGGATTGATTTATTACTTTAGGATGTGTTTCCATGATACTAGAATCCACACCTGTCTGAAGCAGTACAAGGTTGATTGTAAAATATCAGTTTATAAATGATGATTTTAGTGATGATATGGGCTTTGGGGGAAGATTATTGGATGATTATTTTATATTTTCTTTTGACATATGAGAAATCATTGGGTATCTTTTCACGCTGAGCTCTCCCATGTTCTCACATGAATGGTTTAGAGGTTTTTATTATCACCTTATTTTTATATTCAATTAATATCTTACTAGTACAAACTCATTGTACCTTATGTAATCACCTGAATTTTTTATTTTAGTTTAATAAATTTTGGGGATCATGGGTTTTACTCATTATCTGAGCCATTCTGGTAATGTAAATTGTCCCTTACTACTTTGGAAACATTTTAATTATAAACCCTATGAAAGAATAATGTTTAAAAAATCTTTAAATATCATGAGAATAAATAAATTCTTGATATAACATGTCAAATGGAATATATATACACATTATAAAGAAATATAGATGCATAACATCAAAATATTCCTCAATGAAAGGAAATTGTGATAAAGTCCCTTACCTTGAGTCCGATTCTTCATGTTCATTATTTATCTTCTAGAATAATAAAATTATGTTAATTATTTGATTTCTTGATAAGATTTTTCAATTTTATTATTCCCTTTACTTCTCTTATTACCACGTTATATACAATTATTTAATCAATTGAGTTCATGTTAGGTGTTTTAATGATGTTTGATTCATAAATCCAAAATGAATTTAGTTGGCTGAAAATGGTCAAAGAGGTCATTATTACATCATATTAAGAATTATAATCATGACATATTTTTCATATTTTAAAATTATTTTTTAAAACTAACCATGAAAGATGATAATTAAAAACGAACTATGCTCTGAATATAGTGACGGTATGCCATACGTATGCATGGGTAATATTTCCATTTTTCAATGATCATTATGGAAAGAAGGTAAGTATTATAATATATTTATAGAATGATAATTATATAATAAATACCATATTATTTATTTAAATATACTTATATATATCATCCATGTGATGTGGTGATGAAAAAAAAAATAATCACACTGCTTCGTGGTGGCGGTTGTCCACACATAGCACAAACGATGTTTTTATTTTTCTATGAGTGAAAAGGTAATAAATAAAATAATAAAATATATTTTTAGAATGATAAATATTTAATTAACGTAATAATTATGTCATATATATCACATATATTCATTAAATTTATCTTCATTACCTTCCATGTAAAGTGTTAGTGAAAAATGAATCACATCGCTTCGTGAGACAGTAGTCCGCCGTACACACAAATGAAGTTATCATATCCCCTACAGAATAGAAAGTAAAAATATAGAAACAATATAATAATTAAATATGTTTAATTATGTTAAAAATATCATATATATATATATATATACTTTGAATCCATCATTATAACAATATGTGAGAGACGATGATGGAAAATGAATTGCATCCGTTTGTGAGGCGGTAGTCCGCTGTACACATGAATGATGGTTTCATTTTCCATTTGATGAAAGTGGATATGGATTTAGGTTATGAAATTAACATAATAAAATATTAGTATATATAATATAATTGTGTTTTTACATCATCATAATTGAATAATATTTGAAGGTTGTGGAAGAAGAAATAAAATAAAAATTCATCGTTAGGAACGATACCTCTTATTCAGAAAATCTCCAATGGTTAGCACCAAAATCATTATTAGGATGGATTTATGATAAAAAAAAGGAATATAGGACATGTGGAGAGAATTATTTAATGTATTATGGTAGGTATTTTTTGAACCAAAAGGATTTTAAGGTGTGAATAAGAGATGATAGGGGTGGCCTTTTATAATAGGGGGAGAGGACATAATTGGAATTTTTGAAAAGAAAACGTTATACCCATATTTTTCTCATGCAGAAAGGATAGAAAATGGGACATTATTGAGACTTAGATGATATAAGGTCTAAATATGGCCATAAAATATAATTTATACAAGTTTTTAGATTATTTTAACTATTTCTTTAGTTTAATCCCTAGTAAACCCATTTTCACCTTAACCACTCACTGAATGGCCCGAAGGCCGAAATTTTTATTGATTTTTGGATAAGACCCATTTTATGGGAAAAGGGGGAAACTATACATGACTTCAAGACTTAGATGAAAACAACAGCTGAAAGTGCCACAATCATCTCAGAACAAACTCCATAGAGATGCCCCTCCCCAGCATAAACATCAATATGTCTCCTCCACTTGTGCATGACTGCTCAGCAAACTGTCCTATACAAAGAAGCATGATCCCAGTACCGATGGCTATGCCATACCCTCTCAAACTTCCAAATCTGAATAGCCACACAAGGTGAGGGAAACCTACTCTAAAACCTCATCTGAAGAAAATTCTGAAAGAGAGTCTGAGACAATCTAACAACAAACACACCACAAAAGGATTCCATGCATTAAAAAATTCATCAAATCCAGAAGCTTCCACGAGATAAATTCAATTCCACTGCAGACAGAAATGAGAATTAACCCTGCTGCTCCACTTCAATCACACCACCACCATAGCTGAAAAAGCCCATAGAGAGATTGGGAGAGGGTTAGCGGTTAGAGGACCATCATCGACACCAAACCTAAACTCCTTCACACCACTACCTGCAAAACCAAAAACAGAGAACAAAATCCTCCCCCCTCTAGTCACTCTAGAGCCGACAGCGGGGGCGAAGCAGTCCGAGGAAGACGTCGATGTCGATTGTGCTCTAGGGAAGACCAAGCTGGCACCACAGGTGGATGCGAGCCGATATCCGAACCAAGACCACTCCATATGCTGACGTCGAAAGAAATCCACACACGAAGTCAATCCGAGGACCGAATCGAGACAGGAAAAACCTCTGCATGCTGATGCGAACTAAATCCGAGGAGGACAATGACAACGCCACATGCCTACGCCGAGCTGAGCTAGGACACCACCGCCGAAGAAGTCACCGATGTCAAAAGAGCTCCAGGGAGGACAAATCAAGAACCACACATGGAGATGATCCGAGATCCAGGCCAAGACCACTCCGAACACCGATGTTGATGGAACGCCGCATGCGAAGCCAAGTTGAGGACAGAATTGAGACCCGAGGAATCACCGCACGCCGACACCAACTAAGGTCCGAGGAGGAAAACGACAGCTACCGAGCAACTCTGACATGATCTAGAGGAGGGGAGGAGACAAATCGAGTAGAAACCCTAGTGGTGCGGGCTAATGGAAAAGCTACCGCTCAGAGGCCCAGATCGACATGACTCACACCTTAACCACGACAATTAATTTTTAATGTCTTTACTATTGATTATGGTAAAAAAGTAAGTTTAAATTTTTATATAATATAAATTATTCTAATTTCATATATGGAATCCATTTCAAAAAATTCAATTCACATAAGTGGCAGAATTTAGTTTTAAATTAAACCCGTAGATGTGACGGAAAAATGGGTTTTCAAGAAACATATTTTTCAAGCATAAGATGATTTTATATTAACACTATAACTAATAATCACTATTTTATGAATTTAAATTAATATTTATAGATATATAATTTTTACATTTCAATTAAACCATTCCTATTTAGGGTTTTTTTAATTAATTAAAATGGAGAAATATTATTCACTTTTAAACAGTTTTCAGAAAAATGCGTTTTTAAACTGAAAAATAAAATTATACTAAAGTAAAATATAAAAATGTCTAAAATGTAATTAATTAGATTAAATATAAATAAATAACAATTTTTTTTACTTTAAATCATTTTAAAATAATAATGGGGCTGTTAAATTACTTAATTTATTGAAAATAAATGACAATTTTACAAAAAATTTATATTTTTTCACTACTCACTGAAAAATCAACATTTTCTGAAAAACACCAAAGTTTCTCCCTAAGTTAATTTTAATATTATTATATAAAAAATAAAATTAATTTTATCAAATAAATTTTCTAATTTTTTTATAAATAAATTATAATATTTTCTCAAAAAAATAAATAAAAAACAACTTTGAAGAAAAAATATTTTTAATAAATAAAATGTGATTATGAAAAATTGAGTTATCAATTATTAAGAATTTATAAATAAATTTATAATGAGTAGAATATATTTATATATATATATATTTCATAAATTATTTAATCCTATTTATACCCATTAATTTTAATGGCTAGGTTAAAACAGTCATATATAAAATATTCTTATTTTGTGGTTTATTTAAGCTCAGTGTTGCGTGTCGTATACACAATCAAACATGGATTCATTTTTAATTTAAAACTACTTAATATTTTTATAATGAATATAACTATCTAATGTTAATAAATATGAAAATTATTTATTCTATCATTACCTGGGTTGTTACATATCATGTGTTGTTGTGCAACGTGATGAACTTCCCATGCATTACCTTATAAATATACTATTTATTATTAAAAAAATTTAGGCCTTGATCAAGACACTCCTATAAAACAATGAAGTTGTTTGAGGTTAACGACATCAACATGATACACCCCCTCAGTTATGCTTGTATATGTTCACTTGACACTTTTACCGTGATTATATGATCAAACCACCTTTATGGTGGGTTTGGATTGTCTCTTAAATAAAATGGTTAAATTAATTAAATTAAATGTGAATGGTAAGGCCATGTCACTTGGCCCTTGTTAAATTGTGAATTATTTACACAAATAAATGGGATTGTATTACATTTGAAATGGAATACACTTGGATTTGATGAATGATTAAACATTCTTATGGTTATTATTATGAGATTTATATACAATTATAGGATGAAATGCCTTAGGTAAGTCTTGGATTCTTGACCTAATAGTGACTTGAATACTTAGATGATTTCACTTGATTCATTGATGTGATTTAAAAGATAGAAATCCCTCTTGGATTTGGTATTTTTCTTACATTATTGAATTCCTCAGCATGGTACCATGGATTCACCCCCCTTTTTTCTAGAAAATTAGAATGTCTTGGATTGTCTCCTTGGATTCAGCTTTATGTCTTAAGACACTGACCACCTTGGATTATATCTTTGGTCTGCAATAAATTTTATCCCAAGGTTACCTGGGGTTTTCCTAGGGCTTTGTTATAAACTTTTATAGAAGTGAAATGCTAAGGGTTAATCCTTGGATTACACTCAACCCTTTTGGCTAAACAAAGAAAATGATTTATATGTGTTGGTTCAAAAACTTGGTCTTAAATGATATAATATTCCATAGTTCCATTATATATATATATATATATTAATAAAATGTAATATGACCATAGATATTATGGTTTAGTTCGAAGCACGTATGGTTGGACGAGCATCCCCTTGGAACCCGAGATAGCTTAGTTCAATTTATTTTTTAGCTATAATTTATCATTATACCAGCACAATGTTTCACTTTATATTTAATGTTTGGATTGTAGTAGAAACCATTGGTGGTGGCCTACTGAGTTTTACTCACACCCATTTTTGTCGATCGATTGGTACTCATACAGAATTTATGGATGCGAGTAGGGATAAAGGGAAGTTGCCAACAATAGACGCATGATTTCTATACTATGCTAAAATATGGAAGCAAAGGAACAAGATTGTTCTTCTGATGCTATTGGAGTTTATATTTTTGGCATTTTTATACATTTTTTTACATAATGTATTGATGTATTTCTACTTCCCAACTCCTCTTACTCCCCATTTTTTAGGGACATAAAACCATCATTTTTATATATGATACTATCTATTGATTATGTAGGTTATTTATTATTTGGATTATTTATCATTTCCACTAAATTATTATCTATATTCATTATTTGATTATTATTTCACTACTATGATACTATAATAAAGAGGATATAGTCTCCCCACTGTACCATTGCGAGATCCTGACCTTTTACGAAGTCATCTCGGGCCCACTTTCAAGTACTTTTTGCTGTTTTTAAGTAACTTTGTTTTGGATTTGTGGTTTGAGGTGCGTTTGGGTGAGATTTTAAGAAAAATTAATGGATAGAGGGTTGTGAATGATTTTGCGCACAGTTTGAAAAACTATATGCCTAAACCCATGTAACCGTGCGACCTTAGGTAGAGAGGGTCCGTATGGTTGGTGCACAGTTTACCCTAACCATGCACCCCTACCTAGGAAAACATGCGTGTGAGTTTTTATTATCCGAAAATTTGTTTTTAAGTTACCCAAACCCTTGAAACCCCTATATTTTGACCTATGCTTAGACTCGACAAATTCTAGGTGATCCCAGAGCCTTCTAAAGAGATTTCAAGGTGATCTGAACACTATTATTCAAGATCTAAAGCCCATATTAAAGATCTTCTCTCTTCCTGGTAAGTGGATTTCATCCCGTTTCTTCTTCCACTCTTTCCTATATCTTTATTTAATATTATCATGAAATATATCCACTATTTCCATAGATCTAAAATTATGTGCTGAGAACTATATCTAGGATTGTGGATCTAGATCTTGAGCAGCAATATCTTGATTCCTTTGATCTTAATTTTGGGTTTAGGGATTTAGATTTAGATCTTGATCAACATCATTGTGCCGCTTAGATTTTTGTGATTTCCACTAGTCAAACATCCGTTAATGAACTGAGGTTGGTGGTCAAAATCAGAATACCATATTCATGGATTTGATAGGAGTATGTGTGATTAATGATTTTCTAGCATCCCTTAGTAATTGATTTCCTAAATTGGGTTAATTAGGATTGTGCAATTGGATTGTTGATGTTTTGGAGATATGGATGATTAATTTGTGATTTAATCACAGGACTAAGGGGATACCCAAATAAATAATTGATTTGGGGGAAATTGTTTATGATTTGGGATATTGTATTCGAAATATTGAATTTGTTGTGATAAGATAATTAATTGGGGGAATTAATTATGAGACAATTATTTGGCTATGTAGAGATAATTAATGGGGGATTAATTATGTGAATTGATGTTTGGTTAAGATAATTAATTGTGAGATTAATTATGAAAAGTTGAGATTTGAATTGGATAATTAATTGTGGAGAATTAATTATGGAATGAGATTTGTGTTAATAAATCAATTAATTAATGAATTAATTAATGGAATGGTGAGGTTAGTTAATTGTTGGGTTAACTAATGGTCTTTGATATGTTTAACTAATCATTGTATTGGTAAGGGAATGATGTGGTTAATTACAATGAATTAATAAATGATGTGAATTATTGAGAAATAGAGTGCTAGACATGTAATTTTAGACTAATTGAGAAGTTGGGGCATGAGGCATGGCGTTTTACCCCAAAATTTGATACAAGAACTTATGAGGTCAAGTAGTAGACATAGCGATCTACACTGATTGAGAAATAGGGGTGTGATACATGGTGATCTACACCTATTGGGATGTTTAGTGTTAAACATGGAGTTCCACACCAAAATGATGATAATTATGAATTAGGATTTGAATTCGAGACATAGATCAAACCCGAGTTTAATGTGACAAGTAAAGAATAAATGAAAATGTGATAACTATTTAATTATGCATTGTATTTATTTCCTTATAGAGTTTCATAAACTATATTGTGATTGGATTCGTTTTAGACACCATTAGTGGTGGCCTACTGAGTTGTACTCACACGCTATTCAGACTGCTTGATCAGCACCCAAGAATACTTTGTTTTTAGACGGGACAACGGTAGGGCCGTAGGATATGGTTTTATTTTGGAATGGATCATTGTTGAGGGAACCGAATGTGGTTTTGGACCTTCTTGGGAGTCATTGTGTCTTTATTTTTAGTTTCATTGTAGACACTTGACACTTTCATTATTGTAGCATGCTTTCCATTTCAGTTGAGTATTTTATTTTCTATTTTTGACTGTCATGTGACTTGGTATTGTTCTGGTTATTTATATGATTCCACACTTTTTTTTGTTTTCTTCCATTGGTTTTTTACTCTGATAAAAGGGTATTGTCTCCCTATGCTTGACTTACCAGACCATCACTTCTAGTTTGAACCCTCTAGCGTATGGGGAGGCATGCTTGAGGTCATGTGACCAATTGGCTTGGGACACCGTTTAGTGGCACCCAGGCCGGGACATGACAAAGTGGTATAAAAGGAGTTTTTTTCCTTTCTTATTATTTTGTCTTACTATATTGGGAATGTTTGGAAGGATACTAAGAAGATTCTTGGCTTGGTAATGAGCTTGTACATGGGAGTTTCAAACCCATGTACAAAGGAAAATCCGACTACTCGGGGTGGGATTGTTGTGATTGCTATTTGTTGTTATAGTTGGATATTATTTCACCTTTGGTGATGCACTTGTGGTGTGATGTGATAATTATTTTTGAGTATTATTGAGTATTTACTCATGGCCTGAAGTGGAACGAGAGTTGAGTCTGCATGCATCATTTTAGGCACTCAGGGTTGTTGTGACATGCATCATTTTAGGCACTCACGGTAAAACAAGTTATGTTTAAGTTGTTGAACTTAAAATGTTTTCCTTGTCGTGAGATTGAAATGAAAATGATGTCTAACATGAATTGAGAAATATCAAAAAGATGATGCAAATATAGAATAATTGAGTGTCTAAATGAGAAACTTGTTAATGAAAATGTTCTTACCCTTTTTAACCAAGACCAAGGAGTAGGATGGTTAAGGGAAGTGATAGTGCCTTGGTGTTGACTGTGTGGTGAGAATTGGAGAAGGATATATTGAAACTTGTTGTGTTTATTTTTTCCTCTTACGTAAATGTTATAAGGTTGTGTTGTGAGACCTAAGACATGTTTTTTGAATTGTAGAGAATATGCCTCCATGACACTTGTTGAGAGGGAGACCAAGGGTTATGGCTCGGAACTCACTTCCAGACAGGGAACTTGAGGCACTATTAGTGACAACTAAGGAGGAAGGGGAGAAATTCTAAGAGAACTTTGCTCATTTTATGAAATTCATGGAGAGAGGCCCAGAGTGGGTTCTGAAAAGCATGTCAGAATTGAAAAGTGAGTTTTAGTTTTAGAATCCTCTGAAATTTACTAAAGAGGGTGGACCTGAGGGATATTGGTATCGCCCAAATTTACCCAAGTTTTTAGGGTTAAGCAGTCGCTTGTAGTTTAGCTTGGGTTGTCAAATCCTCAGAGACCTAATAAGTAACCTACAGACACGTAAATTCTATGGATTATTTTTGGCTACGAATTGACCAACTTGGGTTGATTTTAGATGGGTTTAAGTGAAGGCTAATATACTTAAGTGAATTCAATTTAAATAATGAGTTGATCCTAGGTTATCACTTGGGGTGGATTAGATGCATTCCTTTTTCAACTATTTCAATTTCTTATATTTGAGATGGGTTCATTTAAGAAGATCAAACAACATCATCACTTATTGGTTTAATACCTACACACTTTAATACAAATCAATTATACACTTGAAGGATCAAAGTTTTGAGAACTTAAAGGTAAATGTTCATATTAGCACTTGAAGTGTGTGGCCTTAAACTCAACAAGGACGAAGGAGTTTGAAGATCTTCAAACAAAATTCTCAATTAAAAGATGCGATTATAAATTAATGGAGTGAGAAATGACATCCAATACAGCCCTTTTATACTCCCTTATATAAACCCATAAGTGTTTTAGACCTCCATTGATTCTATGGTTTCAATGGAAGCAGAAAGTAGACTCATGAGGGGGAAATTGGAGAAGTAAAAAAAGACAATGAAATAACAATCACTCCATTGTTGTGTGATAATTTCACAAGGTTTGATGTGAATAAATTCACAACATGAACCAACAATATCAAATTTATATGAAGAAGAACAAAATAAGAGTATAAGAATAGATTGTATTAAGAAACTAAGGTGAATTGAACAACTTACATGAGAAAGACAAACTTAAGGCAACAAATTCACATCATAACATTACAATTAAACAAATCACCAAAGATGATAAACTCATCCACCACCAATACCTTAAATAGAAATTTAAAGAGGCTTCGGTTGAGATCCCAATAGTATAAATGATCCCACTTGAGTATGGCAGACCTAGGGTGGTGGAAAGTAAGGGGGAGTGGACTTCTTTATCCTTGACCCAAAGTGGCAGCCAACTTTCATCCACTAAATAGAGGCATCTAAATGACCTTCTAGATGGAAGAATTAGAGTAGGACATATATGAATAAAATGTAGCTACAGATTTATCCTATCCTAATGTAAAATTTCAGATCAAATGAAAATTTTATTTGTGAGATATTATCAAAATGGTGGGATGTTTTTCTGGGCCGCAGAATCTAGCACAAAATTTTATCTCCAACTTGGGCCACTTGGAACTCCATTCAAACATCGGAATTAGCTGTTCCAAATGTTTAATTAAATGTTCCTCATGATTTCCTCTACCTTCAGTTTAATTTTAAGAATTATTGGGATTGGATATTGGCCACTACAGTAGTTTTATTGGCCTTATTTCCAATTTACTTCAACCAGAATGTTGTTTGTTCAAGGCCAACTTTGGTGTTCTTACAATATGAATCTTTAAGTACTCAAAAAGTATGAATTGTTACCAATGTAATGGGAAACCTGAAAATTAAATATCAAAATAAAATCAAGATCATTTGGTACTTTAAATTATGTTCAAAATGTACCATGTAATAGTGCATTTTAAGAAGGAATTACAATTATAATATGAAATAATGTTCAAAGTGTAAAATGCACTAAAATGTCTCCACACAAGGCTTTGTAAGGCTCCCTTTTTTTTGATTTGTATTTTACTGTTGAACCTTTTTATATATTAATTTTTTGGGAGCAAGTTTCTTCCTGTCTCTCAGACCTTTTGGGTAAAATGCTCTAAAATGGTGTTTATGAATAATAAAGAACATAAATATTACATATATTAAAAAAGAATATTATCCTCATTCAGTGGATAATCACACCCCCCCAACTTGAGTTTTGATAGTCCTGAGAAAAATATATCTAAAAAATGTGAAATTAGAATTCTCTTTTCCAAAAACATTTTAATAAAAAATGATCACAAAAAACCCTTACATCAAACAACTATGAAACCCATCAAAATCTTTTAATACAAGATAGTTTCATAAGAAGATCCCAATCCCAAGACCATTCCTTTGTTCAAATTCATCGCCATATTTCATCCAATATCAATTAAGTATGAGGAAGTGTTGTATATCACAATAGACATGAGGGTTCATCTTTATTCAAGGGGGAAATGACGGAAGCGCTGGGTGGAATCACATTTCAACATTAAGATGAGTGTTCAATTTTTTTTGAAATATTTCCATGGTAATTTAAATTGCACTCAAAAGAGTAAACCCATGTAGCGAGACTTTGCTGATGACTCCTAGGCTCAAATACCTTAGGGCACCAAGTGAATCCCACATACTTGGACATCATCTCGAGTTAACTTAGTGAAAAACAAAGTCAAATTACCACAAATAGAGATAAAATTACTAAATCCAGGCTAGATAACTATGGAGTCATAATCCCCAAGTGTTGAAAGCCACACATTAGGTCATTTTATTGATCTACATGCAAATTTATTGATTTTTATTGAATAAAAATATTAACACTAAAATTTTCACCAAACCTATGCTATTTATTTGGGGGACCCCATGAACTCAAACTAACACCCCACAATCCAAAGGACGTGTGTTGTGATCTATTTTTTTTTATTTGGATGAAAATATAAATGATGAAATTTCACATTAGACAAACAAACTTTCCACAATCTATGCTCATGAAATTATATATGTATTAAAATTAGAATCAGGGCATGTTAAATTATTTGATATTTAGTTTCAAAGTGTGCAATGTGTATTATCATGTTCAAGGTTAAATTAATTTTTCCTTCCACACATTTTTTTATGCACAAAAAATTAATTTTTTTTCTTTCTTTTCACCCCAAAATTAGAATAAAACTGTCCCCAGTGTTTAAATAAAATAAAATTTAGAAGGGGGTAGTGGTAGAGGAGAGGAGTTCTAAAAGGAATTTGAAATAATAAACATGTAACAAAGCCACCTGGTGGTTGAAGTTGAAGTTCGTGCTACTCCAATTTAGTCATTTTATATCCATGTCACTTGTAGAGTTCCCTAGTGGAAAAAGGAAAAAAAAAACAAACAAACAATATATATATATATATATTCATATAATAAAAAGTAAAATATAAGTATATATACAAAAATTATAGAATAAGGGAGCACTATTAGCTGTAGTTCAGTGGTAAGCACGCTCCCCTGTCTCCCTTCGGTCCTGGATTCGAGTCCCCGCGGCTTCACTAGTTGTGAAGGGCTTTTCCCCAAACCTACGATGTGTCCTTTTAAAATTTTTTAATTATTTTTTTGTATTTTTATTTTAACCTACAAACACATAAAAATAAAATGAACTAATGATACATTGTCTTCTTTTTAAATTTCTGGGTAAGGTATTACTCAAGGATCACATCATGTGACACAGATGAATATGGTGCTCCCCTTTCATACCAATCCATACTCATAATATAAGAACAGGTCAACAATATATTTTTTTAATTTTTTTAAATATCAAAATGATTAATTAATCCTATTTGAAAAATAAAGATGATTCAAAAATATTTTAAATATTAAAACCACGGGTTGCCTCCCATGCAGTGCTTTTGTTTAACATCGCTAGCTCGACATGAACCCCCATAACTTACCCAATACCAACTTTAAACATTTTAAAGACCCCATATTTCTCCATTTATAATTTATTGAGATTTTTTTTTTATAATTTGTTTCATGTACAAACCTATGTTCTACCATGAGTGGGAAAATCCAAGGAATATCAGAAATGGTTGATCTAGTTTCCTCTATAGTCTTACCTAAGACATCAATGATCATTCCAACCTTTTAGGTTTCAAGAGAAGAATGAATTACAATTTAAAGTTCATCATTATAACCTATTAAGTGATACTTGAGTGGGGAAGTAAGGACAATAATTTTGAGCTCAGGTTGGATATGACATTCAGACACAGGTCGAGATTTTGAATCCAAATTAGTTTCATTTTTTAATTTTCTCAACAAAAATGGTTCCTTTAAAATGAAATATTCAACCACAAAATTGGAAATATTATATTCATTAATGGGTATGGACTCAATGTTCATTATTTCTCCCAATGGTTCAGTGATTTTTAGTTTTGAAAAAACATTAATGGAGTAATATTCAAGACACTCAATCCATGATGTCAAATTTACCTCTTGTGAATAAAAACAACCAGTTTCCCCTTAATTTAAACACCCATAAACTATTAATTAATGTTATTTAGGTATACTATGTTCAAAGGTAATTTATTTAGCATTTTCATGAGATGTTTGTGTGTAACAGGATTCCTCTATGAATGATGAGGAATGGACAACCTGACTGGGAATGGGTTCCATAACTATTTCAATGCTTTGTAGTTCTACTCTCAAGGATGAAACTTCGGAAGTAATTCTATCCATTTTTGACACAATATATCAATTAATGGATGTAGATCAATATGGTCAAGGGGTTGGGATAGATGGTCTATTCCAAGAGGATGATTAAGTTGTTGGAGTTCTACAGGAGGATGTTTTGATTGGCCTTGTTGGGATTGGAACTCATAATAGGTTGGAATGTTTTGTGGAGAACATGAGTTAATTTTTTGGGATCAATATGTTATTTATTATCCCACCATTAGAAACTAGGATGATCATTGTACATCACACTTGGTGTGGAGTGATCAAAGTAAGGAGAGGTTCCCCATGTTTGGATTTGTTCAAAAGGATTTTCCATAGGAATGAAATTGGGGATGAGATTAGAGAAGTGGGGTGAGAAAAGGAAGATAGTGCCTATGATAACTTACTTAGTTCCCCGAAAAAATCACCAAAATTTGGTCTCACCCAAATTTACCCAAGTTTTTAGGGTTAAGCGGTCACTTGTAGTTTAGCTTGGGTTGTCGAATCCTCAGAGACCTAAGAAGTAACCTACAGACACATAAATTTTATGGATTTTTTTTGGATATGAAGTGGCCAAATTGGGTTGATTTTTGATGGTTTTAAGTGAATGATAATAGACTTAAGTGAATTCAATTTAAAAGAATGAGTTGATCCTAGGTTATCACTGGGGGTGGATTAGATGCATTCATTTTTCAACTATTTCAATTTCTTATATTTGAGATGAGTTAATTTAAGAAGATCAAAAAACATCATAACTTACTTGTTTAATACCTACACACTTTAATAGTAATAACCTATACACTTGAAGGATCAAAGTTTTTAGCACTTCAAGGTAAAGTTTCATATTAGCACCTGAAGTGTGTGACCTTAAATTCAACAAGGATGAAGAAGTTTGAAGATCTTTAAACAAAATTATCAATTAGAATAAGTGATTAGAAATTAATGGAGTGAGAAATAACATCCAATACAGCCTATTTATACTCCCTTGGATAAACCCATAAGTGGGTTAGACCTCTATTGATTCTATGGTTTCAATGGAAGAAAAAATTAGACTCATGAGGGAGGAATTGGAGAAGTAAAAAAAAGACAATGAGATAACAAGCATGCCACCATTGTGTGATAATTTTATAAGTTTTGGGTTGAATAAATTCACACCTTGAACCAACGGTATCAAAGTTATATTAAGAAGAACAAAATAAGAGTATAATAAGAGATTTTATGAAGAAACTGAGGTGAATTGAACAACTTACACGAGAAAGACAAACTTAAGGCAACAAATTCGCAGCATAACATTACAATTAAAAAAAGAACCAAAGATGATAAAATCCTCTAACAACACTACCTTAAATAGAAATTTAAAGAGTCTTATGTCGAGCTCCCAATAGTACAAAGGATCCCACATGATTATGGTAGGCATAGGGTGGTGGAAAGCAAGGGAGAGTTGACTTCTTTATCCTTGACCCGAAGTGGAAGCTAACTTTCATCCACCGAACAGAGGAGTATAAATGACCTTCTAGATTTCCTAATTAAAATGGGACATAGAATAAGAAAATGGATATCAGTATTTATCCTAACATCATGTAAAATTTCATCCCAAATGGAAATTTTTTGTGAGATATTATCGAAATGGTGGGCTGTTTTTCTGGGCCGTAGAATCTGGCCCTGGATTTTATCTCCAACTTGGGCTGCCTGGAACTCCATTCATACATTAGAATTATCTTTGGAAACTTTTTAAGTAAATGTTCCCTATGATTTCCTATACCTAAAGTTCAATTTTCCGAATTATTGGGCTTGGATATTGGCCTCTACAACAGTTTTATTGGGCTTCTGTCCAGTTTACTTCACCTAGAATGTTGTTTGTTCAAGGGCAACTTTGGTGGTATTCCAATATGAATCTTCAAGTACTCAAAAAGTATGAATTGTTACTAATGTAATGAGAAACCTAAATATTAAATATGAAAATAAAATCAAGATCATTGGGTCATTTAAATTATGTTAAAAAATGTACCATGTAATAGTGCATTTTAAGAAGGAATTACAATTATAATATGAAATAATGTTCAAAGTGTAAAATGCACTAAAATGGTGTTTATGAATAATAAAGAAGATGAATATTATATATATTAACAATTAATATTAGCCTCATTCATTGGCTAATCAGAGATGAATTTTTTATTGAATCCATTGAGATGATACTTGACCATTTGGAGACTCCGGCTGAGAGGAGGGCCAAGTTGGCTGCTTATATTCTATAGGGGTCAGCAAAGAACTGGTGGGACATTCAGGTATGATATAGAAAAAATGATGATATGTTATGGAAGGAATTTCTGGAGAATTTCTTGGAGCACTTCTATCCAGAGACACTGAGAAAAGAGAAGGATTCTGAGATTATGAATCTGACCCAGGGAAGAATGTCCATAATGGATTATGCCAAACATTTCATATATTTACAACATTTTTCTCCAAATTTGGCAGTATATGAGGATTCTTTGGAAAAATGATTTCAGGATGGACTTAAGTGTGAAATTATGTCCCAAGTGAATATCTTTAGGATGAAGAAGTTATCATAAGTGGTGAATCAGGCTCTAATTTCAGAGGGGAACCTGAAGGAGGATTCCAGTACTAGATAGGTAGTTGTCACTAGATGATCAGAGAGTGTACATTCTAAGAATAGGAAGTTCCATCATGAGAACCTTAGTCAGGACAATGGAAACTAAGGTGGAAAATCAATAGGAATAGTTTCTCAGGATATTACTTAGGTGCTTTTCCACCAGTGTGGTAAGCTAGGACACTACCACATACTTTTTCCTCGACCACCAGTGGAGTGCTGATTTTGTGGCAAGATGAGACACCTACAGAAGTTCTGCAGGAAACAGTGACAAGATGGTGCTGAGGGAGAAGCTGCTCATAGTCGATGTGTGGGAAGGGGGTCTTCTACACCATATAGATCTGAAAGTTGGAGTTCTATTGGAATAGGCGGTAGAGGTAGTGGACATGGTGCTTCAGGGAAAGAGTGACCGTATCAGAAGAGTAGTGCTACTCAGGGGAGTTAGATGATGCCATAAGGAATAGGGGAAAGATATATGCAGTGAAACCTTCACTTTTGGAGAGCGAAGCTGGTCCATTGATAGTGAGAGGTACTATTTAAGTAGATTCAACTTTATCTATTGCCTTGTTTGATACTGATGTCTCTTATTCTTTTATATATACCAATCTTGTTAATGGTTTGTGTTTGGAGGTGGAGTCCATAGGAGGAGTAATGAATATTGATACACTGTTTGGGACACGGTCTAGAGATATCTGTTTGTTTAAGGGATGTTCACTAGATATTAGAGAGTATCATTTTCTTTGGGATCTCTATGTCCTTGATATGACGAGCTTTGAACTGATTATGGGTATGGACTAGTTAGTCACATACCGAGCCCACATCGATTGTTATCATAGGAGAGTAACCTTTTTATCTCTTAAGGGTGACCAGTATGTCCTTCATGGAGAGTGGGATATCTAGGCGAGCCATGTAGGGCCAATTACTCAGCAAATGGGATAGCTCATATCCCAATTTGGTAGTATTTTTTCCAATGATGGGAGTGGTAGGTTGGACGTACTTCCACCATTAGTAGAATTGTTTCATGATGTTTTTCCTGAAGACTTCTCAGGGTTTCCACCTAAGAGAGATGTAGAGTTCATTATTGAAATCATGCTAGGGTCTAAGCCAATATCTATTCAACCTTACAAAATGACACTTACTGAGCTTCAAGATCTCAAGACTCAGTTATAGGAATTGGAGGATAAGGGGTATATTCGTCCAAATACATCTCCTTGGGGATCACCTATGTTTTTTGAAAAGAAGGTTGATGGGAGTTTACTTTTGTGTGACGATTATCAGAAGTTGAACAAAATGACTGTGAAGAACTAATATCTACTTCCACGTATCGATGATATGTTTGAATAGATAAATGGAGCACCTATGTTCTCAAAGATTGATTTGAGATTAGGGTATCATCAGGTGATATTTAGGACTTATTATATACTGAGAACTGCTTTTAGATGGAGGTATGTCCTTTATGAGTTTATTGTGATGCCATTTGGGTTGAAGAATGCTCCAACAGTGTTTATGGCCTTGATGAAAAGAATATTTCATCCACACCTAGATCAGTTTGTGGTGGTGTTCATGGGATAAATCTTGGTGTACTCTAAGACTCATGATGATCATGCACAATATCTTGACATCATCCTGAGTACACTAAGAGAGCATCAGTTAGACACCAATCTATCTAAGTGTTAGTTTGGATTGATCAGGTACTCTTTTAGGGAACATCACCTCATAAGAAGGTGTGGAAGTAGACCCAAAAAAGGTAAAAGCAGTGGTTTCATGGGATCATCCCTAGAATGTTTTTGATATCCAAATATTTTTGGGATTAACTGGATATTACAGGAAGTTCATCCAAAACTTTTCCTGATTAGAAGCACCGCTTTTGGGTTTGACAAAGAAAGGGTTAATGTTTGAGTGGACAGAAGAATGCGAGAATTATTTCGTGGAGTTGAAGAATCATTTGACATCGGAACCAATTTTAATCTTACCTAAGTCAATTGAAGAGTACATGGTGTATTGTGATGATTTTGGTATAGGAATCAGAGCCGTGTTAATGCAAGGGGATCGATTCGTTGCTTATGGGTCTCAACAGTTGAGGTTGCATAAATATAATTACCCCACACATGACCTCAAGTTGGAAGAATTAGTTTATTATCTTAAGTGTTGGAGACACTATATTTTGGGTGAAAATTTTATAGTTTTTACAGATCAAAAAATCTTGAATTACATATTTTCACAGCACGACTTGAATCTTCGACAACGAAGATGGGTAGAGTATATGTAGTCCTTTGATTTTTAACTAGCATATACTTCTAGAAAGGGGAATAGTGTGGTTGATTTCTTGAGTAGGAAAACTCAGACTCAATTGGTACATGAGACGAGTGCAGAGTGGAAGATGATGAATTTGCTAGTTGAAATGCATGTGAAGGTTCAGGAGAGTCAGGAGCAGATGACTCTTGTTTTAGTTGTAGTGGAGTATTCATTTTTAAAATGAATTAAGAATAAGCGGTATGAGGATATAGAGTGTTTATATTTAAGGGAAATTCTTGAAGGTGGGGAGACACCTTCATAATAGACGATTGATGAGGATGAGTTCATCTATGTGAAGAATCAGGTTGTGGTGCCTATGAGTATGTGAGAGGAACTCATGTGATAATTTCATGCATCGAAGTGGGTGGTACATCCTGGGATGAAAAAATGTACCATGACCTATGAAGACAGTCTTGGTGTCCATGCATGAAAAAGGAGATAACATGTTTCATGATAATATGTTTCACTTATTAGTAGGTGAAGGAAGAGAATCAATGTCCTGGAGGTCTATTGCAGCCGTTTCCTATTCCGGAATGGAAGTGGGATGATGTGACTATGGATTTTGTGGTAGGTCTTCCATAGACTCTTAGGAATAATGATTCTATTTGGGTCATCATGGATTTAATGACAAATGTTGATCATTTCTTGCCTATAAGGGAAACCTTTACAGCAGAACAGTTGGGAAAACTATACATTTAGGAGATATTCCATTTGCATGGGGTGCCACAGACTATAGTTTTAGATCATGACTCGTGCTTTACATCATGCTTATGGTAGGGATTACAGAAGGAAATTGGCACACATGGTTTTTTGAGTACGACTTTACACCCATATACACATGGGAAGTTGGAACATACCATATTGGTGTTAGAGGATATGTTGCAGGCATGTGTGCTTGACTTTGGTGGTTCTTGGGAGAAGTACTTGTATTTATTGGAGTTCTCCTATAACATCATTTATTAGAAAAATATACATATAGAACCATATGACACACTTTATGGTAGGCCCTATAGATCAACTCTATGCTAGATAGAGGTGGGTGATTCAAATTTGTTGTGACCAAGTCTCATGCAGGAGATGTTAGAGTTGGTTCAGTTTATTCCAAAATGTATGGTTATGGCTCAGAGTAGATAGAATTCGTATGATGATAGATAGATATGAACCTTAGAGTTTAAAGAGGGTTATCATGTAATATTTTAGGTGTCTTATAGGTTGGGTCACCGCAGGGTACAAAGGTAGTGAAAGTTGGAGCCTAGGTTTGTAGGACTGTTTGAGGTAATGGAGAGAATCAGGCTGGTGGCATACCGATTGACCATTCCACAAAACATCAGCACTATGCATGCTATTTTACCTGTGTCACAACTATGACAGTATCACCCTGAACCTTCTCATGCGATCGATGTGGATAAGGTTGTCCTTGAGATAGATGTGTCCTTTGAGGAGCATCTGATACATGTACTGGATCGTAGCGAGAAAGTGTTGCAGGGAAAGACCGTTCTGATAGTTTGTGTGTTATGGAAACATGGATGTGTTCAAGAGGAAACTTGGAAATGGGAAGCATACATGAGGGCTCAATGGACAAAATTTTTTGCCTCATAATCTTAGTGACGTTTGAGAGTGAAGCTTGAGGATGAGATATTATAAGGTGGGGAGATTGTAAGATCTTTACCTTTTACGAAGTCATCTCGGGCCCATTTTCAGGTTCTTTTTTCTATTTTAAGTACCTTTGTTTTGGAGTTGTAGTTTGAGGTGCATTTGGGTGATTTTTTTAGAGAAATCAATGGATAGAGGGCTGTTCATGGTTTTTACATGGTTTGACAAACCATGCGGGTAAACCCAAGTAACTGTACGACCCTAGGAAGTGAGGGTCCGCACGGTTGGCGCACGATTTACCCTAACCATGCACCCCTACCTAGAAAACCGTGCATGTGGGTTTTTATTATCCAAAAATTTGTTTTTAAATCACCCCAAACCCCTCTATTTCGACCTAGGCTTGGGCTTGATGAATTCTAGGTGATCCCAGAGCCTTCCGGAGGGATTCCATGGTGATCCAAACACCATTCTTCGAGATCTAAATCCCATATTAAAGATCCACTCTCTTCCTAGTAATTTTATTTCACCCCGTTGATTATTTCATTCTTTACTCTATCTTTCTTTGATCTTCTCATGAAATATCTCCACTGTTTCTATAGATCTAAACCTGTGTGTTGAGATCTAGATCTGGTATTGTGGATCTAGATCTAGATTTTCAAGATCTTGGTGCCTTTGATCTTAATTTTGTGTTTAGGGATTTATATTTTGATCTTGATCAACATCGCTGTGTTTCTTGGATTTTGGGGATTTCCACTGGGCAAACAACCATCAACGAACCAAGCTAGGTGGTCTAAATTGAACTCCCATAATCGTGGATTTGATATGTGTAAGTGAGATTAATGATTTGATAGAATCCCTTAGTAATTGATTTACTAAATTGGGTTAAATTGGAATGTGCAATTGGGCTGTTGATGTTTTGGAGATATGGATGATTAATTGATGATTTAATCACGAGACTAAGGGGAAGCCCAAATAGATAATTGACTTGGAGGAAAAGTTTTATGATTTGGGATATTATATTCAAAATATTGAATTAGTTGTGTTAAGATAATTAATTGGGGGAATTAATTATGAGACAATGATTTGGTAATGTTGAGACAATTAAAGGGGGATTAATTATGTGCCTTGATGTTTGATTAAGATAATTAATTATGAGATTAATTATTAAAAGTTGAGATTTGTATTGGATAATTAATTGTGGAGAATTAATTATAGAACAATATTTGTGTTAATAGATTAATTAATTAATGATTTAATTAATGGAATTATGTACTTAGTTAATTTTTGGGCTAACTAATGGTATTTGATATGTTTAAATAATCATTGGATTAGTAAGGGAATGGTGTGGTTAATTATGATGAATTAATAAATGATGTGAATGATTGAGAAAGCGGGTTCTAGACATGGTGTTTTAGACCTATTGAGAAGTTGGGATGTCAGACATGGCATTTTACCCCAATAGTTGATACAAAGTGCTTGTGAGATCGAGTGGTAGACATGACGATCTACAATGATTGAGAAAGAGGGGTGTGAGACATGGTGATCTACACCGATTGAGATATTGAGTGTTAGACATGGCATTCCACACCAAAGTAATGATAATGATGAATTGTGAGTTGAATTAGAGACATTGATCAAACCCGAGTTTAATATGACAAGTAAAGAACAAATGACAACGTGATAACTATTTAATTATGTATTGTATTTATTTACTTAAAGAGTTGTGTACACTATCTTGTAACTATATTTGTTTTAGACACGGTTGGTGGTGACCTATTGAGTTGTACTAACACCCTATTCAGGCCCCCTGATTGGCACCCGAGCAGACTTTGTTGTTGCAGGACATGATAAGGGCAAGACCCTGAGATAGGTTGCTATTTGGGAATGGATCATGGGTGAGGGAACCAGACGTGGTTCGGGACCCACTTGGGAGTCTTTGTGTCTTTATTTTTAGTTTCATTTTAGAAACTTGAAACTTTCATTGTCATAGCATGATTTTCCTTTCAGTTGGGTATTGTATTTCCTGTTTTTGACTATTATGCGACTTGATATTGTTCTGCTTATTTTTATGCTTCTGCACTTGTTTATTGTTTTTTTCTTCCATTGGTGTTTTAATCTGATAAAAGATGGTATATTCTCCCCATGACTAACTTACTAAACCCTCACTTCTAGTCATCACCCTCTAGAGTACGGAGAGGTGCGTTTGATGGAATGTGACCAACTGGCTCGGGGCACCGTTTAGTGGCACCTGGGTCAGGATTTTACAACCATCATATAACCTCACCACTGGTCGGTAGCCTTTGGTATATAGGTAGGTGCGCTTGAGTACATGTAGTCCCTTGGGCCTAGTTATCTATGAGTAAACAAGGCCTGGGAATTCACATGTATAATTTGTGTGGAAAAATTTTAATATTATGTCCTCTTGATTTAATATCATTCAATATAATTTTTTCACTTAATCCATCTCTAAAATGTTTAATATGACACACCATGAGAAAGACATGGATATTAAAGAAGTGGTCAAATAAGTTGTGGCCAAAGAAAATAAAGAGGAATCATTCTTTTTCATACCCCACCATACAAGCTATTAAGGGGACCAGTTGAGATTAACTCAATATTAAGAAGTTGGGGGGGGGGGGGCTAAATTAGTGTTCATTACTTTTATTATTTTTTATTCTTTCCCCCTTTCCTTTATTTACCATTACTATAAGTTAAGGTGAATAGATCTTTGGTTATCTATTCTCACCTCCATATTTAAATGAAAAACATTAAAAAACACACACAAAAAGAGAACATCTATATACAAGGTTCACCTTTCAAGATGAAAGGCTAATTCTTTGTGTAAACAGGTAAAAACTAGGATCACCCAACTGATTAATAAAACCATTTGAGTGTTACACTATTGTCTCCCAAAATTTAGAATGTGTATTCCACACATTTGTTTGGTTCATACCACACTCAGGTACATCTCATACCTTTATAATAATGTAGAGATAAAATAGGTATTCTAACACTAATTTAGGATTCTTCCTTATTGTTGATGTGCTGTTTATTTCTTCTTTTTCTCACCTTCCACAATATCAAGTAACTTCTCTTTTTTTCATGAAGGAAACTGAATACAACTACTAATTCTTCTATATAATAGAAATTCATGAATGCTACTTATTTTCTTTTCTTGATATTCATAATAGAAAGTCAAAGTGATTCCTTTCTTTAATTGATACAAGACTTCATCTTCCTTATTTACTTGAAAACTATACCACTCAAAACCCCCTTCTTCTATGAACTTCATAGACACCTCATCAAACTTTTTTTTCTTTCACTTATCTTTTATTCTTCCTCTTACTTAGAGAAACACAAACAAAAATGGGTTTACCTATTCTATTCTACTTAAACACACAATGGTTATTCAGATTAGATGTTTTTTTGGTAATCTCACTCTTTTACTTGGAACACAGAAATTATTCTCTCTTGAATAATAATGTCAATATTTTCTCACACAATTTTTAAACTTCAACCTACAACGATATATATACGTATCTATAGAATAATATGCAGCAATGTCAGTTTCTTTCATCTCCCTTATTTCTCGCATAAATATATTCTCAATATTGTGCGAATATATTAATTAAAATCTCAATATATTTCAACATTTCAAAAACAATTAGAATATTGGATCTTGAATTTCCCATCGTACCTCCTTCAAAGTAGCTTGTAACTGCATAAAATATGCAGAAACTGGTCACATGCCTTCTTCTTCCATAATCTTGGAATTCTTCCTCATTCTATCCATGATAATTTTCATACATTAAATAACACATATAAATATATTCATGAATGAATGAACTATGACCACGGTATCTCTATTTCCATGGAAAATCTCCCCACCATCATCATTATCATCATCATCATCTTCCTTCATAAATCCTTCCTAAATCATGATAATAATTATCATGATTATTGTTTTTATTAAATAACTATTTACCTGGAATCATTTGAATTAACATGAAATAAGTATCAAGAACTCCTCTCCTGGATTTGTGGTGTACAAATGCTCTGCTGTTCTTCATGTCTATAAAGCACAATGTAAATATGAATGATGTTTATTCTCCTTATTTTTACACACATGAAGTTTACACAACAAGGGGAATATCATGTTTATGTAGATGATGTTTATAAAGACAACACATAATGTACACATAGAGGCTCAATAAATGTTAGGAAATTTGTAAGAATCCTTAAAATTTTTTAAACAAGCTTCTGTACTTATCATATATTCCTCTTCATAAATTCAACTACATGAATTTAGATACATGAGAAATTACCATATACCAGATTTGAAGATTGACTATGAGGTAGATCAATCAAGTGAAGAAACCATATGAAATGGATCAACCACATAGATCAGCCACATGAACAATATCAAATATTGACACATGAATAATATTAAATATCAACCACATAAATTGAATATAAGGATGGATTGTAAGGAAATAATCTGCATGAAGCAATTGACATGATTGACCATATAAACAAACAAACCCATACTCAACTACTTCTCCTTGTAGAGTTCTCCTTATTTCTAGTAACAAGATTCTTTCGATGATCATGACTGCATGCATAATATTATCAGGTCCCTCATTTTCATTTCAGACCATCCTTATGAACTTATTAATTCCATTATTTAAAACTTCCTATAAACATGTATAAATTTTCTATGTTCTTATGAGAATTTATATATGAATCAATTAAGCCAATCAAGTTTATTCCTACTTCAATGGAGGAATAATAATTGAATATAATTGGATCAACATGTATCAGGGATGTGAGAAGAAGAATACTATAGTACACATCTTAAGTTTGAGCCCGATAACACATGATATTTAAATTATAAACAATAACCTTTTTAGTGTTCCCAAATTGAAACTTAATTTTGTATGCCACTCCTTAATAAGTTGTAGTGCCTCACTAGTGACTCATTAAAATCCCAACTGGAGTTTCTTCTATCTAGGTTTTTTATGCGAACTCTAATAGTGCAGGATAAACACTCTTTTCCATATTAACACCGACATATTGTCTACTCTTATTGTTCTGAACAGTGTAGCCACGAGGATTCCTCAAAGTTTCCCTCACCGGCCTACCCTTAAGTTTGGTCAGTTTTCTATGATTACTGGCTTCTTGAGTAGGCTAGATTGAGGATTGTCCATGTATTTTTGGATAATCCCTCCTTCACTCCTTCAGAAAAAGAATAGAGTATGAAATATTATGTAATACCAAATAAATATCATTCTTTTTCTTCAATTATTCTTTTATTCCCATTTTTAAAAAATACTTCCTCATTAATATCATTGTAATAATTAATTTTTCATTTAGAAATTATCCATGGAACTTCAAATAATAAATTTTTTACCTTTAATACGAATGAATCTTCCAAAACATTACAAAGGAAATAAATCCCCATTATCATATGTATTATGAAAATCAACTTCATATACCTATCAACCAAGATATTTGATAAACATGACACTTATTCTTGTGATATTCTTCTTCAACAATCTTGGATTCAACTTAACAAACTTCCCAGATATTCTCTTCTTTATTATGATTATTATTTAACATATTGAAATCAAGCTATTAGAAATAAATACAACACTCACAAAGTAGGATCAATAAACCCTCCCTTTATATTTTTTGGTAAAACCTTCTAAATGATAGGTCAACATGTTCTCTCTCTCTAATCAATTATTATTCCCCCTTTCTCATCAATCATTCATTTAAATTTATCTCCAACTTATTTAAAATAAATAAAAGGTACTTTGGAATGTGGTGTAAATTCATACTTAAGAAATGTTCTATAAACCATTCCAATCTATGTCTACAAGATACATACTCATTATGGAAAACAAAATGATTTGATTTAGTGATAAATACCTCCCTTATAAAATAAAATGACACCAAATGAAATGCGGCACTCTTTATATTTCTCAAAAGCTATTAAAAAAAATTAGTCTCAGAAAACTAATGATACCCATTGAGATACAAAATTTATTATGAAATATATCAACCTATATTTCTATAATCACTTCAAAATACAGGTCAAAAAATTGAAGTACAAAGCATGAGTAAAACTCTAGAAAACATCTCCAAGTCTTTTTCAATATTTCTCTTTTATTCTATTGAGTTAAATCAATTGATACCCCATAATGTTAGAATTTTATTTTTATTAAAAAGGATGATATAATAAGAAATAATACCTTCTCCAATGAAATTTATTCAAGAACATTCTAGAATATCAAAATTTTATTGAAATAACTATTCTAGTAGCTTGTTCTTTATTCTTCACTTGCCTCCTCCTCAAGGATACACTACAGATAGTCTTACTCATGGTGGGACTCTTAAATGGATGGATAAAATTAAAATCTATGATGAGAATGCATCAAAATGGATTACTTCAAGTAGATATCCAGTTTTTAAAACTTCCACTTATTCATCAAGGATGATTCATTCATTATATTTACTTTAGTCCACCAAAAGATAATTCATTCCAATATTATTTCTTCTTCACTTTGTTTCCCAATATTGAGAGAATAAACTCATTCTCAGGTTATTCCACTAATAACACGATTCATCTTTAATTTCCTGTATTGTAAGATAAAATAGAATACATAATAGTTAAGGAAAAAAGGTGGATCTTCATGCTCCTCAATGTGAAAAGTAATGTTTAGATTATTTTCTCAAAAAAGTTTCTACATTATTTAGGCTTACAATTCTATTCTTAAAATTGTTTTTTCTTGATGGATCATTGATCCATTCACATATTTATATTCTTTACGTGGAAAAATTTTATTTTCAATAATCTTCATGCATATTTCATTCCTAATTCTTTTAAGGGATTATTGTTTTTTTGGTGAGATGATTAGAAATATTTTTTCATTTTTTCCAACTTCTTTGAATCTCCCATATAGTTCTTATTTAACATAATAGTTTTATTTTGTTGATAAACTATCATGAAATTATACTCCTTTACATGGAATTTCTTATTCTCCTTTGGTTCCATATTTTTCTTGTTCCTTTTCCAAATTTCTTTCATTATCTAAATCTTCTAGCCAAATTACTAAAATATACTTGGGTACATTGGAAGTATTCCTAGATTCACTACATGGAAACTCGTAAGATATCTTCTTCACATCAGTTCATTTTGATGTATCAATCCTCTAGAATTTTATAGGTTCATTACCCAAGGAATGAACCATCAACCTTCTTTGTTATCTTCTTGAGAGTATCTGTATTTATATCTCTCTTCAACTTATTCTACATGGATAGATATTTATACTTCTACTATGATGTTCTCTAATTATTTTAATTTGATACATAAAGATATGAGTATACACCACTTTTTTACCACACCCTTTGAATACTTCATAGAAATCATTAATCACTTTAAATCTATTTCAGTCACACCATTTTTATTCTAATGTGGATATTGAAATGTTCAAGTACACCAATTTTTAATTATTTAAACATTTTCCTCTTTCAATTTTAATATTGTAATATCCTGAGTTTTTAAAATAAAACTGTGGTCGATAGAATATACAACACGCAACACCGAACTAAACAAACCATAAAATATTATTATTTAAATATGACCATTATAACCTCAAAATTGAATTGGAGGGTATGAATAGAAATGACCAAATTATGAAATATATATAAAAATTTATTTATTAATTTTTAAAAAATAAACACTCAATTTTTAGTAAAGTCATTTTAGTCTCCAAAAATATATTTTCTTTAAAAATAATTTTTATTTCTTTTTTGGGAGAGAATATTATAATTAATTTTTGAAAATTTCACAAATTTTATTTTATAAAAATGATATCATTTTTAAGGTGAACATATCAAAATTATCTTGGGGTGAACTTTCAGTATTTTTTTGAAAAGATTGATTTTCTAGTGAATAGTGAAAAATATTGTTTTTCATTCGAAATTTTATTTTTGTTTCCAGCATTCAAAAAGTATTATTTTGTTTTAAAATGGTTACAAAGTAAAATTATTTCTACTATATTATTAATAATCTACTTATGTTCATTGGAATCAATATTATGGTTGAATTTGGAATACATTTTTTTTGCACTTAAAATGCATTTTTCTAGAAAAAGTTTTTTTTGTTACATTTTGTGTAACACCCTAACCCCAGTTACCCAGAGTCGGTGCATTATTAAACAAAATTTTCATGATTAAAAGGGATCAAATCCCGAAAGACCAATCAGTTTGGTATCCTTGGAAGTACCAGATACATTCCTAAGTTTTACATTACATTATAAAATGAAAAACAACAACAACATTGTATCCATTGAAAACATTCATATCCCTTAGACTATCCCTTAGAATATCCCTACAGGTCAGTCATAATATACTTCTTCGTATCCTGGGAAAAATAAAACATTGAAATGGGTGAGCTTAGATTCTCAGTAAGGATAACAATATAGCGAAAACATTCATAAATAAGCATAAAAATTTAAGGAAATATATAAGACTAAATCATAATCATTTTAAACATAAAAGTATGCATAATATGGCTAATATAAATCAAATAATTACATTTAATTATTCACATGGATATTATACTAGTCGAATAATCACATGCAATATCAATAACCAATTTCAAAATGATGGAATGCATAATGCCAGACTTCATAACCACATAGTTAAGGCCTTGTTCCAAGACTAGAAATACGATTTTTTCAAGGCCTTGTTCCAAGACATTAGTTGTCTCATGAGACCTACTAATGCATCAAGGAGCTATAGCTGTCTCCACCCGTCACTTACTAAGTCCAATGCATTCCTCATATGCAAATGTTTAAACATAACATAAACATCTGTCTTAAAACTAACATACAAAATGTCAATAATTTATCTATAAACCATGAATGGTATAAAAATAACACATCAATAGTAAAATATATCACAAAAAATTCAATACAATATGGAAGATTTCTATCATAATAAATTAACTTCAAAAAAGTTTAAAATCCGTCAAAAGATACTGACATAGATGAAATCAAAATTTTTTGAGAGAAATATCTCTTTCTATTTTGAAATCATTTAGAAGTCATGTAAATATAAAAGAAAAAATTTATTTTGAAAATATTCTTATAATATTGTAACGGAGGATTCGAAGGTGTTATAACAGCGGAAAATAGCCGCACCCACCGTATAAGTTAAAAAAACATTCTTTCCTTAATTATGTTGAAAAGGTCATAAAAGACCTTGTTTGGAAAATGAAAGAAATATTACTTTATAAACATTTTATAAAAAGTAAAAAAAGGGTATAAATGACTTTAAAACATAGTCTAGGAATGATTAAAAATGTTTTGAAATATATTTTTAAGAAAAATGGATGTGGATGATAAAGAGGTCCCAATATATACTCATGTATAAACAACCTCGAATAATGAAGAGATTGTGAAATTAACTATTACCTTGTAATTTTACCTAGTCAATGGTACATAAACCTCCTGTATAATATTTAAATCATTGTTATTAGATTATAAATGAATCATATACATAAATATGATATCATATATGATCTTCTAATATTGATTTGTTAATAATATTTTAGTAGTATCATCGTTTCGGGTGTTGACTGATTCGTTTTACTTTATATGCTTGGTTACATAAGCCATATTTGTTATGAATAGGATATATTTGATTCATATTCAGAATAATATTAAGTTCTTAAACATTATTTTTAATCATAAAATGAAAATTATTCTTGAATGATTATGATGGGGAATGAATCTCATTGCGTTCATGGAGACGGTAATTCGTACGTACGCACGAGCGACAATATAATTATATTAATGGTGAAATCATATGTAATTGGATGGTGTATCATATATACATAATCATTAACATGTTATATTTATTATTTACATCAGTTATACTCATTCTTATACCATCTAAATAATTAAGTGTTTGAATAACAAACTACACACGTATGGTGACTTTGTCATTTATAGGATGGATAGAATAATGAATATAGTTATACCATATTTATAATAACATAAAATTATGTATAAGGTACTGTATTTATTATTTTTTATGGAAAAAATAAAGAAAGAGGAAGTGGAAGAAGAAAATAACTCAAAAGAGGATGGTGAAGTTATTACCTCTTCTTCAGGTGTTTCCTTTTGAGTTGATCAAAAGGGCTCCTTAGTTTGGATTTATGATCTAAGTAAGGACTCTAAGTTTATTTAAGGTAAGTTGGTAGGATTTTTGGGAAGGTTTTGTCCAATAAAAATGGATTTGGAGGTTTGAAATTAAGAGAAGAGGAAGTACCCTTTTATAAGAGAGGTGAGGGTCACTTTAGGAAAAGCTTGAAATATTATTTTATAATAAAATCATTTTCAGTTTCTAATGGCCCCAAAATGATTTATTTTTAGGATAATGTGGTTATGGGTCAAAAAAATTTCATCCAATAGGTTTTAGACAGGTTTATGTTACCATATTAACCTTATCTTTTAGATTTAACTCTTAGTTAAATAATTTGACATTTACCATGTCTCTTTGTATTTTTATATTATATGGTTAATAAACTTACTATAAAATGACAAGAAAACCCCAAGTGGTTTATTATTAATATATATAACCTTATATGAGTCCTTTTGAAGAACCTTATATTTTTAGGAATATTATATCAATTAATAATATAGAATTGTTTTTAAAAAACTCAATTATGTCAATTTTGACACTATTTAGTATTTTATTTTTTAGAAGCCATAAAAATTTTATCACTTAGAATAAATTTATTTAATCAATACTAACATGTAATATTGACCTATAAAATTATTTTAATTCATAAAAAGTTTCAATTTACATTTATTTGGATATTTAGAATATCAATTATTTTAATATTTAATTAATAAGGTAATTAATGCATCATCATTGTGTCATAAATAAATTAAATTATTTAATGTCTAAAAATTATAAATAAAATACCATTATGTGGGAAATATTTTATCTTTATAATTAATATTTATAGTCGAATTTATCTTATTTATAACCCTATATTAAAAATTGTTTAGTTATTAAACATTGAATTTTACACCTTTAACTCTTCTTAAAAAATAATAATAATAAATTTCCTAATCTAATCCAGGTGGACCAAAAGGATCATATTTTATTCCTAAGGTTGTTTTTTTGTAGAATTAAACTTATCTAACAGAATTAGGACATGTTTTAGGGTAATTATAATATCATTTTTACCCTTAATTACCCTATTTACTTTTAACTGTGGTAATAAAAGTCAAAAGTTACTGTTCACCAAAAATTATTTTCATCTTATTGAACTGAATTTTACTTAATGATGTCAACCATGTCTCTTAGAGTTTTGAAATTCAACTCACATAAGCAGTATACTTAAGTTTTATGAAAATTTTTAAATGCTCCTAGAAGGTGAGTAAAAGACGGTAAAAATTCAATAAAATTTTATATATCTAAACTTATTATAAAATGACTCAAATGAATTAAATTGAATATATATTGGGATTATGTATCTATTTTGACTTAAATAAATTAAAATAAAATAACTAATTATTTAAATAAAAAGTTGGTTTTAAACAATAACGCAGTGTTTTTCATTATTCATCAAAAATTGAAAGTTCTAAGAAAAATACCAAAAGTTCACCCTAAGATAATTTTGATATTACGAATCCAAAAATGAAGTCCATTTTGAAAAATAAAATTTATAAAATTTCAAAAAGTGGGTATTAATATTCATAATGGCTAGTTTGATTGGTCGTGGTGTGTTAAAACTCTATGTTGCATACAACGCAAGCTACTACATTATCAAAGGGAAACATACCATGGAAGCTTGGGGTGTTACATTTTGCATTTTTATCTTACATTAATTTCTGCCACTTTAAGGAATTGAATCATTAATTAAAAATTCCCATATTTTTAATTATAAGGTTTAAATTTATTAAAAATGTCCCTTTTATTTTTTGTCATTATGAATAGTAACCATAGTAATTTGTTTAAAACAGTAAAGGGTAAATCGAGTAATTAAGGTAAAAAAAAGACTAAAAATTGACCCTAAAACTTGAATTATTTTTATTGGATAAATATATTTCATACATAATCAACAAAAGTTATAATATATGGCCTTTGTTTCCATTTTTCCATGATTTTGGCCTTTATAATATTTTATATAAAGAAAAGTAAAAAATGTCATTCTCTTTGTTTTATTAACTTTACATTTTTGACATAATGATAAAAAGAAGGTACATTCAGTTATAAGTATTAATTTGAAATATATATGATTTTTCTTTATAATGGTAATTTATTTATATTTTTTAGTTATGAAATAATTACTTTAAATGCTTACACAATGCCAATGCAATATTTATATAATTAAATGAAAAATAAAATAAATGATTTTAAAAACACTAAAAGTAATATAATTAAAAAGAATAATTGTGTTACCATTTTTTTAGATAAATATAATTTTTTAATGATGTATTATATAATTATATTTGAATTCCTCATTTTTCTTGATGTATTCAATGGATAGTGTCAAAAATGACATTAATGATATTTCATAATAAATAATATTTTATAAAATGATTTAAAATTTATAAAAATATTATATCAGTCCAAATGAATGGTATATGGTTTTAAACATAAACCAAATTTCATTTATGGGTTGTTTGGATTCTTATGGTATCATTCATGACCCTTAAAGGGTAGAAAACTTTAAGGTTACAGTAATTATCAAAAGTGTTAATGGGGGGGGGGGGGTAAAACTAAAATATAAAAGAAAAAACATAACCAAAACCTATCAAAATTTTATTATATGATACTATTTCAACTAATACACATCTTACATTCAAATTATATTAATTTGAATCCATTTGGACATGAAAAATAATTTATATTAGTTTAATACTTTAGGAAATTCCAAGAATGCTCCTCTCCACACTTATAAAAGGAAACTTCTCTCATTTATTTACAACACTTTTACCCATATATATCTACCTAACCATGAATAATTATATTTAAAAAATTTATATTGATAGCCCAATGGGGTTTCTTTAATTCCCTACAGGTCTACACAATTTTTTTGTAAAACTGAAAATATCATACTCGATTAATTAAAGATTTAGTAAAGAGTAAGTTTGAGGTAGAACCCACAAGGATGAATAAGTTAGTTTGATTAGGTTTTCAAAAAGATTTAATTTTGTTAAATTGTAGAAAGTGGTGAAAAAATGATATTTTTTATTTAAAGAAATAAAATGAAGTAGATTGATTGGATTGTTTGAAAATAAATTTTGAAATCATGCTGAGGTTTTGTAATAACAGGGTTTAGGTGCAATTGGATTTTGAGAAAATAAATTGATTCATGATTGGTGTTGGAGTTGAGACAAGGAAGATCCAATGGTCATGGTATCTCCAACTTAACATGTCAATTCCCAATTTCCCTTGGTCTGGTAATTTTGGGTGTTACCGAATCAAGTTTGTCTTGATACTATTTTTAAACCCGATTTCCAATAAATTCGACAATGGTCATGCCTTCTTTAGGGTTTTCGGTTGTGAAATATTGAAATTCCTTTTAGATTCAATTATCATTGGTCATGATAAAAGAAAAAATAAATGGATTTGAAGTTTACATTAAATTGCGGCAAACCAAATACATGAATAAAATATATCAATCCAAAAACACCTTACCCCTTTTATTTACTTTACCCTAGCACTAGGCGGGCTTACCCCTTCATCCTATGACGAGAGGAATAGAGGGAAGAATAAAAAAATGAATAATGAAAATAGAGAGGACTTAGGGAGGGCCCAACATAATGCAGCTTCTTGCTCTATGATTGGTCTCTGATGGAATTGGTATTCAGTAGTAGGAAACTCCTCAATTTATAGTCTTTGTATGGGTTCTACTCGGCATATTTCATGACATGTAATGTAATTTCACATCATGAAATCCTGATCCAAGGTTTCCTCTGTGATTTTTGAATCTCTGCATATCTTGCACAATTATAATTTGAATATTTTGACCTTTGACTCTTTTCATGGAATGAAATTAGGACCCATGAAGTGTGATTAGTTTTCATATCATGAAACCTTTTGTCATGACTTTTTTAGGCGTCTACTTCTCTGGATGATGTCACGACATGTAAATAAATTACACATCTTGTAATTGTGTTGTTCTAGTTTTATAGCTTCACTTATTTCTCAAAAATAAATTATCACACCGCTTCACTTCGCTTGCTGCGCTAAGTCCCTTTTAGCTCCATAATTTTACCATTTTCATTCCTTTTAAAAATTCATTATATTTTTCCACAAAATAGAAAACAAGTTAAATTGTCCAACATTTGACAATAATATTCAATTAAATACAAAATCATAACATTAAAATACCCTAAAATATATTCATGAAATACACTTATCACTTATTTGAGTTATGGAGGTCCTGGTCTTCCTAAAAGACTAACCTTAGGGTCCTTAATAAGAGATCCTATGGAGGTCTTTCTAAGCGAAGGTAATCATCTTCAACAAACTCTTTATTTTTTACTTATTTTACCAACTTAAATTATATCTTAAAAATTACAATATAATAACACCAGTATATAACATATACTGAGATATTATTATGTTGATGGTATAATATTTATGCATAGCCTTCTCCATTAAATGGAAATCAAAACTATTGCTCATGTGTATAACAGACTACCACCTCACAAACTAATGTAATTTTTTTTTCCAACACTGACTCACTTGGATAGTAATAATGATGGAAATAATGGATATATATGTTAATTATAACATGATATTTATTCTTTAAAATTAATCCTTAATTTTTTACCCTTTCAACTAGTTAGAAATGACATCATCGCTCATGCGTACGTATAACTTACCATCTCCACAATGTGATGTGATTTATGTTTTATGTCCCCCTTTAAAGAATGATTATAAAATTTTATCTAATGAATATATATGATATTTATAACTGTAATATAATTCTATAGGTTAGGTAACTATATCCTATTCATAATATCCATAACTTTCATGACAAAATATGCATGAAAAAATTAAATAGTTAACAACCAAAACTAAGGTAATAATGAAATTATATTAATGAATGGGTGATAATATGTTATAAGAGGATAATATATGATATTATAAATATGAATATGGTTATATTATAAAATAATAACATTTTTAAAACCATTATACATGAGGTTAAAGAGAAATCAACTAAAGGGAAGTGTGAGGTAAGGTATTTCATCTCAATTTCCACTTCATTGAGACATATTTTGTATTATGAACCTATTTAATTTTATATGGTTTATATAATACCATCATGAGGTATGTAACATAAATATATATTTATTAATTATGGATATTAATTTGATTCAAGTTACTCTTTCAAAAGTATTTTTTAAAAGAAAAGTCAGTCTTATTTCTCTTTTGATCGGTTATATTTTTCTTCCATATCCATAATTTTGAAAATATATTTACAAAAATATTTTTTATTTACTAAAATGAGTTATTAAGTACATTTCATAATATCCTTTACTTTTTACATGGTATGAAAGGAATATTTCTAATGTTTTTTTAAAAGTTCTTTTTCAACTCTTTTTACAAAAGTCAAAAGGAATTGTTTTTAACGTATATGATATTAACATAATTTTACACAATTATAACCATTTTACACTATTTATATTCTTATATAAGATTTATATAGTTTTTAAAAGAAACTATTTATAAAATATTATTTTAATATTTTGCTTCCATTTTCCAAAAGACTTGATTTTACCACAAAACCTATAATCCTAATAAATTGAAAGTCATCTTTCAATTATTTTATGGTCCTTTACATTTTCTTGAAACATATACTTTATTGAGATAGTTTTTCATTGGATATTACATTTATATTAAATATCCATATTATTTATATCATGGATATTATTATTCCATAAACTGTATACCATTTCTATATATGGTAATTTACTCTATATGTTATTGGATTGAATGTAGAATTATTAATAATATGTATTCTTTACTCAAAATAGCAATTTATTGATAAGGTTTTTTTCTTATAAATTGAATTTATTGTCCAATATATGTAGAATGAATTTTAAATGAAGTGATGGGTGGGGCCTAGTTATAGATAGCCTCTCAATGTATTGATAGGTCTCATGAGACAAATCAGTTGACCAAATTAAATGGGTCTTTACCCATAGTTTTTAAACTATCTTGGAAAAAGGTCTTGAGAGTAGAGTTATCATGATGCATGTGATCATGAAATCCAATATTGATCATTTCTTTCATTGAGAATTCAGTTATAATTATTATCGATGATATTTTCATAGTGATATTATCTATGGATGCATTGCATTCTTAAGTTATTTATTAAATAAAATGTGTTTTCAGTTATTTACCTTTACATATTTATTATGTATTATTTACACATGATAGATTACACCGTATATAACCCTTATTGAGAATTTTATCTCACCCTTATTTTGTTTCCTTTCCCTAATATTTTAAGATTAAATATTTTAACGAGTTCAAGGATATATACTACTTTCCTTTTTTATGTTCTATATTTTATTTCTAATGTAATAAGGGAATCAAGTATGTATCTAATTCTCCAAGACTAATAAACTAATTGATCCTTGGTGATGTGATCCATTGCATCTTATGATAATGTAATAAAGTAACTATAGATTTTGGGCCATTGGAGTTAGGGTTTTTACTATTGGTATCATAGGAATTTTAGTAGAAACCTTCAGAACTAGATTTAATAAGACATAGATTAAGCATTATAACCTTATGTTGAATTTTGAAGAATGTATAATTATATGATAACATCATAATTTTTTAATTTAGATATTATGTGGTTTTACCAGAAAATTACATTCTTTTATAAATACTACAAGTGTATGTGGATCTGGAAGAGTTATACTTATGGGTAATAACTCTGAAAAGGTTACATTGAGCCTCAATTGATCATCACTTAGTGCATGAAAATGGGCCTTGTTACACACCTAGTTTGACACACCCAACAGATATGATTTTGTTAATTCGAATTTTTTTAACAATGCATTATGAAAGATATGTTAACATTTCTATGACTTAAAGATATTCCCAAAGAAACCAAGTTTATATTTCTATTATTAATAATGAATAAATTTTCAATTTATGATAAGTGTTATACCATATTTAGAATCATATATTATGATTTAAAATTCATAATATTATGAGAAAATTTAGTATATTCCATTTTTATAAATGGATCATTTCAAAAATATACATATTAATACTCATGGACAATATAGATATCTCTATATTGAGCATGCCAATAAATATGGTATTGAAAATGAGTAGATCATGGCCATATTATGGAAGCTTACTCAGGTTATGATGAATCAAATTTCCATAATAGAGAAACATGATGATCACTAGCATGATTATCCTATGTTTGATTGTTTCATGTGACATAATCCCCCATTATTTAGTGGGACTAATAATCTTGTGGTAGTTGAGAAATGGATTATGTCCCATGAAAAGATATTTTTGGATTTGGGATATGAAGAATGAGAAAAATTTATACTGGTATTATATTTTCTCAAGGGAAATACCGATCAAAGGTGGTCATTGATCCATAATACTAGGGAGGAAGATTAAATATAACACATGGAATAGAGATATTTTAAATAAATATTTTTTGAAAAATATTTCCCTCGTGATCAACAAATTGAAATGAAGAAAAAGTTACTTATCTTAAATAAAAAGGAATAAGAAAGTGTTGTGATGTATGAGGCTATATTTACAAGACTATCCATGTATGATACTGATTACATATGTAATTTGAAAAGAAATATTGATCATTTCATTGAAGGGATTAAGTTGAGTCTCCAAAGGGGACTGATTTCTCAAAAAATTTCATCATATGATGAAATAGTATTATGTCCTATAAAAATGGAGAAGTAATTTTATATATCCTATATGTTCAAGGGAAATTAAGAAAATTATAGGCCATATGAACACTAAGGAGAAGGGAACACATAAAATAAGAAGAAGAGAATAAATAAATTTCAATCTTGTTAAAACCATTGAAAGAATCATCTTGGGAAATGCATAAAGGGAATGAGAGTTTGTTATAAGTTCATATATAAGGGTCATCAAGATAATGAATTCAAGGGGAAGAAAGAAAACACTACTATCTAGTGCTTCAAATATAAATAAATGGGTAATTATTCAAACCATTATCTCAAGGGCCTTAAGAACTTACCGTAGAAGAGTTTGGGTCCATAAATCAATGCTTATGAAATCACTACAACTAAGGTTGAAGTTTCTAAAGATATTATGGTAAGTAATTTAATAATATATTGAAATTTAGATAATTATTTATTTTATTTTAGATATTTAAACTCTTTTATATCTTCCATTTTTTAAAAGAAAATTATATATTTACCCAGTATGTTTAGAAGGGAGTTATCATTCAAAACTCATAATAGAAATCCTACAGAAACAAGGATGTGTTAGGAATTCCCCATTATGAAACAAGAACATTCTCTATTTTTTGACTTTATTATCATAACTATGGTTAACTTTGATATAATCATTGGTATGAAATTTATTTCAAAATAATATGAAAAAATTTATTGAAAAGAGAATGAAATTATTATTCATGATGAAAATGTGAAATTCCTTATCTTTTGAGTAGATAATTCATCACCTGAGTCATGTCAAGACCCACCCCTAGTAGCTCTGCTCAATGAGATTCTTAGGGAAGAAGAGGAAAGACAATCAATGAATAAAAAAGGTAATATCTAATTTAGGATGTAACTATTGTACAAAAATGCATTGATGTATTTTTTAAGAAATTTCCTAGACAACCACCATAACATAAAGTTGAGTTTTCCATTGATTTAATACATAATGCAAGACATATATCAAATAATCCCTATAGAATGACAACTATAGAATTAGTGTAGTTGAAGAAAAAACTTCAAGAGTTGTGTTATAAGGTATTTTTATGTCCTAGTGTTCCACCTTGGAGATCCCTTAGTCATTTCATCAAGAATAAAGATGGATCTATAAGGCTTTGTATTGATTATAGTGGCATTAATACTATTATGATAAATAAAAAGTGACATCTTCCTTGCATTGATGACTTATTCAGTCAACTTTATAGAGATTGATATTTTTCAAATATTGATCTTCATTATGGGTATCATTAATTTTTAGTGAAGAATGAAGATATTTTGATGATATAATTCCATAAGAGGCATGGAAATTATGACTTTATAGTAATTAAATTTGGATTGATTAATGAACCCTCTATTTTTTTGGATATAATGAATAGAGTATTCAAGTAATATCATGATAATTTTATTTTGGTATTTATTAATGATATATTGGTGTACCCTAAAATCTATTAGGATCATAAGAATCACTTTCATATCATTCTTAAGACCCTTAAAGAAATGGAATTATATGGGAAATTTAACAAGTGTGAATTATAGACACAAAAAGTTTCTTTTCTTGGAAATATTGTCTCCAAGGATGGAATCTCAGTCGATCCTTTGAAGAACATGGAAATCAAATAATTCCCAAAACTAATGAAAATAAATGAGGTATATAGTTTCATTGGATTGGCATGTTATTATTGGTGATTTGATCAAAATTTTCCCCGATTTGATAACCCGTTAACCAAGATTACACATAAAGGGTTTAAGTTTGCATGAATAAAATAATGTGAATAATGTTTTGAAGAATTAAATAAGAGATTGGAAAATGATTTAATTTTTACTCTTCCATCAAGAAATGATGGATTTGTGATATATAATGATGTATTAAAAAAGGGACTTGGTTGATTCCTAATAACGATTATAAAGTTATTACCTATGCATCAAGGCAATTAAAGATTCATGAATACAACGATCCAACCCATGATCTTGAATTTCCATCTATAATATTTTATTTAAAGATATAGGGAAATTATCTTTATAGAGGAACATTAGAGATATACACTGTTAATAAGAGCCTAGAATATACCTTTTCCTAGAAAGAGATCAATATTAGGGAAAAAAGATGGCTCAAGCTACTCAAGGATTACAATTTCTTAATACACTAACACCTGAGAAAGGAAAATAAGGTTGAAGATTCATTAAGAAGGAACAATCATGGAGTCTTGACCAAAATGAGGATTGATAGAGATCTCGTGTTCATGGATTTAGTGAAGATGAATATATGAGTTTTTATGGAAAGGGAAACATCACTCTTTTTTCAAATGACTTCCAAACCATCTTTATTGGAAAAGATAAAAAGTTCTTAATCTGATGAGGATAATTTCTAAAAGAAAATTGAATTTATGAATGATAAAAAATTAGAATAAGTTGTATATGAATATTTAATTATGAATCTTGGAAAGAGAATATGTGTTCTATATATACCTAATATGAAAATGGAATTGTTGGATGATACTCATAGACCAAGTTTCTATATACACCATGGTAGTACCAAGGTGTATAGAGATTTTAAGAAACATTTTTGGTGAGATAACATGAAGCAAGAAATTATTGATTTGGTATCAAGATGTTCAGTTTTTCAACAAGTGAAGGATAAGAGACAAAATCCTAGAGGATTCATGCAACCTATACCTATTTCGGTATGGAAATGGGTTGTCATTACAATGGAATTTGTCATCAAATTACTGAATAATCTCAAAAAGAATGATTTAATATGGTTTATTATTGATCACCATACCAAATATGAAAATTTAATTTCTATAAGAGAATATTTACCTCTTGAGTACCTTACAAGGATCTATATTAACCAAGTTGTAAGACTTTATGTTTCACCTATTTCAATTGTTTCTAATCATGATCCACAATTTACATTGAAATTATAGAGAAGTCGTTACGAGGCTCTGGATATTGAGCTTATTTTGAGCACTTCTTATCACCCTCAAACCTATGGACAATATGAAAAGAATATTAAAACACTAGTAGACATATTGAGTTCAGGCTCACTTGAATTTTAAAGTATGTGGGACCATTATTTACCTTTGGTAGAGTTTTCTTATTACAATAAATTCCATTAAAGTATTTAAATGGCTTTATATGAAGAATTATATGGAAATAGACATTGTACTCCAACTTTTTGGGATGAATTTTTTGAAAGGAATATTGTGGGCCCAACACTTGTTCAGAAGGCAAAAAAAGTTAAAGACTATTCAGACTCATATTAAAGCATCTCAAAGTAGGAAAAAGAGTTATACCTATAAGCGGAGGAAATATTTGGAATTTAAAATGGTAGATCATGTTTTCTTGAAAGTATCTAAATGGAAGGTTGTTTTTAGGTTTAGTAAGAAATTTAAACTGATCCCTTAGTACATCGGGACCTTTGAAATTCTAGAAAGAATTGGATTTATGGATTACTATTTGGTAATGCTACCAAGTCTCTCTAAAGTAGATGATTTTTCCCATATATCATTGGTAAGAAAGTACATGCCAGAACCAAAACATGTTCTCACCTATAAAGAAATATAATTGAAACTAGATCTTTATTACTATGAGGATCCTATCAAGATCTTTGACACAAGAGATCACGTTTTGAAGAAACAGACAACTCGACTGGTAAAGGTACTTTGGAAAAATCATAAAATAGAGGAAGGAATATGGAAACTAGAGGATGTTTTGAAGAAGAACCAAGCTCATTTGTTTAAAAAGTGATATTCATGTAAATTTCAAGGAAACATATTTTTAGGAGGGTAGAATGTAATATAATGAGTTTTTAAATGAAAATTGTGTTTGATATCTTATAAACACGCAACACCGAGCTTAAAAAACCACAAAATATTGTTATTTAAATATGAATATTATAACCTAGACATTGAATTGGTGGGTATGAATATTAATAACCACATTATTAAATATATAATAACCAAAATAATCCTTTTTATTAAATATGACTATTATAACCTAGACATTGATTTTTCAATGAATAGTGAAAAAAAATTCTTTTTATTACAAATGATATTTCTTGTTTCAAGAATTAAAAAAGTATTATTTTATTTTAAAGCAATTTAAATGTAAAATTAGTTCTCTTATATTATTAATAATATAAGAAAGTTCATTGAAATCAATATTATGGTTTAACCTGGAATAAAAAAATCTATACTTAAAAATACACTTTTCTAAAAAAAACCATTTTTCATCGCATTTTTTAATTTTATTTTAAATTAATTTATACTACTTATAGGAATTTAATCTTAAAAAATGGATCAAATATTTTTAATTTAAAATTTTCAATTTATTAAAAAAATACCTTTTTTTTATCATTATGAATAATAACCAAAATAATTTTTGTTACCATGGTAATGGGTAAATTAGGTAATTAAGGTTACAAATAATATGATAAGGACTAAATATTTACCATAACACTTAACATAATTTTATTGGATGAATATATTTCATCCCCAATAAATAGAATTTCGAATATATATCTTTTTTTTTTCAATTTGGCCATGATTTCGAGCATTATAATATTTTATGTAAAGAAAAGTAAAAAAAATCATTCTCTTTGTTTTATTATCTTTTAATTTTTTAAATAAATATAAAAAGAAGTTATGTTTATTTATAATTTTTAAATTTAAATATAAATATTTTTTATTTAAAATGGTAATTTATTTATAATTTTTAGTTGTGAAATAATTACCTTAAATGCTTACACAATGTCGACACAATATTTATTTAATTAAATGAAAAATAAAATAAATGATTTTAAAAACACTAAAAGTAATATAATTTTTAATAATTATTGATATACATGGTTTTTAGATAAATATAACATTTTAGTGATGTGTTAATGAATTATATTCGAATCCCCCCTTTTTCTTGATGAATTTAAAATAAAATAAATAATGTTAAAAATGACATTAATGATATTTTTTAATAAATAATATTTTATTAAATGATTTAAAATTCATAAAAATACTATATTCAGGGAAATGAATGTGATATGATTATAATCATAAACCATTTTTCATTTATGGGTCTTTTTGATTCTTATGGTAACATTTATGACCTTTAAAGGGTAAAAAACATTAAGATTGCGGTAATTGTCAAAAGGGTTAACAGGGGTTAAAACTAAAATATTAGGGTGAAAAAATAACAATAAAAATTCCATATTTTATTATATGATATTATTTAAACTCTTAACAATCTTATATTTTTATTATATCAATTTTTATCCATATGTAAATGAAAAATAATTTATATTAGTTTAATACTTTAGGAAATTCCAAGAATGCACCTCCCCTCACTTTTAAAATGACACCCTTTCTCTAATTTATTTACAACACATTGAGACATATATCTCAACCAAAACCTACCTAATTATATTCCAAAAAAACTTATCCAAGTTTTTATGCCCTTTTCTTCCCAAAATACCAACCCCAGGGTCCTTAATAAGAGATCCAAAGGAGGTTTTTCTAAGCGAAGGTAATCATCTTCACCAAGCTCTTTCTTTTTTTACTTATTATTTTACCACATTCAATTATGACTTAAAAATTAAAATATAATAACAAAATTATATCAAATATAATTAGATATTATTATATTTATGTCATAATATTTATCCATCTCCTTCTCCATCAAATGGAAAACAAAACCATCCCTTGTGTATACGACATACTACCACATCATGAACCAATGTAATTATTTTCCATAAAAAACTCACTTGGATAGTAATAATTATGGAAATTATGGATATATATTATAATTTTGACTTTATGTTGACTCTATAAAATTAATCATTCACTTACTTACTATTTCAACCATTTATAAATGATATCATCGCTCGTGCGTACGTATGAATTACCGTCTCCATGAAGTGATGTGTTTAATTTTATATATCAAACTTTCAAGAATGATTATAAAAATTTATATAATGAATAAATATAATATTTTAAACCTTAATATAATTATTTATATTATGTAATTATATCCTATGAACAAGAAACAAAACTTCTGTGATAAAACATCCATGATAAAATGAAACAGTTAACACCTGAAACAAGGGTAATAATGAAATGCTATTAAGAAATGAGTGATAATATGTTATTAGAGTATCATATATGATATATAAATATGAATATGGTTTTGTTATAAAATAATTTTTTAAAACCACTATACATGTGGTTAAATATAACTCAACTAAAGGGAAGCATGAGGTAAGGTATTTCATCTCAATTTCCACTTTATTGAGATATATTTGGTATTATGCACCTATTTAATTTTATATGATGTATATAATACCCTTATGTAGAATTTTAAATTAATATATATTTACTTATGATGATTATTCATTCAATTCAAGTTACTCTATAAAATTGAATTTTTAAAAGAAAAACTGATCCTATTTCTCTTTTGATCAGTTATATTTTTCAAACATATCCATATTTTTAAAAATAGATTTATAAAAGTATTTTTTATTTAATATAATGATTTATTAAGGTAATTTTATATTATCCTTGAATTTTTAAAAGGTATAAAAGGAATATTTATAATGTTTTCCTAAAAGTTTGTTTTTAACTCTTTTTTACAGAAGTCAAAAGGAATGTTTTTGACATATATAACAATATTTGAATTTTACACCATTATAAAAGTTTTAAGTTATTTAGATTCTTATATAATATTTCTATAGTTTTTAAAAGAACAATATTTATAAAATATTATTTTAATATTTCACTTCCATTTTCTAAAAGACTTGATTTTACCTTAAAACCTATAATCCTAATAAATTAGAAGTCATATTTCATTTATTTTGTGATCATTTACTTTATATAAAAAAATTTAATTTCTTGGGATGATTTTTCTTTGGATATTACATTTCAGTTAAATATCCATATTATCTATATCATGTATATGATTATTTCCTAAATCATTTACCAAATCTACATACAGTGTTTTACTCTAGAGGTTATTTGATTGACATGAGAATTATTGATAATCCATATTATTTACTCAATGTGGAAATTTATTGATAAGGCATATTTCTTATAAATTTAATTGATAATTAAATATATGAGTAATTAATTGGACATTTAGTGATAGGTAGGGCTTGTTTATAGATACCCCCTCGATGCATTGATGGGTCTCACAAGACAAATAAGTTGGCTAAATTAAATGGAACTTTACCCATAGTTTTTAAGATATGTTGGTTACAGGAATTGATAGTAGAGGTATCATGATTCATGAGATCATGAAATATAATATTAATCATTTAATTCATTGAGAATTAAATTATTATTTTTATCCATGATATTTTCTCATTGATATTATACATGGATGCATTTCATTCTCTAGTTATTGATTAAATTTCATGTTTTTTAAGTTATTTACATTGTTATATTGAGTAATACTTATTTACTCATGATAGATTCTTCTGTACATAACCCTTACTGAGCATTTTAGATCACCCTTATTTTGTTTCCTTTCCCCATGATATGAAGATGAAATCTGTGAATGCGTTCGAGGATACAGACAACTTTCCTTTGTTATGTTCTATGTTTTATTTCAAACATAAAAGTGAATCGTGCATGTATCTAGTTCTTTAAGACTACTAAACAAATTGATCCTTGGTGATATGATCCCTTGTATCTTTTACTAATATAATAAAGTAACCAATAATTTTGGGATACTAGAGTTGGGGCTGTTACAAATATGTTTTGAAAAAATGTATCAATATTCTTAATCCTCTTATCCTTAAAATCTATTTGAGAATTCTTGATAGGAAGATATTATTTAAATTCATGATACTTATTTTATATTTTTTTAGTGGCCTTATATTTTTCATCGATGGTCTCAATACAATCTTCTTCAAATTTTGAGCATCTCTCTTCAGTCTCCTCATTCATATCTTCTTTAACATTAACTTGCTTAGAGTGCATTATACAAGTTTTAGATACTCCAAGTTATTTACCTCAACTTCCATATGGGTGATCTATTTATTCTTTATTTCAAAAATACCAAAAGTAAAATCACAATTTATTTGGGAAAATAATGCATCATATTTTTTAATATATCTCAAAATATTTCTTGTAAACTAGAAAATGTATGATCACTCCCACTTATGATAAGATATTATTTATGAAATTTTTGATAAGAATTTAAATATAAATCTTGATCACTTGGGTGTATTGATCATATTGAGGTATAAAAATTGTCTATAACCTTTTATTATCTATGTTAACTTAATTCATCTTCTATATTACATGGAAAACTAAACTTTATTATTCTTTTAGATTAGATCCATATTCAATGGAATTATTACATGTAGACACTGACCATAATTTTTATTTTAATAAGATGTATATCTTCTTCAATATCTTATTCTACTTATTTTTCCTATTCAATATAGTCTTGATATAGATATAAATATTTTTATAAATAAGAATATAATCTGTTTCTTCATTCAGTGTATGAATAGAATTATCTTTTAGAAACATCCCAAATATTCACTTCCTTATAAATTATGAAAGAGAACTTAAAATATTCGAAAGAGAATAAATTAAAATATGAGAATTAAAATATAGGTAAACCAAACTCTGATTTCAATAGAATATGATCAATTTGGATGAAATCAACACTAATATTAGGGGTGAATAATTATTGGTTACTTTTAAGATTTATTATAATTTTTTATCCCTTTTCCATTATCTACCCATGTCACTGGTTAAGGTGAATGGATATCAAGTTATATCTTCTCTCCTTATTCTACAAATGCAACACATCCAAACACACACACACACACAAAGTGAACAGTGATATATGAGGTTCAACTTTCAATATGAAAGGATAATCCTTGGTGTGAATCGATAAAATCTAGGACTAAAAAACCATCCAGTAAAACCCTATGTCTGTTACATTATTTTATAACAATTGTTTTGAATGTGTATCCCACACATTTTTTGGTGAATCCTTCACTCAGGTATATCCCATTCCTTTATACAATAATTTAGTGATATCAATAAGATATTTTGACACCAATTTTGGATTCTTCCTTGTTATGAATGCGTACCTTATTTCATATTCTTCCTCCCATGCATTGTATAAAGTCACTTATACTCTTTTTTATGCACAACACTACATAAAACTTCTTCTTATTCTATATAGAAATAAGTTAAAAATTATTCTTTGTTTTCTTTACTTTATCTTCACAACAATGAATCAAAGTGTTGTATTTATTATGCAAATTTAGGAACTCCTCCTCCTCCTCCTCCATTTTGTGTAAGTTGGACTCCTCAATACTACCTTATTCTATGAACTTTATATCCAACTTGGCCAATTTTTATTCCTTCACTTCTCTCTTCTTCATACTATTCCTATGTGCAACATAAAAAAAATAGATTTAGATCTTCTTTTCTTCTTCTATACATATTGGTTCTCCAAATTTGAAACTGTGTTGGGTTTCCCACTCTTTCTCTTGGCACATAGAAATTATTTTACCCTAAATAATAGTGTTGAACTCTTCTCACACATTTTTTAAACTTTGACCTACAATAACACACATATATATAAATATATAATAATACACATTAGTGTCATTTACTTTATTATTCCTTCATTATCACACAACTGTATTCTCATGTCCGCATGAATACATTAATTTAAATATCCATATATTTAAAAATTTCAAAAAACCAAGAATATTAGATCTTAAATTTACCACTATACCTCCTTTATACCTACTTGTAGCTATATAAAATATACAGTAATTATTACATAAAAGTTTCTTCCTTAATCTTATAATTAATCCTCATTTATTCGATATAATTTGGATAAATTAAAAACACATATAAATATATTCATGAATACATGAACTAAAATCATGGTATCTCCATTTACAGTGAAAATATTCTTATAATTATATTCTTATTACTCCTTCATAAATACTTCCCGAGTCATGATAATAATTATCATGATTATTGTTTTCATTAAATAAATATTTACCTAGCATCATCTAAATTAACATGTGATAAATATTGATAACTCTTCTCCTTGATTTGTGATTCATAGATTCTTTGATTTTATTTATGTAAATGATTCACAATGTAAACATGAATGATGTTTATGCTCCCAATATTTTTAAAAATGATGTTTATGTAATTGGGGGAACATTATGTTTACACAGTTGGTGCTGACACAAAAAACACACGATGCCTACATAGAGTCTCAATAAAGCTTATTCAAT